>JAQMRL010000010.1:30248783-31448783 GCA_035578175.1 Catonia carolina
ATTGATAACCCAATACCTGAATGTCTTAAGATATGCCCCACTAGCCTATCCCTTCTTCTGGTAAGATGCTTCCATATACTTCTTTTTTCATCCACTCGCCTAAGAACCTCTAAATTACTTATTTTGTCCACCCACCTAATCTTTAACATTTTCCTATAACACTACATTTCAAAAGCTTCTATCCTCTTCTTTTCTACAGCCCCTATCACCCACGTTTCTAATCTGTAAATCAATGTTTGTAGTCAGTAAGCTGTTTTTCATTTCAAAGGCTTTCTACCTTTTTTTTGTTTTTTAGTTGAGTTTAGATTAAGTATAACCAGCCCCGGCCCTAGTACTTTTGCCGCCCCAAGCGAAATTCACGAGTGCCGCCCCCTCCACCACCTCATCAACCATTAAATTAATCCGCACAAAAATACATAGAACCCCTCTTCAAACTTATGGGTAATTTATTGTTGTACGAATCTCAGTATATATATCTAATAAGTTAAATACAGGTGTGTGCGTCTATGTAGATTATAGAGTATCTATTGTCAAGTTTTGCATTTAGTAGTTGTTGTTCGGTTTATAGTTTGTTGTTGTTTAGGTCATCAGCCAAAAGGCTGGATTGAACCTGTAGAGGTTTTTACTAAGTAAATCGAGGAGAGGTGGTTTACCATTGCCTTCCTCACTAAATGGAAAAGTACACATATCAGCATGCCGGGCCCTCTGAAAAGCATATATTTTCCACTCTGCAAATGACACTTTCACTTCATTCACCACAGGGTCTGGCTGTATAATGAAATCCATTCTTTCAGACGAGATAACTCTGATTAGTGTCTTTTACACCTCTACCTCTTCTGTTCTTAATAATTCAGTCATTTAATTGGCTGACCATGTGATAAGAAACAGAACTATTTATTTTAGCCCCTGCAACTAACAGATTGAGTGTAAATAATTTGACACTCCACCTGTCTGTTATGGGCAAGTTTATAGTTTATCGAATCATAATTGTAAAGTCGTATATTTATAAAATTTTAAAATAAAACATTAAAATTTGCCGCCCCTAGGCGGTGGCACCAATCGCCTACCCCTAGAGCCGGGGCTGAGTATAAACATTTTTAAAAACATTTTGTAATCAATTTCTTATTTTATCAAATAAAATAGTTTATTGTAATTTTACTAGTAATAATAACTGTTATAATGTAAGTATACAATTTTTGTTATTTATACAAGGAAACTTTGTTATTTAAAAATAAACAGATCGCGAAAGAACCCGCAATTAAAAAAGGAAAAATTTTGATTCATCACTACAGATTTTTTAAGCCCGAGTTGATGAGACCTTATAGTAAAAATCGAATATTGTAAAACAAGTATATACATTTAGCCAATATCTTTTATTTAAACTATTTAAAGATTGTATCTCAGTTTTATAATGTAGTCCTTATCTGTATATTTATATTTAAAAAAAGTATTCTTATTAGTTTTTTCGTATTATCTATTCATTTATGACTAAAATTAAATGTTTATATTGTTTTTTTTAGTTTGGCTCTAGGTTATTCTTTATTTTTCTGAGCTTGATGATGCCTCAAAACGATTTTCAATGAGATACCTAACCACATTTTTTTCCAAATAATATTATAATAATGTTGTTGTAAGTTTGGTTAATTACTGTGTTATCAAATAATTTAATTAGAAAATGTATTGTGTGTGGATAAATAATTATTAACTTTAAAAAAAAACAATTTAAAATTTGTAACTTTAAAAATTATGTGTGTGAATATAAAAAATTGGCTTTTTTAAGTAAAAAACTACACAAGAGGTTAAACTAAAATAAAGATAGGCTACATAACTATTTTTAATAGATACAAGTCGTTACAGCCTACTGTATATTTTGGTTAAATTTGACCTGCCTCTTTGCAAGTAGTCAGCTTTAATAAATTATATAGCAATCAAGGATAGGTATAATAGATCAATACTCTATTGGATACAAACTTCTAGAATGTATTGTTAGCTGTTACTTGTTACGTTCACAAACACTCGCAAGTTTTTTATTAACAAAAAGTCTACAATCTGTTTTTAAACAGAACAACAAATAGGTTGGATAAAAAATAATTATTTATCATGAAAAGGTATCTCCCTGTAAAGAAATAACAACTATTTACTGTTTAACATTAAAATAAACCACCGGGTGATCTAGAGGTAGTTATTTAACGGCTGATTTTCGGATTAGAATGTACCTGGTTCAAAGGTAGTTACTTTTATACGGATTTGAATACCGGACAGTGGTTACTGGTGTACTTTGATGGTTGGGGTTCGATTAACCACACTTTCTAAGGAGTTGTCGGCCTGGATCTATACAAGACTGCACCTCATTTTACACGTCATACACATCATCCTCTTCGCATTTGGTTATGGGGTTGCTCATTGTTTTGAACTGAACAAATTGCAACGTACACACATCAGGATTAAAATAACATTTATTAGAAAAATGTATGTTGTTGTTTAGGTCATCAGCCGAAAAGCTGGTTTGAACCTCTAGAGGTTTTACTAAGTAAAACGAGAAGTGAGGTGGTTTACCATTGCCTTCCTCACTGATTGAAAAAGTACACTTATCAGCATGCCAGGCCCTCTGAAAAGCACATATTTTCCACTCTGCCAATGACAACTTCACTTCATTCACCACAGGGTCTGGCTGTATAATGAAATTCATTACTTTCAGAGGAGATAACTCTGATTAGTGTCTTTTACACCTCTACCTCTTCTGTTCTTAAATGATTCAGTCATTTAATTGGCTGATCATGTGATAAGAAACAGAACTATTTATTTTAGCCCTGCAACTAACAGATGGGGTGTAAATAATTTGACACTCCACCTGTCTGTTATGGGCAGACAAAGAAAAATAGAAAAATGTATAACGGAACTAAATTTTAAAAAACAAAGGAAATAATTTATTTGCTAAACAAGTATGTTCGTTGGGTGCCTCCATTTTAGACTTTGTATTGTATCACTGTTGCCCAATAAATTAATTTCTAAATCTTTTTCCTGTGATTGAAATTGTTTTCCAAATTTTAACTAAATTTTAAAATTTATTTTTTGGTTGTCGCAATAAAAAATATCTTTGTGAATGATAATGCTGGTCATGTACAAGGGTGCAACTGTTAGAGCTAGGAGGTTTCTTGATTGAAAACGCTAAATAATTTGGATATTTAAGTTACTTGATGCACTCCGTAACTGGATACCGTAGGTTCATGGTTTGAAAACGGCTTTGTAAATCAAAATTTTGTTTTGAAGTATTAACTTCAATTTTTATCGAAGAATTTTGATCTTTTGAAAGAATTCTTTACATTTTAAGCCTGGTTTTTCGTATTTCCTGAACGTGCTTTTCCAATTTAGGCGTCTGTCTTAAGGGGAGCACAATATCTCCTATCCAACCCATGTTAAATTGACCTCTTTTTAGGTACACGTTTCTAAGAAGCCGTTAAGAGTTAGGGCTTTAACGTTTTTTTGCCTTTTCTATGACATCTTTTTAAGCTCTGGTACTAGAATTATTAATATACAGCTAGCGATACCATTTCGAGAATTTTTTTTTTGAAAAATGCAAGAACAATTTAATTTTTTTAAATATTTCGAACTTAGTAATAATATTGCAATGATTCTGGTACCATATGTCACAATTATATTGGGAACATGCTCAAAAAATTTCAACCTTCTAAGTTAAATGGTTTTTGAGAAAACTGTACCTTTATGGAAAAAGTGATTTGCGGAAATTGAGCTGTAAAGTTTTACTTACCCTTAAATCGGCCTGCACCATAATATTGATCCTCACCAGTCTGTTATTTGTCCTCAAATAATTTCCTCTTTTTTTTCTCTTGTCTTGCTTCGTTTGATACACTTTCCATAGCCTTTTCAGCTTTCTGTATTCTTTGAATATCGCAACTCATTTAATTGTTTCCACAGATTAACTCAAAAGAAATTCTAGTCAAAACATTACTTTACAAAAATCTGCGTAGCTTCCGTAATTTCAATCGTAAAGTTATAATTTTTATATGTAATTACACAGAAACAGATACAGAAGGCAATGGCGCCAAAATTAGAAAAATCGATTTTTTCCGATTTTCGAGGTATAGTGCTCCCCTTAATGGTATTTGAGATATTTAGGTGTGTCAGTGTGTGAACTTTTTGTTTTGTTAAAATATATGCGTGGAAAATTTTGATGTGTTGTTGTGTAGGTGATCTGCAGAAAGACTGGTTTGAACCTTTAGATGCTTTACTAAGTAAAACGAGGTGTGAGGTGGTTTACCATACCTTCCTCACTGAGTAGAATAGTATGCTTGTCACCATGTCAAACCCTCTGAAAAGCAACTAATTTCCACTCTTTAAATGACAAGTTAACTTCAATCACCACAGGGTCTGACTGTATATTGAAATTCATTTCTCTTAAAGAAGATAACTCTGACTAGTTTATTTTACACCTCTACCTCTTCTGTTCTTAAATGCTTCATTCATATAATTGGCTGACCATGTGATAAGAAACAGAACTATTTTTGTAGCCTTGGAGCCAGTAGATCGAATGTAAATAATGCCTGTTACGGGCAAATTATAATTTATACATTATAATTTTTTTTTTGTAGAAATTGTTTGAGTTAATTTTTGGAATTGATTATTGGAAGAATTGATTTGGGCAATAATTTTGATGAAGAAGTGTAAATGTAACATTTGAGCTTTTTGTTTCGTTTGTATTTAAATGTCACTTTTTCTCCTAGTCCTGTATTAGATTTAAGTGATGTTAATTTCTTTCAGTTGCCCTGATGGATTCTTCATGTACTGCAAGAATGGCTGTGCCATTTGCAGCCACTTCTGATCAAAACCGGAACTTCAAACCCAATCCAGGCCTACTAACTTTTTCTGTAGATTACGAATCCGAAAACCGTTTCTTGATATCTCTTGTAGTTTCTGACATCTGCGTGTGACGGACGGATGAACGGACGTAGGAAAATGATAATGACAATTTTCAAAATTGCCACCAATAAAAACACAATTCTTTTTCATAATTTAACATACAAAATGATAATTATTTTTGAGGTACCCAGTACACTTTATTAGAACACACTCATAAGTTAAAATCTGTTCCATACTTTCTCTCTCCTAAATTGTTTGCTTCATTATGTCATTGAATTAACAATGCTCCACTAACTAACAAAAAAGAAATGTGTTTAAAAATTCAAGTTTTTATGTTACAATACTATTAAGTAGGACTATAGAATAAAAAGATTGTTTCAGATAAAAAAACTTGATGAAGTTAACCAATTATCCTTCACTTAATTTTTTGTTATACAAATAAATATTTTGTCAAATTAAATTGTAATAAATACTCGAGTTGAATTTAAATAACTGTGAATTTAAATTTGAATAAGAAGTTATTCATCATACAAACATCTGGAAAGTAGCCTACTTGATATAGATTTACTAAAATAACACCGGGTAATTTAAGATATGCCCATAACAGACAGGTGGAGTGTCAAATTATTTACACTCAATCTGTTTGTTGCAGGGCTAAAATAAATAGTTCTGTTTCTTATCACATGGTCAGTCAATTAAATGACTGAATCATTTAAGAACAGAAGAGGTAGAGGTGTAAAAGACACTAATCAGAGTTATCTCCTCTGAAAGTAATGAATTTCATTGTACAGCCAGACCCTGTGGTGAATGAAGTGAAGTTGTCATTTACAGAGTGGAAAATATGTGCTTTTCAGAGGGCCCGGCATGCTGATAAGCGCACTTTTCCACTCAGTGAGGAAGGCAATGGTAAACCACTTCACTCCTCGTTTTACTTAGTAAAACCTCTAGAGGTTCAAACCAGCCTTTCGGCTGTTGACCTAAACAACAATTTAAGATAAATATTGTTTTTTTAGAATTTCATAAAAATATCAGTTGCCCATAACAAGCAGATGAAGTGCTAAATTATTATTTTACACTCGATCTGCTAGTTCCTGGGTTACAAAAAATAGTTCTATTTCTTATCACATGGTCAGCCGGTTATATGACTGAATCATTTATAAACGGAAGAGGTAGAGGTGTAAAAGACACTAATGAAAGTTATCTCCTCTGGAAGTATTGAACTTCATTATACAGCCAGACCCTGTGGTGAATGAAGTGAAGGTGTCATTTGCAGGATGGGAAGTAGATGTTTTTCAGAAGGCTTGGCATGCTGATAATTATACTTTTCCACTCAGTGAGGAAGGCACTTGTAAACCATCTCATTACTCGTTTTACTTAGTAAAGCTTCTAGAAGTTTAAACCTCTAGAGGTTTCAAATCAGCCTCTCAGCTGATAAACAACAACAAAAAATCAGGAATATAATATTTTTCCTATGGTTTTAGTAGTCTAATTAATATTTATCCAAATTTCTAGAGCTAATTAATATTTATGAATCATATTAAAATTTTGTCAAACTATTGAAACTTGGAATTTAAGTTAGGTTACTATAAGAGAACCAAACACGAACATTTTCATTAAATTCGGTCAACCGGAAGTAGTTGTTTATTCGTTCAACTCATTATGTTTTTCCAACTTCTCAAAAACGGGTCCTAAGGATTTGTTTTAAAATCTCCTGATATATTACATATTTTGTGCCCTAACCGATGGAATAAGCGACATATCTGCTGAAATTTGTGATGGTAGGGCTGTGCTCTCGTGGTAGAAAATTGTTTTCTTGTTTTAAGATTATAGCCTTAACATGGATTTTAGGGCAAACGTGTATACGAGGCTATTAAATGTGGCTATTAAATAACGAGACTAACGTAAAAAGTTTTATTTTAATTTTATACGTAATCACTTTGTCACCTTCAATATACACTCCTTCTCTATCCCTACAACGCTCCATGTGAATTTTCCATTGTTGGAGACAGTGCTGGAAGTCATCTTCTGTCAGCTTCTTCATGACATGTGCCGCTTTCTTTTTTACAGCTTCTACAGACTCAAATCTTGTACATTTTTATGCAGATTTCACCTTAGGGAACAGGTAGAAGTCACATGGTGCAAGATCTGGTGAATAAGGTGGATGTTCTAACACTGAGATGCTGTAACAGGCTAGGAACCTCTTGACAGATAACGCGGAATGAGCTGCCGCATTGTCTTGGTGGAGAACCCATTGATTTGTCCTTCCACAGTTCGGCGTGTTTTTTCCTTACTCTTTTACGTAGTTTTGATAGTACCTCAAGGTAGTAATATTGATTAATTGTTTGACCTTCAGGAACCCAGTGAAGGTACACAATCCCATAGATATAAAAAAAACAATCGTTATTGCTTTAAATTTTGACTTGCTCATTCGAGCTTTTTTGGTTCTCAGTGAAGTTCAGCTCTTCCGGTGCATGGATTAGCGCTTCGTTTCCGGATCATAAGTAAAAAAATCACGTTTCATCACATGTTATTATCATTTCCAAAAAAATTGGGTCATTTTCAATTACGTACAAAGTGTCAGTACAAACATTTTTGCGAGCTTCTGGTTGTTTAAACGTTAGAATTTTAGGCACCATTTTAGCACACACTTTTTGGATAATCAAACTCCATGAGTTTGATTTTAATTTACCGTCATTCACTCATGATGAAACTTAGGTTATGTTTATCATTATCACGTTGGCAAAAGAAAGTCGTGCGAGTGTTTCTATAAATTGAAAAATCAAGATTAAAATGAAAAAGGCTTGGGAAAGTCGACAAATAACAATGAAAGTAAGAAAACATCAGGAAGGAGAGAAAAATCATTTAATACAGGAAACTCTATTGGGAGTTACTTGTTTATGCCAATTATGAAATTTATTTATTGTTTTAAAAAAGAAGAAATCGTAGATAATTTATGACAAAAAATTATGTAAAAATAGGACATCATCCGTTTGAATCAATTCAACATGCGTGTTATCTATGATAATATACTTATTTGACATTTTGTTGTTTACTAAACTGTGTTTTACTATTTTCTAACTTTAGGCCATGAACTATTCCACGTATCTCACACACGAAATATACTTAGATCATCTTTGACTGATCGTTCGTCGACTGAATGGAAACACTTACGTAAGTTTCCTACGTCTGAATGTCATATAACACAAACGGTTGGCAAACGTTACAAAAAGTTTGTGTGGTAGTTTTAAATTCTATAATTATACAACTTACAACGAAAAGATAAAGGTGGTCATTTTAGTAATCGTTTTGTTAACTATGTCTTTGTTAATTGTTTTACGTTTTAAAATATTTGTAATTTAAGAAAATAGAGGTTGTTTTAGTAGGTAATGACAAAATTTTGGAACTAATTCAAGTAATTATTGAAGTAAACGGAAAATTGTTCAAGTTAACATTTATTATATTTTCTAGCTTCTTTATATTCTTTTAATTTCTTTATCTACCGTATGACCTCCCATATCCAAAATAAAGGGGAGGTCAGTCTATTTCGGTTAAACAAATTTTGAATATGGTTAAGGACCCATGTTAGACCCCAAAATTTTTAAATATCGTAAAATTTTTCATTTATTACATTTTTTAAATTAGTATCATATAGTCAAATTTCTTTTCAAAAAAGTCTAACAAATTTATTTGAGTTTCTTTTCACATATTTTTCTTGCAGGAATGCTTCAGAATCTTTACAAGTTTTTTATACATTAGCTAATTAAATTTCTTCACGTTCTTCAGCAAAACGAAGCGCAATCTGAAACCGGGAAAACCTAATTACTGTAAAGTATTAGCCCTCGTTAGAAGTGTTTTTGGACTACCGTAGATTATCTACTATTCAGGCAGTACAGATCACTGGGTATGATACATAAATATAAATTAGAAACACAGAATATAACTCATAAATACATAAAAAATAGAAATAAAAAACACAGAACATAACTCATAAATACATAAATATACATAAATACAAATTAGAAACACAGAATATAACTCGTCTAAGTTACTAAAGCTAACTTTTCGCATAGGGTGGGGATAGACTATTGCCCCAGTCGGAAAGCACAATGTGCCTTGGTGGGAGGAGCAACCGACCTATTCCCTCCACCTTACTACTAGCAGAGATATCTCCGAACTTGGACTACTGCGCACCTTCTACCCTTAGGAGCAAGTAGTTGAAATTCAAATGTTTTTCTTTTCAACGGATGGTGACAAGAATGAGTGCGCGCTCCGGAACCAACGGAAGCATCATTTTCTCTTCTTTACACAATCAACACGTGCGCGCACGCCAAGCGCCGTAGTGCCGAGTCACTTACCATCCCCCCCACTCCATTCCAGCCAATTAATCGTCTGCTGATCACTTAGTTGGGCGTTGGCCACCGACCTTGTCTGATTGTGTATTTTTCGTCCGTCGGAAAAATGCTGAGTGTTTTGAAATAAAAACGTGTCACTAAAAAATTCTTGGGGAAACTTGGGAAGACCGTTACAGAAGCCTGTATTTTGTTGAAACAAGTTTACGGTGATGAAAGTTTGTCATGTACTCAGGTTTTTGAGTGGTTTAAACGGTTCAGAGAGGAGCGAGAAGAGATTGAACGTCTAGGACGACCTTCAACGTCGACAACGGATGAAAACATCGGAAAAATCTCCACTTTGATCAGAAAAGACCGTCGATTAAGTATTCGCGCAATTGCGGGGGTTGTAGAAATCGATAAAGAATCGGTTTGGCAGATTTTGCACGAGCATTTGAATATATGCAAAAAGTTTGCTCAGAAGTGGGCCTGATAAATATGGTCATGACAATACCTCGTCCCACACTACACTGGATGTCAATACGTATTTGGCCAATCATGGGATTCCTCTGTTGGAGCATCCACCCTTCTCACCAGACTTTGTTCCGTGTGACTTATTTTTGTTCCCAAAGGTGAAAGTTGTGCTTAAGGGTACCCGGAATGCCTATCTCCGTAATGTTAAAGTTAGGAACATTTTCTCAAAAACTACTTCAGTTATCCTGTTCATTTTTTTTTTTTTTTTTTGGTTTTTTTGGTTACTTTTCAGGACATTCTACACCCACAGAATTAGTAGCATCTTTATATAGTCTATTGTAAGGAAGATAAGAAAATTATTTTTGAAATTACCACTTTTGAAAAGCATAATTTTTTGCCTATTTAAGTGGAAAATAAACATTTAAACACATTTTTTTTACTGCAATATTAACTCAGTACATTTAAATTGTGATATAAAAGGCTGTGCAAAAATTTCATTAAAATCCGTTCACGTTTGGCTGAGAAAATGTTTCTATGTGACAAAAATTGCTGTTTACGGGAAATAAGAAAAACTAAAAGAGAACACATTATAAGTACTACAAAATAGTTACCACTAATACATTCCAGGATCATAATCTGGAAATTCTTCAACTGTTACATTCACAGCTGGTCTAATGCTGTCTTAAAGTTTTAAAACAAAATTTATGAGTTTATCATTTGTCATTCAAAAAATAGATGTTTATGCAAACTGATAACGTTTAGAAAATAACATAAGGGTTCAACATATTTTTAACTTTTTTTTTTTGGTTAAAAATTTCAAAACCCCCAACAAATTATACATCATTGGATGCAAAAAATTCTGAATTTTAATAATGTGCAAAAAACCGGATATGTGAAAATTTTTAATTTTATCCGTTCCGGGTACCCCTAAAGGAACCAGTTATGAATCGGTTAATGCAGTAAAACAGAAAGCGATGGAGACAATGTAAATACTTACAGAAAATGACTTTCGTCACTGCATCGATTAGTGGAAAATTCATATGAAACGGTGTAGGGATAGGGGAGGGGAGTATATTGAAGGGGATAATGTCGAAGTTGTGAAGAAATAAAATTAAATAATTTTGTAGCATTATTTTTTAGCTGAACCTCGTACCTACTTCTTTATCAAAATTTGTACGGATTTTAAGAAGCTATTATTATTTTCTTTAGAGAAAAATATCTTCGGAAAATCAAAAGAGAAAATCAATAATATTCTAATTGTACTTTTATTACTATATCACATTTATAGCTCTTTGTTAATTAATAAATAAAGATGTTTACATTGATAATCCGATTAATTGACTAATTTTGAATTAAATAACTTTTTACAAATTTAGTAACATAATTTTAATCCAAGATGAATATTTAAATAAGTTGTTTACATTAAATTTTATCATAACATAAAATTTTCATTCGCAAATTAAATAATATTAGTGGAGTGCTTTATAAATAAATTCATTATCGGCTAAGTGCCGAGTTTATAAAAATATCAACATACTGTTCAGCCACTGTAAAGTATGACTTAAAAATAACTTCATTTCTACTTGTTCTTCTTTAAGAAAGGGCAAAACGCCAAAACCGATTGATGTTGTAGATAACAGTGTGCATGTTTAGGATATTATTTCTTAATAAAATTTCTACAAAAATAATTCTGTACATATTTTACAAATTAAATAATGTGTTTATTCATAAAATTATATTTCTTAGCTCATGTCTTTGGTGTATTTCCGTTATAACTAATTCATATATTTTATTCATTTTATATATTTTTTACTATGCCGTTTTTTAACTTTCTCTTGCCCTATTAAATATATAGGGAAGGAAAATATTGTTTTCATGTCGTTTTTTTTTTAAATCGAGCACCGAATATAAACTGTCTCAGGCCTCCTGAACCCAAAACTTATGTTTTCAGCGATTAGTCTGTGTGTCTGTGTTTCAACAGAGTATCTAAAGAACGGAATATCATAAAAAGTCGAAACTTGGAATTTAAGTTAAGTACAGGTAACGCAATATAAGTTGACGATCCTAAGACTGGACTATGCGGGGTGTAAAGGGATTTTTAAAAGAGATGAAAATGCATAACTTACTGTTAAAATAAAAGAAGACACAATTGGATAAATAAAGACAAGATTGAATTTGATTACGTTAAATGATATTTTCTGCTCATAACAAACAGATGGAGAGTCAAATTATTTACTCTCAATCTGTTCGTTGCAGGGCTAAAATAAATAGTTCTGTTTCTTATCACATGGTCAGCCAAATAAATGACTGAATCATTTAAGAACAGAAGAGGTAGAGGTGTAAAAGACACTAATCAGAGTTATCTCCTCTGAAAGTAATGAATTTCATTATACAGCCAGACCCTGTGGTGAATGAAGTGAAGGTGTCATTTGCAGAGTGGAAAATATGTGCTTTTCAGAGGGCCCGGCATGCTGATAAGCATACTTTTCTATTCAGTAAGGAAGGCAATGGTAAACCACTTTACTCCTCATTTTACTTAGTAAAACCTCTACAGGTTCAAACCAGCTTTTTGGCTGATGACCTAAACAACAAATGTTATTTAATGAACGTTATAAAATTTACTTATACTTAAAAAAATTGACAAATTTGGATTACAAAATTATTGTTGATTGTTGGTTTAATTTAATTTATTGATTGATCGATTGACGACACTTTTATAATTCTAAGTTTTAATGAATTTAAATTGAAATATTAATGTATTTAAAATGAATTTATGATTAATAAAATGAGCTCAAATGTAATGATAATTTTATATATATATTTACGCAGTTTGTGAAGTTCTTGGAGATGTGCCGTGTACCATTGACCTGGATAGAATGGGAGACTGGACCATTGTTACAACGGTTTTATAGTTTTAATTGATTCTTTCAAAATTTCCATTTGTTGGTTTCAAAATCATTGTGTTCTTGAATTCAGTTTCTTAATTCATTTATATCTTGATATTATCTTAGTTTCCTTTTATAAAATTAATTTAATTGAAATTATTTATTAAAATTTATATATTCATTTGTTTTTTAGCCACTTCACTTTCATTAAGTTGTACTATCTGACTTCTGGTTATTAATTACATTAAATATTTTTTTATTAAATTTTAGTTCCATGTATTTAATTCTTGCTATAAAATATTAAGATAATGACTGAAAATTATTTATCTTGATGTTTAGTTATTCATTATTATTTAAAATATTTCATTGAAAGTCCAACAATTGACTTTTACTCTTGTCATTTGAACAACGATACTATGTAGAATAGATTGGCTATTCTACAGGGGGTTGGAAGTGCTACTATTTGTGCTTTTCTAAATACGAGTACATCATAGCGACATCTCTAACCATAACATCGTATGCTTTCGGGTTGGCCGATGTAAGTAGGATATATAGTATACTGTCCTCCGCATGATAGGCGCAATAGTCAACTTAAAGCTCATTACCTATACCGCTGCGGAATCCTACACGAACATTTTCATCAAAATCGGTCAACCGGATGTAGTAGTTTATTTATACAATTTTTCACATCGTCCATCGTTTTTGCAATTTTCTTATAAACTATTTTTTTTAAATCTGGTGTAAAACACTCACACAAATTTCTCTTGCCAATTCAAATAATTTAAAGAATATAACCTAACATTAGTAATAAAACATTAGAAATAAACAAAAAACTAACCTTAAAAACGTAACCTTATTTTAATCATGAGTGAAAGACGCAAAATGAAAATCGACCTGTTTGGCTTAAAAATACGGAAAATCACTCTTTTTATGCTAAACTAGGCTCTGTAGAGAAAAATTCTTTAAATAAAATGTTGTAGCTTGTTTAATTTCCTATAAATTTAAATATATACACTTTTGTCGTAAAATGCATACTAAGGCCGAAATCTTAATAAATCGATTTTTCTCACGTTTTCGTGAGAAAAAAATAGAAAATCGCTAATTACCGCTAAACTAGGGTTATTCAAAAAATGTTGGAAATAAAAGTTGTAGCATTTTAAATTTTCTACATGTTTTATTATATAAATTTTTGGGCTAAAATGCATTTAAAGCCGCAATCTTAAAAAAAAACATTTTTTTTGCGTGAAAAAAACCTCACCAAGAATTTCAGAAAACATGGAGCCTACCCTATCTTGTAGAGGATAAAAAATTTAGTAAACCAGGCGATTTTTAAAAAATCGTAAGACCAGTTTCTGAAAAAATCGCAAAAAAGGGAAAAATTACATGAATAAACTACTATTTCCGGTTGACCGATTTTGATGAAAATGTTCGTGTCGGGTCCGGTAGTGGTGTCTAACTTAAGTTTCAAGTTCGTACGATGTTCCGTTCTTGAGATATTCTGTTCACCCACACACACACACACACACACACACACACACACACACACACACACCAATCGCTAAAACATGTTTTTTTGGGTTCAGGGGGTCTGTAATTGTGTAGATCCGGAGAAAACTCGATTTCGAAAAATCGAGATGAAAACAATACTTTCCTTCCTATATATTCATACAGGCAAGAGAAAGTAAAAATTAAAAGAAAAAGTATATCTTTAATGTATGTTGTATATAACATGTGTGATTTAATTACACAACAACAATTAATGAAAGTGATAAAACATAAAAATAAACATAACATCAATTAATTGTTTAATTAAAGAAGTAATGTTAAACGATTATATAAGCACAGATGTTGTTTTCTTTATTATTAATTACAGAAAAGAGGTGTTGCCTGACAATGTTAGAAAATAGAGTTGTCTACAGTGTCTAGAACCGATTTGAAAAGCTTAACGATGTTACTTTAAAATACCATTTCCATTTTCATATTGATTAATTACTTTCGATAAATACATTTTATTTTATATGGATATACGTTGGACAGCTTAATCCGTCAGGTTACATAAATCATGCAGCTTAATTTCCAAATAGCATAACTATACCTTTATTCTTTCCAAACAACTGTCACCAGTTTTTTTAAACTTTTATTTTATTTATTTTTTAACCTTCGGGTCACCCATTCAATCAGCTCTTTAAATAGCGTCATCAATTGTTATGTAACATTGATTATTTAACGAATATTGTATGATGACCAGTTTAAGAATCAAACGGCTGTTTTGAGAATTGAGGGGTACGAAAAAGAGGCTGCTGTAAGAAAAGGTGTACGACAAGGTTGTTCTCTGTCACCACTGCTTTTTAACTCGTGTATAGAAGAGGCTATAAATGAAGTGAAGGAGAAATTTGACGCAGGAATAAATAATAAATTCAAGGAGAAACAATAAAAATGCTGAGATTCGCCGATGATATAGTAGTATTAGCCGAGACAAAGAAAGAACTAGAGGATGTCTTAAATGGAATGGATGAGATCTTGAGAAAGGATTACTTCATGAAAATTAATAAGAACAAAACGAAAGTGTTGTGTAGCAGCAAGAGTGGTTTAGAAGAGATGGGAAATGTAAAAGTAGGCAACGAAAACGTACAGGAAGTTAGGGAATTCTGCTATTTAGAAAGTAAAATAACAAAGGATGGTAGAAGCACAAGTGATATCAAAAGTAGAATTGCTCAAGCTAGAAAAGCCTTTGAATTGAAAAACAGCTTACTGACTACAAACATTGATTTACAGATTAGGAAAAATTTCTTAAAACATTATGTTTGGGGTGTAGCATTATACGGGAGTGAAACGTGGGTGATAGGGGCTGTAGAAAAGAAGAGGATAGAAGCTTTTGAAATGTGGTGTTATAGGTAGATGTTAAAGATTAGGTGGGTGGACAAAATAAGTAATTTAGAGGTTCTTAGGCGAATGGATGAAAAAAGAAATATATGGAAGCATCTTACCAGAAGAAGGGATAGGCTAGTAGGGCTTATCTTAAGACATCCAGATATTGGGATATCAATAATGGAGGGTAATATTGAGGGAGTAAATTGTAGGGGGAGGCAAAGATTAGAATATACAAAGCAAATTATAAAAGATGTAGGGTGTTTCAGGTATGTAGATATGAAACGACTTGCGCTAGATAGAACAGCTTGGAGCACTGCATCAAACCAGTCGAGAGACTCATGACAAATAAAAGAAATGACCAGTTTATAACCGTTCATAATCAAACACCTGTCGAAATGCGTATTAATTTTTTTTTTTTTTTTTTTTGTATAACTGTAAATCCACGATCTGCTCTTATAGAACAATAAGTAGATATGTTGTAAGTATAAATTATGAGTAAGTAATACCCCTTGGTATCACTCTATAAAATTTCCCATTTTGTTGTTTTGTTCTTGCCAGGAATGAAGAATAAATTAAACAATCACGTATTAAAATAAATCTGTAGGGTAAATAAGTCTGTAGAGTCTTCTGTGTGTTTCACTGTTGTCTAGGAGATTGATGGCTTCTGGATTCTGATGATTTTCAAGTCTTGTTTGGTAACTGGTGCAAAATTTCTGTATTACTTTGTGTATTGTGGGAGTGTTCGTGTCTCTGTGCAATATAGTGTTAGATATATACCAAGTCCATGATGTTTCGAAGTATTTTTGACTGAAACCGTTAAATTATTTCAATGTTACTGTGACTTGCTGTGCCCCAGAGTTGTATCCCACATGTCCACTCAGGTTTAAGTACAGTTTTATAATGTAACAATTTTTTTTGTGTCGATTATTTTGACTTTCTGTAAAGCATCCAATACAATATTAATATAAGATACAAATAAAAAGTTCAATGAAAAAGAAAATCAGTTGCTGGTTGTTTATAAAAAAAACTCAGTTTCTGATAACGAAGCTTGAAAATTTTTTAAAAATCTATAATTTTGTGAAATTATATTTCTCTACGGACAAGAATACTGATATGGAAATCAATGCTATGGCCAATTTGATAAAAAAGTAAAATTCAGGCCTTCAGAAAACATTCATGTACAAATTATAAAATCCGTTTAGTAGAACTCTGTATTAAGAGTTAATAGAATTCGTATTTAAAATACACTGAAAGCGATTTTGCGTTTTAAATCATGATGAACCAACGGGTTGGTCTAGAGGTAAAGTTGTCGCCGTGAGTCAGCTGTTTAACAGCTGATTTTCGGAGACGAAGGTTCCTGGTTCAAATCCTAGTAAAGTTAGTTACTTTTATACGGATTTGAATACTAGACAGTGGTTACCGGTGTACTTTGATAGTTGGGGTTCAATTAACCATACGGTCTCAGGAATGGTCGGCCTGGGTCTGTAAAAGACTACACAACGTCATTTACACAACGTCATACACATCATCCTCATCTCATTGGGTCACGGGGTTGCTTATTGTTCTGAATTGAACAGATTGCAACGTAGACAAATTAGGAGACCAAAAAATAATATAAATGTTTTTTTTATTTAGGCAAATCTGCCCATAATAGACAGGTGGAGTGTCAAATTATTTACACTCAATCTGCTCATTGCAGGGCTAAAATAAATAGTTCTGTTTCTTATCACATGGTCAGCCAATTTAATGACTGAATCATTTAAGAACAGAAGAGGTAGAGGTGTAAAATACACTAATCAGAGTTATCTCCTCTGAAAGTAATGAATTTCATTATACAGCCAGACCCTGTAATGAATGAAGTAAAGGTGTAATTTGCAGATTGGAAAATATGTGCTTTTCAGAGGGCCCGGCATGCTGATAAGCGTAATTTTCCACTCAGTGAGGAAGGCAAATGTAAACCACAACATTCCTCGCTTTACTTAATAAAACCTCTACATGTTCAAACCAGCTATTCGGCTGATCACCTAAACAGCACGGACATAAGAGTTTTAATATTCAAAAAACTTGATATTTCACGTATTTTGAATGTTCTTCCGGTAAGAGTATAATTTTTCAAAAAATTTTTTATCAATCATCAACGACCCAAACGTAATTTAGGTACCAAATTTCAATTTTTTAAGTCATGTAGTTTTTAACAATTTTGGGATGAATGCATGGAATTCGTTTTTGTAAAATAATGATTAAATAAATTTCACATGTGAAATATTTAAAATTTATCGTTGCAGTCTAAAAATAGTATACGGCTAATGATATGATGATCATATCATCATGATAATGATGATTTTTTTAAATTTAAAATAAAAATATGACTTATTTATTTAGGTTACGTAAGTAAAAATATTGTAAGTAAATATAAAAAAGGGAATTTTAAGGAGAGAATGTATTCATATTGAAACAAGTGCCTCTTATGCTTTTATGAGAGTCCTTAGGTAGAGATACTGTATCCCTTAGGATCTTTTCAAGACGGAAGCCAGCCATTCAAATTAGACAAAAAAAGAACCGTAGTAAGGAACATCTTTTGACAATGATACTTTCTTTACTCTTGCGTGACTTTAATGAACGTATTCGAACATCAGCAGAGTGTATAAATTCATTTATACTTCACTGTTTTGTTGTAATAGTCAACTTGAAGGTTATTTTTTCAATTTAGTTACATGTTTTAGTGTTTAAATATAACTAGCAAATGCGCCAGTGCTGTTTACGGGCTTATTGTTAACCTCAAAGGGTTTGCATTAAGGGGAGACTGTATGATGGTTTTGACTGAAAATTTTGATTTTCGGTTTTTTATGTTTTTCAATTGTTTAGACCTACCACAAAAACATTAAATTACGACAAAAAAAAATACTTTAATGAAAAAAAAATTAAATTTTTATCAGATTTATTCTAAAAAATTAACATGTCTCCAAAAACAAATATTTTTCATATTTTTATATTTGTTTTGGTGTAAACAGAATTTTAGTTTTTTTTTAATATCTGTTTCACAATTTTTAATAATCTTCGCTGTTAGTAAAGCTTTTAACCAACTGTTGATGGGAAATTAAACTTGTTTGTGTACATTTTGTTTATTATTTGTGCCTTTTCCCGTAAATTTAGATTAGATCAAGTCCACTTAGCTTTCGTAAGAAAGAAAAAGGCTTACCTTTGATGTATGGCAGAAAACCATTAGTGATTTCTGTATCTACTTTTTAAGAGAAATCGAATGACACTATTTTTGTTTCCAAATTCCGACTTTGATTTCTTAACTTCCAGTTTTGGGTAACTTCCGGTCAAAACCGGCAAACCCCATTAGTGATTTTGGTTTCTACTCTTTAAAAGGAATCGAATGACACTATTTCTGTTTCCAAATTCCGACATTAATTTCTTGACTTCCGGTTTTGGATCACTTCCGGTCAAAACCGGCAAACCCCATTAGTGATTTTGGTTTCTACTCTTTAAGAGGAATCGAATAGCGCTATTTTTGTTTCCAAATTCCGGCTTTTATTTCTTAACTTCCTGTTTTGGGCCACTTGCGTTCAAAAGCGGCACTTCAAATTTATTTCAGGCCAACTAACTCTTTGTGTAGATTCTGAATCCGAAAACAGTTTGTTGCTATCTCTTGTAGTTTCTGACATCTGGTGTGACGGACGGACATTGCAAATTTGAAAATATTCTTTCCAATTAATTCTCCTAAATACCTGAATTTATCAACAAGTTTAATAAAAATGTATTTAAAAATTTAATATTTTTCTGTTTCAGCACCAAAAGAGGTCTGGATTTGGGTCTAAGCCGAGGTTTCTCTGGTTCTCAAGCAGCAAAACATCTTATGGGTCTTGCAGCTGCTAATTACGCTGGTGGACCTGGAAGAAGGCGACGATCTGTTCCTTTGCAACAGGCGTAAATTAATTTATTATTAATTTAATTTATGAAGACCAAAGTCTTTTTCTTCTAAATTAAATCAGTTATATTTTCATCTTTTTAAGTATATTATTTTTATTTTATGTTTGTAAAATTTAATTTACCGATGAAATATTATTGAATATTTTTAATAATTTATATTTTCAATAATTAACTGGAAAATATTTAAGTATGCTGATCTTTTAACGTTAGATTATTGTGAAAGTAAAATAATATTTTAAGTAATTCTTATAGAAAATCAATGCCCGAGATCAGACTAAATAGTACTTCAATTCCTGATAATTTATTTATATAGTTAAAACAGATCTTAATATCTATTACACAGGTGAAACACTTCACCAGGCATACAAACGATTTAAATCAAAATTAGAATAAAATGATCCATTAATTTGTGTTTTGAATTCTCTACATTTACACGGTAACCCTAATCGTCGGTTCCGCAGAGGGTGGCACAAAGATTTGGAGTAGATTTAAGTTACCAATCAACTGATTGTTTTTCACGGTAAACATAAATTATTCAGCTAAATTTATCTAGAATTGTTTTTAATTAATTGTATATTTTTTATTCATTAAAATCCTTTCCGTGCTACATTAACACTTACAGCCAAAAACTATCAGGTAACTATCAGTAAACTCAAGGATCCTACTTATAATGAGTAATGTTCTCCTCTCAAGTGTTAAAAGTAATATTTATAACAAATTTTAAAAAAGGGCCAGTGTGCTTTATGGCCCAGTGGTTAGTGTGCTGTACTGCAAACCGAAGATTTCCAACTAGGGTACGGTAAATTATTACACATTTAAACACACTATCTCTTAACGCAAAATAGTGGCTAATAACTAAGATTTTATGCGAATTTAATAATAAGTTTTTTTTCTTTTTTATCTTTTATGTGTTATTGGGAACTGTAGTGAAAAGTTTTACAAAATGGGAACGCTAATGTATTTTACTTCATAAATCAATAACAAATTGCAATACAATTGTCGTTTTCAGGTTAAAATGTTTAGTACTTATTTAACTATTGGGAAAAAAGTTTTTTAGTTTTTTACAAAAAGTACATCATCTTATGAAATTTTCGTGAATAACTAAAAATTGTGAAAGTCCTCGTTTTAGACAACCGTTCAGGTTAAACGAGGTTCAGGTAAATTTACAAGAAACAATTTAAAATCATTAATTTTAAAAATTTTCGTTTTATTATCTAATGTGACATAAATAATATAACCTTAAACAATAATTTTAAGTACTACTTGTTTTTAAGTACGTAAAAACCCCTCAAAAATGGTTACAATAATTCTTGTATTATTTTCACGTAACTCAAAAAAATTTATTTATTAAGAATGTAGTTAAAAGAAGTAAATTCCACTATTTCACTCTTAAGCATAGCCTAAGGAGAAAAAAGACATATTTAAGTAGTTTTGACCGTTGTTTTTTGCTGAATTTTTGACGTGGATTTTGCATGAACAGCGACCCCCCTGTGAAATTTTTGTTCTCGAATTGTTGTGAGCTGTAAGCTGATCATCACACAAAGTCGCTTACCCAACTGATTAGCCTACTTAACAATTCATACTCTGCCAGTTGACTGACTGGACCCGAAACAACTTTAAATAAACTAAAATAAAATTTTTAATTTCTTCTTCTTCTTCTTCTTGTGGTGCCTGTCCGGTTCGGATGTTGGTAATCATCATGGTTATTTTGACCTTATTAGTCGCGATCCGGAACAATTCCGTGGAGCTCTTACCAAACCACGTCCTCAAAATGCCGAGCCAGGAAATTTTTTTTCTATCAGGATTCCTCTTTCCTTCTATTTTCCCCTGCAGAATGCACTGCAGTAGATCATACTTTCTTGTTTTATTTGTTTATTTAAAGTCGCATCAACTGCTTGGTCATAAGCGACTACAGTGGACAGTATGTAACATTAACTGTGGGATTTGACACGTGAAAATTTCCAGACCCTGGCCAGGAATCGAACCCAAGACCTCCGCGTGGCAGGCTAATGCGCTAACCACTACTCTTCGGAGGCGCCCCATATCTTTTTTGATTTCTCATAATATGTCCGAGGTATTGCAGCTTACAGTACTTAGCAATTTTCACCAATTGCAGACCCTTGCTCATTCTCAATAAAACTTCAACATTAATGAATTTCTGCGGCCACGAAATTCTCAAAATTCATTGAAAATGTATTTCATTATTCAATTGAAATTTATTTAATTTAGCAAGTTTTAACTAATTTATTAAACAATTAACATTTTTTTAGATAAATATTTTCTAAAATAGTTTTTAAAACTGTCCTCAATTATAGTAAATGTAAATTAATAAAACCGTTTAATTAACATAATTAGAGTAACTTACTGAAATTACTCTTTTAACCTTTTTTGTTTAAAAAAAAATCTGAAGAAAAATTAACACAAAATACCATTTAAGTAAGTACTTCTATAAAAATCTTAAATAGGTTAATGCATTGTATTTAATTTCGTCCTTCCTCCAAAGCGCTGCGACGCGACGCTTTGTTGAAAACCATCAACGAACATCTGCTGAATTTTTTCTTTAAAGAATTAACCTCTTTTATAACACGAATTTAATAAGATGTCCTTAATAACGGTAAAGTATTTCGTAATGTCCTTTACAAAAAAAAATGTAACATCTTTATTAAGTTTAAACGTTAAACTATTAAATTATTTCAGTTTTAAACTAAAAATTACTTAGACTTAAATTTTATGAACAGTTAAATAAAAATTTTAATTAATTATATTTTTCTATGAGTATTCTAATTAAAATTTTATGGATAAACTATTTTTGTTCAATTGTGTATTATAAATAAACTTATATCAGCCAAGAAAACAAAAATTCTAAAAATTTTTGATGACTGCAAAAACCTTCATTAAAATTAATGTTCTTGGCATTGACTTTCTATCAAGTTCATTAAAATTAAAAGCAGTTGTAAAAATGAACGTCCGTGAATTTAATTAGGCTGTACTAAATAAATTTAATTAGACAAATAAACCACCTATTACTTAAAGATGTTAGAAGAAATTAAGTACTGTATAATATGTAAGTCAAATTTTCCTAACTTACACTTTCTTACATATATCTCTTTTTTGATTAAAAAAAATTAAATGTAATTTTTGTACTATAATTAAGTTATTGTCAAAATAGAACATCTTTTAAAATTAAAATTAAAAAATTGTTAACGATGTATTTCCTCCATATTAAATTATCTACATAACACCAAAATGTACGTGGTAGGCCTATAGTATACGAAAAGATAACTCTTACTGGTGACATTTTACTTCCACTGCAACTATCAAATAAATGATTAAAAATTATTAACGAATGCGCTGTGGAAGGCACCTAAAAAACATATTTTTAAGCACCAACGTTTACACAGTAAACCAAAATCGTTCCAATTTTTATATTTAAATAATTAAATATTCTGGTTGGAAAACACTTGAAATTAAATTCAACGTAAAAATTTTGTAAAAGTTTCCGAATGGTCTAAAAATTATATTTGAATTATTTGAAGGTGGATTTATAGAATATTAAACGCATTAAAGCATATTTCTAATATAGTTAATTACACAGAAATTTAGTTTTATGAGCAGTGAAATAATTATCACGAAAAATTTATGATACAAAATTTTTAAAAAACAACAACTGAAGAAAATGTTTTAAAAGTTGTCTTGTCTTTTGGGGTGACAGATAAATTATTTTAAAGCATTATCTGTGTACAAAAAGGCTGGAATTAATCGCCTCCAGAAGCTACTCTTCTGCTAAAGTCTCGATAAAAATTGAACCTTCGATTAAAAATTTTAATTTATTAAATTTTTTAGCGGTCAGTCTGGAGTTGTGGTGTTCAGCTTCTTGAAGAAGCAGTAGGGAGTAATATCGAGTCTCAGAAAAATGTACCCACATTTTGAACGGATATATTAATTTGAAGAGAACAACTTGAAAAACTGCATCAGCTGACAATTTAAATAAGCTGTTTTTTAACAGTGTAACTAATTGTCATTATTTTTCTCATTTAGTATGATATAACATGGCTAACGTTCAGTTGTCTTTTGATCAATGCAAGTGGGTTAAATGAGTTTCTGGAAAATTAAGAATATTCAAGAGATTCAAAGACGATGGCAAATAAATTTCCAACCAAACCACCTCCAAGAATAACAATTCCTAGGATTCGTAACAAATTTTAAACACATGGGACAGTGAGAAATGTGAACAAGGAACAGTCTGGGTGGAGAAAACCTCCACAAGTAATGAAAATATTAATATGGTTATGCAATTCTGTATTAGCACGTTGTGGTAGATATATTCCAGTTAATGGTAATCATTTTGAACATTTATAAGTTTGTATTACTAGACAACTTAAATGTTTCCATCAAATAAATATATCCCTTCAAAATATATGTATACATTATTTTAAGACACTCGGTATAAAGTCGACTCAGGTATTTCGGTAAAAATTCAAAAGACTTGATTCTGGAGATCTTTTTAATGTAAGCAATAAAACCCTCTACGATGATTTAAAAATTTCAATATTGAAAGAGCTACACTCATGCTTCTACAGTAAATTTCGTGATTGACTAAATAACCATCTCAACCTGGTAACCCTTGACCTAGCAACCCAACCACAAGACGTATTAAGCAAAAATAGAGCAAGGATCTCTTGCTCTAGAGCAAGGATCAAGTTGTGGATACAACCATTCTCCTAACCAGAGAATGTACTACTAAGTACCTTTCCTCCTGATAATAATCCCCATCACCCATTAATTAACTTAATATACAGTGGAGCGTCAGTTATCCGAACTAATCGGGACCAGAGCGGTTTTGATAATCAAATTAATTCGGATAATCATATAAGCTAAATACTGTAATTCGATACACTGTACTGTAACAATATAGTATAACCAAAATTTTTAGTAGGTTAATAAAGGCAAAAAGTTTACTTTAAAAAAAACTTATTTATTTCAATTGTAGAATAGCTTACTAAAGATGATAAAAACAAACGAAAATATAACAGAATTTCAAAACTGAATTAATTAACGAAATAAACTACGGTAAAATCCTTTATGAATTTTTTTTAACGCACTTCTACATACGATCCACCGAGTTTGTCTAGAGGTAAAGTTGTCGCTGTGAATAAGCTGTTTAACAGATGATTTTCGGAGCTAAAGGTCCCTGGTTCAAATCCTAGTACAGGTAGTTACTTTTATACGGATTTGAATACTAAACAGTGGTTACCAGTGTACTTTGATGGTTGGGGTTTAATTAACCATACTCTCCCAGGAATGGCCAGCCTGGGTCTGTACAAGACTGCACCTCATTTTCATCTCATACACATCATCCTCATCTCATTGGGTCATGGGGTTGCTTATTTTTCTGAATTGAACAGATTTCAACGAACACACATTAGGAATAAAAACATACATATTACTAACAATAAGCTTAAAAACTTTCTTTCAAAATTTTTATATGAACAATATTTTATTAATATTTTCCATTTTCCTTTTCAAAAATATTTGGTACAAAACTGTTTTTATTTACTCGAGTTAATTCAAAGTTGTTTTGGTCGTCGAATATTTCCAAGTAATTTAAAACGTTTATTTTCCTTGTTAGAATACTCTTTTAAAAACTGTGTACTTTCTAACCGTAATAAATTTATTAAAATACAGTTAAAATAGATTTATTCATGTGGAAATTTAATCTTGTTGGACTGTATTGAAAACGAAAACTGATTAACTTCAAGCTTTAAACAACATATTCCTCATACCAACTGTCTGACATACCCACGTTTACCTAAACTTCTATTATGTTCGTATAAAATTGTTCTTTAAAATTTTATTTCAGTGTGTGTTTTCCTTAAATTATTTAAATCAATATAATAACTTGTGAGTTTAAATTCAGTTATATTACTCAAAAATATTCTCAAATTTTATCGGTAATTTAAAATGTTACATAAAATTCTTGTATGATTATTAATAATATGTTATTGTAAATTAATTTAATTATTTTTTTAAAACATTATTAAATGTATTAAAGCATTTAAGTTAATAAATTTCTTTAATATTGTTTATGTATCTTAGTTTTATATATCAGATTATAAAATAAATAATATATTTGACAAAATTTAAATATAACTTGCTGTAAAGAAAAATATATGTTTATAAAAGCATTTAATTATTCAAAAAGATTTATTGATGTAGTTTAAATAGAAATATTAATTAAATTATAAAATAAAAACTATAAGGTAAAATAAATAAGTATATTTGAAGCTGGACCTTCAAAAAATCTATATAATTATATTTTATATCTAGATTTATTTTTGTTAATATTATAAATATCTTGAAACAAAATAAAGTGGGCGTGGTATATGAAATAAGAATGATAATGATGGATCGTGTCGTTACTAACATCGTGAAATTTGATTGGTTTGATTTTTAATATAATCTTATTAGGTGTTATACAGGGCGTTCCCCAGGATGTGTTTCCCGAACTTAAGGGACTGATTAAGAACATCAAAATAAGCAAAAAAGTTCATGTTGACATAAGTTCTATTTCGTTTCGTTTTATATTTTGTTTTGTGTTATATATGAAATGGAATTATGTTTTAGAAACGGGTTAAAAAAAAAAATTAAAAATGTCAGCTACAAAAATTTCAAAATGGCGGCTATCTTAATTTTTTAATCTTTAATATCTTGGAAGTAATTAATTTTATCAAAATTTTACTTATAACGAATGTTTTTAAGGATTTTGTTTTGTACGAAATGACACCTTATCCTTATTTATGAAAATCAGTTGACAAACAATCGAACAATAGCGAAATATTGGCTTGCAGTACGCTTGCCCAACATTATGCAGGCTGATAATTTTTTGCCTGTTTTCAAATCCTTATTCATTTATATAAAAAACAATTTATGTCAATTTATTACTGTTTTTATTTAATAAATTACGTTTGTAGTTTAAAAGAACAACAATTTTATCAAGCTAAATTTTATTCTCAAACCTGCTTTTAATAAAACAAGGAAAATGAAGCGAAATAGGACTTATGTCCACAAAAACATATTTTTGCTTATTTTGATGTCCTGAATCAGTCCCTGAAGTTTGGGGAACACGTCCCGGAACACCCGGTATTATAAGAATATAAATGTTGAATATTTATTAATCTATTAATAAAAAAATTTATTACGATTATTTATATATTTATCACTAATAAAATATTATTTATTTTACAAAAACGTTCTATTTTATTTTATACAACTAACTAACAAAATCATATCTGTTTCTGTTTTCAGTTCATTTACGTTAATAATACAGTTCATTGCTTTTAATTTTTTTAATAGTTTAACTTTGTTAAATTACTTTTAGATAAACATTTTTAAATAAATATGAAATAAAAACAGTTAATAATTTAATTAATTTTAATTGAGTCTTATATTTCTGTTGTTTTGTTTAAATATAAATTATATAAAAATTTATTCAAGAGTCACTTCACGTGGTCAATTCAAATATCCGAAATAAAAAAAAAATTGAAAAATTTTCGTTATGAGTAGCTACAAGGGAAGTAAATTATATGTCATAAAATAGAAAACATATTTTTTATTCGATATTATTCAATGAATATAAAATATAAAGTTATTTGTTTTTCCTAATTGTTTCATGTTTACAGAATGTTTCATAAATTCTTATTTCACGAAAATACTTCAAACAAATTCTGAAAATTACTAATTTATCTATATTATTATAAAAATATTTAATTTTTCCACTGACGTGTTATATATAGTTGCTATATCACTCGATTTTATTATTTTTAATTGCAGATTCCTACTTCTTATAGATATTATTTGGTGGATCCACCTTCATTAGAGTACACAAATATATAAATTGAAACCAAACTCATTCTAATCTTCAGAAGATGGGTTATCTTCAGTCTCATACAAATCGAATGAACGGATTTTAAACGAATTACTAAAGATACAACATCTTCTGAAGATATTAATAAGTTTTGTTTTAATTTTTACAGTATATTTATATCCTCTGATGAAGATAGATCCACCGAAACTTATTGGTAAGAAGTAGGATCATAAAATGAAAAGTTAAAAAACAAGTGATGTAGCAGCTAAAACAGGTCGGTGGGAAGTTAAAATGTCTTTACAATTAAATATAGACTGTAGGATCCATTATAAAGATTTATTTATCAATGTACAATGTCTATAAATTTGATAACATCTTCTTCTTTGTGTATCATCTCTTATCGGAGGTAATAGCATTACCTCCTCATTATTTTCTAACTTAAATAGTTCCACAACAGAGTAATTATACCAGTCTCACATGTTTTTCCGACCAAGATGTTCTTCATCTTTCGACGCTTTTCTCTTCTGTTGTTTTACTCTGTATATTCAACTGCAGCACACGATATTCCCCTACTCGCAAAACATGTCCTAAATACTGCAGTGTCCGTCTTTAATTTTTATCAATAATTTTATTTTTTTATTATGTGATATAAGACTTCCGTATTCGACCTTTTCATATAGTGGTATCGCTACCCACATCGATGTATTCATAATTCAAAGGCTTCAATTTTGTCCATTTCTCAGTTCTTAAGATTTCAAACCTGCATTCCTTACAAAAAAATACAAAATATATAATATACCACTTATTTGATTTGAACGTTTATATTTAGATTTCTATTACATAACAAATACTTCATCTTTACCAAGACCACCTTCTCCATTCCTATTTGTGTTGTTTAATCATTATTTTCATAAGATAAAAATACACTACTTTGTTGTAACTCTTCGTAGATTAGTTTAAGTGCTTGAAAATTCTAGTGCATTAATTCATATAAAATAGTTGAAATACTTTCGACAACTTAAATCATATACTGCGTAAAATATACACAAATCTTTTACAAATTTAACTTCAATCTTGAATTTAAATTCTTAATTTCAGTTCTTAGATGTACGTAAACTAATATAACTTCTGAATCAACATTTATTTTCAAAAAAATATTATTAAAGATAGGTGAAGACAACAAATAATGATTTCCTGAAAAGTTACAGGAAATGAAAAAATGAAGAAAATAACAAAAAAAGTAAAAGACATGATCCAAAAAGGTATGATTGGAAAAAATTAAATCTTTGATAAATATATAATAATAATTTAAACATTATAATTAAATCTGAATAACTTCAATGATTTTTTTATATTTTGTAAACACATTTTCAAAAATATTCCTATTTAATAAATTTAAAAAAGTTTGTAATAATTTAATTTAAAAAATAAATATAATACTTAAAAATCCTCTAATAATATCTTTACAGTTCTTTTTAATTTTTATTAATGTAGGCCTAAAAATTTAATATAAATAAATATACTAAAATATAAATGTATGTATGTAAACACCCTAGTAGATTTTAGTATTAGTGAAAAATTTTATATTATTTTCCCCATAGATTTTAGAGTATTTCAAAATCCATTTAAATTTATAAATTATATTATTTTATCCATGTTTTATTTTATTATTAAAATTTTTAGTAAGATTAATTTATTTAATGGATTTTATTTATTTTAGTTTTTTTATTTATAGATTTCTTTTATATTTTTTAAAGTATAAAAAATATATGTGTAGATTTATGTTATCGCGTAGTGATTAGTGGGTAGCTGCATAGTTTTATTAATTAATTTATTGTACAAGTTTATTTTTGATAGATGTAAATTAAAAATAATAAAAAATGTAAATAAATGTTTATTTGTCATTCCATCCTTAAGCAGCATCTGTTGTTAATTGTTTTTTTATTGTTTACTTTATGATATTCCTTCCATAAAATTCATCGTGGAAAGACTACAAGGGTGTGCTTGTAGTCGGGTGAGCATAAAGTCTTGCCCTGATTATAAAAAATTATTGCAGAATAACTATTTGAAATAATAATTTAAATTTGATGCTGTTACATAGGTTAGTGTTAATAGTTTTTTTTAAGATTACTTACATTAGTAAACTTCAACGTGTACCCCCTTGGTAGCTCGGAGAATGTCGAAGCGGTATTCCAGTTCCCGCCAGGTGTTTTGTAACATGTGTTCTGTCACAGTACCCACAGCAGCTTGTATCCTAGCCTTCAGTTCGTCAACGTCAGCAACTGGTGTGGCGAAGACTCTATCCTTGATATAGCCCCAGAAAAAAAAGTCAAGGGGAGTAATGTCTGGAGAGCGGGGTGGCCAGGGTGTTGGACCATCCCTTCCAATCCACCGATCCGGAAATGTTTCATCCAGGAAATTACGCACTATCAAAGCCCAGTGGGGCGGTGCCCCATCTTGCTGGAAAATTATCCATGGTTGATATTCTTCTAACTGTGGTGCAATGAACTGTTGCAAAACATCTAAGTAAATGTTAGCATTAATGGTGTTTTCCGTGATGAAACATTTCCGGATCGGTGGATTGGAAGGGATGGTCCAACACCCTGGCCACCCCGCTCTCCAGACATTACTCCCCTTGACTTTTTTTTCCTGGGGCTATATCAAGGATAGAGTCTTCGCCACACCAGTTGCTGACGTTGACGAACTGAAGGCTAGGATACAAGCTGCTGTGGGTACTGTGACAGAACACATGTTACAAAACACCTGGCGGGAACTGGAATACCGCTTCGACATTCTCCGAGCTACCAAGGGGGCACACGTTGAAGTTTACTAATGTAAGTAATCTTAAAAAAAACTATTAACACTAACGTATGTAACAGCATCAAATTTAAATTATTATGTCAAACAGTTATTCTGCAATAAATTTTTATAATCAGGGCAAGACTTTATGCTCACTCGGTATATCAAATTAAAGTTTGTTTTATTGTTGGTTAAAGGATTACATTAATATATAATACTTTGTTTACTATATACTTTACTTTGTTTCTCTATATGTTTTAAAGTACGCGTTAACAAAGTAATAGTATCTTTAAGTTGGGTATACTGGAAAAGTGGTTAAAAATAGGGTAATTTTTATGCGTTAATTCGTTAGGTATATTAAATACACTAATTATTTCTGATGTTAATGTAACCAACAATAAAACAAGCTTTAATTTGATGAATCGTAATTGTTTTTACATACAACGGTTCAAAAGATATTGCTGTTTAAAAACAGGTATTTTCTTTCAAGAATCGGACTATAATGATCGTACAATCAGCTGTTTTTGTCCACTCCTGTGCCTCATCTGTTTGTCATCAACTATAAATATATGTGTAAGTTATATACAACCCACCGGGTTGGTCTAGAGGTAAAGTCGTCACCAAAATCAGCTGTTTAACAGCTGATTTTCGGAGACGAAGGTTCTTGGTTCAAATTCTAGTAAAGGTAGTTACTTTTATACGGATTTGAATAGCTACTAGACTGTGGTTACCGGTGTACTTTGATGGTTGGGGTTCAATTAACCATACTCTCTCAGGAGTGGTCGACCTGGATCTGTACAAGACTACACCTCATTTACACGTCACACACATCATCCTCATCTCATTGGGTCATGGGGTTGCTTATTGTTCTAAATTGAACAGATTGCAACGTACAGAAATTAGGGATTACAAAAATAAGTTATATATAACCCACCGGGTTGGTCTAGAGGTAAAGTCGTCACCAAAGTCAGCTGTTTAACAGCTGATTTTCGGAGACGAAGGTTCCTGGTTCAAATCCTAGTAAAGGTAGTTACTTTTATACGGATTTGAATACTAGATAGTGGTTGCCGTGTACTTTGATGGTTGGAATTCAATTAACCATACTCTCTCAGGAGTGGTCGACCTGGGTCTGTACAAAACTACACCTCATTTACACGTCACACACATCATCCTCATCTCATTGGGTCTTGGGGTTGCTTATTGTTCTGAATTGAACAGATTGCAACGTACACATATTAAGAATTAAAAAAAAAGAAAAAAAAGTTAGTGTGATTTTAGGATTGTAATGGACTAACATTGTGGTGAACACGAAACCGCTAACCAAATAATAAGTGTTTTATTAATTTTTTAACCGTTCTGGTGGTTTTAACAGTTTTTATTTATAATAAATTAATTAAATAATACAAAATTTTAAACGGTTGATATATGTTACAATAATTTATAAATTAATTAATACTAACGTAGATTAGTAATAAAAAGTTTGCTATATTTTATTATATTATTATTATATTTAACTGCATCCAGGAGATTCCAAAGAGAAAATAAGGAGTTTAACAGCTGTTTTTTGGACACGAAGGTTCCTGATTCAAATCCTAGTAAAGGTAGTTACTTTTATATGAATTTGAATAGTAGACAGTGGTTACCGATGTACTTTCATGGTTGGGGTTCAATTAACCACCAGGTTTCTTTGAGTCTGTACAAATGTACCTCATTTACACCCAAAATCGCCCGATTGGCTAAATTTTTTATTCTCTACAAGATAGGGTAAAAGCAATGTCTGCTGAATTTCTTAGGAGTATGGAGCTAGTGCTCTCGTGGTAAAATATTTTTCATAAGATTGCGCATTAGTATAAATTTTACGACAAAACTATATAATAAAAGTTCTAGGGATAAAGAGATCAACAACTTTTATTTCTCTACGTCTAGTTTACCATAAATTAATTAATGATTATCCGTATTAAACTTTTCTGATAAAAATTAGGTTATGTTTTCCATTCCGCATTGATTACTAATGATTAAATCTACGTTATAAATAAGTTGCATTATTTACATTGGTAAGAGAAAGTCGTTTGAGTGTTTCATACCAGATTTTTTATGTATGTATTCAAATTAGTATTGTTTTATATAATTATTACTTATTACTTCATTAAAAACATTTTAATACTTAATTTTCTTTACATAATTATAACAACTTAACGTAAACAGTATTATCAGAAAATTCTGAAATAATATACTACTTTAAATAAAAATATGTAAAAAATAAGTATTTACTTATCTCCAATATTTTTTACAATCTTTACAAATAAGAAATTAAAAGTAAAACTGACCTACTCTTATTCAGATATTTTATGTAAAGGAAATAATACGTACAATATGTTAATTAGTTGTTAAAGAAACGGCTGTAGACAAAACAAGTAGGTTAGAAAAATATTAAATTTTTACTTTCTCTTGCCTATATGAATATATAGGAAGGAAAGTATTGTTTTCATGTCGATTTTTCGAAATCAAGTTTCCACCGGATCTATACGTTTTCAGACCCCCTGAACCCAAAAAACATGTTTTTAGCGATTGGTCTGTGTGTGTGTGTGTGTGTGTGTGTGTGTGTGTGTGTGTGTGTGTGTGTGTGTGTGTGTGTGTGTGTGTGTGTGTGTGTGCGCGTGTGTGTGCGTGTGCGTGTGTGTGAGTGTGTGTGAGTGTGTGTATGTGTGTGCGTGTGTGTGTGTGTGTGTGTGTGTGTGTGTGTGTGTGTGTGTGTGTGTGTGTGTGTGTGTGTGTGCGTGTGTGCGCGTGTACGTGTGTGTGTGTATGTGTGTGTGTGTGTGTATGTATGTGTGTGTGTGTGTGTGTGTGTGTGTGTGTGTGTGTGTGTGTGTGTGTGTGTGTGTGTGTGTGTGTGTGTGTGTGTGTGTGTGTGTGTGTGTGTGTGTGTGTGTGTGTGTGTGTGTGTGTGTGTGTGTGTGTGTGTGTGTGTGTGTGTGTGTGTGTGTGTGTGTGTGTGCAAAATATCTCAAGAACGGAACATCGTACGAACTTGAAACGTGAAACTTAAGTTACATATCACTACCGGACCCGACATGAACATTTTCATTAAAATCGGTCAACCGGAAGTAGTAGTTTATTCGCGTAATTTTTTACTTTTTTGCAATTTTCTCAAAAACTGGTCCTACGATTTTTTTTTAAATCACCTCATTTACTCAATTTTTTATTCTCTACAAGATAGGGTAGGCACCATGTTTGCTGAAATTCTGGGTGAGGCTGTTTTCACGTAAAAACATTTTCTTTTTAAGATTGCGGCGTTAATATGCATTTTAGCGCAAAATGTTATATAATAAAAGTTGTAGAAAATGTAAAATTCTACAACTTTTATTTCAAACATTCTTTTGTATAACGCTTAGTTTAGCGGTAATTAGCAATTTTCTGTTTTTTTCTCACGAAAACGTGTGAAAAATCGATTTTTTTTTTAGATTTCGGCCTTAGAATGCATTTTACGACAAAAGTGTATATAATAAAATTTATAGAAAATTAAGAGATCTACAACTTTTATTTAAAGAATTTTTCTCTACAGAGTCTAGTTTAGCGTGAAAGTGTGATTTTCCGTTTTTTCAAGCCAAACTGAGTTCGATTTTTATTTTGCGTCATTCACTCATGATTAAAATAAGGTTATGTTTTTGAGGTTAGATTTTTATTTATTTTTTATATTTTATTAATAATGTCAGGTTTATTGTTAATTATTGCATTGGCAAGAGAAAGTTGTGTGAGTTACCAGATTTTTTTTTATAAAAGTTTAAATTATTTGAAATAAACTAATAGGTAAATTAAATCATATCGGAATAAATTTTACAAAAAATATTTCATAAAATATGACATAATTTGTTGATATCAAATTTTATGAATAATTTATATTTTTATAACATTTATATATATTTTTTAAATTTCTGACAATATACTTTTTCAAATGGTAACGATTCCATAAAAGGAATTTGTTCACCTACTTAAATAAAACATTAGATAGGCTATTACTAAACAAAATTAAATGTGTCAATGATTTGTAAGTAACAAAAGAAATATGGGTGTTTTATTTGCATTTTTTATTGTATTTTATTTTATCAGTGATTAAATACAAATAAATGTAGGAGTTTTACGTTTAAAAATATTATAAAATTTTATTGTATTAAAAGTGAGAATTATCTGATTTAAAAAAACACTGGGTGTTTCTACTCATTTGTTACATTTTTTTTTTTTTTGAAAACTTCTAAAATATTAATTATTTTTAATTGGGGACGTTATTTTTCCCTTGGATTTAAAGAATTCTGGTATTGAAATACTTCAATTAGTTACTGGCTACTTTTTATTACCTAATTTTGCATGTATCATTTATTTATAAACGTACTACAACGTTTAATCCAGGTGTTTTCAGGATAAAACGACAACATAAGTTGTTGTTTTCGTCATCAACCGAAAGGCTGGTTTGAACCTCTAAAGGCTTTACTAAGTAAAACGAGAAGTTAGGTGGTTTACAATTTTCTTCCTACCTTTTTTTGTAATCCCTAATTTGTATACGTTGCAATCTGTTCAATTCAGAACAATAAGCAACCCCATGACCCAATGAGATGAGGATGATGTGTATGAAGTGTAGATGAGGTGTAGTCTTGTACAGACTCAGGTCTACCATTCCTGAGAGAGTATGGTTAATTGAACCCCAACCATCAAAGTACACCGGCAACCACTGTCTAATATTCAAATCTGTATAAAAGTAACTATCTTAACTAGGATTTGAACCAGGAACCTTCGTCTCCAAAAATCAGCTGTTAAACAGCTTATTCTCGGCGACAACTTTACCTCTAGACCAACCCGGTGGGTTTTCCTTCCTAACTGAATGAAAAAATATACTTATTAGCATCCCAGGCCTTAAGAAAAGTATCTAATTTCCACCCTGCGAATGACATCTCACTTCATTTCCCACAGGATCTGGCTGTATAATGAAATTCATTACTCTCAGAGGAAATAATTCTAACTATTATCTTTTACACCTCTAATTCAGTTTTTAAATTCAGTTCCTAATTCAGTTCTTAATTCAGTTCAGTTTTAGTTCTTAAATGATTCAATCATATAATTGGCTGACCATGTGATAGGAAACAGAACTATATTTTGTATCCGTGGAACTAGCAGATTGAATACAAATAATTTGGCATTCCACCTGCCTGTTATGGGCAAATAATAATATTAGAAAATACCATTTTCACCATCTTACACTACACTTCGTTCTCCTAACCCAGTTGTGAATATTGATTGTACAAAGATTCGCTGTTCAACTTCAAGAACAAAGTTTAAAGTCACTTAGGCCTACTCACACCCGTGAAACGTTCTACGTTTCTCACCATTACAGATTTATAAATTGAATTGTATTTTATACTTCGTTTATCTTGTTATAAGGGAATTTATTTAGAAAAATATAAATAAACTACAATTTTTAAAATTTAATCCACAGTATTTCTAAAATAATACAAGAAAATTTCCGGTTAATATTGAGATATTTTAATATTATTACAAAACTAGCAACCGACCGTTCGCTGAGCTTCTTGGTATACAAATCTTAAAGCGTTTAACTTTTCATATAACCTTACATTTTGTAAGCCAAATCACGATTGTAAAAATAAAAATCAGTTATAGTTACTTGAGTCACGAGATGCCTTTTGGGTATGGATGGGCTCTGAGGAAGGGAAGAAAAAATCTGACAGTGCTGCCAACCGCAACAGTGAGACACTGGCAATACCGTGCAATTGCACCATTTGTTAACACATTGACTGCTATGTGACCCAAATATGTGTCACACTTGTCTTTGAAAATGGGCCACGTGGATCAAAAATGAGTCACAGTACATGACTTATTTTTAAGCCGTGTATTGTGGTTTCAAAAGCTATGGCTTCAGAGAGTGACCTTTACACTTAAGACTGTTCAAACAGTTGGCCTGTTTCAAATAATAGGATATTGCGTGTACAGGTAGTTTTCCTTGTTGTCCTGTACTAGAATGCTGTTAATTTCTTAAATTTTTTTATTTCTTTTGATTATTTTGATTGATTGAAATAGTCTAGAACTTTGTAACTTTACCCAGTTGTTTATTACATTTTTTATTGTGACACAAAAAGTGATCACATTACTCTGAAATGTAAAATCATTCCAGCAGGCCATGTGACCCAAAAGTGTGTCATAAACTTTATTTTACAAAAAAAATAGTTTTTATTAAATAAATTAAGTAAAATAAGAATAAAAATGAATAAAATTGTGAAAAAATAAAAAAAGTACGATGGCTCAGCTGTAAGTGTCACAAAATTTAGTGTGGCAGTCAACGTGTTAAACAGATGTTGTCTTTAATAATACTTTGTTGTGTCTTACCCTCTTTTCACTTAACCCTTTATAGGGCAGTACTACAGGGAAAAATACATATGTTGTAAAATATTAAATTTTGCTTTACAGGGATTTGAATAATGTATTTCTAGTGCCACACAGTTCTCCCACTTACCACGCAGGAGAACTATCACAAGGGTAACTGGAGTTAAAAGAGGTACGCATCTAAAACAGAGAAGATCCGAAATGGGAATCACATGTTTAGTGGTAATTAAAAACCTTGTCGTACAGTATACTAAATAACAAAAATATGTGTAGACCTAACTTTATATTAGCATGAATGCTTGCTTTTCCGTAAAAAACTTTAATTTTCTAATTACTGTACAAAAGTAACAACAAAACAACCCGGTATCGTACGCTAGCATGAATCCTTACCACATTCGTGCAATTCAGGAAGCATATGGTCGCGGCACGCTGATTTCAATATAATGGATAGCCTACTAACCAGAGAACATCTATAGCACCATAAAATGCCAATAAGGTTCAACAACATAGCTTATTCTTAAATAAACTCGACCTTATTTCCAGTGGTAAGTATAGTTACAAAAGACGTGTTGTTGTTTAGGTCATCAGCCAAAAGGCTGGTTTGAACATGTAGAGGTTTTACTATGTAAAACGAGTTGAGAAATGAGGTGGTTTACCATGCCGTTCTCACTGAGTTTTCTTTTGCTTATCACTTTGCCAGACTTTCTGAAAAGCATCTATTTTCCACCCTGCAAATGACATTTTCACTTAATTCACCACAGTGTGTGGCTGTATAATGAAATTTATTACTTTCAGAGGAGATAACTCTGATTAGTGTCTTTTACACCTCTGCCTCTTCTGTTCTTAAATGATTCAGTCATGTGATAAGAAACAGAACTATTTATTTTAACGCTGCAACTAACCGATTCAGTGTAAATAATTCGACACTCCACCTGCCTGTTATGGGCAACCAAAAAACCTATAAAATGGTTAAACCCCATTTCCTTTCAAAATATCTTGCCGGCCGCATTGGTGTAGTTGGTAACGTGCTCTCCTCTCATCATGCGGTCTTGGGTTTGAATCCCATTCAGGCACGGCATATTTTCATACGTTACAAAAAGTAATTTCATCCTTCACCGTCTGCATTAGCAGTAATTGCAGAATAGTCGGACATTAAACCAAAAAAAATTAAAATCTTTTCAAAAATGTTCTTAACTTACAAAGTTTCAATCTTTCTTTTAAAACCGGTAATAACTTTTCACATGTCGGCACCACTTTCTTATTGATATAAAATAAAAATCCTCCATAATTTTGACAACCATACATCTGTCAAAGCTGTCCAATGATGCATTCCTATATTCTTGCTGTTTCCTTTTTTTACCAGTTGTCAAAAAAACTGATGATGATTTCACTGTCTTTAACTTCCTTCTTTATACTATTTCGAATTGTGGAAAGAGAAATATCACAATAGTTAGCCGCTATAACTTTAATTAAGAGTCACAGAGAGATATTTTTCTTTAGCTTCAACTTCACAACATTTCATTACACTACATATTAGATTTCGTTCAGCACTATGAATAGTCTGATCACGTTTTAGAAAAACTGACAGACATTTCTGTTTACAGTAACCTCCAGTTACATTAGTACAGTTAACCTACAAAAAGGTTCCGCAATACGTATACTTTATGTGTAATGTACGTTGTTGTGGTGGCTGAACTGATACCAAATCAGTCGAGCATGAGCACTAATGGCTTTTCCTTCTTTACTCCTCGTTAAAATCAAAGGCATTCTCGTGAGTCTAGTATAGATACTGAAGCCACGAGATTGCCTTTTGCCTATGCATGGGCTGTGAGGAACGATAGGTGAAAATTGACAGTGCTGCCAACCTCAACAATGAGATACTACTCGTACATTTCACTACCGTGAAGTTTCTACTTACATTTAGTAAGCTGTGATTTATTCCGAGAAAATGTTTTCTTCATAAATCTTATAAGAAATAAATGTGACCTGTAATATTGCCTATAGCTTAATTACATGACTAGAAATTTTTGATTTACTGTAATTACTAGCTACCTTGTTCCATTGAAACAAAATTTTGTACGAATGAATCGCCTTCTTTACTATCGCTGTCACCGGCATCTTTATTATCAGTCTTACCTAACCGTTTCCTTTTTTACCAGGTATCAACAAAATTATTGAAGAATAACTTCTTCACGTCTTTAATTTCCTCCTTTATATTTCGAATTGTGGAAAGAGAAATATCACAGTAGTTAGCCACTCGCTCATGGCTTTTGTTAAGAGGCAAGAAAAAGCAGTTTTGTTTAGCTTCAACTTCACAGCATTTTATTACACTGCATATTAAATTTTGTTCAGCACTGTGAATAGTCTGCCCACGTTTTAGAGAAACTAACATTTCTGTTTACGGCAACAAACAGTTCAGTTCAATTCGTACAGTTAACCTACAAATTATACAGTTAAATATAGTTAATTCCGGCCGCATTGGCGTAGTTGGTAACGTGCTCGCCTCTCATCATGCGTTCTTGGGTTCGGATCCCATTCAGGCACGGCATATTTCATACGTTACAAAAATCATTTCATTCTTCACCGTCTGCATTAGCAGTAATTGCAGAACAGTTGGACGTTAAACCAAAAAAAGAAAGTTAACCTACAAAAGGTTCTGCGATATACAGTATATGCTTTGGGTATAGTATAATTTTTTGTGTTTGTCGTACTGAAAATAAAGCAGTCGCGCATGCCTATTGATGCTTTTCCCCCTTTACCCCTCGCTACAAACAAGGGAAAACTATTGACTCAAGTAACTATAACTGTAGTAGCCTACTTGAAACAGTTATTCTGTTATCATTATGAATCACCAGTGGAACTGGAGAAATAATGTTACGGTCCCCTATATTTGAAACTCTCTCTCTCTCCCTCTCTCTCTCTCCCTCTTTCTCTCTCTCTCTCTAGCTCTCTCTCTCTCTCTCTCTCTCTCTCTCTCTCTCTCTCTCAGTGCGCCAATGTGGCCGGCATTAGCCTAACTATAACTGTATAATTTGTAGGTTAACTGCACGAATATAACAGTTTGTTACCGTAAACAGAAATGTTAGTTTCTTTAAAACGTGGGCAGGCTATTCACAGTGCTGAACAAAATTTAATATGCAGTGTAATAAAACGGTGTGAAGTTGAAGCTAAACAAAACTGCCTTTTCCTGCCTCTTAACAAAAGCCATGAAACTCTCTCTTTAGAATTATTCCGGTTCCTTACTCAAACTTTGTTTTTCTAAAGTTTTTGGGCACCCGGTAAACAATCCTCATAATTTTATAAGGAGATTAGAAAGTATAATCGTACAAGAGTAATTAGGATATTATTACGCAGGTTGTTTACATATCTATTTTATAATCATATTCGGATGAATAAAAAATGCAATATTTATTTAACAATATAATAAAATTTTGTATAAATTATACTACACATATTTAAATGTGATTTAAACCATTGATTACTGTATTATGGTAGGCCATATATGGTACCGCAATTCTTAAGTAATTTACCCAAGTATATTATTCAAATAACATTCCTTATTTATCCATACAGGCTACACATGAACTACCCTGACGGCTGTTTGTTTTCCTTTTATCTTATTTCATCAACAATTATTGCATTCATGACGTTTTTAAATTAAATTTTTTACTAATAAAACATTTTTACAAAATTAAAAATTCTGGTGTGAAACACGCACACGACTTTGTCTTTTCCAATTCAAATACTGAAACATATCCCGGGTGATTTTTAAGTATGGAAACTGCGTTATAATGTACCGTTCTGTCACTTTTACATAAATCATATTGAAAATACTGGATAAAGTCAGTTGTACGATCTCGGCAAGCGACAGAGAGGCCACCTTGTAGTAGCAACCCAACGGTACGCGAGTAAACAAAATGGCCGGCACCATCGCAGAGACATATTTTTACTTGCCACCTATCTTGGAAAGATGAAATTGGTAAATTTACTTGGACTATATCAACAGTAACAGAGCTATTAAGAAACATTTTGTATAACTAAATATTTTTTAAGATTAAATCATTGAATGCTTTAGTGAAAACCCAAACTGCCACCAGACCATCTCATTTTCAGACCTTCCGAAACGGATCTACTATCAGTGGGTGATAGGTCACATCGAAGAATTAAAACAGAAGATTTTATTATTCTTTTCAACAATCTAAGGTTAAAACGTACGGTTCTGTCACTTTTACATGAATCATAATTTAAATACTAGAGAAAGTCAGTTGTACGATCTCGGCAAGCGACCGAGAGGCCATCTTGTAGTAACCACCCACCGATACGCGAGTAAACAAAATGGGCGGTGCCATCGCACAGACATATTTTTGCTTGCCACCTATTTTGAAAAGATGAAATTGGTAAATTTACTTAGGCTATATCAATAGTAACACAGGTATTAAACGACTTTTTGTATAACCAAATACTTTTCAAGATTAAATCAACTAATGCTATAGTTAAAACCCAAACTGCCACTAGACCATCTCATTTCGTGACCATCCGAAACGGATCTACGGTGGGTGATAGGACAAGTCGAAGCATTGAAACAGAAGATTTTATTATTCTTTTCAAAAATCTAACATTAAAACGTTCAGTTCTGTCACTTTTACATAAACCATAATTTAAATACTGAAAAAAGTATTTTGAACGATCTCGGCAAGCGACCGAGAGGCCATCTTGTAGTAACGCCCACCGATACGCGAGAAACAAAATGGGCGGTACCATCGCACAGACATATTTTTATTGCCACCTATTTTGGAAAGATGAAATTGTTAAATTTACTTGGTCTATATCACCAGTAACACAGGTAACACAGGTAGACGTTTTCTATATCCAAATATTTTTGAAGATTGAATGAACGACTGCAGTAGAACTTTACTAAAAAAAATGAAAAATATAAAAATTTTCAAAAAAATAAAATAAATAATTTAAAACAAAAACCCAATCTGCCATCAGAACATGTAATTTTCGTGACGTTCCGAAACGTATCTACTGTGGGTGATAGGTCACGTCGAAGCATTGATACAGAGGTTATTATTGTTCTTTTCAACAATCTAATGTTAAAACGTACCGTTCTGTCACTTTTACATGAATCATAATTTAAATACTGGAAAATGTCAGTTGTACGATCTCGGCAAGTGACCGAGAGGCCATTTTGTGTTAACGCCCACCTATATGCAAGTAAACAAAATGGGCGGTACCATCACACAGACATATTTTTATTGCCACCTGTTTTGGAAAGATGAAATTGTTAAATTTACTTGGTCTATATCAATAGTAACACAGGTATACACAGGTAACACAGGTAGACGTTTTCTATATCCAAATATTTTTGAAGATTAAATGAACGACTGCAGTAGTGAAAACCCAATCTGCCATCAGAACTTGTAATTTTTGTGACGTTCCGAAACGGATCTACTGTGGGTGAAAGGTCACGTCGAAGCAATGAAACAGAAGATTTTATCGTTCTTTTCAATAATCTTATGTTAAAACGTACCGTTCTGTCACTTTTACATAAAAATAGAGTGATTCAAAACTCTACGGCAATCTCTTGGGATCTCATTCTATAGCTAAAAATAAGAAAAAAGTTCATATAAACATAAGCCTGAAAACGCTTAGTTAGTTAGTTACGGCTAGCGAAAAATTTCACCCAGAACTCTGTACCTTCGGTGAAGTAAGGCCGTATAAAAATGTTAAAAGTGGTTACAAATATACAAATACGATTGTTTCTTATGTTTATTAATCTGAAAGATTGAATAAAAAAGGTTCCAGAGCTGTAAATGCAATACTTTCAGAGATATCTTACATAAAACACAAGAATTGGTGCAAAGAAATAACACATTTTTGTGTTTAACGTAATTTTATGGAAGTAATCTTACGTTAAACACAAAAATGTGTTATTTCTTTGCACCAATTCTTGTGTTTTATGTAAGATATCTTTGAAAGTATTGCATTTACAGCTCTAGAACCTTTTTTATTTAATTTTTCAGATTAATAAACATAAGAAACAATCGTATTTGTATCTTTGTAACTACCTTTAACATTTTTATACGGCCTTACTTCACCGAGGGTACAGAGTTCTAGGTGAAATTTTTCGCTAGCCGTAACTAACTAACTAACTAACTAATCGTTTTCAGGCTTATGTTTATATGAACTTTTTTTCTTATTTTTAGCTATAGAATGAGATCCCAAGAGATTGCCGTATAGTTTTGAATCCCTCTGTATATCATAATTTATATACTGGAAAAATTCAATTGAATGACCTCAGTATGCGACCGAGAGGCCATCTTGTAATAACGACCCATCGATACGCAAGTAAACAAAATGGGCGGTACCATCACACCAGATATGTTTTTACTTGCCACCTATTTTGGAATATAAAAATTGTTAAGTTTACTTGGTCTATATTAACAGTAACACAAGTATTACGAGACGTTTTCTATAACCAAATTATATCCAAGATTAAATGAACGAATACAGCAGAGAAAACCCAAACTGCCATCAGAACATCTAATTTTCGTGACCTTCCGAAACGGATCTACTGTGGGTAATAGGTCACGTCGAAGCATTGAAACAGAAGATTTTATTATTCTTTTCAACAATCTGATGTTAAAACGTACCGTTCTGTCACTTTTACATAAATCATAATTTAAATACTGGAAAATTTCAGTTGTACGACCTCGGCAAGTGACCGAGAGGCCATCTTGTAGTAACGCCCACCTATACGCGAGAAACAAAATGGGCGGTACCATCACACCAGAAATGTTTTTACTTGCCACCTATTTTGGAATATAAAAATTGTTAAGTTTACTTGGTCTATATTAACAGTAAAACAGGTATTAAGAGACGTTTTCTATAACCAAATATTATTCAAGATTAAATGAACGAATGCAGCAGTGAAAACCCAAACTGCCACCAGACCGTCTCAATTTCGTGACCTTCCGAAACGGATCTACTGTGGGTGATAGGTCACGTCGAAGCATTGAAACAGAAGTTATTATTATTCTTTTCAAAAGTCTAACGTTAAAAGTTACAGTTCTGTCACTTTTACATGAATCATAATTTAAATACTAGAAAATGTCAGTTGTACGACCTCGGCAAGTGACCGACTGCAGTAGTAAAAACCCAATCTGCTATCAGCACATGTAATTTTCGTGACGTTCCGAAACGGATCTACTATGGGTGAAAGGTCACGTCGAAGGAATGAAACAGAAGATTTCATCATTCTTTTCAACAATCTTATGTTAAAACGTACCATCACACCAGATATGTTTTTACTTGCCACCTATTTTGAAATATAAAAATTGTTAAGTTTACTTGGTCTATATCAACAGTAAAACAGGTATTAAGAGACGTTTTCTATTACCAAATTATATTCAAGATTAAATGAACGAATGCAGCAGTGAAAACGCAAACTGCCACCACACCGTCTCAATTTCGTGACCTACCGAAACGTATGTACTGAGGATGATAGGTCACGTAGAAGCATTGAAACAGAAAATTTTATTATTCTTTTCAACAATCTAATGTTAAAACGTACCGTTCTGTCACTTTTACATAAATCATAATTTAAATACTGGAAAATGTCAGTTGTACGATCTCGGCAAGCGACCGAGAGGCCATCTTGTAATAACGAACCACCGATACGCGAGTAAACAAAATGGGCTGTACCATCGCACCAGACATATATTTATTTGCCACCTATTTTTAAATATGAATTGAATATTTACTTGGACTATATCAACAGTAACACAAGTATTAAGAGACTTTTTAATTGTTTTAATTTAAGAACTAATTAAGCTATTTCTAACGTGGTAGATGTCTTCTTAAGCTTCCTTATTTTAGATTTTTTTAGGATTTTAGGATTAGAGGCTTTTGTAGCCTCTTCCTCTGAAAAAAATCTTTCAAAAGATCATCCACTTACGTTTTTTAATTGGAAGAAAGCAAGCCATTAGGATAAGGATTTTATTAGTGTTATCTTAAGGAGGTAGTCAACTCAAAAAGATGATTTTTTTTTAATTTCGATTGTTTTTTATATTTATTTGAAGTTTAAAATTTTCTGAAGCACAACATTGTTTTACTTCGTTTGTACGTTGACAAAAAGTTATAAAAACATCTGTCTAAAATAAAGCTCACTAGCAAGACGAGTGAAATTATTCCTTCAACTTTAAGTTTTCCAGAAATGTAGTTTTTGCATGATTTTACATTCTTGGGAAATAAATATTTTGGTTTGTATTGGAGATATTTGGATGATGTTTTTTTCTAATGTTCATAATTTCTTGCTCTATTATCTGTGGAATAATTATTACAAAAACTTTAATAGGGATTTAGTTAAAAAATAATTTGTAAATACATAAAATAAATGTTTTTGAAAATATGGTTTTTCTTCAATAAATTTCTTGTAAGAAAAATACATGCAAGCGCATACAATAGATCATAAACAGCAATTCCTTGCATTTGTAGAATAAGAATCATGTTGATATCTTTCTTGGCTTCTGAGATATTTGATTCCCTGTAAAAGCCCGCTTTTCCAACCTCACCCTTATATTAGGAACTATAATTAATTTATATGTTATATAATAACACACAGTTATATATTCTCAAGTCCTGCTATCCCACCGATATGTCATTTCTGCCATGAGCACCAATTGACGGTAAAACACATTTTATGTGAATGTAGTTTCAAAGAAGTTCAGAGAAGAAAATTTCAGCTTCAAGATGTGTCTCTGAGTAATCTTTTCTGCCATGAAGACAAGATTGAAAATGTGTTCCAAGTGTTGAAGAGCCTAAATTTGTATAACTGTATACAACTTTTGTGATGTCTTTGAGTAAAACTATGTAAATAGCTCTGTGTACATGTAAATGAGCGGTGTGTGTGTGTGTGTTGTGTGTGTTGTGTGTGTGTGTGTAACAGTAATTTTCTGTCACCGATTGAATTTTGCCGATCAGTCATTGTTATTATTTATGTTTTTAATTTTTGTTAGTAATAAATTCATTGTTAATTTTGTTGACTGGTTTTTTTATTTATGTATCAACAATTTATTGAGTACTGTTATTATTTTGTTGTAATAACTGTTCGCTAATGACTGCATTGTTGATGCAACCTTAAATAAATAACCAAAAAAAAATCTGGTGTAAAAGACTCACACAACTTTCTTTTGCCAATGCAAATAATCACCAATATAACCTAACATTAGTAATAAAACATTAGAAATAAACAAAAAACTAGCCTCAAAAAACATAACCTTATTTTAATCATGAGTGAAAGATGCAAAATGAAAATCGACCTCAGTTTGGCTTAAAAATACGGAAAAATCACTCTTTCACGCTAGACTAGGCTCTGTAGAAAAAAATGTTTAAAATAAAAATTGTAAATTAACTGTTGTGGATTTTAAATTCTCTACATTTTTTATTATAAAAATTTTTGCAGTAAAATGCATATTAAAGCCGTAATATCATCATCATCATCTTCACTTCCAAGGATTAGGTTACATGAACCTGTTCCGGTACCCATCTCCCTCTCGGCCTCCCTACATCTCTTCTGCCAACTGGTTGATAATTTAAAGCTGCCACTGGCATCCTTTCGTTTGGCATTCTGTCCAGGTGACTACACCATCTTTGTCTATTTTTTATTATCTTTTCATGAAAAGACTGAACTGATAGTGCGCTTCTAATATCCACGTTCCTTATTCTATCCATTCTGGTACATCCATGCACACTTCGTAAAAACTTCATTTCCGCAGCTTGAATTTTACTATCGCTTTTAGCAGTATGCACCCAAGACTCACTGCCATATAGGAGTGTTGGAACCGCAATAGTGTTAAAAAATTTGAGGCGTGTTTCCTTCCTCGTTTTATTCTTCAGATGTCTGTGAATATTTCCACAAATATTCTGAAATTTGGCCAGTTTAACTGTTATGTCTTTATCAAAATCGTATGAAACATCACTCCCAAGATATTGAAAATGTTTAACCTGTTCTATTGCCCTTCCATTCATCTCTATTCTCGTCCTTATTGTATATTTACCTTTAAAAGCCATAGTTTTAGATTTTGTGGATGATATTTCCAGATTGTATTGTTTTGCAACTTGTTCCAACATAAATACCGATTTTTGTAACTCGTCTTCATTCTGTTGTATTACAACTTTGTCATCCGCATATAAAAGAGAGTTCATAAAGAAGCCATCTGAGATCTGTATACCTGGGTCTACATTACATTTCCACGTTCTCAACATGTCGTCCACATATATATTAAACAGTCGACGATATACAACATCCCTGTCGAACTCCTCTATTGGTTTTAATAGGCTCTGTCACTTTCCCATCTAAATCTAATAAAATCACAGTATCTTCGTACAGGCTCTGCAATATCCTGATAATATGTTTAGGGTACCCTCTCCTTTCCAGAACCCTCCATAAAAGCGAACGTTTAACACTGTCAAAAGCCTTTACAAAATCTATAAATGCAAGATGGGTTTCAAGGTTGTATTCTCGTCTCTTAGCTATAATTTGTTTTAAAGTAAAAATAGCATCCGAACACGATCTACCTTTCCGGAACCCCATCTGTTCTTCCATAATCAAGGAATCGGCTACGGTTCTTAACCTATTATTAATAATTTTTGTGTACAATTTGTAGGAAGTGTCTAATAAACTAATCCCTCTATAATTGTTAGTGTCTATTCTATTTCCTTTTTTGTGGACGGAAATCACCTTTGACTGCAACCATTCTTTGGGTATTGTATGACCTTTCCAACACATATTAAAGAAGTGCACCAGGCGCAAATGCAAGGCGGTTCCTCCATATTTTAATAATTCCATATTGAGACCGTTCATTCCTGGAACCTTTCTATTCTTAACATGTTTTAGAGCCTCCATAAATTCTTCCATAGATACGTTGTCGATACAACAGTCTTGACAGTCAATCTTAACCGTGTGTGGCTCTGCTTTGTCGTGCCATAATTCCTTATAATGATTTATCCAGTTCTCCGTACTTATACAGTTGACCTTTACTCTTTCTCTCTCTGATTTGTTAAGAACTTTCATCACTTTATAAGCCAAAGATTGTCGGCCATGTACATCATGCTCTATGGTCCCAATAAATCTATCCCATGATTGTTGATGAGCCCTTTTCACCAATTTTGAAGCTTCATTTCTAACTTTGTGGTATCCCTCTTTATTGAGAGCTGTTGGATTTCCTAAATACTTCTTGTAGTATTCGTTCTTTCTCTTGATAGCCATCTCGATTTCTTCATTCCATATCTTCATGCCTTTCCTTTTCCTGAATCTACTCTTTACTCCTATAGCCTCACTAGCTGCCCTAGTCACAATGTTCTTAATATTGTTCCATTCCAACTCTATATCATCATTTGTGGGAGCATTTTGGATATATTGATTTATCCGCTCTTGATACAGGCATTTTATACTGTCCTCCTCCAAAAGATACACTTTGTATACTTCCTCTTTATTTCCAGCTGGTTGTTGCCTGGTTCTTGTATTCTGTTTCCATTTTGTATATAAGGCTATTTCGGCAACAACCATATAATGATCGGAGAATATATCAAATCCTCTGAAAACCCTTGTATCAGTTACCTGTTTTGCTATTTTCTTATTAGCAATCACATAGTCAATACTAGATTTGCTCCCACGCGCCGCCCAAGTGTATTTGTGAATGTCCTTTTTACGAAAGAAGCCATTTAGGATCTTCAACTCATTAAATGTAGAAAATTCTCTAAGTGTATCACCATTTTTGTTCATTGTCTCCTCTCCGAAAATTCCCACAGTATTAGGGATAGGTTCCCTTCCCACTCTAGCATTAAGGTCTCCTACCACCAACACGCTGCAGTTTTTGTTATGTTTATCTATTACTTTTTGCAAGGCGTTGTAAAACTGCACACTTTCTTCCTCCTTTCCTTCTTCCGGAGCATAGACCCCTATTATCACTAAATGACCTCTATCGTATTTGAATTTCATAGTTAAAATTCTTTCGTTAACATATTTGTACTCTCTTATCTTTTGTTCCCATTTCCTATCTACAAATATAGCCACTCACTTTGCTGCTCATTCCTTGACGCTTACACTACTGTAAAACATCGCATATTCTTCTAAATACTTCGAGCCACATAATTTCTTTTTTGTTTCCGTTACAACAGCGATATTTATGCCTTTCTCCTTAAATATTTTACTCAGTTCTATTTCTTTATTATTAATTCCACGTACATTCCAAGTTGCTATTCGTAAATTATCCGCAATCCATTTTCGTTGTTTCTTTTGTTCGTTTCCATTTATGTTTCCGAAATTCCTGTCCTGTCCGAGGCTGCTTTGGGTACTGTCAGTTTTAAGAGAAATCCCCTGGCCGCGTTACGGGCGCTGCGCAGGTTAAGCTTAGTGGTGGGGCTGCCACCTCACTGCCTCCAAGCATGCAGACCAGTTCGTTCGAGATGACGCTCTAGGTTCTTCCGCCCTCTCCGCCGTTGGGAAATTCTTCCTCTTCCGCCTTCGAGGCTGTTGACCGGTTTTCACCTGTAACCCTAGGCAGGGGCCCTTACTGGGTGCTACCATCCGGAGCCAGATGGACCCAGGTTTTTTAACGAGGTTGTTACTCCTCCCCTCCACACTTCCCCATCTCTTGCCGGATGGGGCCCCGGGCTTGGGACCGGCAGTGTTAAGCAACACTGTTGGCGGTGTTTAAAGCCGTAATATTTAAAAAAAAACAAATTTTTTACGTGAGGCTGCTAGCCTTACCAAGAATTTCAGCGACGGCGTCTACCCTATCTTGTAGAACATAAAAAATTTAGTAAACCAAGCGATTTTGAAAAAAATCGTAGGACCAGTTTTTGAGAAAATTGCAAAAAAGTGAAAAATCACACGAATAAACTACTACTTCCGGTTGACTGATTTTGATGAAAATGTACGTGTCGGGTCCGGTAGTGGTATGTAACTTAAGTTTCAAGTTTCAAGTCCGTGCGATGTTCCGTTCTTGAGATATTCTGTTCACACACACACGCGCACACACACACACACACACACACCAATCGCTAAAAACATGTTTTTTGGGGGTTCAGGGGATCTGAAAACGTGTAGATTCGGTGAAAAATCGATTCTGAAAAATCAATATGAAAACAATACTTTCCTTCCTATTTATTCATATAGGCAAGGAAAAGTAAAAATGCACAAACGAAAAATGTACAATTTTGACTTTGGGCTTTCTGAAAAGATTGACGCAATTTAAAAATTATTATTGAAGTAAAACAAAACTATACCCGGGGGAACCCGGAACGGACATTCAATTTAATTTTGATGAAAATTTACAAAAAATACGAGATAAATATTTAAATCGGAGAACATTGAGAATTATATAGTTTTATTTTTATTTTCGACTGAGAATTTGAAGACAATTTTTTTCTTTTTTTATGTCAATAATTGTCTTTTATCTGACAAAGAAAAATTGCAGGTCAGTGGGTGTTATAAGTAGAAGTCATTTATAAAAGAAGCTTGATTTACTTAAAATTGGGTGTCTCAGGCACCCTCGAATATAGATTGATCTTCGTCAACGTGTCGTCTTTTCATCACTATCGCCTTACTGTCCCCAGTTTTTACACTTTTTCAGTTCATTGTTCTTATTTTTATTCTACTTGCCTCTCTTTTATCCATCTTTATCTATTTTGTTCTTTCATCTCTTACCGTCAGATCCACAACAAATTTTAATTGTTTTTCTCCATTTAACGTTCTCAGCGTCCATTCCATTATTATTCCTCTAAACACACTGTCATTTATTACTTTCTCTTGCCTATATGAATATATAGGAAGGAAAGTATTGTTTTCATGTCGATTTTTCGAAATCGTGTTTTCACCGTATCTACACGTTTTCAGACCCCCTGAATCCAAAAAACATGTTTTTAGCGATTGATCTGTGTGTCCGTATATCCGTGTGTCTGTGTCTGTGTTTGTGCGTGTGTGTGTGTGTGTGTGCGCGCGCGCGCGTGTGTGTATGGGTGTGAACAGAATATCTCAAGAACGGAACATCGTACAACTTGAAACTTGAAACTTAAGTTACATACCACTACCGAACCCGACACGAACATTTTCATCAAAATCGGTCAACCGGAAGTAGTAGTTTATTCGTGTAATTTTTCACTTTTTTGCGATTTTCTCAAAAACTGGTCCTACGATTTTTTTAAAAATCGGCTGGTTTACTAAATTTTTTATGCTCTACAAGATAGGGTAGGCACCATGTTGCTGAAATTCTTGGTGAGGCTGTTTTCACGTAAAAAAATTGTTTTTTAAGATTACAGCTTTAATATGCATTTTAGCCCAACAATTTATATAATAAAAAATGTAGAGAATTTAAAATCCTACAACTTTTATTTCAAACATTCTTTTGTATAACGCTTAGTTCAGCGGTAATTAGCGATTTTTTGTTTTTTTCTCACGAAAACGTGTGAAAAATCGATTTTTTAAGATTTCGGCCTTAGTATGCATTTTACGACAAAAGTGTATAATCAAATTTATAGAAAATTAAAAGATCTACAACTTTTATTTAAGAATTTTTTTACAGAGCTTAGTTTAGCGTGAAAATGATTTTCCGTATTTTTAAGCTAAACTGAGGTTGATTTTCATTTTGCGTCTTTCACTCATGATTAAAATTACAAGAGAAAGTTGTGTGAGTGTTTCACACCATATTTTGTTTGTTCTCAGATACTTCCACTATTTCTTTCTTTATCTTTCTTTTTTCCTACCGATATTCCTTTTCAGCTCACTTTTTCCACCTTTAAATTTAAATAAAGGAAGAAATGAGTTTAAAAAGTATTGTGACACTTATCGCTAAGGTCCGTTTCGGGATCTAGGTAATTATATAATTAATACACTAAAGTTCAAAATTACAAGTATTTATTACAACTAAAAGATTTACAAAATAAATATTAAACTACTAATTATAATGACGTAATACAATTAATAACTTAAATAATTTTTACTTAGTACTACTTACAAACAATTATACAGAATGCACATCACAACAAAACAGAATAACAATAGTTGACCAATACAATGACCGGAACGTCGACCTTTTCTAACGTACCGATAGCACACGCAATAAACACTCGTCAAAGATCAAACGAATACTAACTCTATTGTTACTTTGTCACTCTATTATTTACTATTTAACATTTTATGAATTTCTAGAAACCTCTCGAACCACATTCCTTTTCGATATCGTCACAGTATACCGGTAGAATTAGAGATCTAAAAAGTTTTAAATCGAGTGGTAAGAAATGAAAAGGTAGAAATAGATGAATAGAAAATTGAATTATCTATTTTCGTTATTTTTTTCTATTCTCTATATTCAATGTATTTATTTTTATTAATTGTGCTGCTAACATTGATTTTGACCGAGACTGCGGAGAACTTGAGATATTTACAAAAAATACATCGTTTTTAGAAATTATTCGGAACGATTGCAGTACTCTACTAAGAAACAAAACTCACCGATATACACTGAGATTTTATAATGTAATGGCAGTCGACTTAGGTGCTTACAGGGAGAAGGAAAGAGACATTGGAAGGTGCGGAGTGCTTTACTTACGGAGGGACAAAAAGTACAAATGGATGAAACATCTTCAAAGAATGAAAAGATAGAATTTCAGAACAAGTTTTAAGATAAAATCCTAAAATAAGGAAGCTTCAGAAGAATCTACTACGTTGGAAATAGCTTAATTAGTTCTTAAATCAAAACAATTAAAAATTTGATTCCGGAACAGACTAGATGACCTATGCCATGAAGAGAAGGATAAGGAAGATGTATCTTCCTCATCTCCCTATTCATCGGTCTTCTTTTTCATTGGATTCTTTACCTTTAAGATTTTATACTTTCTTCCATCATGTCATTGATTTAGGTACTCCAGAACTTAAATTTAATGGTGATTTGGATGAGAAAGAGATATTTCAAAGTTATTTGGTAACAGATTCAAATGAATGAAACCATGTAAGTCGTATATTAAAATAATAGACATCTAAAAAGATATATTTTATCAAGATTTGAAGATAAAGTAAAGTATATCCTTATCCTTCCATCCTCTTTCTCCTGGTTTTCCTCGTTCTCATCGTCGTCCGCCCTCACCTCCTCACCTCCTCCTCCTCTTCTTCTCCTTACTCTCCTTGTTATTTTTCCTTCTCCTCCTCCTCCTTCTCCTTATTTTTATTCTTATTCTCGTCGTCCTCCACCTTCGCCACCGTCTTCTTCTTCTTCTTGTTCTTCTCTTCCGTCTCCTCCTAATTTTTCTCGTCCTTCTCATACTTCTCCTTATTCTCCTTCTCCTCTTTATTTTCCTTTTCTTCATTCTTCCCCTTTTTCTCTTCTATCTACTTCTTATTTTCCTCCCCCTCGTTCTCCTACTCCTCGTCCTCCTCCTTCTCCTCTGTTTTCTTCTTATTCTTCTTTTCCTCTTTGTCCTCGTTCTTTTCCTTCTTCTCTTGTGTCTCCTCCTTATTTTCCTTCATATCCTCCACTTTTTCTTAAACTTCCTCCTACTCCTCCTCCTCTGTGTTCTCCTTATTCTTCCTCTTCTTCTCTGTCTCTTTCTTTTTCTCCTCCTTCTTCCACTTCGCTCTCTCAACTTAATCATGCTGTTCTCCTTCACTGCTTCTCTACTTCCTTTTCGTATCATTTACGACTACCATTTCTTTAATACGTAAAATGCAATAATAATCCATTATTATATTTTAATATCCATATTTTATTACGTTTATTAAAACGTAATAAACCTTGCGACTAAAAATGTTATAAAAATATGAAAACTGCGCAGTGTTCTTTAATCTATGAATTAAACGAACTTATTTTTAATCAAATTTAAACCGAAATGTAACAGAATTATACAGTACAGTAAAGTACAGAGGACTGGAAACGTGGGTGAATTTTACGTTATAGTAAAATCTCACGCAATTCTGTAGTAGCCTACATGGATCTTTCCGTTTGCAAGCTCACAATATCTCTCTCTCTCAAGTAACTTATGCACACATTTTTTATTTTTCAGCTTGAATGTTCCAAACTTACCAAAACATTACTAAGTACGCAGCTTAACTAATATAATAGCTTTAAAGCACGCAAAGAAATTTTATAAATAATAACTGGACTAAACCCCTTCCTGTTCTTTCATTTTTTATCAGTTATGTTGATATTCTTCTCATCAAATATAAAATAACATTTTCTATAAATATATCAGCTATTATTTTACTTTCTCTTGCCTATATATGAACATATAAGAAAGGAAATATTGTTTTCATGTCGATTTTTTGAAATCGAGTTTTCACCGGATCTACACGTTTTCAGACCCCCTGAACCCAAAAACATGTTTTTAGCGATTGGTCTGTGTGTCTGTGTGTTTACGTGTATGTGTGTGTGAACAGAATGTTTGATTTTTAAGAAAAAGAAAATATGGACTCACTTTATGTCTGGAACGCTAAGCGCCAATTTATATTATTTTGCTAAAGATTTAAGGTCACAGCATAGATTTAATATTGTTGGTTAGGTCATCAGACGAAAGGCTGGTTTGAACATTTAGAGACTTTACTAAGTAAAATGAGGAGTGAGGTGGTTTACCATTGCCTAGCTCATTGAGTGGAAAAGTATGCTTATCAGCATCCCCGGCCCTCTGAAGAGTATCTACTTTCTAACCTGCAAATGACACCTTTACTTCATTCACCACAGGGTCTGGCTGTATAATGATGAAATTCATTACTTTCATAGGAGATAACTCTGATTAGTGCATTTTACACCTGTACCTCTTCTGTTCTAAAATTCCTCATTCATATGGGCTGACAATATGATAAGAATCATTACTATTTTTTGTATCCCTGGAACTAGTAAATATAAGTCCAAATTTAACATTCCATCTGCCTGTTTTCATGGAATAAAATTATCTCACCCTAAGCATTTCCAGCCTACCACAAGCTACTGCTATTATTAGTGTCAAAAATTTTTAAATTTTGCAAAATTTACTTAGTTACATGACAGATTGTGATGTGTACAAATTTTTAACTTCAGTTTATTTAACTTAAACTTGGAATTCCATAATCTATACTTAGATTTTTTTTAAATTTATTTATTTAAAGTCGCATCAGCTGTTTGGTAATTAGCAAAAACGGTGGATTATGTAACATTAACTGTGGGATTTGGCACGTAAAAATCTCCAGACTCTGGCCGAGAATCAAACCCGGGACCTTCGAATAGCAGACCAATGCGCTAACCACTACGCTACGGAGGCGGCCAAAGATTTAATAATAGGTATTAATCAAGTATAATTTCTGATAAGAAAGAAATTGCATAAGAATAGTTTTAGGTTATTTAAACTGAAGTACGAAATGTTTTAAGAAGCATAGCATGATATTGTTTAGTAAATCATGTATAATACTACGGACTAAGTTTCGGTTTAAAGAAAACTGTATATCTTAACAAACGAGTTGCAAAAGAAACAAGAATTTAGTAGCAGATAAACGTAAACTGATAATAGTACTAATTGCTTTTCATGGTATAATATAATACACCTTTCAACACACTATAATGTACAAGTTGATCAAGAAAACTTATTCCATTTTTTTCTCATGAAAAGACGAGGAAAACTTTATCGCTTTATTTAAAAATTTAAAGGTAATGATGTCTTTACATGTTTTAACCCCTATGCGTGTACATTGAAATTTAATAAATTTAAGAACAATTAGGGTGATATGTAGACTATATCGTGTAGTCCTTGTACAGACTCAGGGCGGCTATTCCTGAAAATGTACGGTTAATTGAACTTTAACCATTAAACCAGTAACATCTAGTATTCGGATTCGTATAAAAATAGCTTCTTTAATTAATATTTGTACCACGGAACTTTTGTCTCCGTACATCAGCTGTTAACCCTTTATAGGGCAGTACTACGGAGGAAAATATATATTATGTTGTGAAATGTTAAATTTTGCTGTTCAGGAACTTTAATAATGCGTTTCTAGTGCCAGAACAATAAGATATTTCTTTGTTTTGATGTTAAGCCCTGGTAAGTATACTTACCCAGGAACATCTATTGAAATAGAAAAAACATAATATTTAGTGTTAAGAATGCTTATTAAATTAACTTGTAGCATTCTTCTTCTTCAGGTGCCTTCTCCATTACGAAGGTTGGCTATCATCATGGTCAGTCGCACCTTGTCCACTGCTGCTCTGAACAGGTCATGCGACGAGCAGTTAAACGCTTCTCTCAGGTTTCTTAACCAGGATATTCGTCTGCGTCCCACCGAGCGTTTACCAACGAGTTTCCCTTGAATTATGAGATGCAGAATCTCATATTTAGGCATCTCATATTTTGTTGCATTAGTGTCTAAAAAAAAATGTGTAAAATAACTTATCTTAACTTTATATTCGCATGAATGCTTGCTTTCCCATAAAAAACTTGAATTTTCTAAGCACTGTACAAAAGTAACAACAAAACAAAGTGGGTAGCATACGCTGTAATGAATCCTTACCACATCCGTACAACTCACGAAGAAAATGTTCGCTGCACACTAATTTCAAAATGTGGATAGCTTACGTACCTATAAAATACTATAACACCATAAAATCTCAATAACGTTCAACTTCATAGCTTATTCTTAAATACAATCGACCTTATTGCCAGTGGTAAGTATACTTACCATAGACCTATAAAGGGTAAAAGGCTGACTCACGGCGACGAATTTTTTTTATCCGAGGCGGCGAGACAAACTCATGTTCACTCCCTCACGATGGGGGAAGTAGTGTTGGACTCAATTGAGGCGTCCTCGTCCAGCCCCAAGGAGGCCGCAACCGTCTTACCAACCAAAAACCCGCCGCCTGGCCATTTGATCCGGCATCAGCAAACAACCCTTTACCTGAATTTGGCGGCGACGAATTTACCTGACTTTAACACACTCAATGCTGAGTAATTATGAGGTATCTCTCCCTTTGGGCTAATTACTCGTGCAGCGTGTTCTCCGTACTTTATGTAGACCCTGCAACTTATGTTACTAACGTTTTTATAGATTTAGTTTATTTGCAACCATAGATTTATGTTTGCTAATAACATTACAGTAAACAATTCAATGCGATTTTAGGTTTATTTTCGTCTGTTATAATAAATGTATTTCTTCTTTGAAAATTGTTCATTTACCTTTACGATTTATGCGTAATTTCTTATATTATTTTAAATTATAAATAGTATGATTTTCAAGTAAATCTAAAAGTATAAGTTATTTTGAATCGATACCTGTAAAGTACAAAATTCACGGCTTCAACTGTACCCTGAAAACCCGTTAAAAATACTAAACAAGTAGCCTATACTATACGAGGGTAGAAGATCATATGACGAAAATTCAAAAACGAACTGCACGGTTACAGACAAAAACCCTTTCTGAGGGCTATATAATAGCAAAAAACCAATATCCGACAGGCGGTGTCCCTCCGGAGTTATTAAAATTATAACAAAATAGGACCCGCTAGGTGAGACGGCAGCCTTTTTTTCCTTGCATCCAGGAGACTCCAAAGGGAGTATAGGACATGTCAAGATAAAACTGATAAACTGAAAGTTTATCAACAATGATAAATTCATCACTTACCAACCAAAAAAATTGTTTTTGCTACTGTTACTTCAGTAGGCTTGTCATGAACCCCATTGAATCAAATATCACACAAAATTAAAAATACAAAAAAGAATCAAACACAATGATAAATTCATCACTTACCAATAATTTTTCCTGCTACTGCTTAACTCAGTTGGCTTTTATTAATAATTAATAATTTAGTAGACGTTAGAAGTTGCCTGGCGGTAACACCTACCCATTACTCGCTAGGCGAGTCTCAAGCACCGAATGTGTTGTTTTGTTGAACTAAACTGACTTAATCTACACCCTCCTGAAACCTAGAAACTTCTGATTAAGAAGCCTCCCAGACCACCAACCGTTTAACCAACCTGGCCACCTAAAAGGAAGGAAAACCACCCTGAGGTTTAGCTAAAAGTTGGCAAGAGAAAGAAAGTCCCGAAAACATACAGGGGAAACACACCCCCTTAAAGAATACTACCCTCTACCAAATAATTGACAGTTAACTATATTCACAACTTATTGTCTAACCACTAAGCTGATGGAATTCATTCTAACTGGGTTTTTCGTTACACCAAGGATTGGCTCGGGTTTTTACCTTAATACTGTAAATTACAGTAATTAGGAATTACCACGATTTCCATTTTTCAACTATTTGTACCTTACAATAGTACATATTAAAATACTTAGCCGGGAATAGAACCAAGGATTTATCCACGTTAATATTTTACCACTACGTCTGCAGTAACTAAATACATTTATTTATTTATTGTGTAAAATATGCATGTGGAAAGTAAATTCAGCAACGCCAAACGTCTTACGACCAGTAATCACCGAGTTGTCATAGATTCCTGAAAATGTTTTATAAATTTACAGAAACGTTTTAGAGAAAACTGTAGATATAATTGAATTATATAGAAATGTAAAAATTTTATCTAAATTATGTATAACTAACAAATTTTAATTTTGAGGAAATTTTTCCAAGAAAAATTTTTTGTATAATACCAATTTATATTTGTGTAAAATTTGTATTATATGAGGTAGCATAAATATAATTATAATTTAATCTACAGCCCATTCAATTTTATACTAAAAGCATAAAAATTTTCTTTTAAATATTTTCAGAATATTTTAAAAGTTTTCAAGTAACTTATGATACTTAACAATTTACATACTTAATTTAAATTCTTAGAAAGAAGGAAAGAACTTGTCTATTAAGGCGAGAGTTAAAAGTTGCACTTAAGCTTTAAAGTCTAAAGGACGTAAAACTTTTGGAAAACTTATTAATTGATCAATTAATGAAGTATCACTTTATTTGAGTCGGGGTAAGAATAGGTTGAACTATTTAATGCCGTAAAAGTCATTAAGAGAAAAATTAACGATAAGTTAATGAAGAATGATCGAAAAGTTGAATTAACTTAATTATTTAATGAAATATTGATTTTTTTTAGAGGTTATAGACTGTACTTGAACTATTCTTAAATAACGAAGTTGAAGAGCTTTGTGGATGAAGGTGTTTGTTGTTGTTGTTTAGGTTACAGTCAAACGGTTGGTTTGAACCTGTAGAGGCTTTAATAAGTAAAACGAGAATTGAGGAGGTTTACCATTGACTTCCTCACTGAGTAGAAAAAATACTCATCAGCATGCAATGCTCTCTGAAAAGCATCTACTTTCCACCCTCAAATGACACGTTCACTTTATTCACCGCAGGGTCTGGATGTATAATGAAGAAATTCATTACTCTCAGAAGAGATAACTGTGATTAGTGTCATTTACACCTCTACCTCTTCTGTTCTTAAATTTGTTCAGTTACATAATTGGCTGGCCATGCGTTAAGAAACAGAACTACTTTTTGTAGCCCTGGAACTAGCACATCGAGTGCAAATAATTTAACACTCCACCTCTCCGTGGGCATAATGAAGGTGTTGTGTAACGTAACGTGACATTTTTAAGAAAAATGCGGTCAAAGTTCTTCCAGGTTTTTTTTTGTGAATTTTCTGAATTCTTTTATTTTAGTCTTCTTCTACTTCTTCTTTTTCTTCTTCATAAAGAAGAGATTGATAAATATCAAGGAAAGATGAGAAAGGATAGAGAAGGCAAGCGGTAGGAAATTGGGTAGATTATTTAACTTGAGCCACCTTCGCCCAGAAAAAAATCAGGGCGTTATTCAGGCACGTTAGTTTAGAACTTGAGTTTCATCAATTGGCAGTGTTCTCAATAAGGTAATTAAAATTGGTTTTGCCATTTTTTCGTTAACAAATTCTGCTAGAGAACAATTTGACTACCACGCTGATTTTTCAAGTACTTATTTTTTTTATATTCGAGGCGGCGAGAAAAACTCATGTTCACTTTCTCACGATGGGGGAAGTAGTGTTGAACTCAATTGAGGTGTCCTCGTCCAGCCCCAAGGAGACCGCAACCGCCTTACCAACCAAAAACCCGCCGCCTGGCCACTTGATCCGACATCAGCAAACAACCCTCCACCTCCCTCGGAACTGTTTATATAATACTACAAGGGAAATGTCAGGTTAAAAAAAAATTACATACTGTCAGCGGGGCGTGAAAGGTAACCGTAGCCTAATTCCTCTCTCGCTGTCACTGACCAACACTCACTCTCTCACTTTCGTTCATCTCTTTCATCACCAGCTCAGGAAATTAGTGTGCCTACCTTACCTACTGAGATCGGGACAGGATTGATTCACTGTGGAAGAGGGCGAGCCAACTGATCTCCTCCCTCTCCAATGTATGTATCTCCTCCCTCCGCAGTCACCCGACCACCTTCTCAAGTACTTCTTAACCGGCTGTTAAATGCCATTTGGAATCTCATTTTGAATTAATATTGTAATTTTTTTTTATCTCTTATGTGTATACATTGCAAGCTGTTCAATTTACAGTAATAAACAACTCCATGGCCCAATGAGGTGAGGATGGTATGTATGACGTATAAATGAGGGGTGTCTTGTACATTCTCAGGCCGACCATTCCTGAGAAAGTGTCGTTAATACCAAATCATCAAAGTAGACCAGTAATTAATGTCTACCAGTAGTATACTAATCTGTATATAGTAGTACTCAAATCCGTACAAAAGTAAAAGTTTACTAGGATTTGAATCATGGAACCTTCGTTTTCGTACATCAGCTGTCATACAACTGATTCGCATTTTGTAATAAGTTGATGTTTCGTTTGGGAACTTATTTTTATGTTTAACTACTTGCATTTGTGCACAAGTTCTAACGCGTACATTGGTAAGTTTTTGTCCAATTATATTTTATTTTTGCTCGTTTATAGCTTTTTAAATTATTATAAACTAAATTTCAGGTTTTAGTTTATAAATTTATGTTTTCATTATTTATTAATGAAAACTATAAAATTATGTTATTAAGAAAAATGAAGGAATACCTGCTGAAACATTTGTTTAAAAACCAAATTCTAACCTTATCTTATAAAATTAAAATTTTAACCAGCTGTAACTAATAAACACAAAGTTTTTCATTGACAATGATAGCTATTATTTACTTGAAATTTCTACTTTCTCTTACCTATATGAATACATAGGAATGAAAGTATTGTTTTCATGTCGACTTTTTTAAATCGAGTTTTCACCGGATCTACACGTTTTTAGACCCCCTGAACCCAAAAAACTTATTTTTAACGATTGGTCTGTGTGTGTGTGTGTGTGTGCGTGTGCGTTCGTACGTGCGTGTGAGTGCGTGCGTGTGCGTGCGTGTGTGTGTGTGTGTGTGCGTGCGTGCGTGCGTACGTGCGTGCGTACGTGCGTGCGTACGTGTGTGTGTGTGTGTGTGTGTGTGTGTGTGTGTGTGTGTGTGTGTGTGTGTGTGTGTGTTAACAGAATATCTCAAGAACGGAACATCGTACCAACTTGAAACTTGAAACTTAAGTTAGACACCACTACTGGACCCGACACGAATATTTACATAAAATCGGCCTACCGGAAGTATTAGTTTTGTTCGTGTAATTTTTCACTTCTTTGCGATTTTCTCAAAAGCGGGGTACTACGATTTTTTTAAAAATCGAATCGTTTAAGTACTAAATTTTTTATGCTTTACAAGATAGAGTCATTTCTGCTAAAATTCTTCTTGTAGAGGCTGTTACACGTAAAAACATTGTTTTTTTTTTTCAAATTGCGGCTTTAATATGCATTTTAGCGCAAAATGTCTCTTATAAAAGTTGTAGAGAATTTAAAAATCTATTACTTTTAATTCAAACTCTTTGTTTGTATAACGCTTAGTTTAGCGGTAATTAGCGATTTTCTGTTTTTTTCTCACGAGAACGTGTAAAAATTGATTTTTACGATTTGAGTCTTAGCATGCATTTTACGATAAAGTGTATATAGCAAAATTTATAGGAAATTAAAAGATCTACAACTTTAATTTAGAGCATTTTTCTGTACAGAGCCTAGTTTAGCGTGTAACAGAGATTTTCCGTATTTTTCAGCCAAACTGCGGTTGATTTTCATTTGCGTCGTTCACTCATGTTTAAAATAAGGTTATGTTTTTTGAGGTTAGTTTTTTGTTTATTTCTAATGTTTTATTACTAATGTTAGGTTATATTGGTCATTATTTGCTTTGACAAGAGAAAGTTGTGTGAGTGTTTCCCACCAAATTTTTATTATAAAAATTCACGGAATCGATACATTTAAGAAAATGAGTGTTCTTCACTCACTGGGAGGCCATGAGATACCGATTGGGATATCACACCACAGTCATTAAAAAACAAATAAGATTACTTTTTAAAGAGGTTAAAATAACTATGTGAAATAATATGTAATTAATAATTGAATGCCATGTAATTAATATGACTTTATTCAAAAAATCTTTTTTTTATTCCTAATTTGTGTACGTTGCAATCTGATCAATTCAGAACAATAAGCACCCCATGACCCAATGAGATGAGGATGATGTGTATGACGTGTAAATGAGGTGTAGTCTTGTACAGACCCAGGCCGACCATGCTTGAGAGAGTATGGTTAATTGAATCCCAACTGTAAAAGTACACCGGTAACCACTGTCTAGTATTCAAATCCGTATAAAAGTAACTAACTTACTTTTTATAGGGTTTGAACTAGGAATTTTCATCTCCGAAAATCAGCTGTTGAACAGCTGATTGGCGGCGTCAACTCTATCTTTAGACCAACCCAGTGTGTTTCATAAAATATTAAATAAATAAATATTGTGTTAGAAATATAAATTTTTCCGGGAAGAACCCTTTTAGATCTGTATTCTCGTATCGAAACACACCTCCAATAAAGTAACAAAGAAAGAAAGGGTTGGTAAGAAAAATAAACGATCAACCTACGTCACACCAGATATTAAGAAACACCTGCGCCCAAAGTTTTTCACTATTTTCTAAACTATGAAACTCCCTTCAATCACTAGATAGCTTTAGGATTTCTCATAACACTTAACAATTGATTTTACCACATAAAAATCGTTGTCTAGATTTAACCGTTTGTAAGCCTCCTCAAAATGAATCAAATGTGTACTAAAATGTAAACCTAATTCTCCGCTAATTTTCAATTTGAATTAATAAGATGCGTATATATGTCATCAAGAAATTACAATACGAACATAGAGTTAATTTTCCCTTTAGGAATATTCTTGCCGTCCCTGTTCAATTATTATCAAACATGGAAAATATTCAAACAATCTTTTATCACATCAATCACTCATACCTTCGAAATGTGAAATGTACTCGTAATAAATGAAAAGTATTTTTTTAATTTCAAATTTAATTTTAAAATTCTTCCATATACCTTATTACTCTTCCGCTTCCTCTTCCTCTAACTCTTTTCCTCCATCATCATCCTCTTCCTCCAACTCTTCTTTTTTTCTTCTTCTTTCGCTACCTTCTTGTTCGACCTTCTCTTTTTCTTCTTCTTTCGCTCCTTTTTCCTCTAATTCGTTCTCTCTTGTCTCTTTATTTGTCTCTTCTTCCTCTTGTACTTCTTCTTTTTTGTATTCTTCTGCTTCATCATCCTTTTCCCTCTTATTTTTCTGCTTCTTCATATTTTTTTCTATACTTTTTCCTCTTTTGCTTTAACTTCTTCCTCTTTTTATTCTTCTTCCTCCTCGTCTTCTTTCTCTTTTTCGTCTTTCTCATATTTTTCCTCTTTTTATTTCTCTTTCTTCTTACTTTCACCTTTCTCGTCTTTTTCCTCTTATTTTTTCGCTTCTCTCTCTTATTTGTTCTTTACTTTTGCCTCTTCTTCTTCTTCGTCTTATTTTTCCGCTTCTTCTTCTTTTTTCTAAACTTCTTCTTTTTTTACCTTACCTTTTCCCTCTTTTCCTTCTTTCTCCACTTCTTATTTGTCTCATTTTCCTCTTGGTATTTTCTTCTACCTGTCTCCTCCTTCTCCTTTTTCATCTTGTTGATGTTTTTCTTCTTCTTTTTCGTCTTCTTCTTCCTATTCCTCTTCTTCGTCATCTTTTTCTTCTCACACTTGTAGATAGAATATGCAGTCTGTCCCGGTACCCATCTATTTAAAGGTCTTCCTTTTTCTCTTTAATCATCTAATTTATACTTTAGTATTCTACAGTAGCTGTCAAACATTTTTACTAAATAAACATACCAGTTAAACTCCTTACTGTTGCATGTCATTCAGTTAAGGATACACATCAGATTCCTTCTCATAATTATTACTTAATATTTTTTTAATTAGGATTGTACATGTACAAAACTCCTATGAAATTATTTTTTTAAGTACCAATTGGGCCATAAAGAACATCTGTCATTAACTGGAAGGAGACCCCTTACTTAATTCCTTTTACAAAAGACTTAAGGGAACAGGCTGGGATAGAAGGCTATTGTCCAATCCACACATTCACTTGTATATGGTCGGTAAGTAGTCGTGTGACCGCTCGTCAGCATGATGACCATCTCGTGGTGAACGACACTGGAAGGGCTGTCCATCCCATTCTGGCATTCTTGGGGCATTCAGTCTGCCAAGCAAAAACCTGAAAGTAACAGTAAACATTATAGCTTTTTCTGTTTGACTAGAATTATCGTGAGGAAACACCCTCATGTACGAGGCACGTTCCTAAAGTAAGTTCCGTTTTGAAATAATAAAAGAACAAGTACATATACGACAATGAAGTTTATTTCATAACAATCCACAACTCTTAAACTATTTTTCGACATAACTCCCTTGATTTTCCAGGCATTTGTCATAGCGTGGTACAAGCTTTTGTATACCCTCTTCATAGAATGCTGCCGCCTGTGTAGTCATGTGTACAGTGTTTTGGGACAGAAAAGGAATTTTACCGATTGATTTTTTGCCGCGAGGTCAAACATTCAATAAAGAAGTTTACTGCGAGACTCTCAAGAAACTGCGCCGCGCAATACAGAACAAGCGACGAGGAATGCTCACGAAAGGCGTGGTTTTCATTCATGACAAAGCCCGACCTCACACTACGAATGAGACAAAAAGACTCCTTCAGGACTTTGGCTGGGACTTGTTTGACCATCCTCCGTACAGCCCTGACCTCGCTCCTAGCAACTTTCATTTGTTTCTGCATCTGAAGTCTTTCCTTGGCGGTCAGCGGTTAAACAGCGAAGAAAATTTGGTTGAAGAGCTGAAAAAACATGTTACCTCTTGGTTGACTACACAGGCGGCAGCATTCTATGAAGAGGGTATACAAAAGCTTGTACCACGCTATGACAAATGCCTGGAAAATCAAGGGAGTTATGTCGAAAAATAGTTTAAGAGTTGTGGATTGTTATGAAATAAATTTCATTGTTGTATCTGTACTTGTTCTTTTTTTATTTCAAAACGGAACTTACTTTAGGAACGTACCTCGTATGATTCTGATTAGGCTTACTTCTTCTATATGCAGGTCTTCAAGAGCTTCGAGAACTTCAAGAACTTCGAGAATTTCAAGAAAACGACTTGCACAAGATAGAACAGCTTGTAGAACTGCATTAAACCAATCGAGAGACTAACGACAAAAAATACAAATTACAATTTTTTTTAAATTTTGTTTGATTTTTACTAAGTCTCAAGATAATAACATAAAGTAGGCTATTTATTATTCTTAAATAATATTCAGTTTTTCCTAAAACCCTAATTAAAGCTATTACAGTTGTTTACGTAGTTATTAGTTGTTAACTAAGTTTTGTGTGTTTGACAAATTTACACTTGAACACTGTCAACTATTCAGAAGTAATTAAGATGATTGGTAACGTGTAGGTACTAAGCAGCTTCTCTATTACTTTAATGTTCCAGGCGAAGGATTGTGCGTAGGAGGATGTTCTCTCTCTGCACATTACAGTCGTTGATACGTCTGTACTAAACTATTACATTGTACGAGCATTTGATATTCATGCGTTTCAGTTAATTACTGTTGTCTGCCTCTACTACTGACACTATTACGACTACCCTTCAATATTGTACTAAGAACTGATTAGTTTCATACCCCTTTATAGGGTAGTAGTACGGGGGGGGAATATATATGTTGTAAAATGTTAAATTTTACTGTACAAGGCACTTGAATAATGTTTTTCTAGTGCCAGAACGGTAAGATAATTCTTTGTTTTGATGTTAAGCTCTGGTAAGTATACGAGGTATGGCTATTAAATAACGAGACAGACGTTGTAAAGATTTAATTTTTATTTTATACAATAATCACTTATTGTCACCTTCAATATACACTCCTTCTCTATCCCTACAACGTTCCATGCGAATTTTCCTTTGTTGGAAACAGTGCTGGAAGTCATCTTCTGTCAGCTCCTTCAAGATACGTGCCGCTTTTTCTTTTAAAGCTTCCACAGACTCAAATCTTGTCCATTTTAAAGCAGATTTCACCTTAGGGAACAAATTAAAACTCTTAAAATATATTCAAACTTAATTTTGAAAAATCAACATGAAAACATAACTTTCCTTACTTTTAATATAAGGCAAGAGAAAATAAAAAAAACCTGGTGTGAAACACTCACACAACTTTCTCTTGCCAATGCAAATAATGACCAGCATAACCTAACATTAGTAATAAAATATTAGAAATAAACAAAAAAACTAACCTCAAAAAATATAGTCTTATTTTAATCATGAGTGAAAGACGCCAAATGAAAATCGACCTCAGTTTGTCTTAAAAATACGGAAAATCACTCTTTCACGCTAAACTAAGCTCTATAGAGTAAAATGCTCAAATAAAAGTTGTAGATCTTTAAATTTTCTATAAATTTGATTTATACACTTTTGTCGTAAAATGCATACTAAGGCGGAAATCTTAATAAAATCGATTTTTCACACGTTTTCGTGAGAAAAAAACAGAAAATCGCTAATTACCGCCAAACTAAGCGTTATACAAAAAATATATTTTAAATATAAGTTGTAGGATTTTTAATTCTCTACATTTTTTATTATATAAATTTTTGCGCTAAAAGCATATTAAAGCCGTAAATCTTTAAAAAAAAACATTTTTTTACGTGAAAACATCCTTACCAAGAATTTCAGCAAACATGGCGCCTACCCTATCTTGTAGACCATAAAAATTTAGTAAACCAGGGGATTTTTAAAAAAATCCCAGGACAGATTTTTGAGAAAACGCAAAAAGTGAAAACTTACACGAATAAACTACTATTTCCGGTTGACCAATTTTGATGAAAATGTTCGTGTTGGGTCCGGTAGTGGTATGTAACTTTAGTTTCAAGTTGTACGATGTTCCGTTCTTGAGATATTCTGTTAACACACACACACACACACACACACACACACACACACACACACACACACACACACACACACACACACACACACACACACACACACACACACACACACACACACACACAAAGCAATCGTTAAAAACATGTTTTTTGGATTCAGAGGGTCTGAAAACGTGTAGATCCGGTGAAAACTCCATTTCGAAAAATCGACATGAAAACAATACTTTCCTTCCTATAAGTTATATTCATATAGGCAAGAGTAAGTAAAAAACAATTAAATAAGATACTTAAAAATATTGTTAATTTTTCTAAGATTTTCAGTAGGTGAATGTAATTTTATTACATTTATAATTCAAAACTGAACATCTGTTAGTACCAAAATAACAGTTAAAAGGAAGACTGTGCGTTCATCTACTTGCTTCTATGAGTCATCCAAGTGGATGAACCGAATTCCAATTGATTAAATTCACTTAACAGATTTTGAGGAAATTATTTAATCATGAAATATAGCAAGAATTAAGCTTAAATGTGGTCTGCCAACTGCAAACTCTCATCTTTGTTATTAATTATAGTGTACTTGTTCATAGGAATATTTTCAAGTCCAGGTAAAGTGTATTTTTACTTTCTCTTGCCTGTATGAATATATAGGAAGGAAAGTATTGTTTTCATGTCGATTTTTCGAAAACAAGTTTTCACCAAATCTACACGTTTTCATACCCCCTGAACCCAAAATACATGTTTTTAGCGATTGGTCTCTGTGTGTGTGTGTGTGCGCGCGCGCGTGTGTGTGTGTGAACAGAATATCACAAGAATGGAACATCGTACGAACTTGAAACTTAAGTAACATACCACTACCGGACCCGACACGAACATTTTCATCAAAATCGGTCAACCGGAAGTAGTTCATTCGTGTAACTTTTCACTATTTTGCGATTTTCTCAAAAACTGGTCCTACGATTTTCTTTAAATCGCCTGGTTTGTTAAATTTGTTATACTCTACAAGATAGGGTAGGCGCCATGTTTGCTGAAATTCTTGGTGAGGCTGTTTTCACGTAAAAACATGTTTTTTTTTTAAGATTTACGGCTTTAATAGGCATTTTAGCGCAAAAATTTATACATAAAAACTGCAAAAAAATTTAAATTTTCTAGAACTTTAATTTTAAACATTTTTTTTTGAATAACACTTAGTTTTGCGAAATTTAGCAATTTTCTGTTTTTTTTCTCACGAAAACGTGTGACAAATCGTTTTTTTTTAGATTTCGGGCTTAGTATGCATTTTACTACAAAAGTGTATAATCAAATTTATAGGAAATTAAAAGATCTACAACTTTAACTTAGAGTGAGCGAGAGGAAAGAGTGATTTTCCGTATTTTTAAGCAAAACTGAGGTTGATTTTCACTTTGCGTCTTTTACTCATGATTAAAATTAGGTTATGTTTATTGAGGTTAGTTTTTTGTTTATTTCTAATGTTTTATTACTAATGTTAGGTTATATTGTTAATTATTTGCATTGGCAAGAGAAAGTTGTGTGAGTGTTTCACACCAGATTTTATTAAGTTATATTAATAAAATTGTATGTTGTTGGGTGATGTAAAGTTGTTATACATTGCACAATATTACATACTATACGAAGTGTGGCTATTAAATAACGAGACTGACGTTGTAAAAAATTTTATTTTAATTTTATACATAACCACTTATTGTCACCTTCAATATAAACTCCTTCTCTATCCCTACAACGGGAAGAAGAATTAGGGAAGAAAAAAACAGATAATTGCTAATCACCTCTAAACTAAGCGTTATACAAAAAAATGTTTGAAATAAAAGTTGTAGGATTTACAGTTTTCTACAACTTTAATTATATACATTTTTGCGGTAAAATGCATAATAAAGCCGCAATCTTAAAAAAACAATTGTTTTACGTGAAAACAGCCTCACCAAGAATTTCAACAAATATGGCGCCTACCCTATATTGTAGAGCATAAAAAATTTAGTAAACCAGGCGATTTTAAAAAAAATTTGTAAGACCAGTTTTTGAGAAAATCGCAAAAAAGTGAAAAATTACACGAATAAACTACTACTTCCGGTTTACCGATTTTTATGAAAATGTTTGTGTCGGGTACGGTAGTGGTATGTAACTTTAGTTTCAAGTTTGTACGATGTTCCGTTCTTGAGATATTCTGTATTCTGTTCACACACACGCGCGCGCACGCACGCACGCACAGACCAATCGCTAAAAACATGTTTTTTCGGTTCAGGGGGTCTTAAAACGTGTAGATCCGGTGAAAACTCGATATCGAAAAATCGACATGAAACCAATAAGTTACTTTCCTTCCTATATATTCATATAGGCAAGAGAAAGTAAAAAATATAGGATATACAGGGTGATCTAAATCGGTGTACCGGTTTTTAGTTGTTTCATTTACTGTTGAATAACATGTAACTTGGGAAATGTACGTAGAATTATTAAAATAAAATTTAAATTACAGTAAATTGAAATACAAATAAAAAGATAATACCGTGATTTGAATTATAAGTATAGTATAATACATAGAATAATTAGGCAGTTATGTTTTCTAATCACGTTTCCTATACAGTTTAAAACAGAAACTGTCGAACAGAATGCCGCTTGGTTGACTTCATCGAAAAGCGTAAGCACAATACTACAGGCCGTCGTGTCAAGTCAAAGCTGCTTTGATCGTAGGCCTAAAGCCCAATCTTATTACGTTGCATTGTTTTAAAAACCTTTATATTCTTTGAATGAAAAAGAATTCTTTTTACACATACAGTTGTTTAATGATTCCATTTGTATTCCTAATTAAATGTTCATTAATATTCAAGAGATCAATTGCAGTCGTAAAGCAATTAAATTTCTTACGTTAGAAAATGTTAATTATCTCTCTTCATCACGTTTAAACTAGTTTTATATCTACGAAATATAGGCTACACTTTCGTCCGCCACAAATTTTGGTATTTCCTTTAGTAGGCTTATAATAGTATAGATTTTACGAAAACAAAACATTTTTTAAATATTTTTTTGGCTTTTATTTTTTATCGGGAATTGTGCATTATTGACAACTACCCAATTTGATCGCTGCTTTGCTGTATTTTTGACGTGAATTAGGTATGAGTTTTAACAGGGACCCCAGTAGAGTTTGTTCATGGATGGCAGTCAGGTGGTTATCATACAAAGTCGCTTGCCCAACCGGTGTTACCTAACAAATAATAGCGATTTTCTACCAGCTGACTGACTGGGCTGACCCGGAGGCCAAAAACAAAACATAAATGTAAAGTTGAACTTTATTTATTTATTTATTTTTCCCTTTGCTTAAAAAAATATCATTACAATATAAATGTTAATTTCCTTAATTACACTTTGAAAATCTAAAACTTCTTTTTCTTCTCTTCACGGGTTAAGCTTTTCTATCTGTTCCAGCATCCACCTCTTCTTCGGCCTGTCTGTAAGATCCACCTCTTCTTCGGCCTGCCTACTCACAAGTGTGAGTAGAAGAAGATGCCAAAGAAGAGGAATAGGAAGAAGCAGAAGAAAAAGAAGAAGAACAAAAACAAGATGAAGAAGGAGAAGGAGAAGACAGGTAGAAGAAAAGAAAAAGAGGAAAAAGGAGAAAAGGAAGAAGGATAGGAGGATAGAAGGAGAACGAGGGGTAGAATATTAAGAAGAGTAAGGGATGAAGCAAATGAGGAAGACGTAAAGAAAAAAGAAGAGGAAAATAAGAGGAAGAGGAAAATAAGAGGAAGAAGAAAATAATGTTACACTCGGAAAAGTTTTAGTGAAGTGGCCAACACGATCTCCGGACCTCACGTCCGTTATACTGTAATATTTTACAGTGGTATTCTAGAAATGGTTGAAGGAAATAGAAGTTTGGTTGAATAAATTATGTAATGAATGAAGAAATGTAAATTAAACAGGGAAAATGAATTGCGAGGATGGAATATTGGAATATTTTAAATAGGAGTTCTTGGAATCGAAACAAGTAGAAACGTTCGTTTTTATTTTGATTCCTTGTACTATGTTTCAGTATAGTAAAGAGTAAATCCTCTTAAAGATTAGGTAAAGACATCACTAATGGTTTTTGCCATTGGTGAGAAAGCTAAGCCATTTTAAAAATTGCCACCAATGAGATGCGTCGTCTCATGAAAAAGATTTTTTAATTATAGGACTGTTACAAGAAGAAAAATTCACGCGAACTAATAGATGTACCCAAACAACACGTCATATAGCAAACATTTTTTCAAAAATTTTATTATTTTGTTTTTAATATTTATAATGAAATACATATTGGCAAGAGTAACCAAGAAAGTTTTTATCTTAGGTAGATTTTTAAAATATTTTAAATTGTTCACTTTATTGCCAATATTTTTGCAGATATATTACTACTGGTTATGACTGGTTTAATCAGGTGATTTGCCAATTGCAGTCTCCCGAAGAGCAACAAAAGATCAACGCTACAAAAATTAGTTTTATTTTTTATCACATTATCAGGTAATTATTTATGACTGAGATAGAGGTGTAATCTGCTGGTTCCAGGGCTACAAAAAATAGTTATATTTCTTATCACATAATCAGTCAATTATATGACTGAACTATTTAATAACAGAAGAGATAGAGGTGTAAAAGACACTACTCAGAGTTATCTCCACTGAGAGTAATGAATTTCATTTTACATCCAGACCCTGTGGTGAATGAAGTGAAGTTGTCATTTGTAGGGTAGAAAGTAGAAGCTTTTCAGAGGGTCTGGTATGCTGATAAGCATACTTTTCAACTTAGCGAGTAAGGCATTGGTAAATTACCTCACTCCTCGTTTAACTTAGTAAAACCGTTAAAAGTTCAATACATTCTTTCGGCTGAAAACCTAAACAACAACATAAAAATTCAAACAAATATCTATTGGTGGGTTATTTTATATTTTGGACATTATTGATTACCATATTAAGCCATTTTTTTTTCAATTAATGTTATTTAACAATTCAACGCAAGTTTTTAGAAATTAACTGTTTGGTCTGGAAAAAATTTGGTTATCCAACATTGAAAATCTGTTTAACACATTGACTGCTATGTGACCCAAATATGTGTCACACTTGTCTTTGAAAATGGGCCACGTGGATCAAAAATGAGTCACAGTACATGACTTATTTTTAAGCCGTGTATTGTGGTTTCAAAAGCTATAGCTTCAGAGAGTGACCTTTACACTTAAGACTGTTCAAACAGTTGGCCTGTTTCAAATAATAGGATATTGCGTGTACAGGTAGTTTTCCTTGTTGTCCTGTACTAGAATGCTGTTAATTTCTTAAATTTTTTTATTTCTTTTGATTATTTTGATTGATTGAAATAGTCTAGAACTTTGTAACTTTACCCAGTTGTTTATTACATGTTTTATTGTGACAAAAAAAGTGATCACATTACTCTGAAATGTAAAATCATTCCAGCAGGCCATGTGACCCAAAAGTGTGTCATAAACTTTATTTTACAAAAAAAAAAGTTTTTATTAAATAAATTAAGTAAAATAAGAATAAAAATGAATAAAATTGTGAAAAAATAAAAAAAAGTACGATGGCTCAGCTGTAAGTGTCACAAAATTTAGTGTGGCAGTCAACGTGTTAAATTGAAAGATAATCTCTATCCTGTACAACAAAAGAGAGACGACATAATATCACAGCATTCTTATTCTGAGCGCAATGTCAAGATCCTGACTACACAGCAATTTATTTTCTTTAGCCAGGGTACACACCGGAGATGTACTGCATCTCCTCGAATCTGTATGCCGTGGATAATTTCAGTACGCTCCAAAATGTCGTCCAGTAAATGAACTGTTCGTTGAATTTGACATTGAGTGTCCTCCAGTAATTTTTCTCTTTATTTCGGGTATTGTACTCCTTCAATTTGTAATCGTACACAACTGGAAATTTTTCCACTGCTGGTACAAAAGTTGTATTTTCACAATCACTATCCGCCAAAAGTATTTTGTGTACATTTACAGCTCGAATACAACAATAATAATCCTTAAATTACTGAGTACAATCCCAGGAGAAACAATAGCAATAGCTGACAACGATACCCACAATTTTCCAAAATTTCAATCCGCGCATGCACTAGGTCAAGCGGTGAGCTGCATGCAGCCCCAAATATCGACTGGTTGGTGGTCGAGATGCAGCTGCGATTGTGCAGCGCGATGCAAAGAAAGTGGACCTCATTACTGCATCTTCAGTGCGTAAGTTCCTATATAACAGCATTAGTTGGTTAAGGTTGCGTACGTTACGATACAGCTTGCATCACGCTGCATGACATGTGTCTCCAATGTGTACCCTGACTAAAGATAAATTTCTTAAATATACTTTCTTTAAGGGGAGACTGTACCTTGTATCCCGGGGGCACCCCCCGGACCACACAGAGCGTGCCCATAGAACTGCAGTTTAGCTATCCAATCCTAACTTGCTTTGAGGTAACGGGCGCTGGCTGTAGCACCTCCGTTTGCTATTCGTAGTACACTGTTGTGCGCAGAACATCCATGTGTGGTAGAGTCGCGTGCAAAGCATTAGCTGCGTAACGAGCTCGTCGGTGACTCGTCCAACGTTTACACGAGTACTGAGGAGAGTGGGGCGCCCTGCGGACGTGACTGCACCCACTCATTTGGGTTGGCCTCTCAGGGGTTGTGGGTTCCTAGATAGCGCGTCGGAGCCACTAGACTGCTTAAATTCCTTCGGAATGGGCGTAGCTGGCCGAGGGGTCTCCGGAAACGGATAGGTAAATACGCATGTACCTTGTATCCCACCAGTGTTAAATTTGCTATTTTCAGGTATATTTTTCATAGGATTGGTAAAAGATAGGAAACTGAATTTTTACTCACTTAATCGTTGTCGAGTTTCTCTATTTACTGACATTTATTTTTCAATTTAATTTGTTGAAGCAGAAAATTGAAAACAATATAATAAATAACATAAAACTTTTACAAATTTTTTCTACGATTTTTGTATATTGCTAATTTTTGGAGCATCTGAGGAAATCATAAAAGTGTGGGTATGTGTGTATGTAGGCTACAAGATAAATAGCTGGTAAAAATTTCAGTCTTCTAGGTTTATTGGTTTCTGAGAAAAATATTCCTATATTTACGAGAAAAGGCAAAAACAAAACAGCACAAATCAAAAACAAGGTGTACACAAACAAGTAAATTTACCATCAACAGTTGGTTAGAAATCTGAACCAACAGCTGAGAATATTTTAAAAAAATAACGCAGATATTTTAAAAAACTAAAATTTCCTTTGCTCTAAAACGCTCAGTATAAAATTATGAAAAATATTCGTTCTTGGTGTCATGATAATTTTTCTGGGTAAACCTGCTAAAAACTTAAATTTGTCATCAAAATAATTTTTTGACATAATTTAATGGTTTTCTGGTAGATCTAGGTCTGAACGATTGAAAAATATAAAAAACCAAAAATTGAAATTTTCAGTAAAATCATCATACAGTCTCACCTTAAGAGCTGTAATTCTAAAAAATCTAACATATGGTAAAGTAAAGAATGTAGTGAAACAGGGAAAGGAATGAATATTACATAATGTTCAGGTTGGCAATACGTTCACGCACAGCGCAGGATTAATTATTCACAAACAGATTCGAAAAAAATATTCTTTAATTTAATTAATTTGAACAATATTAATGTTTTAATAAAATTTTATAAAAGAGGAAATATAATTTATTGACAGGAGCAGCATGTGTTACTGATAGATAGCGCAGTTTGTGCAAATTTTCCAATTACAATCGTCTCCGTCTGGTTGTCATAGCAACCATTATACGTTGCTAGACAACGTTCCCCCTTCTTCTAGATTAGCAACTATTTCCATAGACTAGAAAGTAGTTAAAAGTTTATCTTTCGTATTATTAGTGTACTGCAGCAGGTTAATCTATTTACGGTTTTATATTCGAGCTGCCTTTTTGAATACATAACAGAGTACGATTCAATTAACTTTTTTTTAACTGAATTAGGTATGCAGGATAAAGATTCAATAATGCTTTATTCCAATAATTATGCGTTACAAAATACTTGCAATAGATATTAAATTAATTTGTTAAAGCCGCGGGTAAAAGTACTACATGGCAAAATATGAACTAATTAACTTTCTTTAATAAAACATAATTAGATAGTCTAGAAAATCTGACCGATTTGTATACCTTCAGGTATGAATTATAAAAATTACTTACTTAATTTTCTTTTTGAACGATCTTGTTATGAATACGAAAATGGTATCTGGGTGTTGTCACCGGATGGCGACATTAAGTGGCAAACCTTATTTGTTTGGTGGCCCTGAAAAGGGCCGTTTAAGCGGGGGTCGTCTTGATTTACAGCGTCGGTCGTAGTCGTCGTGGCGGTTGAGGAGCTGGGCGACACGGCGTGTCGTCGTCCAGCGGAGACATCATCTTCTTCCCTCGCAGTAGTGCTTCGATGGCTGCTTTGTCGGGTCCGGTGGGCGTAAGGTTCGTTCGAGGGACCGCTATAGGCAACGCTCGCGTCAGCAGGCGATGACGGTCCGGTCGGCGGCTTACGGTAACGGGTCAGCGAGCGGAAGCATCATCTTCTCTCTTGCGGGGTCGTCGATTAGTCTTCGCTGGAGTCCGGCAGTCGTGTGCCGTGGTGGACGTCTTGTCGTTGTCTGGTTCGAAGTGAATCCTTCGATGTCTTGATCGGAATTGAATCTCTCTGCTCAGTTCAGCGCTCTTTATATAATCGCCGAGAGCGTTGTGGTAGAAAGCAGCTACTGGCTTGGCCTTGTTGACAAAGGCCTCTGTCGGTGCGGAGCCGAAAGGTTTGTCGGTGCGCCGCTAAAGGGCCTACCGCGCCGACAAAGGCCGGAAGAAGTATTGAAGGCCGGCAACACAGTAAATGATTAATTAGAAGGGGTGGCGGTGACAGTATAATAAGTAATAATAGATTTCCTCTACACACACTAATAATAACGTAATTCAGAACCCCGTAACGACATTGTTTCGAAACGGCTTGACAACACTAATTCCATTCACAGTTCAAATATTAAGACATCAAAAAGGCGCTAAATGTTTTTGTACCTGCGATCTAATAGACCATTAATATAATACTTTCTATGCTTTACCCGAACATAGTAGAAGGAATTCTAATATAAACAAACGTTTCTACTATTTTTAATTTCCGAGAATTCCTAGTCAAAACATTTCATTTATCGCAATGCATTAATCACATTCATTACACTCCACCACGAAGTTTATTGTTTGAGATTGTTTATATTGTGAACATTCACAATTTCTTACAATAAACAATCTGTTCTCTCATCATATACCTATATATTTTTACTCACAAATTATTTTACATTTTTAAAGAGAACGACACATATAATTATTACAGTTTATTTTTTGTATCAGAACAAGTGACAATTTAACTATTGCTTCGTATATACACACCTCGTATATACAGAAGTTTATTAAAATGTATATAATATGATATATTATGAAATAGAATGTCGTCTGCGTTTACTGAATGTTAGTGGGTGTTTAAGAACACTTACTTGTCTTGGAATAGATTTACTTGGCAGGCAAATTTTATCTTCTTTATTTTAAAATAGAATATTTTAAACTTCCCTAGTTTTAGCCACCTTAATTTCTCTTCATCCATCTATTTCTTCCTACTCTTTTATATTCTGTCTCATTTTCTTCAGGAATTTTCAGCATCGGGTTGAATGTCTCACAAATATTTACTCACACTAGTTTAATAGTTTAGTTCACAAATAAAACAGCAATTAAATTTTATTATGTAATTATTGTCTTTATTTTATTTATTACAATGAATTCAGCCTTGTACAAGCAGGAATAATAACGTAATTATTTTTACATCATCATTATTATTATTATAACTACTATTAAAATAATTATCACTGAATATTCACAATAAAACACATACCAGATGTATAAGAAAGTCTTGAATAGTCTACATTCGACAATAAGGAACCCTAGATGATTGCAACCTAAGAAAAAAGTACAAACATAAAATATAACTCGTATAAACCTAACTGGCACCTCAAGTGCACACAGGTCAATGTAAAGAAATTTACCGATACTATTAAACAAGATTAATTATGTAACAAACATAATTAGTTAGGTGATGCAAAATTCAAAGGAAATCTCTCTGGAATGGATTATATATTTCGAAAAATAAGAAAAATGTTTTCATAAACATAAGTCCAAAAACGCTTCGTTAGCGAGTTACGGCTTTAATTAAAATCTAATCTCATATTTTTTATAATACATCATCTATTTTAATAATATAATTACTTGATTATAAAATAGTATAAATATACACTATTATATTATAATATACTTGTTAAAAGAAAGAAATAGTTCAACTGATCTTAGCACCAGATCATTGTTGTCCAGCAGCTGGATTGCCTCAGATTGTTATGGCCGAGGAAGTCTTTTCTTATGCTTCTGCGCGAACCTCTGGATTTTGCTGGAGATGAAATCTCCTCCTGGTATCTGTAGAAGTTTTTTCCTATTAAATTAGGGTGCGTCGACGATGTTGCTCAGCATCCTGTTTTAGACGCGTTGTATTATGTTTATATTTCTTTTTTTAGTACATCCCCTGAATTGTATTATACGAGGTGGACCAATTAAATAACAAGACTGACGTAAAAAATGTTATTTTCATTTTATACATAATCACTTATTGTCACCTTCAATATACTCCTTCTCTATCCCTACAACGCTCCATGCAAATTTTTCATTGTTGGAAACAGTGCTGGAAGTCATCTTCTGTCAGCTCCTTTAGTAGAAGTGCCGTACAAACATTTTTGAATTGAAGCTCGCAAAAATGTTTGTACTGACACTTTGTACATGATAGAAAATGATCCAAATTTTTTGGAAACGATAATAATATGTGATGAAACATGGTTTTATACTTATGATCCGGAAACGAAGCGCCAATCCTTGCACTGGAAGAGCCGAACTTCACCGAGTGCCAAAAGAGCTTGAATGAGCAATTTAAAATTGAAAGCAATGATGATTGTTTTTTTTACATCCATGGGATCGTGTTCCTTCACTGGGTTCCTGAAGGCCAAACAATTAATCAATATTTACCTTGAGGTACTTTCTAAACTACATAAAAGAGTAAGGAAAAAAATGCCTCGAAATGTGGAAGGACAAATCATGGGTTCTCCACCAATACAATGCGCCAGCTCATTCCACGTTATCTGTCAAAAGGTTCCTAGCCAAGTACAGCATCTAAGTGTTAGAACATCCTCTTTATTCACCAGATCTTGCACCATGTGACTTCTACCTGTTTCCTAAGGTGAAATATCCATTAAAAGAGACAAGATTTGAGTCTGTGGAAGCTGTAAAAGAGAAAGCGGCATGTGTACTGAAGAAGCTGACAGAAGATGACTTCCAGCACTGTTTCCAACAATGGAAAATTCGCATGGAGCGTTGCAGGGATAGAGAAGGAGTGTATATTGAAGGTGAATATAAGTGATTATGTATAAAATAATAATAAAATTTTTACAACGTCAGTCTCGTTATTTAATATCCACACCTCGTATACGTCCTGATTGACTTTAATGTATGTCTTATTTGTAAAGTAGGTTTTTTGGTTGTTAGGCGGTAAAGACCTTGAAGGGACTCAACGAGGACGCTTCACACATGTCTAACACTCGCCGCCTCATATAAAAAAGTTAATTAAAAAATATATTAATTTTGTTTAAAACTTTTTAAACAACCTGTAAAATAACTATGATAATATAATTTAATTATAATATTGTGATTGTATTTTTTAAGATTTTTAGAGAATTTTTTAAGCTTTTTGGATTTTTTGTTTTGCTTTTATACCACTATTACAATTGAATGAATAGATTAAATGACGTAAATGAATAACAATTACGTCATCATTTTAAAATTAATTATTGTTGCTCTTAATGGAACAATAATTTTGGATGCACGATTATCTGTGTTTATGAAAGACAAACCATTGTGCGGATTGATTGATAAATTAATCTAAGGATGACGTCCATCTCAAATTTGAATACTAATATAAAGTTTAGTAGTGACGTTTTATAGAGAAATTAAATTATTTAGGTGTAATAAGATCAATAATTGCCCATAACAGGCAGGTAGAATGTTAAATTATTTGCACTAGATCTGCTAGTTCCAGGGCTACAAAATATAGTTCTGATTCTTATTACATGGTCAGCCATTTATATGACTGAAGCATTTAACAACAGAAGTGGGTAGAGGTGTAACAGACACTAGTCACAGTTATCTCCTCTGAGAGTAACGATTTTCTTATACAGCCAGACCCTGTAGTGAATGAAGTGAAGGTGTCATTTGCAGGGTGGAAAATAGGTGCGTCTTGGAGGGCCTGGCATGCTGATAAGCATACTTTTTCACCTTCATCTACATTCCACCTTGCAAATGACAAACTTTCTTCGGCAATATGGTTTTTTATCGTGAAATAACACCAAATTAGATTCTAATATTTTTGTACAATTTATTGTTTACTTGGATTTATTCGAGCAGCCGACACAAGCCGTCACTCAAACTCTAGCAAATGTTTTTGTACATGACAATTTTAAGTTGAAAAGGTTGTGGTGAGGAAGCTGATTTTAGATTTACTACTCCGCATGCGCAAAGCAATGTTTTATTCAGAAATGTTACTGAAGTTTACTTTGTATAACCATTCCCACATCGTTACGCATTTAGTATACACAAACCATTAAATAAGCCAAAATATTTTTCTTAATCATTTTATTCATAAACGAGTTCAGTTTTAATATTCCTTCTTGAAATTATCTCGTAATTCTCAGTGAAACAAGTACTAAGCATGTTGTTTACTTAAAAAATTATGTAACAATCATTAATAATCATTTACTTCTTACTAACATTTACACAATTTTCAACCATTTCATAACCGAATTAAATAATTAATTTAAAAAATTTTCCTAATATACATAGAAATATAATTATTAAAATTGTTATTAGCCCTACAGCCGGGAATAACATTTTTTTAGACTGGCAGAGAATTTCTAGCATATGGGCCACCGAACCGTAAAAAACTCATTAAAAATATGCTATAAATCACAAACCTTACCACGTGACGTATCAAAATAACAAGAAAACTTAGGAAAATAAAATAAATACATTAACCGGTATTGAAATTTTATTCTGACAGAGATGCTGAACCTATTTGAAAATAATTTTTAGATAAATATTTTTCTAAAGTTTCAAATGACACTATTGTTCAAAACTTTCTTATGCTCGACTTTCAAAATTCATGCCATACAAATCGTTACTTTTAATGTTTATTTCAAAATAAAATAAAAAAAAAGTTCTATATTCAAAACTAAAGAAAATATATATACAAAAACACATCATGTAAACCAAGAAATAACCAAATTTAGCTCTAGGATAGCGTAGTTTCAATAGAGAAACATAGGCACAAATGCAACTAAAACTATTGTATTATACCTAAAAATGTACTTTATATTACTGAACTATTGTACAAAACAGCAACGCTATCTGTAGATGAATTTAAAACTAAAATGACAACACTGCAATGTTTTGAAGAAAATCCGATTTTGCGACGCGACCGGTTCAAGAAGCGGTAACATCGTCTTAAAATCGACGATTGCCGGCTCTAGTGTTAAAAATCTTGAAGAAGCTGCATAAGAGTAAATCGAACATCCAAAATAGATCCCGTAAGTACGACACAAGAAATAAATACGGACGTATTCCAGATAAAGCGAGAAGTGCGCATATTAGCGACACTTCTATCACTAGGACCTATCTATCTATCACTAGGACTTGCTACCTAATCATACAACTGAACAGAATGAAATTAAAGTTAAGAATGAAATGCAGAAATGGATAAATAATATTGAAAGCGATAACGTGGAAGTGATGCAAGGTGAAACACAAATTTAACAGTGACCTCTTACCATATTTTTTGCGGTAATAGTTTAAAAAAATCTGGTGTGAAACACTCACACAACTGTCTCTTGCTAATAAAAATAATAAACAATAATCCTAACATTAGTAATAAAACATTAGAAATAAACAAAAAACTAACCTCAAAAAACATAACCTTATTTTAATCGTGAGTGTAAGACGCAAAATGAAAATTGACCTCAGTTCGGCTTAAAAATACAGAAAATCATTCTCACACTAAACTAGGATCTGTAGAGAAAAATGCACAAATAAAAGTTGTAGATGTTTTTATTTCCTATAAAATTAATTATACACTTTTGTCGTAAAATGCATTCTATGGCCGAAATCTTAAAAAAAATCGATTTTTCACACGTTTTCGTGAGAAAAAAACAGAAACTTGCTAATTACCGCTAAACTAAGCGTTATACAAAAAAAATGTTTGAATTAAAAGTTGTAGAATTTTAAATTCTCTACAACTTTTATTACATAAATTTTTGCGCTAAATTGCATATTAAAGCCGTAATATTTAAAAAACTATGTTTTTACGTGAAAACAGCCTCACCAAGAATTTCAGCAAACATGACGCCTACCCTATCTTGTAGAGAATAAAAAATTGAGTAAACCAGGCGATTTTTAAAAAAAATCGTAGACCAGTTTTTGAGAAAATCGCAAAAAATTGAAAAATTATACGAATAAACTACTACTTCCGGTTGATCGATTTTGATGAAAATGTTCGTGTCGGGTCCGGTAGTGGTATGTAACTGAAGTTTTAAGTTTCAAGTTCGTACGTTGTTCCGTTCTTGAGATATTGTGTTCACACACACACACACACACACACACACACACACGCACGCACACACACCACACACACACGCACGCACGCACACACAGACCAATCGCTAAAAACATGTTTTTTGGGTTCAGGGGGTCTGAAAACGTGTAGATCCGGTGAAAACTCGATTTCTTTTAAATCGACATGAAAACAATACTTTCCTTCCTATATATTCATATAGGCAAGAGAAAGTAAAAATTAGTGAAATAATGTAGTTTTTTAGATACCTTTTTATAATGCACATAAACAAGATAATATAACAATAGTTAACCACTACAATGCTGAGATACGTAACCTGTACTACGCACCGTTAGCCACTCAATAAACACTCGTCAAAAATTAAATGAATACTAACTCACTGATTGCACTCGAGGCTCTATTTATATGGCCGGATCAAAGAATCCTCTCGAAAGACACCGAAATTCGATACAAAAGTCCTTTCATTTGTTCTCGAAAAATCATAACTAAAAAGTATAAACAAATTATAATTGAACAAAAGGGGTGTTACACGTAACCAACCGACTCTTTCCCAAATAGTTGCACAACAAAAGACCCTACCTTATCATACACAATAGCAAGGTCCTTTTTAAATAACCTTTTATAACCAGCCCTATTGTTACTTTTTCACTCTATTATCATCTCTTTACCATTTTATGAATGAAGTACTAGAAATATCTTGAACTATATTCGTTTTCGATATTGTCACAATAATATAAAATGTTAAAATTAAAATTGTATTTTTTTTTTTTTGGAAATAAAGTATTTAAAATAATTATTTACTCTTATTGTAAATGAGTTTTTCGGTATCAATTAAATTCAGTTATGACAGATTTCATGTTATACATTTTGCTAAGTCTCTCAAGTTATAAAGCTGACAAAACTTTTATTGAGATTAAATCTGCTGCAGTGAAAAGTTGTCGCGCCAAGAAAAACTAGTATTAGTAAATAAAATAGATTTTCTTTGTTTGTACAATTTTCCTAAGAAAAATAACATTCCCCTTGTCAGAAGTGTAATCAATTTCACTCAAAGTTTTTTGCTGGGTTCATTTTCTTTACTCGACCACCAGTCGAGTCCCACACTTTCAGTGACTTTCTTTAACATCTTTCTTATTTTACTCGACTCACTGAATCCCATCTCCCGCTTCTATTTATTTTTTATTTCACTTTACTTGCACTCTTAATCATAAAATTGATATCTTTTTCTTCTACTTCGTTTTCAATTCTTTTTTACTTTCTCTTGCCTATATGAATATATAGGAAGAAAAGTATTATTTTCATTTCGATTTTTCAAAATCGAGTTTTCACCGGATCTACACGTTTTCAGACCCCCTGAACCCAAGAAACATGTTTTTAGCGATTGATCTGTGCGTGCGTGCGTGCGTGTGCGTGTGTGTGTGTGTGTGTGTGTGTGTGTGTGTGCGTGTGTGTGTGTACAGAATATCTCAAGAACGGAACATCGTACGAACTTGAAACTTGAAACTTAAATTTCGTACTACTACCGGACCCAACACGAACATTTTCATCAAAATCTGTCAACCGGAAGAAGTAGTTTATTCTTGTTTATCGTGTGTTGATTTCAAAATAGCAGCTTGCTTAACCCTATATAGATCTTTGGTAAGTATACTTACCACTGGCAATAAGGTCGATTTTCAGTTGAACCCTGTTGGCATTTTATGGTTTTGTAGATGTTCTCTGGGAAGTAGGCTATCCACATTTTGAAATTAGTGCGCAGCGACCATTTGCTTCATGAGTTACACGAATGTGGTAAGGATTCATACCAGCGTACGCAACCGTGTTGTTTTGTTGTTACTTTGTACAGTGTTTAAAAAATTCAAGTTTGTTTACGGGAAAGCAAGCATTCATGCTACTATAAAGTTGAGATAAGAGTTATTCTACACATTTTCTGTTATATAGGACAAGTTGTTTTAATAAGCATTCGTACCACTAAACATTATGTGATTCCCATTAAATAAACGTTCCTTGGTAAGTATACTCACCAGGACTTAACATTAAAATAAATATGTATCTTACTGTTCTGGCACTGTAAATACATTATTCAAGTCCCCATGAAACCAAATTTAACATTTTAAGACATATTTTCCTCGTAGTACTGCCCTATAAAGGGTTAAAACATGTAACCCGGAAGAGCCTACAGTTTCAGGCCTTGTATAGACTCACCACCATTCATGAAATGGTATGGTTATTGAACCATAACCATCAAATTACACTGGTAACCACTGTTTATTTCTGAAATCCATACAAAAGCAAATATCTACCTTCACTAGGATTTTTTTTTTAGAATGATGATGCCTACATAAGCCCTGGGCTTGTGCGTAGGTAATGATATGTGGTGATTTACAGATGAAAAAATGCCAGACCTGACCGGGAATCGAACCCGGGACCCCGGCATAGTAGCCAGTTGCACTGACCACTACACCACGGGCCGGCGAGGATTTAAACCAGGAACCTTCGTCTCTTAAAATCAGCTGTTAAACTGATTCACAGTGACGAATTTACCACTAAATTAACCCGGTGGGTCTCAAGTTATGTAGAGTTTGTCTACGCTAAGAGTACTCCGACGTAGGCAACCAGCAATACAAGTGAGCATACGTATTAATTATTAAAAATTCGCACAGCATGATCAAAAACAAAATTCTACACAACACTAAATTATTCGCTCTAAGCTTAATATAATAAAAACACGTTCTATTCATTTGTTAGAAAATGTTTTATAAATCGAACATTAGTTTACCATTAATAACTAAAAATTTTACTATTGTTACTCTTACATTGTTATTTTTCGTTACATTATTTACTATTATTACATTATTATTTATGATTAGTAAGTTTTTATAATAGACTCCGTTTTACTTTTGGTCACAAGTAATATAAGACTAAAGCGCTTGAACGCTTATAACAAGAGAGTAAACAATTCCAGTGATTCGTTGTTTATCATTTCAGATTGTTTATTTTGTATCATTAACATGCGTGATAGTGAAAGTGAGTTTTGAAACATAAAGGCGTTACACATTAAAAAGCAGACAAAAATTGTTTTGTTAAATGTAATGGTTAAAATAATTAATTAAGGAGTCTCTTTATGAAACTACAATAATTACAAGTAATCTGAACAGTATAATTGAAAATGCGTAATGGATAATGTCTATTTTAGCTGGATGTAGATATTTTTTTAATGATGGAACGTAGTGCAAGATAATTGTCAGGCGGAGAGGTAGATACGCGCTAACTAGTGTGTAAAACTTTCGTTTACAACCTATGGGCGCTTGCCTCACGCAGAGTACTCTTACAGAAGATAGACTATAGGCTACATTTCCCTCTAGTAAAACAGATAAATAAGTTAAAAAAAATCCAGTGTAAAATACTCACATGACTTTTTCTTATCAATGTAGATAATGAAAAATATAACCTACGTTAAATCATGAGTAAACAATGTAAAATGAAAATTATAACTTAGTTTTAATCATGAATGAATGACGCTAAATGAAAATCAACCTCTGTTAGATTTAAAAATGCGGAAAATTACTGAAGAGGGAGGGGAAGAATCCAACTCGCTCTGTGACTGGTCGAAGCCGTGTACTGATAGTTGTAGTGCACACACTTTTATAGCAGTCAGAGAGAGGGGATGAATCCAATTCGTTTTTTGATTGGTCGAAGTTTATGTCTCTGATCTACGCATGCGTGATGGTATAGTCTAACGCCTGATAATACAGAACTGAAATAGAAGAAGCGTAGGTGACAGTAGATTAGTTTTGTGTTTATTTCTCCCTAAGAAGACAGTCTCTGAAAGGCTGAAACGCGTTAGGGTTAATACTATAAAATTACTGGTGAAAGAACAGTATTTTTTTTTGGGTAAAATACGAATAAGACAGAGAAACTTTAGTACTCTGAAACACCTAATTCAAAACGGTAGAATACGGTGTGATAAAACTTCAAAGTGGTCTAATTCCGTACTTCTCCAGTATTAGTTAAGTTGTAATTGAAGATAATGAAATTTTATTAGATAAGTATAATAAAAATGTATTTTTAACCATAAATAAAAAATTATTGTAGCAGTGCAGTGTAATGAATTTTAATTACCGTAAATGTTATGTATAGAATATAACAGCTAACATAAATTGCAATAATTTCGCTTTTAATTAATAGTGAGTTACTTGAATAGAAAATGAAGTTGATAAATTGAAAAGTTACTTGTTTGTTGCGTCTGTTGTAACGAAACTTTGTTATTTATTAATATAAATTGTAGGTAAATAATAAATATGCACAAGGAATTACAATTGACTTAACTTAGAATACAGACGGGTTTAATAATCCCCTACTCTTTAGAGGATATTACATTATTTAGATGTTACGTACACGGAATAATTCTCTGAAGCGATATCTAATAAAGTTAATTTGTTTATTGGCCTCAACTGGGAAATTCTGATAAACAATATTCATAAATTTAGATAATTTTTTAATTTTAGTTTAATAATATTTATTTTTTCAACTTATAGTGAAATTCAGAACTGTTCAGCAAATATGAACATGGGTGAACAAAGGGCTTCCATGAAGAACAAAAACTTATATCGAGTGGACAGAAGAAAGGAGAATAGCGTACAGTGAACAGATTCTGACAATTTGGGTTGCAAAAAACGCTTCCACCTTAAAATCAAAATTCACCTCACATGGTCTAAAATTGCCCCTATAGGAATTGATTTTTTTTTTAATAACAGCTGGTTAAAAGCAACACTATATGAGCATCATCATAAGCAACTTCGTGGTAAAACATTTTTTTATATTTTTTAAATCTATGCCTAATTATTGCTCAAAGGCTTTTAAATTGGTATATAGGTTTGCTTAGACGTTAACATCGCCCACTTATTTGTTTATATATCATACCATTATTATTTGTCTATAACAGGCAGGTGGAGTGTTAAAATATTTGCACTCGATCTGCTAGTTCCAGGGCTACAAAAAATAGTCCATTTTCTTATCACATGGTCAGCCAATTATATGACCGAAGCATTTAAGAACAGAAGAGGTAGAGGTGTAAAATACACTAGTCAGAGTTATCTCCTCTGAGAGTAATGAATTTCATTATACAGCTAGACCCTGTGCTGAATGAAGTGAAGGTGTCATTTGCAGGGTGGAAAGTAGATGCTTCTTAAAGGGCCTGGCATGCTCATAAGAATACTTTTTCACTCAGTGTGGAAGGCATGGTAAATCACTTCACTCCTCATTTTACTTAGTAAAGACTCTAGAGTTTCAAACTAGCCTTTCGGCTGATGACCTAAACAACCAGCCCCGGCCCTAGTACTTTTGCTGCCCCAAACGAAATTCACGAGTGCCGCCCCCTCCACCCATTTATCAACCATTAAATTAATCCGCACAAAAGTACATAGAACCCCTCTTCAAACGTATGCTTCTATGCTTTAAAATAGATAGACCAATTTTGTCAAGTTTTGCATTTTGTAGTTGTTGTTGGGTTTATAGTCTTCGGATCATGATTGTAAAGTCGTATATTTATAAAATTTTAAAATAAAACATTAAAATTTGCCGCCCCCAAAATCTGCCGCCCTAGGCGGCGGCACCGGTCGCCTACCCCTAGAGCCGGGGCTGTAAACAACAATATTATTACGTGTATTGTATTTTTATTGTAGACATTATGTTATTATATTATATCAATTGAAAAGTGCCCGTAACAGACAGGTGGAGTGTCAAATTATTTACACTTAATCTGTTCGTTGCAGGGCTAAAATAAATAGTTCTGTTTCTTATCACATGGTCAGCCAATTAAATGACTGAATCATTTGAGAACAGAAGAGGTAGAGGTGTAAAAGACACTAATCAGAGTTATCTCCTCTGAAAGTAATGAATTTCATTATACAGCCAGACCCTGTGGTGAATGAAATGAAGGTGTCGTTTGCAGAGTGGAAAATTTGTGCTTTTCGGAGGGCCTGGCATGCTGATAATCATACTTTTCCACTCAGTGAGGAAGGCAATTGTAAACCACCTGACTCCTCGTTTTTACTTAGTAAAACCTCTAGAGGTTCAAACCAGCCTTTCGGCTGATGACCTAAACAACACATCAATTGAAATCATGTGGACAAAATATTCGTTATTAAGTTATCTTAGTTTGTCTTAAATTTTTAATAATATTTTGTAAATACTTTTATCAAATATTAAATTAATTAGTTTAATTGAATTTTACTAATAGATACAACAGTACCTATTAATTAATTTAGTAATAAACTTTTATTATAAGTTTAAAGAAGTTTTATTGATTGTTAATAACTAGAACCTGGATTAAGAGTTACAATAATCGTAGAAGTAACACATACAATAATATGGCTAACTCTAAAGACCTTCAAGCTTACAATGATATGACGCTTACTATAGTTTACATCAGGTGAAATTGTATTAATCTACAAAAATAACTTATTAATTATTTTTAGAAAAATAATAAATGTTATAACAAAAACATTTTTTGAAAAGTGAACGTGTAGTAACAATCTAGTGAAACCATCTGAAATACTTTAAAAATTTTACAATACATTTTTTATAAAAATGCGGAAAAGGAAAACAGATACACTTTTTTTAATATTTCTACAACAGCAAACTGTCTTTTGGTTGATATTTCCTCTGCATTCTGTTGCGTACTGAAAAGGTAAATGGAAATATAAAAAATGAAAACAAATATAAAATAACTGTCAGAGTCCTTTTAATATAAAAGAGAATGTTAATAAAAAATTCTTTCTATTGGATTTTTAGACAAGTTGATTTCAACAATTATTTGATAGTACGAGTATTTTACTTCGAAATTAATATTTTGAAAAGAATAAAAAAGTGTTGTATATTTGTGGTGTAAACGTGTATTATTTGAGAATCATGTTTTTCCGATATTTAAATGTCACATCGTTATCGTTTAAGTCAATCTATTCTGATAACACTTTTGAATGTAAATTACCTACTGTCAATCGGTACTTGAACTTAGTTCAGCTGGTATTTACTTTTTATCATCTTTATTTTCTCCAGAATGTGCAGTATATTATAACACATAACGACAGTACTTCTAATTTATTAAATTTCAACACTTTTGGTTTGTCTCAAGGGACAGTATTAATGATAGCAAAGAACAAGTAAAGAATAAGTAACAAAAATCCAAATATCTGCGCTAAGTTTACAATTTCTAACAGCCAAATTAAAAGAATCACATCATGCAAATGTCTAGGGGCAGGGATCACTGAAAATAATGATCACAAGAGAAATTAAAGGAAGAATAGAAACAGGAAGACCAGTGTTAATTAAAATGAAAAGGTTTAAATAACAAGGTCTATTAAAATGAAAAGGTTATGCTGCCGAAACGTTGATTTGAACCTAAGAGTGAGAATGTTATTATAGGTATCAGACGAACTAATAATGTCCCATAGCCGAGCGAGTGAGAGGTAGATATGTGGCATAACTACGCATGCGCTCAAAGGTCTTTACCGTTATAATCCAAATCTGAAAACATACTACAGTCGTTATCTTGCTTGTTAGTTTACTGCATGCATAAACGCTTGCTCACAACAATGAGTAAAATTAAAGACAATGTTATTGGAACGGCGCGTATGGCTTGTGTGAGTGAGAGCGTTATGCATTTTCTCACTCCCACGGCTAGGGGACAATAGTCCATCTGAATACTGTACATTATTATGTTTTCTTTGTGTTGCTGTACGGAGAGGAGTCATGGACTCTTAAACAGGGAAACTTCGGGAATATTGAGGCATTTGAAATGAATATTATGAGATAATTTGGACACGTGAATAATAATGGATAACAAACCAAATTGTTAGGACAATTTAACAATAGACTTGAAATGTCGTATAAGTGGTTTAAAGAAGTCAGAAGAAACATAAAAAAAACCAGAATAACCGAGAAAACAAAATTAAACGAATCAAATTTAGATAACTGATTTTTTAGATAACAGCAAGATTTTTCATAAAGAACAAAAACAGAAAATTAGGTGGATAGAAGAAAAGATAAAAGTGTACAGTGAACGAATTTTGAGAAATATGAGCTGCAGAAAGAGCTTCCAGAACGTTTAAAGTCTCCTCACTTGGTCTGATATTGTCCCTACACGAAAAAACTTATAAAAACAGATATAACAGGCAGGTAAAGTGTTAAATTAATTGCACCCGATTTGCCAGTTCCAGGGTTACAAAAAAATAGTTCTGTTTCTTATCACATTTCAGCCAATCAAATGACTGAAGCATTCAAAAACAGAAGAGGTAGAGGTGTAAAAGACACTAGTCAGAGTTATTTCCTCTAAGAGTAATGAATTTCATAATTATACAGCCAGACCCTGTGGTGCATGAAGTGAACGTGTCATTTGCAGGGTGAAAAGTAGATGCTTCTCAGAGGGTGCATGCTGATAAGCATACTTTTGCAGTCAATGAGGAAGGAAATTGTAAACCACCTCACTCTTTGTTTTACTTAGTAAAGCCTCTAGATCAGTTGTTTTCAACTTTTTTTGCTCCGCGACCCCCAAATAGTAAAAATAAATACAATTAATATTTTGAGACCCCCTCCCGATAATAATATTAGTCTAAGCCTTACTATTAATAATTAAATTTTTACTGTATTTATAAATGTCAAATGTTTTTTATAATATTACGAGGGTAGGCTGATAAGTAATGCACACATGCTTGTAGAAGACAACTAAATAAACTTCAGTAGCGCGCCTGGTGGCATGTGGAAGTACTATTTCTCCTCTACAAGCCTGCGCAGTTTGAAGGCGTTGCTTTCATTCAGTTTGTTTTGAGTAGTGGAAGTATGGCGTCGTGTTCTGGTGCTATGTCAACGAGAATTAAACAACGCGCTGTTATCGAATTTTTAACTGCTGAGAAAGTGAATCCTAGTGAGATTTATCGTCGTTTAAAGGCTGTTTATTGTGACGATACTGTTGATAGGTCTACTGTGAATCGTTGGGTAATAAAATTTCGTGATTGCCAACCTGGAAAAGCCTTAATTGTTGACAAAACACGCAGTGGACGACCAATCACTGCCTCAGACGATAATCGTCGCAAACTCATCGATGATTTGATTCAAAATGACCGGCGAATCACTCAACAGCGTATCGCAAACCAAATTGGAATATCTAAGGAACGTGTTGGCTTCATTATTGAACAATTGGGATACCGTAAAATCTGTGCACGATGGGTACCACGCCGTCTGACAGACGAGAATAAACAGCGTCGATTGGAATGCTGTGAACAACTTTTGAAGCGCTACCGTGACGAAGGAGACGACTTTCTTTTGAATATTGTGACGGGGGACGAGTCATGGGTTCATCATTACGATCCCGAAGAAAAAAGGCAGAGCGCTGAATATCGTCATCCACATTCTCCTGTTGTGAAAAAGTTCAAAACACAACCGTCCGCAAAAAAAATTCTTTTGACTGTGTTTTGGGATGCTCGCCGAGTTTATGTGACTGATTATCTGGAACGAGGGGCAACGGTAAATTCTGCTCAGTATATACAGACTCTGAAACACCTCCGACGTCGAGTTTGTCGTGTTAGAGGCAACCTGGCGCCAATAATTTTGCAACACGACAATGCTCGTCCACACACTTCGCGTGCAACTGGAGAGGCTCTGAGAAACCTGAAGTTTCAACCAATTTTACACCCTCCGTATTCTCCCGACCTTGCGCCTTGCGATTTTTATTTTTTTCCTCTACTGAAGAGAGACCTTAAGGGTAATCATTACAGCTCGGACAATGAGGTGAAGGCAGCTATTGCGTCCTGGGTTCGAGGAAAGTCGGAAGAATTTTTCAGTGACGGAATGAAAAAACTTGTTAAACGTTGGGAGAAATGTGTAATGCTTAACGGTGACTATATTGAAAAATAAATAGATAATTTGGTAGGTTAAGATTTGTACTTTAATTTGTTATTTACCCCATCTTGCTATTTCTTTTTGTTCGTCTTCTACAAGCATGTGTGCATTACTTATCAGCCTACCCTCGTATATTATCGAACTGCATTAATTTTATGTCTTTAAAAAAAATACAAACAGTAAAGAAATTGGAAAACAACTATTGCTATAATTTGATATTGCTGCGTTTATACTTTTATAGTAGCGACGTGTATGAACATGCATGTATGACGTGCATATACATGAGCAATTTACAAGTTCCGATTTGATGTGTACGTGCTCTTAGCAATTTAATCTCCTTCTATAATACTCACTGTGAGAGAATGCTTAAACATGCATATGGACGTGTTTGAACAAGTCTTATTAAGAAAATTTTTAATGAAAAACAAATGCAACCATCACATTAATAATGAATTAATGATTAATTTCTTTTCTTTACAAGTAAGTGTTCTTATTGCATGTAAAATGTTTATAAGTTTTTTTTACTTTTGAGACCTCATAGGATCACTGCAGTTCAAGTTTAGGTCTGTTCCAGTGTTGGGTTTCTTTGAAAAGCGCGCTCTCCTTAGCGTGGCTTCCTTTCGTTTGGCCCACATTTTCTTAAAACGTTCCGATCTCTGTTTCCGGTCTTCGTCGGTAAACACCCTGTTTTACACTTTTCTGGTTTTTGGTTCGAATTTTACCATATTAGTCTTGACTAGTTGGTTGTACTTAGCTGATTTTGTTAGCAGGTCTTTTTTAGTGATTCCAAGTTCCTCGACATCCCGCTGTACCTCCTTCAGCCAACTAGATCTTAACACCTTATTCCAAAAATGGTTGATCAGCCGGTTCACAAGTCTGGACTTTTCGGCTCCGAGTATGTGTCCTAGGAATGATATTCTTTTCTTTCTAAAGTTATTTGTTAGTGGGGGGGATTAGTTTGTAGATTTCTTTGTTTGGGATTAACCGCCACTGTCCTTCCACCATGTGCCTTTTGTTTATGCACTTCCTAACTATTTTTCTTTCTATTTTGTCAATTCTATTGGTGTCTCCTCAGCGATATGGTCGTTTAATAACGTTTCGCTGGAATAGTGGATTTCTGGGAGAACCACTGTTTGGTAGTGTCTTAGTTTAGTTTTGGTTGACATACATTTCTTGTTGTAGATGTTTTGAGTGGTTATCAGAGATTTCTTGAGTGCATTAATTTTTTCTTGCCATATGGGTCTTTCATTGAGACAATTGGTAAGTTTATAATAAATTAAATAAGTAAGTTTATAATAAATGATTTCATGATTGTTCCGCGACCCCCCCTATAATATCACCACGACCCCAGGTTAAGAATCACTGTTCTAGAGGTTTAAAACAACAACATTAAATATATAAGAAAATTAAAAATTCTACTGTTCATAAGTAGGCTTGGAACGGTATAAAATAATTAAGAGATGCTTTGCAAGTAACATTAATTTTGAGTCATGTATTAACAATGTTTTCACTAATAGGCTGTGCTGTGGATAACAGGAAGTGCTGAGAGAAGTGTTCTCATGTACAAATTAATTATTAGAGAGCGAGGACTTGAGACTAATATACGATGGTTTTACAAGAGAAGAGTGGTGATGTTGAGAAAAGGAAAACGAAGGAGACGTAAAATATGGTTTGGTTGATGGAAAGAGACAGATTGTGAGTTCTGGTGTACGTCATATATGCACATTCAACTTCTACTCCTTTTCTGCACTTCTCCATCCATCTAAGTCTGTATATAAAGTACTACATACTTCGTCTAACTTAATTCATAGCCAGATAAAAAAAAAGTCAATGTGGAATGTTGCCGCTAAACTGATCCTTTTATGTAGGCAGACTCCCTAACAAAACATTGGTGGTGGGAGAATTGGATCTTCTACTCACCCCTTTAAGCATATACTTTATCAGTGGAGGGTTAAAAAAAAACAAGAGAGAATTTTCTGTCATACATATTATATGAAGTATTCCCATCCGTATTACTCATCTCCTACCGCACAACAATATCTTTTTACCTTTACGTAACATTATTTTACCTCACCAGTTTTAACTATAAAGCAAAAACTCCCTCATAACTGACTTACTCTCTCTCTCTCTCTCTCTCTCTCTCTCTCTCTCTCTCTTTCTCTTAACTGTAAACCTACCCCTTCTACTCCTTTTAACTCACCTACCGCTCCATCAACCCTTATTCTCTCAATAAACCCCCTGAAGCATGCAATGACTCGATATTTCCGCCTTCACATTCAAGAATACACTCTCTCTCCTCACCCTTTTACTATTTATGGCGGTGCGAAGTTGGTACAAGTAGAAGGGAGACGGTAATGATGGTGTGTGTATTATTATTGAAAGCGTCAATATATCTGACCTATGATAACGCATGCGCACAATGAAATACTTACACCAAATTGTACTGTTATAATGAAGCGGCGAAAATAAAATCAGCTGGTCATAAACAGCTGACTGATTAAATATAAAAACGAAGGTTTCCATTGTTGGGACGCGGCCGCGGTTTAAATGGCTGACGTGTTAGTGGTCCAAATTGTACGGGATTCTTCGTTACGGTGAAGTTTGTTATTTTGTCAACAGACATTGTATTTAATGTTTAATTTGGTAAATGATTATGTTTATTTTATTTTATTGTTAATAAATCGCGTGAATTTCATCGTTTTAAATGTTCAATAACTATTTTCATAAACTCATTATATTCATGTTGTCGTTTGTAAGGGTTAGTTTTTTTCTTGTCAAATAATTTTGTTAAATAAATATATGTGAATTAATTAAATTAAAGTTTACAATTTTACTTTACTATAACGAGTTGTAACAATACATTAGAAATTAGACTGTTTTACAATTGCTGCTAATACAGAAGGTGAGAAGGATGATACATGAAGATGAGTGATGAAAAAATGCCAGATCTGACCGGGAATTGAACCCGGGACCCCAGCGTAGAAGCCAAATTAAGTACATCGTGTTGCTTAGATCAACAGCTGAAAGGCTGGTTTGAACCTCTAGAGGTTTTACAAAGTAAAACGAGGAGTGAGGTGGTTTACCATTGCCTTCCTCACCGAGTTGAAAGAATACGCTTATCAGTGCCAAGCCCTCCGAAAAGCACCCACTTTCCACCCTGCAAATGACACCTTCACTTCATTCACCACAGGGTCTGGCTGTATAATTATGAAATTCATTACTCTTAGAGGAAATAACTCTGACTAGTATCTTTTACACCTCTACGTCTTCTGTTCGTAAATAGTTCAGTCATAATTGGCTAACTATATGATAAGAAACAGAACTATTTTTTGTAGCCCTGGAACCAACAGATAGAGTGCAATTAATTTAACACTCCACCTGCCTGTTATGGGCAAAAGTACATATATAAAATCCAATATTTATGTTTTAATAGTGTTCTTAAGTAAAAATATCATAAACGTCCATAAATAAAGACGTAGGGATCCAAAGGGCTAACACTCCACCTGCCTGATAATGGGATATACGAAATTTATATCCCTAAATTAAATCTTGGAATACTAAAGGTTTTAAATAAAGAAGTGGCGTGGGCAACCAAAACCAGTCTGTTCAGCGAATGTGCTAGGGCAATTATTTGTTACGCAGCCCAGGTATGGGGCTACAAGCAACACGACAATGTGGAAAAGCTTCAGCGTTATTTTATAAAAAAGGCCCTTACTCTCCCAAATAATGCCCCAAACTATATGCTGTATATCGAAACAGGTATGGAACCAGTATATCTGTATACTTTGAAATTACACTTTGAATACATAATTAAAGTACCTACTAAAAATGAAAGATGAAAGGCTACCGAAAATCATGGCTTTGGAAATAATTAATAATAATATAGGTTGGTTCAGGGAATGGGGGGAAACTGTCCCAAAGTTAGGTCTAGGGATGAGGTTTGAATTAGGCAATATGGTGAATTGGAAGGTATGGTTTAAGCGGATTATATTATCACTCCAAGATAAGCAGAAAGAACGTTCTTTGGCAGAAATTAACGCCACAAGGTATCACAGTTGGTATAAACGGCTAAACGTAGTTTTAGGCGAAGCCAATTATTTTAATGTGATGGAGGATCTGTCAAAAATCAGGTGGATCATTAAAGCGCGTGGTGAATTGGTAGACTTAAATTACAAACCATGGGTTGTTGATAAAAATTTTAACTGTTCTATGTGTAATTTGGGAGAAAAAGAGGACATATTTCACTTTGTGGGAAGATGTCCAGTACTTAGGGAATGGCGCCGAAAATGGTTGGGGCAGAATGAATTGGGACAGGAAGCTTTTCTGGAACTTTTAAATGGGAAAGACTGGCAAGGGCTTGCGTCCTTTTGTAGAGATGCTTGGAAATATAGATGGGCATGGATTGCAGAATTTAATTACTAACGCATAAAAATTCGATTAATTGTTTGTTTTGTGCTTCTGTTGTATTTAGGAAGAGGGATGAATTGGGTGATGAGTTTTAGTTTTTAAATTTATTCCCTTTTGTGCTTTAATTTCATTTTTCATTATGTCGTTATGTTTCAAAATGTATGTATGTCACTTTTATAAAATTGGTTGTACAATTTCTTTTTTCTAATGAATTGTTGATTGATGTATATACTGTATTTTTAATATTGTAATTAAGTGTACTCTGATTTTCCGGCTGATGACTATGGTCAAGCCGTAAGATGTGTGTAAAAGAAGGATGTAACTTTTGTAAAAGTGGAAAATAAAGCATTATTATTTTTATTATTACATATATTATCACTTAAGATTTTATTGTATTCAAAATATACAAAAAATTACAAAATAAAAATGTAGAAGAAATGTAATGTATAAAAATAAAAAGAATTGATGAATTTCTCAATACTAAAAAATATACAGACCTCCAGTATCGGCTGCATAGTGCCGTTGCTATGGCAACACATACCTCCGTACTGTGGTTTCTCATACCCCGTTGCTAAGAGGTATATAACCTAACTATCCAAACGCTCATGGAATCAGGATGAAGAACGTTTCAAGCATACCAATCGACGAACCCACTCGTCACTCTTAATGAAACACAAAAAGAAAATGAAATCCGCTGTTCGTTTATATACATTTCAACGGTTCTGTTTAACCCTAGAGCCGGCAATCGTCGAATTAGAGACAATATTACCGCTTTTTGAACCGGTCGCGACGCAAAATCGGATTTACTTCATAGCATTGCAAAGTTGTCGTTTTAGTTTTAAATTCATCTACAGACAGCGTGGCTGTTTTGTACAATAGTTCAGTAATATAAAGTAAATTTTTACGTATAATACAATAGTTTTAGTTGCACATATATTAGCATAGAATCTGTAGTCCAATTTCTGAATGAATTAATGTTAACAGTTAATAGGAATAAGTGTCAGTACTTACAGTTCAAAAACAAACCAATGTAAGGGAAAACAGAGAAAAGGATGTCTTTACACACAATATTATCCTAGATTATGTGCAAACAGTGAAGTTTCTAGTAGTGTCACTAGATAGAACTGTATCGTGGGATTATTATACCGATCAAATTTGTGATACAATATCATCTGGGGCATTTGCATTAAAACAAATTGCCAGATAATTGATAAAAAATTGCGATTTTTATATACCATAAACAAAGGTACCAAATAAAGATATACCATAATAAAGATTGCGGTTTTGTATACCATGGTTTAATTTTATCACATATCAGGTATGCCATATTAGTACGGGATAATTCATCACAGTGTAACATGGAAAGAGTTTTTAAAATACAGAAAAAACTGTTAGGTGTATGATGGGAGCCAACCGTCTTACCTCTGCAGATCACTATTTAAAGAGCTGCAATTGCTCACAGTTCCTTCTTTGTACATTTTTGAAGTGATAATATACGTAAAGAAAAATACCTTTTTACAGAATTTACAGATGTTCATAACCACTACACAAGAAACAGAATCGATTATTATGTTGCTAATCACAACACTAAATTGTTTGACAAAAACCAACTTATGCAGGTAGAAAGTACATCAATAAATTGCCACAAGGTTTAAAAAGTTGTAAAAATTTAAGTCATTTAAAAAAAAGCTAAAACAATATTTGATTGATGAAACATTTTACAGTGTGCACGAATTTCTTTCTAAAATAGTTTTTGGTTGAAATGTATTTAACTTCTAATTAAACAAATATTGTGTACTATTTGATACAAAGGGGTTCATGACAAGCCTACTGAGTCAAGCAGTAGTGGGAAAAATTATTGGTACGTGATGAATTTATCATTGTGTTTGACTTTGTAATTTTTAATTTTGTGTGATATTTGATACAATGGGGTTCATGACAAGCCTACTGAAGTAAGCAGTAGCAGAAACAAATGTTTAGTGGTAAGTGATGAATTTATCATTTTGATAAACTTTTTGTTTATCAGTTTTATCTTGACATGTCCTATACTCCTTTTTGGAGTCTCCTGGATGCAAAAAAAATATTGTACTTGTGTTTCTCTGTTAAAATAACGCTATCCTAGAGCTGAATTTAATTATTTCTTGGTTTGCATGGTGTGTTTTTGTATATATTTTCTTCAGTTTTCAACGTAGGATCTGTTTTGTTTTATTTTGAAATAAACATTGTAAGTAACGATTCGTATTTAGTGAATTTTGAAAGTAGAGCATAAGAACGGCTTAAACAATAGTGTTATCTGAAATTTTAGAAAAATATTTGTCTAAATATTATTTTCAAATAGCTTCAGCAACCCTAACTCGTCCATCCAATGGTAAACTCGCGAATGTACAAATTGCCAGTTTTACAGAAGAGCAAAAAACAAATTCAGTGTTTCCTTCTTTAACACACTTCGTGTATTTTCGTAACTTTACAAAGGCTGTATCTCCCAAACCGAACAAGATATACGAGGGTCGTTTGAAAAGTTCGTGCGAAGTCAGATATATGGCACTACTGGCGCATATCAAGCATATGTTTAGTTAATAGCATCTGTTGGAAAAACACATGGGTAGTTTCAGCCAGATCGGTCTATTTCTTTGTGTTTGACATTCGTTTTAATCGAGGAAGTCGAGTGATTTTCAAAAAACGGATGAAAAAGAATTTCGTGTGAAGTGTTGCAAGGATGGTTTCCAGCTGTTCCAGAAGAATTCGCAGGACTTTAAGCGTCATTTCGTCACTGTGGATGAAACATGGATACATCACTACACTCCTGAGACCAAAGAACAATCTAAACAATGGGTTATGAAGGGGGAATCTGCGCCAAAAAAGGCGAAGACAGTTCCTTCGGCCGAAAAGATTATGGCGACTGTCTTTTGGGATTCACAAGGAATAATCTTCATCGATAATCTGGAAAAGGGTAAAACTATTACAGGTGCATATTATTCATCGTTATTGGACCGTTTGAAAACCGAGCTGCAAAAAAAACGCCCACGATTGCCCCACAAAAAAGTCCTTTCCATCACGACAACGCACGAGCTCACGCCTCAGCAGTTGTGGTCGCAAAATTAATGGAAATAGGGTTCCAACTCGTTTCACATCCCCCCCCTATTCTCCAGACTTGGCTCCCTCAGACTACTATTTGTTTCCTAATTTGAAGAAATGGCTAGCGGGAAAAAGATTTTATTCAAACGAGGAGGTGATTGCAGGAACGAATGGCTATTTTTCAGACTTGGACAAATCCTATTATTCGGAAGGGATCAACAAACTAGAGCAGCGTTGGACGAAGTGTATAAGCCTTAAAGGACACTATGTCGAAAAATAAAAAAGGTTTACCCCAAATTATTAAGTAGTTTTTATTTTTGCACGGACTTTTCAAACGACCCTCGTATATTCGCAAGTTTACTACAACATGCGTTGGGTTGTATGCATCAGCATGCACTAACAAACTCATATTCGCAAAATTTGCACACTCGCGAGTTGACAGTTACTATCAGATAAAAATTTCAATAATGTATTTATTCTATTTTCCTAAGTTTTCTAGTTATTTTGTTAGGTCACGTGATAAGGTTTGTGATTTATAGTAAATTTTTAATGATTTCTTTTCGGTGACCCATATGCTAGAAATTCTCTGCCGATCTAGAAAAATGTAATTGTAGGGTTAAAAAAAATTATCATCCGACAGACATATTGTCTATAACATTATTTATAATATCGATTCCTCCTCATCAATAGAATAAATGTGTATTCTGTGTTGTAAGCAATTTCTACGTGTCCGTGTGAGTATGCTTGAAGTTTAGTTTAACCTGTGTGTTTTCTATGGTATTATTTTACATCACCTATACACATTGGTTTAGGTGTTCTGTTACCGAGAGAGCAACGACGGCGGTGTTCTATCCCAACGATTTGAAAACATCATTTCGGTAGTAGTGGGCGTTCGTGGATTGTAACAATATTAATGTAACACAATAGTTAATTCATTTTGATACAAAAGTACCATCACTACGTGACTCAAATTCTCTCTCTCCCTCTCTCTCCCTCTCTCTCCCTCCCCCTCTCTCTCTCTCTACCCACCACCTAATATACCTACACTTAAAAACAATAGAAAAGATAATAACAATAATAATAAAGGAAGGTTTCCACACCAATCACAAATATTGAATTGGCTTACAAATAACAAACAACGTGTTTCAAAATAACATTATCATTTCGTGAAAATTACTGGCTTCATTTAATAATACAAAAAACAAATCAAATATTATTATGTTGCATCTCAAAGATATCAATAAAATAAAAAAATATTGTATTTTGGTATTAAATTTTAAAATTTGGAATAATATTCTGTGTTTTATTTCGATCATCAATTTCCAGAAAACCATTTCATAATTTTATTAAGGTTTTTTATCAAAACATGCATTTTATTCTGATCAGGCGTTCTTAAATTATCTTACAAGGAATGCTCTTTAAATGTAATGCGTGTAGAATTTAGAATTATGAAACATTGTTAGTGTAAATGAATAACTTGAAATTCCAATGTAAAATTAGGTAGTAATATAATGAACAAGTTATTTTTTTTTTTGTTTTAGTGAACACTTAATTGTAAACAATTTTTACTTTCTCTTGCCTATATGAATATATAGGAAGGAAAGTATTGGTTTTATGTCGATTTTTCTAAATCGAGTTTTCACCGGATCTATATGTTTTCAGACCCCCTGAACCCAAAAAACATGTTTTTAGCGATTGGTCTGTGTGTGTGTGTGTGTCTGTGTGTGAACAGAATATCTCAAGAACGGAACAATGTATGAACTTGAAACTTAAAACTTTAGTTAACCACCACTACCGGACCCGACACAAACATTTTCATCAAAATCGGTCAACCGGAAGTAGTAGTTTATTCGTGTCATTTTTCACTTTTTTGCGATTTTCTCAAAAACTGGTCCTACGTTTTTTTTTTAAATCGCCTGGTTTACTCAATCTTTATTCTCTGTAAGATAGGGTAGGCGTCATGTTTGCTGAAATCCTTGGTGAGGCTGTTTTCACGTAAAAACATAGTTTTTTTAAAATTACGGCTTTAATATGCAATTTGGCGAAAAAATTTATATAATAAAAGTTGTAGAGAATTTAAAATTCTACAACTTTTATTACAAACATTTTTTTGTATAACGCTTAGTTTAGCAGTAATTAGCAATTTTCTGATTTTTTTTCTCACGAAAACGTGTGAAAAATCGATTTTTTTTAAAATTTCGGCCTTAGAATGCATTTTACGACAAAAGTGTATATAATAAATTTTATAGGAAATAAAAAGATCTACAACTTTTATTTACAGCATTTTCCACTACAGAGCCTAGTTTAGCGTGAAAGAGTGATTTTCTGTATTTTTAAGCCAAACTGAGTTCGATTTTCATTTTGCGTCTTTCACTCATGATTAAAATAAGGTTATGTTTTTGAGGTTAGTTTCTTGTTTATTTCTAATGTTTTATTACTAATGTTAGGTTTATTGTTAATTATTTGCACTGGCAAGAGAAAGTTGTGTGAGTGTTTCATACCAGATATTTTTGTTTAAATTCCTTGTGTGTACGTTGCAATCTGTTCAATTCGGAACAATAAGCAACCACATGACCCAATGAGAAAAAGATGATGTGTATCCCAGGCGACCATTCCTGAGAGAATATAGTTTATTGAACCCCAACCATCAAAGTACACCGGTAACCACTGTCTAGTATTCAAATCCGTATAAAAGTAACTACCTTTACTAGGATTTGAACCGAAAACCTTCGTCTCCAGCTGTTAAACAGCTGACTCATGGCGACGACTTTACCTCTAGACTCTAGACCTCGACCAACCCGGTGGGTAAACAAAAATTGTATGGTAAAATATATTCAAACATACGTATAAAACTGTATTGGACGATGTCTATTCCTTTTTTTTGTCGCTGACAAATGAAGAATTATTTATAATTTATATATAAGTGTTAAATAACTTATTATAGTCCATCTACTGTAAGAGTACTCCGCGCGAGGCAAGCGCCCATAGGTTGTAAACGAAAGTTTTACACTAGTTGGCGCATATCTACCTCTCCGCCGAACAATTATCTTTGCACTACGTTCCATCATAAAAATATCTACATCCAGCTAAAATAAACATTATCCTTTAAGCGTTTTCAATTATACCGTTCTGGTTACTTGTAATTATTGTAGTTTCATAAAGACTCCTTAATTAATTATTTTAACCATTACATTTAACAAAACAATTTTTTTCTACTTTTTAATGTTTACCGCTTTTATGTTTCAAAAACTCAACACATTCACTATCACGCATGTTAACAAAACACAGCTTACAAAACTTTTCAACTTCAGTCTACGAAGAAAATCGAAACGAACCGATACAATTCCAAAAGATAATTGATGAAACTAAAAATGAGTTCAACTCGGGCAAGTGCAAACAGTTGTATTAAACTAGTCACAGACATTAATTATTTAAATGATATGAAATAAACCATTTGAAATGATAAACAATGAATCACTGGAATTGTCAACTCTCCTGTTATAATTCAACCGAATTAGTCTTGTACTACTTGTGACCAAAAATAAAATAAAACTGAGTCTATAATAAAAACAAACTAATCATAAGTAATAATGTAATAGTAGTAAATAATGTAACGATAAATGACAATGTAAGAGTAACAATAGTAAAATTTGAGTTATTAGTGATAAACTAATGTTCGATTTATAAAACATTTTCTAACAAATGAATTGAACGTGGTTTTATTATACTAAGCTTAGAGCGAATCAGTGTTGTATGGAATTTTGTTTTTGATCATGCTGTGCGAATTTTTAATTAATACGCATCTTCACTTGTATTGCTGGTTGCCTACGTCGAAGTACTCTTAGCGTAGACAGCCTCTAGGCTAGTATGTTATAGTTGTTTAGATCATCAGCCGAAAGCTGGTTTGAATCTCTGAAGGCTTTACTAAGTAAATGAGAAGTGAGGTGGTTTACTTTGTCTTCATCAACGAGTGGAAGTGTATACTTATCAGCATATCAGGTCCTCTGAAATATATTTACTTTACACACTGCAAATTTCACCTTCACTTCATCACCACACGGTCCGGCTGTAAAATGATGAAATTTATTACTCTCAGAGGAGTTAACACTGATTTAGCTCCTCTTAACACAATTCTGACTTGTATCTTTTACACCTCTACGTCTTCTGTTCTTAAATACTTCGTTCGTACAATTAGCTGACCATGTGATAAGAAACGCATCTATTTTTGTAGCCCTAGAACTAACAGATCGAGTGCAAACAATTTAACACTCCATCAGCTTGTTACGGGCAATAACTAGCCAATGAAGTTTAAAACTTTGAAAAAATATTTACAAGTATGCCTAGTTAGTCAGGTGTTATAAAGTTGGTTTGTGTTGTTCAGTAACATCCGTTGGGAACGACTTTGTTCGGTGACTAACTGATAGTATTGCATAAATAAATTTTATTGGATATTACTGTTCAAATTCAAATCAAATATCAAGATTACTAGTGATGCAGCGAAAAATTGGTCTGTCAATTTTGTACTATTCCGTTGTCACCGCCACCCCTTCTAATTATTCATTTACTGTGTTGCCGGCCTTCAATACTTCTTCCGGCCTTTGTCGGCGTGGTGGGCCCTTTAGCGGCGCACCGACAAACCTTTCGGCTGCCTTCCGATAGAGGGTTTTGTTTCCAAGGCCGAGCGACTCACCGCCCCCTACCACAGCGCTCTCGGTTGCTATAAAAGCACAGTGCACTGAGCCGCTTGTCATTACGCTCTACATCTCCGACGAAGGTCGACCGACTATATCAGCGAGATAAAGAAAGAAGATGCTCTGGGACTTGCAGCAGCCAACAATGCAGCAGCCGTCGTCGCAGCTCTCACAGCCGCCGCAGCCACGCGCTGCCTACGCTGGTCTCCTTCGAGACCAGCACAACGGTCCTTCTCAGGACCAAGTTATTAAGATTTTAACCGGCCCTTCTCAGGGCCATCAACCTGAGCCACGGCTCTCGTCGCAGCCACGCGCTGCCTACGCCGGTCTCCTTTGAGACCAGCATAACGGTCCTTCTCAGGACCAATTCATTAAGGTTTACACCGGCCCTATTCAGGGCCATCAACCACCTCTGTCCGCCCCGGCGGACACACACATAAACGGCCCTTTTCAGGGCCACCAAACAGATAAGGTTAGCCACTTAATGTCGCCATCCAGTGACACCGTAAAGAAAATAAAAACTAAAAGATATTCAATTGTGTTTTCTTATTATCTATGAATAATTATTTTTCCAAAGTTCTTTTTACAACTAAAAAAAAATAAAAATATAAAAGATTGAAGGTAGATACATGTTTGGAAATTATTATAGTATTTTCTCGTTTAACGGAGACAAGGCATGTCAAATAAAACTTTTGTGATCCAGCTTCTTTATAAATATCTTCTAGATTAAATAACGTAAAAGTTTATTAAGTTAATTATTGTATTAAAAAGTTATATCTTTGATGCTTTAAGATTAAGAAAAGTATTCTATAAATAGATCCTAAGAATTTTTCCCCAGTAATCTTAGGCGTGATTTACTTTAAGAAAGATGTATTTAATCTAAGTTTTTCAGGCTAAAGTAATAATAAAATTATATTCGTTAGAGAAAAAAAATGAATTTTAAAAGTTACATTATAAAAAATATTTTTTAAATAATGATAGTAGCTTGTTACTCTGATAGTATTAGTATGGCATGTCTCTGTACGTAGACGAGAATAGATTAGAGCGTTTCTCACAGTATTTATAATTGCGCACCATTAGTAATGAGACAAGGGACAACTCCCAGGAGATTCGGTGTCGTATTGGAAATACTAGAGGTGTTTTCAATGCAATGGGTTCAGTGTTTAGGAGACATAACCTGACATTGGGCACCAAATTATGGCTCCTCAGATGCTACAAGTTCTCAGTTCTTCTGTGTGGTGTAAAGACTTGGACCTTAAACCGGGTGATTGCATTTGAGGCTTTTGAACTGCGGTTGTTTAGAAGAATATTAAAAATTTCGTGGACGCAGAAAGTCGCTAATGTTGAAGTTCTGTTGAGAATGAACAAGGATCTGGAACTCGTCAAGGTAATAACAGAGAAACCGAAATTTTACTTACCTTTGGTAAAAAACAAATAATTAATTTGGAACGTTGTTACGCTTTTATAAACGGCTCAAAACACAACGAAATACTCACAGTGACTAGCGGAAACAGTGATCCAAGTCTCAGGAAACAAAGTCTAAACAACAGATTTATCGCGAGTGCGCCTACTTTCCCCTGCGCTTACTAGACCCGGTCTCCCCTATTCTAAGCAAGGTCATATTATTTGTTGTATTCACATCAAATAATATTTTCGAAAACTAATACAAAAAAGTCATTTGTTAGTTCCCAGACAAATGACCAGGATGCCATGCCCTAACTATGCGAAATAAAGCCAAATGAGCGGTACCATCCCACCAGATATTTCTGCTTAAAAAATACATAATTGTTTAAAAGTACATATTATTTATTATTTAAATACATATTGTAAAGTTTTTTTTTCATTTATAACATAAATATATTTGAAGTTAAATCAAGCGAAGTTAGCTCTGAGATACCGAAAAGACATTGCGAGGCCATCTTGTTGGCCCGACCTACCGACATTCCCTATGTACACTAAAATACCTGTCATTTTATTGATTATTCAAAACCCAGGAATTAAAATCTAAATCTAATAAAAATTTAGGGTAATCTATGCAAGGATATATTTTGTTGTATTCACATCAAATAATATTTTCGAAAACTGACAAAAAAGTCATTTTATAGTTCACAGAGAGACGACCGGGAGGCCATCTTGTTGTTACGCCCTAATTTTACGGGATAAAGCCAAATGGGCGGTACCATCCCACCAGATATTTTTGCCTAAAACATGTATACCTAACTTTTCAAATGTACATAGGATTTATTATTTAAATACATGTTTTAAATTGTTTTATTTATAAAATACATAATTTGAAGTTAAATCAAGCGAAGTTAGCTCTGAGATACCAAACAGACATCGCGAGGAAGACAAAAGACATCTTGTTCTCCCGACCTACCGACATGCCGTATGTAGGCTTTCAGTAACAGGCACTGAAATACGTGTCATTTTATTAATTTTTCTAAACCCAGGTATTAAAATCTAAATTTTATTTAATATTTAGGGTAATCTAAGCAAGGTTCTATTTGTTGTATACACATCAAATAATACTTCCGAAAACTAATAAAAAAAAGTCATTTGTTATTTTACAAACAGACGACCGGGAGGCCATTTTGTTGTTACGCCCTAACTATGCGTGATAAAGCGAAATGGTCGGTACCATGCCACCAGATATTTTTGCTTATAGAAGACATAATTTTTTAAATTTAGCATAAATTTGTTATTTAAATACATATTTTAATTTTTTTTTCATTTATAACATAAATAACTTAAAGTTTAATCAAGCGGAGTTAGCTCTGAGATACCGAACAGATATTGCGAGGCCATGTTGTTCCCCCGACCTACCGACATGGCCTTACGTAGGCATACACTGAAATGTCAGTTATTTTGTTAATTCTAAACCCAAGTATAAAAACCTAAATTTTATTAAAAATTTAGGGTAATTTAAGCAAGGTTCTATTTTTGTTGTATTCACTTTAAAGAATATTTTCGTAAACTAATAGAAAAAAGTCATTTATTAGTTTCCGGACAGACGACCGAGAAGCCATTTTCTTGCCGCGACCTAGGGACATAGCTCTAAAATTTCTGTCAAACCCTAAATGAAATCAAACCCTAAATAGCCCTAAATGTCTGTTATTTAGGCTATTAATTTTTCTAAACCCAGGTATTAAATTGTATATTTTATTGAAAATTAAGGGTAATCTAAGCAATGTTCTATTTGTTGAATTCACTTTAAATAATATTTTCAAAAACTAATAACAAAAGTCATTTTTAGCTCACGCTCAGATGACCGTGAGGCCATCTTGTAATTACGCTCTAACTGTACGGGATAAAGCTAATGGGCGGTACCATCCCATCAGACACTTTTGCTTAAAAAATTTATAATTTTTTTATATGTTCAGAAAATGTATTATTTAAATTCATATTTTAAAGTTTTTTTTATTTATAACATAAATATATTTAAAGTTTAGTCAAACGAAGTTAGCTCTGAGATACCGAACAGGCATCGTGAGGCCATCTTGTTGCCGTGACCTACCGACGTGGCCCTACGTACACTAAAATACCTGTCGTTTTATTAATTTTTCTAAACTCAGGTATTAAATCTAAATTTTATTAAACAATTAGGGTAATCTATGCAAGGATATATTTGTTGTATTCACATCAAATAATATTTTCGAAAACTGATAGAGAAAAGTCATTTTTTAGTTCATAGACAGACGACCGGAAGGCCATCTTGTTACGTCCTAACTATACGGGATAAAGCCGAAAGAGCGGTACCATCCCACCAGATATTTTCGCTTAAAAAATATATAATTTTAAAATATATAAACAAAAATTTCAATCCTGTCAACTCTTTTGTTTATTATTGCTTTAGTCTTAAAGAGTATGCTTATCAGCATGCCAGGCCCTCCGAAAAGCACCTACTTTCCACCCTGCAAATGACACCTTCATTTCAGTCACCACAAGGTCTGGCTGTAAAGTAAAATTCATTACTCTCAGAGGAGATAACTCTGACTAGCGTCTTTTACACCTCTACCTCTTCTGTTCTTAAATAGTTCAGTCATATAATTGGCTGACCATATGATAAGAAACAGAACTACCTTTTGTAGCCCTGGAACTAGCAGATCGAGTGCAATATTAATTTAACGCTCTATCTGCCCGTGATGGGCAAAACAAAAATTTATAAATTGTGAACTTAGTAAAAGTATAAATATAATCAATAAGTAGATAAAAGTTTAATATTGTACGTTAATAGAGTATACTTAAAAGATAAAATGACCGTACAGTAACATGTTTTTTTTTATGTTTAGATTGATGGAAACATAGTACTGCTTTTAAACTGAAGTGCCTAGAGTTTCATTTTATTTTTATGGGTACAAAAATATAGCATTTTATAGAATACTTTACCTGGAAATAATTCACTATCTATTTTATTAAAAATTTAGAAAAATCAAACGTTATTTTCGTTGTTTTTTAGGTCATCAGCCGAGAGGCTGGTTTGAATCTGTAGAGGTTTTACTAAGTAAAACGAGGAGTAAGGTGGTTTACCCTGTCTTCCTCACTGAGTGGAAAAAAGTACGCTTATCAGCATACCGGGCCCTCTGAAAAGCACATATTTTCCATACTACAAATGACACCTTTACTTCATTCACCACCGGATCTGGCTGTATAATTAAATTCATTACTTTCAGAGGAGATAACTCTGATTAGTATATTTTACATCTCTACCTCTTCTGTTCTTAAATGATACAGTCATTTAATTAGCTGATCATGGGATAAGGAACAGAACTATTTGTTTTAGCCCTTCAACTAAATTGAGTGTAAATAATTTGACACTTCACCTGTTTGTTATGGGCAGTTTCTAGGTTATCCATCTTGAGGCAGGATATTTTGCACTGTTTGTCTCTAATTTGTTGTTTTTTGTCAGAGTCTTAATTTTTAGATAACTGATTCCTCCCTTCTCGAAATTGTCGATATTTTTATTTTTCGAAATCCTCTTTACTTTTACATTCTACTGAACCTTTTAACATAATTCTAATCAATAATTTTCCTCTCATTTTGTGCCCTATCCAATTAGCTTTTCTTTCGTCTAATAATTTCCCTTTGAAGATCAAATTTCTCATCTACAGTTCGTAACACATTCACATCCCTTGCGTTGCCGGTTTATATGATTTTCTCTAATCATCTCCATAACTACATTTAAAAAGCTTCAAGTTTTTGTCTTTTCCCTTAATATTCATATTTCACATCCACACTGTTATAACCAGTGTGGATGTGAAAATAACTGAGTTCGATTTTCATTTTGCGTCTTTCAGTCATGAATAAGGTTATATTTTTAGAGGTTAGTTTTTTGTTTATTTCTAATGTTTTATTACTAATGTTAGGTTTATTGTTAATTATTTGCATTGGCAAGAGAAAGTTGTGTGAGTGTTTCACATCAGGTTTTTTACTTTCTCTTGCCTATATGAATATATAGGAAGGAAAGTATTGTTTTCATGTCGATTTTTCGAAATCGAGTTTTCACCGGATCTATACGTTTTCAGACCCCCTGAACCCAAAAAACATGTTTTTAGCGATTGGTCTGTGTGTGTGTGTGTGTGTGTGTGTGTGTGTGTGTGTCTGTGTGTGTGTGTGTCTGTGTGTGAATAGAATATCTCAAGAACGGAACATCGTACGAACTTGAAACTTGAAACTTAAGTTACATATCACTACCGGACCCGACATGAATATTTTCATCAAAATCGGTCAACCGGAAGTAGTAGTTTATTCGTATAATTTTTCACTTTTTTGCGATTTTCTCAAAAACTAGTCCTACGATTTTTTTTAAAACCGCCTGGTTTACTACATTTTTTATGCTCTACAATATAGGGTAGGCGCCATGTTTGCTGAAATTCTGCGTGAGGCTGTTTTTACGTAAAAACATTTTCTTTTTAATATTGCGGCTTTAATATGCATTTTAGCGCAAAACGTTATATAATAAAAGTTGTAGAAAATGTAAAATTCTACAACTTTTATTTTAAACATTTTTTTGTATAACGCTTAGTTTAGCGGCAATTTGCGATTTTCTGTTTTTTTTCTCACGAAAACGTGAGAAAAATCGATTTTTTTAACATTTCGGCTTTAGTATGCATTTTACGACAAAAGTGTATATAATAAAATTTATAGAAAATTAAGAGATCTACAACTTTTATTTAGAAAATTTTTCTCTACAGAGCCTAGTTTAGCGTGAAAGTGTGATTTTCCGTTTTTTTTAAGCCAAATTGAGTTCGATTGTCATTTTGCGTCATTCACTCATGATTAAAATAAGGTTATGTTTTTGAGGTTAGTTTTTGTTTATTTCTAATATTTTATTACTAATGTTAAATTATATTGTAAATTATTTGCATTGGCAAGAGAAAGTTGTGTGAGTGTTTCACACCAGATTTTTTTATAAAGTTTAATGGTGAATTAACTGCTTAATTATTCTTCAACTACTACACAGTATACTTTCAAGTTATGGTAGCTACCAACCGAGTACCAATGGTACAATTCTCGTAACGTTAATAAGTTTTAAATAGTTTCTTCAGGTGCTCATTTTGTCAACCTACCAATGATTTATTTAAGTTAATGTTTAGAATTAACGAAGATGAAACCTGTCTGTAATTGACCAAAATTCAATTGGTAATTTCAATAGAGGGTTTAAGCAGTGTAATAACAGTACATTGCTTACATTTACTATATTCGGGAATTTAAGTCAGGATTTTTAGCTTTGAAATGTAGGTCCCTACTGCTGCAACAAAGTACCCGAATAATATTTATTTCATTTCATTTTATTTATTTCATTTCATTTATTTCATTTCATTTATTTCATTTCATTTATTTCATTTCATTTATTTCATTTCATTCATTTCATTTATTTCATTTCATTTATTACTCCTCCAAAAGAGCAAAGCCCGTGCTTGGAAGATGATTACTCTATTTACAAAAAAGCACACAGCGCAAAAATAACTACAATACTACAAAATAAATAGTTTAATAGTTTAACAGTAAATTTGTAGTGTATTTACATTACAATAATATAATATTAATAGATGAAATTCTTTTTAAATTAATTTTTTAAAATTGACACATTTATTTTCAGTATGAAACATTTATTTAAATAGTATAAGAAAAGATGTCATGAACCTAATATTTTTTCTGCTTTTGTTGATTTTTTTTTAAGACTTCGATTTAGGTGATGGAGTGGTGAAATACCATAACAGAATTCATAAGCTTGCGTGTTCAATCATTCAGGGACAGCTGTTTTGATGTTCTGAAATAAACTTCCTTTTGATTTCGGTTCGAAAATTCCTTGATAGCCTAGTTTAGTTATCTTTCCCACTGTAGGCAGTTGTATTGAAAACTTAAGTCTTATTTTTAGAGGATACTATGTAACGGTTAACTTAAAAATAAATTGTTTCAGAGGGTGTTTGTTAAAGAATACAATATTAAAAGTAAGGCTAAATGTGTCGTAAGATAACTTTATTTCGATAAGATAAAATTATGCCTAAATATTTATATGTTATAGTAAAATAAGAATTAAATAGTATTTCAGCTAAAATTGTATGACTTAGTAGTACAATAAAATTTATTATGACATAGTTTATGACAGTGGCTGATTCTTGATTGTAAGAAAATAGTTTTGGGGATGACTGCCGGCAAGGATCTAATAATTTTAATAAAATTAATTGCGTACAAATTAATTAAAAAGGGTTTTTTATTTCCTATAACTTTGATTGTGTATACTTTTGTTGGAAAATGCATACAAAAGCTGCAATTAAGTATTAATTGTTGTTGTTGTTGTTTAGGTCAACAGCCGAAAGGCTGGTTTGAACCTGTAGAGGTTTTACTAAGTAAAACGAGGAGTGAGATGGTTTACAATTGCCTTCCTCACTGAGTGGAAAAGTACGCTCATCAGCATGCCGGGCCCTCTGAAAAGCACATATTTTCCACTCTGCAAATGACACCTTCAATTCATTCACCACAGGGTCTGGCTGTATAACGAAATTCATTACTTTTATGTTATTCGTTATTCTTTTAAAAAATGTATGATCCAACAGATTAAATTGGGGGTTCGAATCCCACTCAGGCACGGCATATTTTCATTCGTTACAAAAAATCATATACAAAGAGCACTGAGCACCTGGCGCAAGAAATGTAATGGAATGGGGATTGAAATTGGAGATACCTGTTTGTATACACTACTGTTTGCCGATGATCAAGTGCTCATAGCTAACGATGAAGAGGACATTGCTTATATGACAAGGAAACTCTTGGATGAATACTGTGAATGGGGGTTGAATATTAATATTAGCAAGACCGAATACTTGGTTATAGGGGAAGAGTCCAATGATCTTCAAGTCGACAACAAAATTATCAAGAGCACAAAGGAATTCAAGTACTTGGGGACCTACATATCATCAGACGGTTCAACTAGGAAGGATATTAAAAATAGGATTGTGCAAGGGAGAATAGCAATCCGGAAATTGAACCCGATTTTATGGTCTGCAAAAATGCACATGAATACAAAAGTCCAGTTGTACCACACTATTGTGGAGCCAATAACAACTTATGGGGCAGAGTGCTGGCAAATAACATCAAAAATAGACAGCCAGCTTAAAGCAATTGAAATGAACTTTCTGCGCCGTTCATGTAGAGTGTCCAGGTTGGACCATATCCGGAATGACGACATCAGGAAAAGAGCTCATGTAGAAGATACCATTGTGGATAGGATAGAGAGACGACAACTGATATGGTATGGTCATGTGCAGAGAATGGGTGATGAGAGGTGGCCAAAAAGAATGTTGTCTTATGTCCCAACCAACAGAAGGAAGAAAGGTAGACCAAGGAAGACGTGGAAAAAGGGAATACAGGAAGCCATGAGGGAGAGAGGGATGGATGAGGGTGATTGGGAGGATAGAAGAGAATGGAGATTGAAGTGCGGGAAGCGGCGCCGGCCGTAGGAACCCCGGAAAAAAAAAAAAAAAAATCATTTCATCCTCCATTGTAAACAGTTCCACCCCAACGTCGTCGCTAATGACCGTTGTAGTTGATGCGACGTTAAATAAAAAAAAAACAGATTAAATTGAAAAAAAACCAGTAGCTAAAACCACCTTACAACTATTAGTGTGTAAAGTTTCATTTTCGTATCTTTCACCAACCCTACGAAAAATGTACCTAAAAATATCAAATTTAACATTGGCGGGATACAAAGTACAGTCTCCACTTAACCCTTTATAGGGCAGTACTACGGGGGAAAATATATATTATGTTGTGAAATGTTAAATTTTGCTTTACAGGGACTTTAATAATGCGTTGCTAGTGCCAGAACAGTGAGATATTCCTTTGTTTTGATGTTAAGCCCTAGTAAGTATACTTACCCAACATTTATTGAAATAGAAAAAACATAATATTTAGTGGTAAGAATGCTTATTAAATTAACTTGTAGCATTTGGGTCTAAAAAAAATGTGTAAAATAACTTAACTTATTATTAGCATGAATGCTTGCTTTCCCATAAAAAACTTGAATTTTCTAAGCACTGTAAAAAAGTAACAATAAAACAAAGTGGTAGCATATGCTGTAATGATTCCTTACCACATCCATACAACTCACGAAGAAAATGTTCGCTGCGCGCTAATTTCAAAATGTGGACAGCTTACTTACCTATAAAATACTATAACACCATAAAATGTCAATAAGGTTCAACTTCATAGCTTATTTTTAAATACAATCGACCTTATTGCCAGTGGTAAGTATACTTACCATAGACCTGTTGTTGTTTAGGTCAACAGCCGAAAGGCTGGTTTGAACCTGTAGAGGTTTTACTAAGTAAAACGAGGAGTGAGGTGGTTTACCATTGCCTTCCTCACTGAGTGGAAAAGTACGCTTAACAGCATGCCGGGCCCTCTGAAAAGCACATATTTTCCACTCTGCAAACGACACCTTCACTTCATTCACCACAGGGTCTGGCTGTATAGTGAAATTCATTACTTTCAGAGAAGATAACTCTGACTAGTGTCACAATACACCTCTACCTCTTCTGTTCTTAAACGATTCAGTCATTTAATTGGCTGACCATGTGATAAGAAACAGAACTATTTATTTTAGCCCTGCAACAAACAGATTGAGTGTAAATAATTTGACACTCCACCTGTCTGTTATGGGCAGACCATAGACCTATAAAGGGTTAAATGACTAAGTTAAACCTTTAAGAGTTCAAACCGGACTTTTGGCTGTTGACCTAACAGAGAAACCATTTAATGAGCTTTTTAGATATTCTAAAATCAATTCAGTACAAGAAATTTTCCGTTTCACAATACACAGAAAACTATCGATAAAATATCTCTTATTAGAACATAAATCGATATCAACTTGAAAAACGAGACAGTATAATTTTCATTTACTATTCCTTCAGTTCATACAAAGCATCAGTCTATTCTAGTATATGTTTAAAAGTTATGCATAACAAATTGTATGAATTATTTAACGTAGGTTGATAAGTTATCGTACAGTCAGAAACAAACGAGGCTAGTTACCTTTTTCTTAACACACTTAACAGCGTCGTCTAACAAACGTCCTTGTAATCTATTATGTAATGAACGCCGTACAACATTATCATGTTATTTATTTAACTAACAAATTATTATTATTATTATTATTATTATTATTATTATTATTACTATTATACGATGAGCTATGTACACAAGTACACCCTTGGCCATGAGGAAATCATAAGAAAGAACAGCACCACGGACCTTGGTGTGTTGTTTGACTCCAAGCTATTATTCCGTGAGCAAGTAGCTTCAATAGCTGCAAAATCTCGAAGGAATTTAGGACTTATAGCTTGGATTAGTCGTGATTTCAAATTTGAGAAGTCAGTACTTATAAGAGCCTTGTGCGTCCCGTCATCGAATATTGTTCGACGGTGTGGAACTATAGAAGAGACGTCACAGAAAAGGAACTAGAAAGGGTGCAGAAAAGACTAATTTATAAGTTGGAATGTAGATCTGGGAGAAAATTTGATGGCTATGAGGATGCCCTCTCATTCTACGGGCTTCAGAGTCTGAGCACGCGACGTAGAGTGATGGAAGTTCTATACATTTACAACATTCTGCATTCACGAGTTGAAGTTCCGGATATTTCGAAGATTTTTCTGAGGGTGCCTTGCACAGCTTTAAGAAGTTTCAGGCTGTTTTCTGGAGCCACAAAAAGTAAAATAAATAAATAAATGAAATGAATGAAATAAATGGAGATGTAGATCTGTTTCACAGAGATTGTAAAATTAAAGAAAAACTGTACAGAATACTGTGAAGGAAGGCTGTAAATACTGCGTGATCTTTATGTTATTTTATGTATTTTTATGTTATTTGTGTCTCTGTGGTGTATGTTAAGCTCGGCGGCTGACTGTTTTTTAGTGAAGAAAGAATGACTACGTTAAGTTATAATGGTGGGGTATACTGAGGCGATATTCTATTGCTGTTCTACTGTACCACCTCGCATCCTTGCGACCAGCCATAGTAGTGGGTGGAGACGGCGGGGTGTAGGGGAGTTCGGGAGCCCCCAAAAAATTAAAAAAATTATTATTATTATATTACACAGCGTTGATTGTCCGAACGTCAGCTATCTGAACCACCATCGATGGAAAAATACATACGTACTCACGAATAGGCCATTTTTACCCTAGAAACTGCAATACTATCGTGCGATAAACATGCTGACAGTGTTGTCTTGCCCGTAACAGACAGGTGGAGTATTAAATTATTTACCCTCAATTTTACGTTCCCTATGTTTTGGCTCTCGGTGAAGTTCGGCTCTTCCAGTACATGGATTGGCGCTTTGTTACCGGATCATAAGTAAAAAACCACGTTTCATCACATGTTATTATCTTCTACCTGTTCCTGAAGGTGAAATCTGCATTAATAGGGACAAGATTTGAGTCAGTGGAACCTGTAAAAGAGAAAGCGGAACGTGTCCTGAAAGAGCTGACAGAAGATGATTCCAGCACTGATTCCAACAATGGAAAATTTGCGTGGAGTGTTGTAGGGATAGAGAAGGAGTGCATATTGAAGGTAACAATAAGTAATTATGTATAAAATTAAAATTAAATTTTTTTATAACGTCAGTCTCGTTATTTAATAGCCACATTTCGTTTAATAAATTTTAATATTGAAATTTAATCTAGGGTTCGGTTGCTTTCCTGGCTTAGTGGTAGCGTGCTTGTTTGTGTACAAAAATGAATTGTTTAATGTATACTGATTAAAAATTAAAACTAAATAAGAAAACCATGAAAGTGAAACTATTATTATCCACGGAAATAAAACTCAGTTTTAGATGCCTAGTTCATTAATTAGAACATATTGTAATGAAATGGTTTTTAGGTACATAAACAAACACATATACACTAACCTTGACAAACTTAATTCACGTGCTCATTTACAAAATCATTAGGATTTAATTAACCTAATTAAATAAATTTGATATAACAAAAAAATCTTCTATATCAAAGCAACATTTTATCGATATTTTAAAAAATAATAACTTAATGAATTTAAAAGTTTAAATTAAATAAATGAGAATTGTCTAAATAAAATCTGGCATTAGTTTGGAATCCGCCATTTGATGGAAATGAATATTCGTACGCCATCCTGTTGGAAACGATTTATTATATCTACAGGAAATGCATTAAAATGTATATTAGCTGCTATGTTTTCTACGTGTTTCATAATATTATTAACACGGTTTTATATTACTTCTAGATATTTTATTACACTACGCAACAAGTTGAAGTCATTTGAATCGTATGGAAATCCTTAAATATTTTTATTTTTTCTAGCTCTATATGATTAAATAGGAAAAGAAAATATTGTTTTCTTATTGATTTTTCGAAATCGAGTTTTCACCGGAAATACACGTTTTTAGGCCTCCTGAACCAAAAAAGAAATATGCTGTTTAACAACTGATTTTCGAAGACAAGGTTCCTGGTTCAAATCCTAGTAGCCTAAATGTAGTTACTCTTATACGGATTCCAATACTAGATAGTGATTACCGGTGTACTTCGATGGTTGGGGTTCAATTAACGATACTTTTGCAGGAATGGCCGGCCTGGGTATACAATTATATATACATATTTTGTACGTTAAAATCTATTTAATACCGAACAATAAGCAATCCCTTAACACAATGAAGTGAACGTGTATGACGTGTAAATAAGGTGTAGTCTTGTACAGAACCAGGTCGACCATTCCTGAGAGAGTATGGCTAATTGAATCCCAGCCATGAAAGTTCACCGGTAACCACTGTCTAGTGTTCAAATCCGTTAAAAAGTACCATTGGTATTTGAACCAGAAACCTTAATCTTCGAAAATCAGCTGTTAAACAGCTGACTCGCGGCGACAACTTTACCTCTAGACCAACCCAAAGGATTAAATCCTAATAAAGGTAATTACTTTTACACGAGTTTGAATACTTGACAGTAGTTACCGGTGTATTTTGATCGTTGGGCTTTAATTAACCGTACTCTTCCAGAAATGGTCGGCCTGAGTCTATACAAGATTACACCTCATTTACACGTCATACACATTATCCTCATCTCATAGGGCCATGGGGTTGTCTATTTTTCTGAATTGAACAGATTGCAACGTACACACATTAGGGATAAAACAAGAAAAGTTTCATATAACTTTTAGTGAAAAATAAAAATGTATTTGCCGGCCGCATTGGCGCAGTTGGTAACGTGCTCGCCTCTTATCATGAGGTCCTGGGTTCGGATCCCATTCAGGCACGGTATATTTTCATACGTTAAAAAAATCATTTCATCCTCCATTGCAAATAGTTACACCCGAACGTCGTCGCTAATGACCGTTGTAGTTGATGCAACGTTAAATAAATAAATTTAAAAAAAAAAATGTATTTATTATTATTTTAATTTTAAATAGCTTCCTACTTTCCAAAAAAAGATTTTATTTTGGTAATACTCTCCCCTAATGAAATTTATTTCCAATAAATCTAATAACCGGAAGCGGAAATAATTGTCCGAGTACACTGCCCTATAACTCTTCTAATAAACGAATTTAATCCAACACACAGTAAATTATTAATCAAACTAAAAACAAAGTAATGGATGAGAATCATAAAAAAGTTGTTACATTTTTTATATTTTTATGTGTGAACTCAATTGCGAAAACGTGAAAAGCAATATATTTTGTAGAATAAAAAGGTTTAAAATTAAAATATCGTTGAGTCTGGGTAGAGGTGAGTTTAAATTGAATTCCAAACATATTTTTCATCTAATACTGAAAGTTACAACTCTCATAATATTTCAGGAACAAATAATAACACCGCAGATAAAATATGAGCTGAACTAAAAACATTGGTTATTTTACTACTTCAAAATATTCTATTCAGAAAACAATTCAGCTGTAAATAGATACAAACGATTTTCTGTAGTAAAGTGAGACGAACAAATAAAATTAAAGAGGTCAACGACTTTCAAGCTGGATTTAATTTTACAATTTAACTGATGTGAAAAAGATTCAACTGTCTGAAACAAAAAGAAATAAAAGAAAATTAAAACATAATTGAAATTGAACTGTTGCTATTACTACAATTTTCAAATAATTAAAAGTTACTTTAAAAGTAGTTAATTAAAAAAGTTTCAAATAATCCGAAACGAACTAATTTTCTACAATAATGATTATAAAACTCGCCAGATTCTTCTTAAACAATAACATTATTATTTTATTAAATGTTTATTTTTCGATTCTTTCCGAAATTTCTTGTCTTTAAATTCATTATCTTAAAGTTGAATATTTATTAATTTATACAAAAATGTGTAGCTTGATGTGATTGGTTATTGATATTCGACATCGTACCGAGGAATGTCCAATCACTTTCATTCGTGTGAATTAGTTTATTCTAATTGGCCAGTCATTTACAGACATTCAGATTATAATCTTATTCTTCTTTTCCTTCTCCTTCACTTTCTTCTCATTCTCCACCTCGTTCTTCTCCACCCTTTTTCTCCTTATCCTTTTTCTTCTTCTGCGGCTGTCTCTGCTTCTCTTCCCTCTCCTCGGTACCCCTCCTTCTTATCCTCTTCTTTCTCCGTCATCTTCTTATGCGAGAAGAGTTATAATTGCAGTTGGTTTGCAGTTTGTAAACTCATCGAATATAACAGCCTGTTATAATACAAAATACAAGAAATATATTTCTAAGTACAACATGTTTGTGCGGTCTAATTTTAAACACACAAAGAATACACGTGGACGGAACTGAAAAATATAACCATTAAAACAATTTGGTTACAGCAATAACAAAGGAAACTAGTTTTTTAAAACGATTTTTTTTAAATTTAATCTATTTTCTAAAACGAAAACAAATTAACACTTTTAATAGCTAAAAACACCCCCCCCCCCCCCAAGAGAAACAGCGACTGTCAAACAAAACACGTCCGTAAACAACATTACACGTTCAACAAGTGGCAGAGGAGATGGAGCGAAAAGGGTAGCTAGGGTTGGAGAGTGGACAAGGAGGTTCATTCCGAATGTCAAAGTGTGGATAAGGAGGACATTTAGTGATACCACCCCCACGACCTGATGCATTTGCTAACAGGGCATAGTTGCTTTGGGGCATATTTGACGAGGTTCAAACTTAATGAAGTGCTAAAATGTCGACTGTGCGACAGTGAAGATAGAGTCCATTGTGCATATTTTTGAAAGATGTCCCTCGACATCTTGGTCTTGGACAATTTGGCCTCGACAGAATGGAGACATCTGAGAAGATAGGCGTTGCACAGTAGATTCCAGAGAGAGTAGGGTCAGCGATGCTGCGGGATGAGGAGAGCTGGAAGTTGGTCGCTCAGTTTGTGGTGAGGGTGATCGGGAGACTGCGGAGGGAGGAGACATCTGGAGATCAGCGGGATGGCTCTCTTCCACAGTGAATCAATCCTGTCCCGATCTCAGTAGGTAAGGTAGGCACACTAATTTCCTGAGCTGGTGGTGAAAGAGATGAATGAAAGTGAGAGAGTGAGTGTTGGTCAGTGACAACGAGAGGGGAATTAGGCTGCGGTTCCCTTCCACGCCCCACTGTCAGTATGTAAATTTTTTAACCCGACATTTCCCTTGTAGTATTAAATAAACGGTTCCGAGGGAGGTGGAGGGTTCTTTGCTGATGTCGGATCAAGTGGCCAGGCGGCAGGTTTTTGGTCGGTAGACGGTTGTGGCCTCCTTGGGGCTGGACAAGGACGCCTCAATTGAGTCCAACACTACTTCCCCCATCTTGAGGGAGTGAATATGAGTTTTACTCACCGCCTCGGATAAAGAAACGACAACAACATACACGTAACCTCGTGCGATAGCATTTTGTTATTTTTTCTATATTTTCAAAAAACTGACAGAATGCGTGGTAATTGTAAAGAATCGAATAATTATGGCTTATTTAATAATCCTAGAGAGCTAAATCACGAAAATATGTCTTGGCAGATTTTGTGTTGAATGTAATACGAAGGCCCGAAATTACTCGAGCTTTGTCCACGTAGCATAACGGTCAGCCCGAATATATTCCAGCTTTGATCTCAATGTTTCAGGAACAGATTGGAAAAAAATAATGTGATTTATATATTTTTGTTTTAGATGACTCAGGTCACTGACGTTGACCAAAATTGTTTTTGTCACCACAAACCAGAATGGCGGAATTAAGGAAGCAAATGAATAAGCGAGGAGAGAAAAATTGATAAGGAAGATAGAATAATCGTGTTCACTGAATTACCACAACGATAATAATGTACGTATTATTCTTACTCTTACCTTATAAATGATTACAAATTAAGTAGGAAACTATTAAATATTTTACAGATAATAATAAAACAAACGAATTGTTTTCCTTTTTTAATTTTACTTATATTTTATTACATATTAGCTTTGTATGTTAATTTATTAATCGTAATTTAAGATATTCTACGTAATGCATGTTGTGAATATCCCGGTAGTTGGAAAATTACCTGTTTCAGGAAACTGCTACATATGCAATGATGTTGTTAAAACAATACAACTTTTACGTCGTATCTTTTCGTACTAGACAGTAGACTGATATGCGGAACCACTACGCACTGTTAAGAACCTCAAAAATTAATTTTTTCATAAAACAAAAGAATAAAATAATACTAACAAAATTTGGGATATGCTTCTTCTACTCCTTCTTCTTATCCTTCTCATTTTCCCCTCCTCTTCTTTCTCCTTTTCGTTCTCCTCTTCCGCCTTCTCCTCCTCCCCTTCCTCCTTCTTTTCCTTCTACTCCTGCTCCTTCTCCTTTTTCTCCTCCTTTTCCTTCTTCTCCTCCTACTCTCCTCTTTCCTTTCTCCTTCTCCCTTCTCTCCTTCTCCTCTTTTTCCTCCTCCCCTGTTCCTTCTTCGCCTCCTTCTCCTCCTGCTCCTCCTTCTATCCTGTTCCTGCTCTTGCTTCTTCTCCTCCTCCCCTTCCTCCTTCTTTTCCTTCTACTCCTGCTCCTTCTCCTTTTTCTCCTCCTCTTCCTTCTTCTCCGCCTACTCTCCTCTTTCTTTTCTCCTTCTCCCTTTTCTCCTTCTCCTCTTTTTCCTCCTACCCTGTTCCTGCTCTTGCTACTTCTTCTTCTCCGGAGGCGGCCATTTACTTGTTTTTAATTATAAATTGATAGTGTCTGTACTTAAAAACAACATTCTCCTGTGTCCAGGAATAAGAACTTTATAAGCTTAAACTTTATAAGTTTCACTTTAAACTTAACTTTATAAGCTTCAAAGACAGGTGAAGTGTCAAATTATTTACATTCAATCTGTTTGTTGCAGGGATAAAATAAATAGTTCTGTTTCTTATCACATTGTCAGCCAATTAAATAACTGAATCATTTAAGAACAGAAGAGGTAGAGATGTAAAAGACACTAATCAGAGTTGTGTCCTCTGAAAGTAATGAATTTCATTAAACAGCAAGTGAAGGTGTCATTTGCAGAGTGAAAATATGTGCTTTTCAGAGGGCCCGGCATGCTGACAAGCGTACTTTTCCAATCAATGAGTTGTGGCAATGGTAAGCCACCTTACTCCTCGTTTTACTTAGTAAAACCTCTGCAGGTTCAAGCCAGCCTTTCGGCTGATGACCTAAACGACAAGCTTAAATAGGTAATAACTGGTAATTTTCTAGACCAATAATGTTGCATCAGCACCTCTTGTGCGCACACAAATGAATCGTAGCCTTCGTTAACCACTCAAAACAACTTAATAAAAAGACTTAAGAAATGATAACAAAGTCTCTTCTTCTTCTTCTTTGTCTGCTATCCATTAATGGATGTTTGCGATCACCGCTGACCATTTTTCCCCGTCACCACACGTGTGTATTATGTCTCCTGCGGTCTCCATCCCTGTCCATTGCTTGATATTCTGCAGCCACGACATCCTCCTTCTGCCCACTCCTCTCCGTCCCTCTATCTTCCCCTCAATTATCAGTTGCAGCAGATGGTACCTCTCATTGCGCATCCCATGTCCCAGATAAGCGGTCTTCCTTCTTTTTATGGTGCTCATCAGTTCCCGTTTCCTTCCTATCCTCTCCAGAATCTCCTCATTGGTTCTTTTTGCTGTCCATGGAACCTTCAGGATTCTTCGGTAGATCCACATTTAAAATGCTTCCAGCCTGTTCATGGTGTTAACCTTCAGCGTCCAACCCTCCATGCCATACAAAAGTACCGACCATACATAGCATTTTGTGAATCGTATTTTAAGGTTAAGGTCAAATTCCGTGTTTGTGAGGATGCTTCTGAACCTTATAAATGCACTCCGTGCCTTCTCTATTCGACACTTGATTTCCACATCTGATGACCAGTCTTCACATAACCAAGTTCCTAAATAGTTGAACTTCTTCACACGCTCTATGTCTTCATTGTTGAGCTTTAGCTTTGAATTCTGAAACTCATCTGGTTTGCGAGTAATTATTAAGAACTTTGTCTTTCTTACGTTGATGTCTATTCCCATACCTTTGCTATGCACTGCAACTGTGTTGAGGAGATGTTGAAGGTCATTCATGTTATCCGCCACAAGAACCGTGTCATCCGCATACCGTACATTGTTGATCCATGTGCCGTTCACTTTGATGCCCAACTGTTGTCCTTCGAGTGCTTCTTCGAAAATGCTTTCTGAATACAAGTTGAACAGGAGTGGGGAGAGGACACATCCCTGTCTCACACCTCTAACAATACTCTGTGCCTCTGTAGTTTCATTGTCAATCTTCACTGCAGCCGTTTGATTCCAGTATAAGTCCTCTATACATCGGACATCCCTTTGATCTATGTCAAGTCCTCTCAATATTTGAACAAGTTTACTATGTTGTACCTTGTCAAATGCTTTTTCGTAATCTATGAAGCACAAGATTACATTTTTCCCCTGATCGTAGCATTTCTGAACCAGTACCTGGATTGCTACCAGTGCTTCTCTCGTACCAAGACCCCTTTTAAATCCAAACTGGGAGGATCCCATATCACTTTCACACTTTGTGGAGATTCTGTACTGGATAACCTTGAGAAAAATTTTAAGAGTATGACTCATTATGCTGATAAGTCTGTGCTCCTCACATTTGGTTGCATTACTCTTTTTTGGAAGTGGGATAAAAAGAGATGCAAGCCATCTGACTGGGAATTTTCCCCTATCATAAATCTGATTGAAAAACCTTTGAAGCATCTTAACACCCTCATTGTCAAGTAAATTGAGCATCTCAACCGGTACCTGATCCGGTCCAACTGCTTTCCCATTTTTTGAGGTTTTTAATGCTCTAATAATTTCTTCAATTGTAATTGCAGGCCCAGATAGATCATTTCCACCCTCAAGGTTATTCTCCAACTGAGGTCTTTCATCTGCAAAGAGATTACCAATATATCGCTCCCATATTGCTTTCTTCTCTCCGATATCATGTGCCATCTGTCCATGCTCATCCTGAATGTTAGAGAAAGTCATTTTCCTATATATCCCAGCTACCTCCTTCAACCTCCTATGCAGATTATAATCATCGTGCTGTTCCTGCAAGCATTCCAACTCCTCGCACTGCTCCCTCAGCCACTTGTTTTTTGCCACTCTTATTTCTTTTCTTATGGCATTTTGCAACATTCTATACCCGTTTTGGTTTCCTTGGCACTTGCATTTTCTTCTCTCCTCAAACATTGCCAATATTTCGTTTGTCATCCAATTTTTTCTTTTGATCTTTTGTCTATATCCTATTTCCTTTTGCACCACATCCATGATCTGCTCCTCCATATTCCTCCAAGCGCCATCCAAGGTCTCTTCGTCTGCTGATTGTGATCTCACCAACATTGTCAATGCATCATTCAACTTTTTGGCCACTCCATCTTTGATGTTCTCGTCTTTAAGCCTATCATAATCTATTCTTGGTTTTTGTTTCTGTTTTTTCATACTAGTAAGCTTTATCTTTAATTCTGTTTTGAGAAGGACGTGGTCAGATGGGACGTCAGCTCCTGGGTGTGTGCATGTCCTTGTAATTGATGTTCCAAAACGCTTATTAATCAAGATGTAGTCTATTTGATTTCTAATTATATTGTTAGGACAGTCTGCTGGCGCTTTCCATGTATACAGACGCCTGGGTGGCAGCTTGAACCAAGTATTTGTTACCTTCATTTGCTCCTCCTGACAGAACTGATACAATCGCTCACCCCGATCATTCCTCCTTCCCAATCCATAAGGACCTATTAATTCATTTGGCATCCCCTTTCCAATTTTTGAGTTGAAGTCGCCCATTATAAGGTTAATTTCATGTTTCTTAATGTTTTTGTTCATCAGCTGTTTCAATTGCTCATAAAATTCCTCTATTTCATCTTCTGATGCTTCCGATGTAGGGGCGTATACCTGAATGATGTTAATGTTAACAGGGTGTGCTTTCAGTTTGAGTAATGCCATACGATCTGAATGTGGCAGGAAACCAACTACCGATGAGGACAACTTTTCTGCAATTATTATTCCAACCCCTTTCCGGTGATTACTTTCTTGATTTCCTGAGTAGAACATGACCTTTCCTTGGGTTACACACTTTCCTACATCTGGCCACCATGTCTCGGCCACGCCAAGGACGTCTATTTTTAACCTATCCATTTCTTGTTTCAAATTGGCTAGTTTTCCAGCCTCATACAAACTTCTTACATTCAATGTACCGATGTTCACTTTCTTCCGCAAATTAGTTTTGTTCTCTTCCTTATTGTTGCCATTTAACACTGTCCCCCCCCGGAGATCCGATTGGGGAACTATTTATACCTCCGGAAAATTTCGAGTTAAACGCATCCATCATTATGGTCATTGTGATTGTCATGGGATATCATGAAGATCTTTAATTCAGTGGTTTCCCGTTGCCTTCTGAATCCTTATGCCGTTGACTAATTCCTTAGTTCATCCGCCTTTGGGGCCAGTTTCCCGACCCCAGGACAAAAGAGTGCCCTTCACTCACCAGCTCATCCGCCCTAAGCCGTTGGCCAGTGAGTGGGGGATTGCTTATACCGGCAATCACTCGGTTGGCTGATGCTCAGTTCACTGCTAATTGCAGCTATCCAGGGGCAGGACGTGGACCAATCAGCTTCACCCCCTAACAAAGTCTACTTTCGTAAATCTAATAACTTAAAAAGATTTTATATTCCTTATAGCTTAGGAGAAACCTATTAATATTGTAAAATTAATTCCAGGTTCTTTTGAGATCTGATTATAATAAATAAAAAAAGGAACTTATTTTAAAACTTAAAGAACTATTTATCAACAAATTACTAAATTAATACGCTTAGTTTACGAACAAATTACAATTACATTACTTAAGAGTAATTTAATTGTATAATTTAATAGTAATTTTTGAATGTTTTAACAAACTTAAAGCTTATACTAAACAAAAAAAGGCAATACAAATAAATTATGAATGAACCTTTACTTATACTGAACACAAGATAACAAAAGAAACAATAACACTCGTGTTTCCTAGTCACGGAGAAACCTGTTTTCTACATGTGAAGAAATTGATCCTCAGTCTAAATGACCGGTAAGGTCTGGTATTTTTTCATCACACGTCTTTATAAATTTTAACTTTCATCTTCTGCATTAAAAAATTATTTGCTAAACAGTCGGACATAAAACAAAGAAAAAACTACATCATTCTTCAATACCATTTCCCACCAGGTTGTTCTAAAGGTATAGATGAGAGCTCACTTGATTGCTAGCGTAAAGAATGCGGTTGGAGAGGATGTTTGTACAATTCACCTCCTCCTATAAGCTAGTAGTAGTAATAATACCATTAGTACGCGCTCTTCTAAAAATATTTCTCACAAACCATTTCGAATAACTACTCTAGTACCAGGCCCCCTCGCACTTCATCCCGCACTAGCAAACAAATCAGCTCCCTACTATAAGGTCATGGCCCCGAGTCAGCTGTTAAACAGCTGATTCTCGGAGACGAAGGTTCCTGGTTCAAATCCTAGTACTTACAATTTGCCAATTTGTCTATATGACTCACCGGTTTGGCCTAGAAGTAAAGTCGTGGCCGCGAGTCAGCTGTTTAACAGCTGATTTTTGGAGATGAAGGTTCCTGGTTCAAATCCTAGTACTTACAATTTGCCAATTTGACTATATGACTCACCGGTTTGGTCTAGAGGTAAAGTCGTGGCCGCGAGTGAGATGTTTAACAGCTGATTTTTGGAGACCAAGGTTCCTGGTTCAAATCCTAGTAAAGATAGTTACTCTTTTACGGATTCCAATACTAGACAGTGATTACCGGTGTACTTCGATGTTTGAGGTTTAATAAACCATACTTTCTCAAAATGGCCAGCCTGGGTCTGTACAAGACTACACCTCATTTACATGTCATACACATTATCCACATCTTATTGGGTCATGGGGTTGCTTATTGTTCTGAATTAAACAGATTGTAACATACGCACGTCAGGAATAAAGAAAAAATTTGACTATATGGTGGACCAATTTTTGGAGCCTTTCACAATACAACACTGAATATTCTTCAAAGATACCAGTCCAAAGCACTTAAAGCAATAACAAACGCACCTTTTTACTTTCTCTTGCCTATATGAATATATAGGAAAGAAAGTATTGTTTTCATGTCGATTTTTTGAAATCGAGTTTTTCACCGGATCACTATATTGTCACACCGGTAATAAGGTGAAATTTGCATTAAAAGGGACGATATTTGAGTCTGTGGAAGCTGTAAAAGAAAAAGCGGAACGTGTACTGAAGGAGCTGACAGAAGATGACTTACAGCACTGTTTCCAACAAAGGAAAATTTGCATGGAGCGTTGTAGGGATAGAGAAGGAGTGTATATTGAAGGTGACAATAAGTGATTATGTATAAAATTAAAATTAAATTTTTTATAACGTCAGTCTCGTTATTTAATAGCCACACCTCGTATTTATATGAATTTTTTTTGTTATTTTTAGCTCTACAATCTTGTACTAAATAATTTTAAACATAATTTAGAATCACCCTGAATATTTGCACCACATTCCTTGTACAATTTCACGCCCAATCGATTACTGGATCGATTCACATTAATGGCACATTCACCCCATTCCTCAACATTTATTAGTTGTATATAAAAATAAATGTATATTTGTAAATAAAAATAAAGTCGAAGCCAAAAAGAAAATCATAGTAAAGGTAGTTACTTCTTTACATATTTGAATACTATAGTCGTTTGCACGTTCAGTTGACACAATGTATCTTATAGGAATCGTCACTGCTATTAGCGCAACTAAAAATATCAATTAAAGGTCACTGCATGCGCATATAAATAGAGTTTTTAAACCTCTGTAGAACACGTATTTTTTAAGATAGAACTACAATTCAAGTTTTGCTTGACAGAAAAAAAATTATGTATTAGGTTTATGTAGATTCTACATAAACATTCTACATTGTAGAATGTTTAATGAATTGTAATAAATCCAAAAACTGTAAAAACATTTTCTTCTATTAGGGGGGGGGGGGTTAAAATGAAAATCTTATCTATTTTACTGCAGACCTACTAATGCCTTCTCCACATTCCCTCGCCACACTTTCTAAACACTGCGTGATAAATGTAAGCAAATGACGCAATCAGTTATTACAAATCTAAAAAATGTTTCCCAGTAAAGATATCGAAAAATTTCACATTTGGAATCCGCATATGATTTGAGTATAAACTTTAGTTTTAATTATTAATTAATAGTCATATAGACTATTATACATTACAAAGGTTTGTTATCGAACGAGGAAGGGGAATATTATTGGTTATGATGGCATTGATTGATTTAAAAAGCCGATGTTTGTGTATGTGTTAGTAGCAGTAAGAGCCCTATAAGAAATACATTGTCCTATACTGCTCCGTTGTGTCAACTGAACGTGCAAACGACTATAGACAGTGGTTAGCGATGTACTTTGATTGGGATTCAATTAACCATATTCTTTTAGGATTGGTGGACCAAGGTCTTTATAAGACTACACCTCATTTACACGTCATACACATCATCCTCATCTCACTAGGTAATGGGGTTGCTTATTGTTCTGAATTGAACAGATTACAACATACATACATTATGGATAAAAAAAAAATAATTCTGTAACAAAGAATAATGAAAATTTAATTAAAACAAAGTAGTACATTAAGTGATATGTTTTATTTAAAAACACAAACAATATTTTACACATAATTATAATGAAAACACAATGTATTGTAAGAGCAGGGTAATTAGTGTGAGAAACATTGTAAATATAATAGGTCAAATTGAACGAGTAAAAATACTATGGAATGCTTAACAAAGAAGAATAGTAACGTGTAGAATATTTTTCTATTGTTTCAAATACATATTAATGATGCCAGCTGTTTATTTAATCCACTTAATCAACTTTTCTGTTTTCTACTAGTTGTTTGTAAAGGTATCCTAGAACTCTGGAAATATTTGTAAAAAAATTTTAACATTTTGGAAGTAACTTGATAAATGGTACAGCAAACTTCATTAAAAAGAGACTGTACTTTGTATTCCGCCAATTTTAAATTTGCTATTTTTAGGTACATTTTTCGTGAGATTGGTAAACGATAGAAAAATGAAACTTTACAAACTTAGTTGTCGGGTTTATCTAGCAACTGATTTTTTTTCAACTTAATTTCTTTGACCATAAAATTTAAAAATAAAATAAAGAATATTATAAAATTGTTATAATTTTTTTCTACGTTGTTTCATATTACTATTTTTTGGAGTAGCTACTGGAGGAAATCGTAGGAATATGTGCATTTACAAGATAAATAACTGGTAAAAATTTCAGCCTGGTGATTTAATGGTTTCTGAGAAAAATATACCTGTGTTAAAAATCTGGTGTGAAGCACTCACACGACTTTCTCTTGCCATTTAAAATAATGAACAATGTAACCTAACATTAGTAAAAATACATTAGAAATAAACAAAAAAAACATAAACTTTAATCATGAATGACTGATGCAAAATGAAAATCAAACCTCAGTTGATTTTCAAAATAAATGCTCTAATTAAAGTTCTAAAACTCTAGTTTAAGATCTTTCAATTTCCTATAAATTTGATTATATTATACACTTTTGTCGTAAAATGCGTACTAAGGCTAAAAATCTTTAAAAAAATTCGATTTATTACAAATTTTCATGAAAAAAAAGAAAATCACTAATTACTGCTAAACTAAGAGTTATACAACAAAATGTTTAAAATAAAAGTTGTAGAATTTTAAATACTCTACAACGTTTATATCGTACATTTTTGCGCTAAAATACATGTTAAAGCCGCAACCTTAAAAAAAAAACAATTTTCTACGAAGAAGCAGCCTACCGAAGAATTTCAGCAGACATGGCGGCTACCCTATCTTGTAGAGTATAAAAAATATAGTAAATGAGGCGATTATTAATAAAATCGTAAGAGCGGTTTTTGATAAAATTGCAAAAAAGTGAAAACTACCAATAATAAACTACTACTTCCGGTTGACAAATTTTGATGAAAATCCTCGTGTCGGGCTCTCCAGTGAAAATGCTCTCCAGTGTTACTAACTTTAGTTTCATGTTCGTACGATGTTCTGCTCTTGAAAAATTTTGTTCATATTCTCTCACACGCACACGCGTGCGCGCACACACGCACACACCAATCGCTAAAAACATGTTTTTTGGGTTCAGGGGAATTGAAAACACATAGATTTTGGTGATTCGAAAAATCGACATGAAAACAGTACTTTCCTCCCTACACAACCATGTATATGCATATAGGCAAGAGAAAATAAAAATTTTAAAATGATAATTTTAAGAGCATTTGCCCAATTTTTTTCTTGTAACATTGGGCATTATCTATCAGGAGGGTAAAATGAGAATAACATCCACGTATGACAAAAATATGGATTCGGGGGAGGGTTTGATGCGCGGTAACCCCAGCTGATCCACCGTAATATATCTGAATTTGTGAAAAAATATATACAGTCAACTCCCGATTATCCACGGGCGGATTATCCGCGCACGTCGGATGAAATTTTTTTTTCATTCTTTTTTCTTAACGTTAACGTTAAGTAAATTTCTTGTAATGTGATAACATTAAAGATAAAATTTGTTCAGCCCAAGAAGTACGCACTTTGTAAAGTAAAGCACATGCTTAAATTTGTAAAGCACACGCTTTGCTTTGTGACAAACTTATGTTGAGAAAACTTCTGTCCCAAATCAAGAAAAAGTGTTTTAACTCAAAAACCAAAAAGCAGATGACTGACTTTTTTAAAACGTTGTGACTTTTATTACAACATAGCTTCTGCACATCATTTGTAAGTAAACAATATTTTTATGTTTTTTTTCTAAATACATTGTCTGTACTAATTTTAAAAAATACAGTAAACAAACATTTTTAGGGACAAAAAGTACTAATTAACAACATTTAAAATTTTAATGTTATATTTTGTAATTTAAGTTAGTGTTTTCATTATTGAACATATTTATGTACTTTAAATAACAAAAAATTAATAAAGATTTTATACGCATACTACTGTATATGCCTACTCTTTTTTTCGTCATTTTGCGGATTATCCGCGGAATCGGATTATCCGCGGCACTCGTGCCACCCAATTACGCGGATAATCGGGAGTTGACTGTAGTTTAATTTTTTTGGAGGTATGTTTATTATGTGTGCATAACTCCTGTACACAACGAACACACGCGCGGACACATTATTTCTACCATATGAACATTGTACGATTACGTAAGCAGTATTTTAATTACATAATTCAATCTACAAGTATGTTTTAAACCCATACTCTTGTACAGCGTGTATATCTACTGATGTGGAAAGCTTTGTAGTGACATATGCATATATACGTGGTAAGTATACAAGCATTCAATGTAGTATATTGTATTTTAAGTCGATAAAAAAATAAAGCCACTTACACAACTTGGAAGTAGAAGTACATATATGTACGTATTACGTAATACAAAATTACCATATAGTACTTATAGGATACCGTGCTTATATTTCAGTCCTTCTTTTAAGTTTCTATCTCAATTTTATAAGGTAATATATAATAATTCCCTTTAAAATTTTGATAAACAATATGAATCAGGTTAAAACTCCTTGCATCACAGATTATCTGAATCAATACATTAGCTGTCACAGGTTGTAACCTGATCTTGGCAATTTTTCCAATTACAATTTGGGTGAGATGTTTCACCAGGCCAGAAATTGTTATTTTTAATTATTTGCTTTTTTGGAAAAATAATTACTTGAAGGTTGATCGACGAGTACGTTAATTGGGAACTGGGCACTAACATTGATAAAACTAAATATACGAGGTGTGGCTATTAAATAACGAGACTGGCGTAAAAAAAATTTATTTTTATTTTATACATAATCAGTTATTGTCACCTTCAATATACCTCTATCCCTACAACGCTCCATGCAAGTTTTCCATTGTTGTAAACAGCGCTGGAAGTCGTCTTTTGTCAGCTCCTTCAGGACACAAGCCGCTCAAAAATGTTTGAAATGAAACTCGCAAAAATGTTTGTACTGACACTTTGTACGCGATTGAAAATGACCCAAATTTTTTAGAAACGATAATAACAGTGATGAAATATGGTTTTTTTACTTATGATCCGGAAACGAAGCGCCAATCCATGCACTGGAAGAGCCGAACTTCACCGAGACCCAAAAAATCTCGAATGAGCAAGTCAAAATTTAAAGCAATGATGATTGTTTTTTTATATCCATGGGATTGTGTACCTTCACTGGGTTCCTGAAAGTCAAACAATTAATCAATATTACTACCTTAAAGCACTTTCTAAACTACGCCAAAGAGTAAGGAATAAACGCCCCGAAATGAGGAAGGACAAATCATGGGTTCTCCACCAAGACAATGCGCCAGCTCATTCCACGTTTTCTGTCAAAAGATCCCTAGCTAAGTACAGCATCTCAGTGTTAGAACGTTAATCTTATTCACCAGATCTTGCACCATGTGACTTGTACCTGTTCCCTAAGGTAAAATCTGCATTAAAAGGGACAAAATTTGAGTCTGTGGAAGCTGTAAAAGAGAAAGCGGCATGTGTCCTGAAGGAGCTGACAGAAGATGACTTCCAGCACTGTTTCCAACAATGGAAAATTCGCATGGAGCGTTGTAGGGATAGAGAAGGAGTGTATATTGAAGGTGACAATAAGTGATTATGTATAAAATTAAAATAAAGTTTTTTATAACGTAAGTCTCGTTATTTAATAGCCACACTTCGTATTAAACAACTAAGCCAAGGTTCGTTTGGATCTTGGTATAATTAATAATAAACAGACTTCTTTTAAACTGTTTGTTTAGGTCATCAGCCGAAAGGATGATTTGAACCTCTAGAGGCTTTTCTAAGTATAGCGAGAAGTGAGGTGGTTTACCATTGCTTTCCTCACTAAGTAGAAAAGTATGCTTATCAGCATGCCAGACCCTCTGAAAAGCATCTACTTTCCACCCTGTAAATTACACCTTCAATTCCTTCTCTACAAGATCTAGATGTATAATGAAATTCATTTCTCTAAGAGGAGACAACACTGACTGGTGTCCTTTACACACACCTCTACCTCTTCTGTTTTGAAATGTTTCAGTCAAATCATTGGCTGACCATGTAATAAGAAACAGAATTATTTTTGGTAGTCCTGGAACTAGCAGATTGAGTGCAAATAATTTAACACTCCACCTGCCTGTTATGAGTAAACAATTATTTATTTACAAGATTATAGATTACAATTTATATTAATCTGTTTAAATTACTAACAAATTACAATTGATTTAATTTAATTAATTACAAAAACGCAACACTTAACCTAATTTAACTAATAATAGAATTAGTTTTACAATTAACAATAGCACTCCGTATGACAAACTGACTGAACCCAATTAACTCACCGACAAAAAGGGCTAACCCTTTTATAACTTTTTAACTTTCTATAAGGGAAAAGATTGCCCATAACAGTTGGGCGCGGTGTTAAATTATTTGCACTCGATCTATTGGTTCCAGGGCTACAAAAAATAGTTCTGTTTCTTATCACATGGTCAGCCAATTAAATGACTGAATTATCTAATAGCAGAAGAGGTAGAGGTGTAAAAGACACTAATCAGAGTTATCTCCTCTGAAAGTAATGAATTTCATTATACAGCCAGACTTTGTGGTGAATGAAATGAAGGTGTCATTTGCAGGGTGGTGAGTAGATGCTTTTCAGAGGACCTGGCATGCTGATGAGTACACTTTCCCACTCAGTAAAGAAGCCATTTGTAAACCATCTCACTCCTCGCGAGGCTTTACTTAGTAAAGCCTCCAACGGTTCAAACAGCCTTTCGGCTTATCACCTAAACAACAATAGATTGCACATTAATATTAGAATCTTATTTGGTGTTAAATTACGAAAAAAGAGAACCACGTTGCTCCAGAGTTTTATTTTTTTCTATTTTGGTAATATATAGAAACAAAATTGTAATGATGTAAACAGTATATCAGATTTTTTTTAGAATTTGAAAGATTTCTTTTAGTTGTTCGTTTATAGTATTTTTCGATCAGCAATAGATTTTATTGTCTTCGACTCAAAAATTGACCCTTTTGAAACCCCCAAACAACAAAAGAAAGACGTAAAGACAACATTAAATGAAAATGGTTAAGAAATGCGTCCGATACAGAATAAGGTAAAAAAAGAACACGAACTGTTAGTTAAAGAGTTAAGAAGAAGCCTTAACAAAGGTCGCAGACGTCAACAAAAAACTCGGCAGCAAGAAAAAAGAAATAGCAACTGTGAGAGAGACTTTACTCTGAGAATACTATGAAAAAACCGAGACTACCCAGTCAAGCAGCAATTTCTTTTTTCCTATTTCTGGTTTAAGGATGTGAGAATTCGGTGAGTGTGCGTATGTTCGTTTATAGTTTGTTGGTGTGTAATTTATTATATCTTTTTATTATTGTATTTTAACCGACAAATGCTTTTTACTTTGAGACAGGTTGCTATTTGCTCTTACACGGCAGTAACTTTTTAAATTACTTTTAAGATGGGTTGTTTGACAATAAAAATTCTTAACAAACAATTTTAAGTAACATTTAACAACCGTTTTCAATATAATATTGTTAAAACTACAAGAAATTTTTTTAACCTTTTCGCAAATAATTAGCCATTTAAGAAGAAATAAATGACAGTTTTAAATATATTAATTACTAGTCATTTTATGTTTATAGAGAACTAAAATTTTTAACGATGTGTAGTTTTAGTTTGTGCTAATCGTAAATTTTAATTACTTTTTAAAGGTATTCAAAAATATTTACTTTTTGAACTCATTAAAGACGCTGACTAGAGCTATATTATGATAAACCGAATTAAAAAAATTCAATAAAAATTTTCTAAAGAATAGTATATATAATATGACAAGTTCATTAAAATTTTAATATTACAGGAATAATTTAACCTTGACCCAAGATTCTGTATCTTACAATTGTTTAAATAAACTTTACAATTACGGTACTTAATGTAGGTAGTCTATACAGAGTGTCTCACGAGTAACCCGACAAACTTCTAAGGTGGTTTCCTCTCATCAAAATAATGAAAAAAATGTTTATAAACATGGGTCCGGAAACGCTTTGTTAGCGAGTTACGGCTAGCGAAAGACTCGCCCTGGGTTCAGAACATACGCCTAAATAAAGTCATCCTAGAAGTCTAGGAACCCAATTTTTTGAGTAGATTTGATGCTTTCTTATGTATTTCGGCCCGAAAAATTGAATAAAATAAGTTACAGAACCATATCTCCAGTAGTTTTTGTAATATCCAATGAAAAACGGACAAATCTGTGCATAAAAATACGTTTTTTAGGTTTCAAGAACAATAACTGTGTTAAATGGCTAATAAATGTGTAAATTTATTTAGCAAAACTTGTAGAGATTTTAATTCTGAAGAGAATGATGTAAAATAGGCCAATAATAAACAAACACAAAGTTTAAAAAAAATATGTTTAATTAAGTATGACTCTTTTAATTAAATATTTTAATATATGTATTGACTCTTCTTAAGAACAATTTTAGGAGTCTAAAAACTTTATCGTTATTTTCTTTTATTCCCTTATATTAAATTCCAAAATTTCCTCTATAATTTGGTACATAAATTCATCCATACAAAATTTTGTTAAATTTCAATAAATTCCCCTCTCGCTGTCACGGACCAACACTCACTCTCTCACTTTCATTCATCTCTTTCATCACCAGCTCAGGAAATTAGTAAGCCTACTTTATGAGATCGAGACAGGATTGATTTACTGTGAGAGAGGGCGATACCGCTGATCTCCAGATGTCTCCTCCCTCCGCAGTCTCCCGATCACCCTCTCCGCAAACTGAGCGACCAACGTCCAGCTCTTCTCATCCCGCTGCATCGCTGCCCCTTCTCTCTCTCTCTCTCTCTCTCTCTCTCTCACTCACTCACTCACTTTCTGGGATCCACGGTATACCCTACCTGGTCAGTCCTATTGTGCGGAATTGAGGCCTGGAATCTGACCGAAACAACATTCAATAAATTGAGAGCGTTGGATGTATAGGAGAACGCTGCGAATATCCTGGACGCAGAAAATTACTAATGCGGAAGTGCTACGTCGAATAAACAAAGCAGCGGAATTCGTCAGCATAGTTAGTGAAGGCAAGAAAGCTGCAATATCTCGGTCATACCATACGGGATGAGCGCAGGTATGAATTGCTCCAACGTATTCTGCAAGGAAAAATCGACAGTTGAAGGGAACCAGGACACAAAAGAATTTCATGGTTGGCCAACTTGAGGTATGGTTTAACAAAAGCTCAGAAGAACTCTTTCGGACAGTTGCCAGTAAGGGAAGCATTGCCATGATTCAACTTCGGAACGGAGAGGCACCCTGAGAAGAGAAGAAGAGGTGGTTTACCATGTTTTCCTCATTAAATTGATAACTATGCTTATCAGCACTCCACGCCCATTGAAAACATATTTTATTTTTCACCCTAAAAATGATACCTTCACATCATTCACCGCAGGGTTTGTCTGTATAATGAAATTCGTTACATTCAGAGGAGATAACTGTGACCTCGACCTCTTCTGTTCTTTAATGGTTCAGTCATTTAATTGTCTGAGCATTTGATAAGAAACAGAACTATTTTTGTAGCCCTGGAACTAATACGTGACTTTGAAGCTGAAATGTTTTAATAAATCTCGTTATTTTTCTTTTTTATTTATTGTTTTACCAACTTCTGGGTATCCTTAGCACATAAGGAATTTTTTAAAAAACTGGTCAATTAAATAATCGTTACAAAATTTTCAGGTAAGTAAATTTGTCTAAACTGAGATACACATTTTCAGGTGAGATTTCCTTTCTAAACCTGTTACAAAATATTTTATAAAAAATATTACCTAAAGATTCCGAACTGTTAAGACTAGAACAGAAAGTGTTTTTATTACTTTTAAAGCAAAATTTATAAAAAAAAACCCATGTTAAAATTTGTAATAAGAACTATAACTTATAGTAACTTGCAGTAACTTACTAAACTGTGCTAAAGTTAGTGCAAGTTAAAAACATATTCCTTGTATCCGTCATTGAATGATAACTAACTCCCGACTTTCCATAACAGAATAAAAACCAGTTTTTATAACTTTCGACCACTTGTTTCTAAGAAAGTTAAAAAAGGTGCAACTACCCTGAAGCAATCAATATTATATCTTTTTCCTACCGAAAAAGCAAAGTAATTCGGGAAATCAAAACTATTATTTATATACCTAGAAGTACTAATATATGGAATTAAACCGAGAAGTTAGGGAAACAGTTTAACTGAATCAATAAGCCCATGCTTTAATAATAAGGTGATTTATTATTTTTCCCTGCCATAAATACTAAAATATGGAATTGGAGTTAAACCGGGAAATCTGTCTATAACTTGATGGGCTCCGGCAGAGAGGAGCAATATCAGGATTGTAAAACCATTCAGAAAACATACGAGGTGTGGCTATTAAATTACGAGACTGACGTTGCAAAAAAATTTTATTTATATTTTATACATAATCACTTATTGTCACCTTCAATATACACTCCTTCTCTATCCCTACAACGCTCCATGTGAATTTTCCATTGTTGGAAATAGTGCTGGAAGTCATCTTCTTTCAGCTCCTTCAGGACACGTGCCGCTTTCTCTTTTACAGCTTCCACAGACTCAAATCTTGTCCCTTTTAACGCAGATTTTCCCTTAGGGAACAAGTAGAAGATAATAACATGTGATGAAACGTGGTTTTCTACTTACGATCCGGAAACGAAGCGCCAATCCATGCGAGAGCCGAACTTCACCGAGAGCCAAAAAAGCTCGAATGAGCAAGTCAAAATTTAAACAATGATGATTGTTTTTTTTTTATATCCTTGAGATTGTGTACCTTCACTGGGTTCCTGAAATTCAAACAATTAATCAATATTACTACCTTGAGGTACTTTCTAAACTACGTCAAAGAGTAAGGAAAAACGCCCCGAAATGTGGAAGGACAAATCATGGGTTCTCCACCAAGACAATACGCCAGCTCATTCCGCGTAATCTGTCAAGAGGTTCCTAGCTAGGTACAGCATCTCAGTGTTAGAACATCCACCTTATCTACCAGATCTTGCACCATGTGACTTCTAACTGTTCCCTAAGGTGAAATCTGCGTTAAAAGGGAAAAAATTTGAGTCTGTGGAAGCTGTAAAAGAGAAAGCGGCACGTGTCTGTGTTTTCATAATGTTTTTCCTAAAATGTTTTCATTAAAATAATTTTTTTACATAATTTAATGTCTTTGTGGTAGATCTAGGCCTGAAGTACTGAAAAACATAAAACACCGAAAATCGAAATTTTCAATCAAAACCATCGACAGTCTCACCTTAATTTGAATAAGGGTGTACAAAAAGTGCCAGCCCTTATTTTGAAAACTTGAAGGCGTAAGCCTGCCATTGCCGACCAAAATTCCAACGTTACAGAAAAATAAAATGCTGTTAAAAATTAATTTTTATTGAGTTCATAAAAAAAATCGTTCTAACACTAAAAATATTCAAAACATTTTTTTTAGTTATACCCTTTCTTGACCATCGGGACTTACGAGTCCCTTTTTAGTACCATTGGATTTATCTGTGCATTAGCAGTTTAAATTGCCTAGTTGACCATCGGGACTTAAATCCCGCCTTGTCTGATTTTTCTGTAAACTGTAAGGGCTTAAAAAATACATCAGATCGTGTCACCTGTGTATTGAATGAAGCTATCACATGTAGTACATGTGCGTCTAACTTAGTGTTGTACTTACACTTTTTACTTTCTCTTGCCTATATGAATATATAGGAAGGAAAGTATTGTTTTCATGTCGATTTTTCGAAATCGAGTTTTCACCGGATCTATACGTTTTCAGACCCCCTGAACCCAAAAAACATGTTTTTAGCGATTAGTCTGTGAGTGTGTGTGTGTGTGTGTGTGTGTGTGTGTGTCTGTGTGTGAACAGAATATCTCAAGAACGGAACATCGTACAAACTTGAAACTTAAGTTACATACCACTACCGGACCCGACACGAACATTTTCATCAAAATCGGTCAACCGGAAGTAGTAGTTTATTCGTATGATTTTTCACTTTTTTGCGATTTTCTTAAAAACTGGTCCTACGATTTTTTTTAAAATCGCCTGGTTTACTGCATTTTTTATTCTCTACAAAATAGGGTAGGCGCCATGTTTGCTGAAATTCTGCGTGAGGCTGTTTTTACGTAAAAACATTTTCTTTTTAAGATTGCGGCTTTAATATACATTTTAGCGCAAAACATTATATAATAAAAGTTGTAGAAAATGTAAAATTCTACAACTTTTATTACAAACATTTTTTTGTATAACGCTTAGTTTAGCAGTAATTAGCAATTTTCTGTTTTTTTCTCACGAAAACGTGTGAAAAATCTATTTTTTTAAGATTTCGGCCTTAGAATGCATTTTACGACAAAAGTATATATAATAAAATTTATAGAAAATTAAAAGATCTGCAACTTTTATTTAGAACATTTTTCTCTACAGAGCCTAGTTTAGCGTGAAAGAGTGATTTTCCGTATTTTTAAGACAAACTGAGGTCGATTTTAATTTTGTGTATTTCACTAATGTTTTTTGAGGTTAGTTTGTGTGTTTATTTCTAATGTTTTATTACTAATGTTAGGTTTATTGTTAATTATTTGCATTGGCAAGAGAAAGTTGTGTGAGTGTTTCACACCAGATTTTTTATTATTGATTTTACACTGATTTTATTATTGTGCAGTCCAGAAAGGGTTAAAGTCGCATCGACAGTTTGGTAATTAGGAACTACTGTGAGTTTTGGTACTTTAACAGTAGTTTTAACGTGTTAAAATTTCCAGACCCTAGCCGAGTATTGAACCCGGAACCTTTCGCCTTGTAGGCTAGCGCGCTAGTCACTACGCCACGGAGGCGGTTTCAAAATACATTATTCCATTAATTATTATTTAAAAAATTTTTCGAAATGTTCGGTAAACCGGATGTTATCACTACGTAAAATATATCGAAATCCTGTTTTACGGACGTTGGTACTGAAAGGTTTAAATAATTTATATCAGTAAAAAAAGAACCCACCGGGTTGGTCTAGAGCTAAAGTCGTCGCCAAAATCAACTGTTTAACAGCTGATTTTCGGAGACGAAGGTTCCTGGTTCAAATCATAGTAAAAGGTAGTTACTTTTATACGGATTTGAATACTAGACTGTGGTTACCGGTGTACTTTGATGGTTGGGGTTCAATTAACCATACTCTCTCAGGAATGGTCGGCCTGGGTCTGTACAAGACTACACCTCATTTACACGTCATACACATCATCCTCATCTCATTGGGTCATGGGGTTGTTTATTGTTCTGAATTGAACAGATTGCAACGTACACGCATTAGGGATTACAAAAAAAAACTTCCAGACCATAGCCGGGTATTGAACCAGGAACCTTTGGCTTTGTAGACTAGCGCGCTAGTCACTACACCACGGAGGCGGTTTAAAAATACATTGTTCCATTAATTATTATTAAATTTTTTTTTAGAAATGTTTGGTTATCCGGACGTTGGCATTTTATGCATAACTAATGGGTGTCGGTGATAACGGGTGTCGGTGATTAGTTAAATAACTACGGTGATAACGGATGTTATCACCGTAAAAAAATATTGACATCCTGTTTTACGGCCGTTGGTACTGAAAGGGTTATATATTTTATATCAGTAAAAATAGATTTTGATAGATAATTTCAAACAATATAATATATTCTCCAGATCTATCTGAATAGATAACAAATTATTCTAATGTTTTCTATAAGCCACCCAACTACCAATGGCAATTAGAGGTGCTTTTATTTTATTTATATTTTTTAAATTAAATTTTTAACCGGTTGGTATTATATTATGATAGGTTGGTTAAAGCTAGTGCTGTCTGTTGTTAATCTGGTTTTAAAGCGTACATAGTACAGTTGATTTGTTACCATGGTAACCGGTTCTACAATAGTCCATGTTTTATATATTATATTACATTATTTAGATCTGTTGTTAGAAGTTGCCTTTATGTATTTCTCATACATTAATAAAAAAAATATATAAAAAATACTTTTTTAAACAAGTAGGTTTAGATTAGTTAAATATAATATTGTATTTTATTTCTGCGTATTGTATTTCAGTTTTATCTGCAGAACTTTGCCCATAATGGACAGGTGGAGTGTTAAATTAATTGCACTCGATTTGTTAGTATCAGAGCTACAAAAAATAGTTCTGTTTCTTATCACATAGTCAGCCAATTATATGACTGAACTATTTAAGAACATAAGAGGTAGAGATGTAAAAGACACTACTCAGAGTTATCTCCTCTGAAAGCAATGAATTTCATTATACAGCCAGACCCTGTGGTGGATGATTTGAAGGTGTCATTTGTAGGGAGGAAAGTGGGTGAAATAAATAATGTTTTCTGTGTCATATAAATGGTATTTTATAGTAAAGGTAGGCCTGGCTTTTGTAGTCACTCGGTATTGTGAGAGCCAGGTACCTATTTAGATAATTGGTGTTTTTGTAACGCCTTCTATTTTATCCTAATTTGTTTACAGTTGTTACAATTTATCCAGAAACCGTCAGAAGGATTTTGTATTTTATTATTAACCTATATCAAAAATCACTGTCTTTTCTCGAACTCCCCATTAGCCCACCTATAAAAGCTCCGGGTTTTTTATGGTCCGAAATTTATTTTATATTTGTCTGTGACTGAGTGAGCGTATTCGATAGTGCATACAGGTAGTCCAGTAAGTTAGAATAGGTCAACGATACTGCGAATAACTGGCTATTGTATAACTTTTATCTATTCTGTGTCATTTCTGTAAGTAGTATTAAGTAAATTATTTAACTTATTTATTTTATTAGTTAATTATAGCCTAATTAGTTTGTTATTTATTAAGTAGTTTCATTGTAATATACTTGGAGATTGTAGTCAATAATGTAAACGTAAGTAATTTAATAAATACGAGGTGTGGCTATTAAATAACGAGACTGACATTGTAAAAAAAACTTTATTCATATTTTATACATAATCACTTATTGTCACCTTCAATATACACTCCTTCTCTATCCCTACAACGCTCCATGCGAATTTTCCATTGTTCAAAACAGTGCTGAAAGCCATCTTCTGTCAGCTCCTTCAGGACACGTGCCGCTCAAAAATGTTTGAAATGAAACTCGCAAAAATGTTTGTACTGACACTTTGTACGCGATTGAAAATTACCCAAATTTTTTGGAAACGATAATAATATGTGACGAAACGTGGTTTTTTACTTATGATCCGGAAACGAAGCGCCAATCCATGCGAGAGCCGAACTTCACCGAGAGCCAAAAAAGTTCGAATGAACAAGTCAAAATTTAAAGCAATGATGATCGTTTTGTTTTTTTTGATATCCATGGGATTGTGTACCTTCACTCGGTCCTGAAGGTTAAACAATTAATCAATATAAGTACCTTGAGGTACTTTCTAAACTACGTCAAAGAGTAAAGAAAAATCGCCCCGAAATGTGGAGTGGAAGGACAAATCATGGGTTCTCCACCAAGAGAAAGCGCCAGCTCATTCCGCGTTATCTGTCAAGAGGTTCCTAGCCAAATACAGCATCTCAGTGTTAGAACATCCACCTTATTCACCAGATCTTGCACTATGTGACTTCTACCTGTTCCCTAAGATGAAATCTGCATTAAAAGGCACAAGATTTGAGTCTGCGGAAGCTGTAGAAGAGAAAGCGGCACGTGTTCTGAAGGAGCTGACAGAAGATGACTTCCAGCACTGTTTCCAACAATGGAAAATTCGCATGGAGCGTTGTAGGGATAGAGAAGGAATGTATATTGAAGGTGACAATAAGTGATTACGTATAAAATAAAAATAAATTTTTTTACAACGTCAGTCTCGTTATTTATTAGCCACACCTCGTACTTGTAATTTTAAACTTTAGTGAGTTAATTAATTGATTTACCCAGATCCCGAAACGGACCTTAGATATGTGTCATAATATGAAGCTAAAGAAAATACTACACTGTATACAATACAGTATAGCTTAAAATACATCTTGTAAATAAATTTCAATGCGCTTAATGTATTTCAAAAATATTTATGGTTTTCCATGGTAAAATAACAAATTATAATCATATTTTAAACCCATCTAAACGTTCCAGAACGAAGAACTAAGGGCCTTGGTGAATACTTATTGGTATGTCAGGAATCAAGTGGGAGGATCTCGTTTTCCATTCCTGGCTAAAAACTGAAAATCTTAACAAGTTAAATCCCACCGTTCCATAATCCACAGTAGTCTTTAATAATAATATTAATAATTATTATTATTATTATTATTATTATTATAAATATTGTAATAAATATTATTATAAAAGACAGGTGGAGTGTCAAATTATTTACACTCGATCTGTTAGTTGCAGGGCTAAAATAAATAGTTCTGTTTGTTATCATATGATCAGCCAATTAAATAACTGAATCATTTAAGAACAGAAGAGGTAGAGGTGTAAAAGAAACTAATCAGAGTTATCTTATCTGAAAGTAATGAATTTCATTATACAGCCAGACCCTGTGGTGAATGAAGTGAAGGTGTCATTTGCAGAGTGGAAAATATGTGCTTTTCAGAGGGCTTGGCATGCTGATAAGCATATATTTCCACTCAGTGAGGAAGGCAATGGTAAACCACCTCACTACTCGTTTTACTTAGTAAAACCTCTAGAGGTTCAAACCAGCCTTTTGGCTGATGACCTAAACAACAATAATAATAATAACAATAATAATAATAATAATAATAATAATAAACCTGCTAAAGTGGTTTTAAATAAATAAAAAGGAATATAGGTAAAAGTATTACAACGTAATTCTGAAAAAAAAGTAGCAATAATACAATTGTTAAATTTTTTACATAACACTAGGTCTCTGATCATGTTGGATATATTGTAATTGTGACTTATCATTGCACCAAGGTTAAAACTTATATAATATTAAAACAATGCTTCTAAAAAACGTTTAATAAAATAAAAAACTTGGTGTGAAACGCTCACCGACTTTCTCTTGTCAATGTAAATAATGAAAAAATAACATATATAATATTTTTATAATCATTAATAAAATACATCAACATATTTTTTTATCTACAGAACTTCGGTTGGCGTCAATTAGTGATTTTCCGTACTTTTAAGTAGAATAGAGATTTATTTTCATTTTGCGTCATTCATCTATGATTAAAATTAGGTTATGTTTTTCATTTTACATTGTTTACTCATGGTTATAGATAGGTTATACCGTATACTGTTCATTATTTACATTGGCAAGAGAAAGTCGTGTGAGTGTTTCACTAGAGATTGATTTTTTATTTAACCTAATTGTATTTGTTAGTTAGCTTCACTTAAATCATTAATTGTGTAAAATAAATAATTCTTATAATATCAGGGTATCAGGGTATTATAATTCTTATAATATCAGGGTGCGCCCATAACGAGCTGGTGGTGTTTTAAATTATTTGCACTCGATCTGTTGGTTCCAGGGCTTTAAAAAATTGTTCTGTTTCATGTCACATAGTCAGCCAATTATATAATATTGAACTATTTAAGAACAGAAGAGGTAAATGTGTAAACGACACTAGTCAGAGGTATCTCCTCTGAGAGTAATGAATTGCACTACACAGCCAGACCCTGTGTTGAATGAAGTGAAGGTGTCATTTGCAGGGTGGAAAGAGGGTGCTTTTCGGAGGGCCCGGGCTGCTAATAAGCATAATTTTTCAACTCAGTGATGAAGGCAGTAGTAAACCACCTCACTTCTCATTTTTACTTGGTAAAACCTCTAGAGGTTCAAACCAGCCTTTCGGCTTTTGACCTAAACAACAATATCAGGGTAAAATATCTTCCCGATATTTTACCCTGATAATTGTACAATTAGAGTAGATTATATCGTTCTTCTCGTATAACTTGACCAAAATATTGCAGTTTTCTTGTGTTTATTTTCTTAATAACTGGTCCTTCTTTCTTCATGAAACGCCGGACTTGCTCGTTTGTTTTCTTCTCTCTCCATTTTACTCTTAACATACGGCGATACACCCAGATTTTAAAGCCATGGATTTTTAACATCTTTTTTCCTGAGCATCCATGCCTTCGTTAAAAAAGAATTGTTAAGCTGTAACATCTGTTTTATCTACATAACTTTGGTTCGCATCAATTAGTAATTTTCCGTATTTTTAAGTGGAAAAGAGATTGATTTTCATTTCGCGTCATTCACCCATGATTAAAATTAGGTTATGTTTTTCATATTACATTGTTTACTCATGATTAAACATAGGTATTATTGTTCATTATATAATTGTTCATTATAACATTGGTTCTTACATTGGTAAGAGAGAATTGTGTCAGTGTTTCACACGAGATTGATTATTTTATTTAACCTAATTGTATTTATTAGTTAGCTTAAGTTAAATCATTAATTGTGTAAAATAAATAATTCTTATAAGTTTAAAGGTTTAAAGATAGTTTGTTTATTATTTATTAAACCCAGATCCCGAAAGAATCTAGGCTTAGATGTTACAATATAAATAGGTACATTTTCTAATAAGTAACGTTGTAAAAGTAAACTTGTTAATATTTTTAGGAGTGATATATAGATACCTACAGAAAATATTTACATGAATGTTTGACAAACGACATGATATGTCTGTCATTTATGATAATACGTTTACGATATTAAAGTTCTCATATAAAATTTTATTTTTAATAACCTTCAACTTAGGTATGGAATATGGGCTGAAAGATTATATAACTGGTAACATAAATTTGGGTACCAGAATTATCAGGGTGGCAATGAGGAACATTAAACTAAATATTATTCTGTGCACCACCGTCATAAATTGTTAGGTGTGCATATCCTTAGTTACAAATTGAGAACAGTTAATTTAACCCCGACCATAAAAGTACACCGATAACCACTGTCTTGTACTCAAATTCGTATAAAAGTAATTACCATTAGTAGGATTTGAACCACGAAATTTTCGTCTAAGGAAATCAGCTGTTAAACAGCTAACTCGCGGTGACGACTTTACCTTTAGACCAACCCGATGGGTTGAATTCAATTTTATTTTTATCCCTAATGTGTGTACGTTGTAATCTGTTCAATTTAGAACAATAAACAACTCCATGACCCAATGAGATGAGTATGACATGTATGACGTGTAAATGAGGTGTAGTCTTGTGCAGACTCAGGCCGACCATTCCTTAGAGAGTAGGCCTATGGTTAATTGAACCCCAACCATCAAAGTACACCGGTAACCAATGTCTAGCATTCAAATCCATATAAAAGTAACTACCTTTACTAGGATTTAAACCAGGAACTTTCGTCTCCGAAAATCACTTTTAAACAGCTAACTCGCGGTGACGACTTTACCTCTAGACCAACCCGGTGGGTTTGAATTCAAATTTTTTTTAATCCTAATATGTGTACGTTGCAATCTGTTCAATTTAGAACAATAAACAACCCCATGACCCAATGAGATGAGTATGATATGTATGACGTGTAAATGAGGTGTAGTCTTGTACAGACTCAGGCACACCATTCCTGAGAGAGTATGGTTAATTGAACCCCAACCATCAAAGTACTCCGGTAACCAATGTCTAGCATTCAAATCCGTATAAAAGTAACTACCTTTACTAGGATTTGAACCAGGAACCTTCGTCTCCGGAAATCAGCCGTTAAACAGCTGATTTTGGCAACGACTTTACCTCTAGACCAACCCGGTGGGTTTGAATTCAAATACCACACAAAAATTTACATAAACAAACGGACATCCATTCAAAAACATGGTTTCTCATTCAATGGATAAAAAAAATTATATTTTTAAATTCGGATGCTGAAAATTTAGTACCTCTCAATTCAAAATGGGCTGGTCTGAATACAAATAACACGTAAAAATTTACATAAACAAGAAATCCATTAAAAAAAAACATGGTTTTCCATTCATGGGCAAATGAAAATTATATTTTGTAAATTCGGATATTGAAAATTTAGCACCCCTCAACTCAAAATTCAAACTGTAAAATCATACATAAATTTCAGAACGTAAAAAATGGATTCGTTATATCTAATTACCATTTTAAAACGTTATAATTTGTGATAATTTTAGGAATGAATAATTTACTTGCAGTTTTTTTACATGTATTTAGTTAAGGCTTAATTTTACTTTAACGCTAACTTAATCTCCAATCACGAGATACGATGACGTAAGTAGAGTATTTTTTTTGTACTATTTACAGCCTGCGTACTGTTTTACATCTAAAAACCTCTTTGTTTGATTAAACTATTAAAAATGACATTTACTTGGTTATTGACTTCATTTTTATAACTTATTACCTTAACATATACTTGTAAACACCACTTTTTATTTTTATTCTATCCTTGTACAAGGTTTTTGTGACTTTTAACTTTTTGTTAAACGTTTAGTAAAGAAATTTATTTAATAGGACGATTTAAATTAATTCATGTAATTAATATTGCTCAGTGATTAATTTTAAATAAAGATAAACCAATTTCGTTTTTTTATTATTTTATGCTTTCCCGTAATTTTATAAAGGTGATAACGTAAGCTACTGAATAATGAAAAAAGAATAAATGTCATAATGTCAACAAAACTTAATTAGCTTAATATAGCTTTTCAGTTTATTTTTTAGGTATCAGCAAAAAGGCTGGTTTGAACCTCTAGATGCTTTACTAAGTAAAACGAAGAGTGAGGTGGTTTACAATTACCTTCCTCACTGATACTCAGTGAGAATAGTATGCTTATCAGCAAGCCAGGCCTTCTGAAAAGCATATATTTTCAATTCTGCAAATGATACATTCACTTCATTCACTACAGCGTTTCACTGTGTTGTTGTTTAGGTGATCAGACGAAAGGCTGGTTTGAGCCTGTAGAGGTTTTACTAAGTAAAACGAGGAATGAGGTAGTTTACAATTGCCTTCCTCACTGAGTGGAAAAGTACGCTTATCAGCATGCCGGGCACTCGGAAAAGCACAATTTTCCACTCTGCAAATGACACCTTCACTTCATTCACTACAGGGTCTGGCTGTATAATGAAATTCATTACTTTCAGACCAGATAACTCTGATTAGTGTATTTTACACCTACCTCTTCTGTTCTTAAATGAATAGTCATTTAATTGGCTGAACATGTGATAAGAAAAAAAACTATTTATTTTAGCCCTGCAACGAACAGATTGAGTGTAAATAATTTGACACTGCATCTGTCTGTTATGGGCGTGTCACTGTATAATGTTGAAATTCATTACTCTCAGAGGAGATAATTGTGACTAGTGTCTTTTACACTTTCACCTCTTCCGTTCTTAAATGCTTCAGCCATATAATTGGCTGACCATGTAATGAAAAACTGAACTATTTTTTGTAGCCCTGGAACTAGCAGATCGAGTCCAAATAATTTAACACTCCACCTGCCTGTTATGGGTACAACTTTTTGGTACAACGGCTTAATTGGTTTGGCTTATAAGGTTAGTCTCATAAAGGGCTTAATGAACTCAAGTGTATGTACACTTCAAAAGGAAAAGAATACTGTGACGTATGCCGGCTGGACAATGGTGTTTTGATTTGACAGTATTCCGACACATGGTCAGCCAATTATATGACTGAACTATTTAAGAACAGAAGTGGTAGAAGTGTAAAGACTCTAGTCCGAGTTATCTTCTCTGAGAGTAATTAATTTTATTGACCGGCCAGACCCTGTGGTGAATTTATTTATTTATTTCCCATTCCTTACAAAAAATATCAATACATAATAAAATGTTAATTTCCTTAAGAATCCAGAATCCAGGTTGAGAGGGCTAAGAAGCCCTATGATGACGACATCGTGTTAAGGAACACCTGGTCGCTCGGGGAACAATTTCACAGAGTAATTGCAACCTCGGGGAATTCAGGGGGAATTTTATAAGATTAAATTAGGAAATTGGATTCTGTTTCTTGGGGGATTGGAAGTGAGACTTTAGTGGAAGTAATTTAAGAAATTTAAGAATTTATTGGTGAGTGGTAACAATTTATGATAAGAGACAAGTGGAATTAGGAGCGGCTCTTTTGTATTTTTCTTTTTTTTCAGTGGCCTTTTTATTTTGATGTGAGAATACTGTTGACATAGGGAGGCGAAGGCATCTTGCGTACTTACCGTGGAGAAATTTTGTAAATTTAATCATGAGGGGTAGGAGTTAGGTTATTAAATTAGGGGAAACGGGAAGAGGAGAATTTGGCATAATCACCGGCCTTTTAATTCCTTAATTTTACTTTGATAATATAAAAACTATTTATTTTAATTCGTGGTGGGGAAATTAATCCACTCAACTATGGTTTCCCATGTTCAAGGGTAGATCAATTCAGTGCTTCTTTGTTCATTATACTACTCTAACTACTGTACTACGGTAATCTATTAGTGTTTTAGTAAATGAATGAAGCAAAGGTGTCATTTCCAGGGTGGAAAATATTACACGCTTTTCAGAGGGCCTGGCATCCTGATAACACATATTTCCACTCGGTGAGGAAGGCTTTGTAAAACACCTCAGTCAGAGGTTTTACTTAGTAAAACCTCTGGAGGTTCAAACCACCTTTTCGGTTGATGACCTAAAAAACAACTAGTAATTTTTTCATGAATACGAAGCGAAGCGAGCGAAAATTACTGGAAGGATATAATTTTATGTTTCATGTTTCAATTTTATGTTTAATTTTATGTTTTCTATATCAAAAACAAATTTTTTGCTAAACACTAAATTTTAATATTCTAAATCACGAGAACACTTGACAAATTAATTATGTTGTTTCAAGTCCCTCGAGAATTCATTCTGTTGGTTTAATGTTGTATGTTCATTGTAGATAGAGGTCCATTATATTCAATTGATTCGAGCCAACATCGGTGGAGTTGAACCTTAATCTCATATTCATTATTTAGTTTCTCTTGAGAATAACGATTTTCCCAATTCATGCAGATTGTTTATTAAACTAATTTCACTTGACCTGATAGTTTCACTGCTATAAAAAATTATTCAAATTGTAGAGAAAATATAATATTATTGAATCATTTAAAAATACAACAGTAACAAGATCATGTGACATTATAGGTATTGTTACGCTATAAAATATTTTATAATGCAAACCATTTTTTATAAATTGAAGACCTTAGCGGAGGAAGGTGTTATATAAAAAAATTATAGTTTCGAGGAAAATTCGATCAAAAATCTAAGGCTTCCAACTTTTTGTGAGTGTGTTAAAAAAACTGATTGCTTTTATTTTGGTACAAACCAAAACAAGAACTTTAAAGACATATTGAGACATTAGTAGAAAAGCAAAATTTTTTGGACACACGAAAGGTATGAACCTGAGCTCTTCAGCCATCTATAGTGCAGTCAGATTTTCTAATTTTTCCCCTTGTCATCTACTGAGTCCCAAACACTATAAAAATGTTTAATTTTTTGGCAATGATGACAAATAATGTATAGAGCAAAATAAAATTCGGAACAGATCTATTAGCGTGTGGAAGCTTATTTATTAGTCTTCGTCATTTCCATATATTTTTTGATCTAGTAGTATGTACACATGACAGTATGACAGTGATGGAGTATGACGTTCATCAGTGTGTGCGTGAATGATGCCAAGTAGGCCTATCTACTTGGCATCAATCTTTCCATGGAAATGGAGAACAAATCCAGCACGCATCTGCGTACTGGATTTGTTTTTTATTTCTATGTTCATGGTACTTTACGTGTTTCTTTCAAAGAAATTACAGAAACCGTTTATTTTTTGTATTCATTCACTACTATTCAAATTTTATTATTCAATCTCACAACCCACCGGGTTGGTCTAGAAGTAAAGTCGTAGCCGTGAGTCAGTTATTTAACAGTTGATTTTCGGAAACGAAAATCCCATTGTTCAATCCTAGTAAAAGAAGTAACTTTTATACGAATTTGAATACTAGACAGTGGTTACCGATTGACAATGGTGTTCAATTAACAATACTCTCTTAGGATTGATCGGCCTGGGTATATACAAGACTCTCGTTTACACGTCAGACATATCTGCTTCATCTCACTGGGTCATAGGTTTGCTTATTGTTCTGAATTGAACAGATTGCAACGTACACACATTAAGGATAAAAAATCCATTACTTTACTCATAAATACTTAGTTTTGGTTTGTATTCAATTTAACTTGTTGTTTAGGTCAACAGCTGAAAGGCTGGTTTAAACCTCTAGAGTTTTTACTAAGAAAAAACAAGGAGTCATATGGTTTACTATTGCATTTATCCATGAGTTTAAAGAGTATGCTTATCAGCATGCCAGGCCTTCCGAAAAGCACATACTTTCCACTCTGCAAAAGATATTTTCACATCATTCACCACAGGGTTTGGCTGTATAGTGAAATTCATTACTGTCAGAGGAGATAACTCTGAATAGAGTCTTTACACTTCTACTTGTTCTCTTCTTAAATGATTCAGTTATTTAATTGGCTAATCATATGATAAGACACAGAACTATTTTTTGTAGCCCTGGAACTAACAGATTGAGTGCAAATAATTTAACACTTCACATGCCCGTTATGGGCAAATTAATTTATCTACAAGGCATATTCTAATAACGCTAGTTCACTAGCAGCTAGTTTAGTAAAAGCGTAAGTAGTATTCACTAGCGCCCTAGTGACTTTGAATGTGTTTGATTTTACTAGCGCTAGTTAGGAGAAAAGGTCTCGTGATTGACTAGCGCTAGTAAACTAGCTCGGTGTGAACGTTTGGAAACGTTGCTATAAATACTCAAGTCACGAGATTCCCTTTTGCGTATGTATGGGCTGTGAGGATGGGAAGTGAAATATTTGCAGTGCTGCCAACCTCAACAGTGAGACACTACACGTACATTTCACTACCGTGTAGTTTCTACATACATTTTGTAAGCTGTGGTTTATTCCGGGAAAATGTTTTTTCTTCATAAACCTTATAAGAAATAAATGTGACCTGTAATATTGCCTATAACTTAATTACATGACTAGAAAATGTTTGATATACTGTAATTACGAATGAATCGCCTTCTTTACTATTGCTGTCACCGGTATTTTCAATATCAAGTCTCTCTAGTATCTACCTAACCGTTCTCTTTTTTTACCAGGTATCAACAAAACTGTTGAAAAATAGCTTATTCACGTCCTTAATTTCCTTCTTTATTTTTCGAATTGTGGGAAGAGAAACATCACAATAGTTAGCCGCTCGCTCACGGTTTTTGTTAAGAGGCACGGATAGGCATTTTTGTTAGCTTCAACTTTACAACATTTTGTTACATTGAGTTCAGCACTGTGAATAGTTCGACCAAGTTTTCGAGAAACCGTCATTTGTGTTTACGGTAACAAACAGTTATATTCGTACAGTTAACCTACAAAAGGTTCCGCGATATAGACCTACTGTACATCCTCTGGGTATAGTATAAGTTGTTATGTTTGTCGTACTGAAATTAAAGCAGTCGCGCATGCGCACTGATGCTTTTCCCCCTTTACCCCTCGTTGCAAATAAGGGCAAACTCGTGACTCAACTAACTATAAAAAGCAGCTAGTACTAGCAACTAGTAAACTAGCGTCGTGGGAATAGGTCAATAGTGTTAAAATCGGGAAAGGTATTTGATTCTGATCTTTATAACGTAATTTAATATTAAGAATGTATCAGTTTTAATTTTCAATTTATATTGCCTACCTTTATTTTGCCTTAATTATTTTGCCCAATTTATTTTGTCTTAATACGGCAAAATCCCTTCACCTAATTTTCACACTCCGTCATGGTGATTGCCCACCAGTATACATAGACAATTAACCTCTCACATAAACAGATACGGTCAAGTATCTCGGTCTGACTTTTGATAAACGACTAACTTAGAGCACACATATCAAACGTAAACGTTTATTACTGAATTCCCGACTTAAACTTCTATATTCCCTACTTCACAAACGATCAAAATTGCCAATGGCACAAAAATTACGCATATATTGTTCTCTTTTGAAACTTATATGGACCTACGGGTCCCAAATTTACGGTCCAACCAAACCTTCTAACTTGCAACGAATTCAAGCATTCCAGTAAAAATCATTACGCCTTATAGCAAAAGCACCTCTTTACGTTAGCAACAAAACCTTACATACAGATTTGAAAACACCACTTGTACAAAATTCCATTGAAAACCTATACAAACGCTTTCACGACAAGTCACACGAACACGAGAACCCACTGGTGCGTTCACTTTCCACCTTCCATTTACCTGATAATCCCCTCTAGACGCCTTAAAAGACGTTGGAGTAGAGACCTGCTAATTTGATATACATATTTCATTCTTGGGGAGGCACCAATGGGGGCCCTACCCCTCTCATGCCTATCATGTCATTTACATTATTATCTTAATCATCACATTTACCTGTAGTAAAATTTTACAGTTGTAAATAAAGAATTAAAGAGAAAAAAAAATATTGCCTACCAAGTTAATTATAAAATCCAATATATCGTACAATATTTCAATGGAATAAATTATAATTTATATTTGCTTTTATTCAATTAAACTAACAGATTATTGGCGGTCTAAACGAAGTAAAAACAGCTGAATCATTTTTTTAAAGGTAAAGTTCAATCACAGTGAAAGTGTAGGTAGTACAGTATAACGAAGAACATGAGTAAATAACCCCTGTATTACGCAAAATACCGTTATAAAATTATTATGTGCAATACTACACACTAATATTAATTTGGGGTGTGGTGAATACATTAAAAATTTATGAATGTAGGCTACATAATTCATCATACGTCATAAAGATGTATTAATGTATCTAACGCTTTTCCAATTCAATTTCGCGTGGGTAAAACGCAGACCGCTAGTTAGATGATACTAATTTAAACGTGGTTCTATAATTTATTATACATACAGTAACAGATTGTGCAAAAAATTATTTTCCAATTTATCTTTCAATCAAAACTAATATGTTGAAAATTCCTGAAAGTCGGTTAATTATCATGTCTAATAACTTTTTGTAGATACTTTTTACTTCATCTCGCCATTTATGAATACATAGGATAAAAAGTATAATTTTCATGTTGACTTTTTGAAATCGAATTTCACCGGATATACGAGGTGTGGCTATTAAATAACGAGACTGACGTTGTAAAAAAAACTATTTTTATTTTATACATAAACACTTATTGTCACCTTCAATATACACTCCTTCTCTATCCCTACAACGCTCCATCCGAATTTTCCATTATTGGAAACAGTGCTGAAAGTCATCTTCTGTCAACTCCCTCAGGACACGTGCCGCTTACTCTATTACAGCTTCCTCAGACTCAAATCTTGTCCCTTTTAACGCAGATTTCACCTTAGGGAACAAGTAGAAGATAATAACATGTGATGAAACGTGGTTTTCTACTTACGATCCGGAAATGAAGCGCCAATCCATGCACTGGAAGAGCCGAACTTCACCGAGAGCCAAAAAAGCTCGAATAAGCAAGTCAAAATTTAAACAATGATGATTGTTTTTTTTTGTATATCCTTGAGATTGTGTACCTTCACTGGGTTCCTGAAGATCAAACAATTAATCAATATTACTACCTTGAGGTACTTTCTGAACTACGTCAAAGAGTAAGGAAAAAACGCTCCAAAATGTGGAAGGACAAATCATGGGTTCTCCACCAAGACAATAAGCCAGGTCATTCCGCGTTATCTGTCAAGAGGTTCCTAGCCAAGTGCAGCATCTCAGTGTTATAACATCCACCTTATTCACCAGATCTTGCACCATGTGACTTCTTCCTGTTCCCTAAGGTGAAATCGGCATTAAAAGGTACAAGATTTGAGTTTGTTGAAACTGTAAAATAGAAAGCGGCACGTGTCCTTAAGGAGCTGACCGAAGATGACTTTCAGCACTGTTTCCAACAATGGAAAATTCGTATGGAGCGTTGTAGAGATAGAGAAGGAGTGTATATTGAAGGTGGCAATAAGTGATTATGTATAAAATTAAAATTAAATTTTTTACGTCAGTCTCGTTATTTAATAGCCACACCTCGTATATAGGTTTTGCGTTATAAAACTTTAAAAAACATGAAATAAAAATAGTTTTAAAAGATTAGGTAATTTTAATAAAGAATTTTGTAATAGAGAAAGATTACACTCGTTTATTTTCTATGAACTATTTTCATTAATTTGGCCTTCACAAAACTAGTTCAGCCTGATTTCAGGTTTGTCCTGAGCATCATAATTCAGTAATAAATGTAATGTTTCAAAAAATGTTTAGGCCCAACATAAATTAACCACTCTCGTGAATTCTTTTCTTTGTAATTAAAAAACAAAATTAATCAATAATTCAGAAACAAAGTAAATAAATAATAAACCAATGTAAAATGAACTAATTTTTTCAATAATCTTTAAGAATTTTTATTAATTGATAAGTAACATCGGTCGGGAAACCCATTTTGTATGGTGACCAACTGGCAGTGAGAAATTAATAAACTTTTCAACGGGTCTCTGTTTAAATACACCTCTACTCCTTGCTAGAAAGACTTCAGAAGTAGTCATTAGATTGGGTTGCTGTTTCAAATCTCTTCCGATGCTTCGTTTCTAACAAGACCCCGCCAGATTTTACCAAATATTCTCAGAATTTTTTTTTACTAACCAGTTTTGGCAATGTATGTTAATAAATCCGTGGACCCTGGGAATTGAGTTGATCTGGCAGATGTAAGCGATGAATCATAAAGCACCTTTCATTACTATCATATAATAAAGAAATCTGGTGTAAAATACTCACCAAACTTTCTCTAGTCAATTTAAATAATAAAATAAATACAACTTATATTTAATTATGAGTAAACAATGAAAAATTAAAAATATTACCTAATTTAAATCATGATCGAATGATTCTAAACGCAAATCAATCTTTGTTTGACTTAAAAATGCGGAAAGTCACTAATTGAAGCTAAACTAATCTCTGTAAAAATATGCTTCAAATAAAAATTGTGGGATTTCTAATTTTCTATAACTTCAGTTATACACACTTTTGTCGTAAAATACATACTAAGGCCGCAATATTAACGAAGGATTGTGTTAATTTTTAAAATTGTCATCTACAATTTTCCTTTGTCTGTCCGTTCGTCACATCCAGATATCAGAAACTATAAGAGATATCAATAAACGGTTTTTGGATTCGTAATCTACTTAAAAGGTTAGTGGGCCTGAATTAAGTCTGAAGTTCCGGTTTTGACCGGAAGTAGATCAAAACCGGAAGTCAAAAAATTAAAGTCGGAATTCGAAAACAAAAATAGTGTCATTCAATTCCTCTTAAAGAGTAAATACAGAAATCACTAATGGTTTGGCCACAAGTCAAAGGTAAGCCTTTTCAAAAATTTCACCAGCCATGAGACGGTCGTCTCATAAAAGATATTTTTAAAATTAGGTTTGTTTTACATTTTATTTTGTTTATTTATGATTATTTATTTATGATTTACGAATTCAAGCATTCCAGTCAAAAACATTACGCCTTATAGCAAAAGTACCTCTTTACGTTAGCAACAAAACCTTACATACAGATTTGAAAACACCACTTGTACAAAATTCCATCGAATACCTATACAAACGCTTTTACGACAAGTCACACGAACACGAGAATTCACTGGTGCGTTCACTTTTCACCTTCCATTTATCTGATAATCCCCCTAGACGCCTTAAAAGACGCTTGAGTAGAGGCCTGCTAATTTGATACACAAATTTCATTCTTGGGGAGGCACCAATGGGGGCCCTACCCCTCTCATGCTTACCATGTCATTTACATTATTATTATAATCATCACATTTGCTTTTTGTAAAATTTTACAGTTGTAAATAAAGAATTAAAGAGAAAAAAATTGATGATTAGATATTATTTATCATCATCATCATCATCTCCTTTACGGATTAGGCCAATCGCCTGTTCCAACATCACACCATCTCTTTCTTGGACGCCCCAAACATCTCCTTCCTCGAGGGCGATACTTCAGCGCCTGAAGACTAGCTTTATCAGGTGACATCCTAAGTACATGTTCCTGCCACCTATTTCTGTACCTCCACATTTTATCAATGATTGTTTCGTCTCTCTTCAGTTCTTCTCGAATCACGCTACTTCTAATGTGTTCTCTCCGGCTACACCCCTTCACAGATCTCAAAAATCTCATTTCAGCTGCCTCCAATCGACTTAAATCTCTCTTCTTTGGTGCCCAGGTCTCACTTCCATACAGTTAAATCGGCACCGCCATTACATCGTAGAGCCTCAACTGTGTATCTTTCCTGGTTCGACTCTTAAAAGTCCTATTGATATAACCACAGACAATATTATTTATATTTTTCATTATTTACATTGGCATGTCATGTAAGTGTTTCACACCAGATTTTTATAAAATGTTTCAACATCTCAGATTCTCAGCAGTTTAAAATTAATTAACAAATGTAATCGATGGACAAAATTCGTGAGGCAGTGAAAAAGTAGTAACGGATGTGAGCAGGTGCGTGCGTTCCAATCACTTAATTAAGTGGTAGATTCTAATCAACGCTACTAGCACCAATGCTATTTACAAAATCTAGAAGTTGTAACATTTGGGGTAGTACTTCTATTTAGTTTTTCATTTAGTTAATGAAAGTTCAGCACCTTTAAGAAATTCAGGATTGAGCTAAAGCACAGATATCACAGTTTGATTTTTACTTTCTCTTGCCTATATGAATACATATGAAGGAAAGTATTGTTTTCATGTCAATTTTTCGAAATCGAGTTTTCACCGGATCTACACGTTTTCAGGCCCTCTGAACCCAAAAAAATTTTTAATGTTTTTAGCGATTGGTCTGTGTGGTGTGTGTCTTTGTGTGTATGTACAGAATATCTAAAGAACGGAACATTGTACGAACTTGAAACTTAAGTTACGTACTACTACCGGACCCGACACGAACATTTTCATCAAAATCGGTCAACCGGAAGTAGTAGTTTATTCGTGTAATTTTCCTTTTTTTGCGATTTTCTCAAAAACTGGTCCGTACTGTAATACTAATAACTAATAATACTAATTAAAACTAATTAATAAGAAAGTTATCTAAATAAATAAATAAATTTAAATATATCTAAATTAATTAATTAATTAGTTAACTAAATTTGTAAGAAAATGTAAGCTACAATTTAACTGAAATTATAAAAAAATAACTACTATAGGTACAAGAAGAATTTAAACGGCAGAAGAGAAAGAGAGAGCCGCAACTACAACGATATTAGAATAGCACTGCCAAGACAGTGACAACAATGGAAGGCGGAATGTTTTAATAGCGGGGCAAAGACAATGTTTTCAGGAACGCATGAAACTGCAGTCATAAAATACCTCTACTCCTGTCTTTTCCCTTGTTTGTAACGGTCATTCAGCCCGGTTGTTACACGGGCGTAGCTGTGCTAGGATTTAAACCAGGAACCTTCGTCTCCGAAAATCAGCTGTTTAACAGCTGACTCACGGCGACGACTTCACCTCTAGACCAACCCGATGGTTTTTTTCTATGAATTTGAAAAATATTTAACAACGAAATTAATATCATGGTACAATTTTTACTTTCTCTTGCCTGTATGAATATATAGGAAGGAAAGTATTGTTTTCATGTCAATTTTTCGAAATCGAGTTTTCACCGGATCTATACGTTTTCAAACCCCCTGAACCTAAAAAACATGTTTTTAGCGATTGGTCTGTGCGTGTGTGTCTGTGTGTGTGTATATACAAAATATCTCAAGAACGGAACATTGTACGAACTTGAAACTTGAAACTTAAGTTACATACTACTACCGGACCCGACACGAACATTTTCATCAAAATCGGTCAACCGGAAGTAGTAGTTCATTCGTATAATTTTTCACTTTTTTGCGATTTTCTAAAAAACTGGTCCTACAATTTTTTTTAAAATCACCTCATTTACTCAATTTTTTATTCTCTACAAGATAGAATAGGCGCCATGTTTGCTGAAATTCTTGGTAAGGGTGGTTTTACGTAAACAAGTGTTTTTTTTAAGATTACGGCTTTAATATCTATTACAGCGCAAAACTTTATATAATAAAAGTTGTAGAGAATTTAAAATTCTACAACTTTTATTTCAAACAGTTTTCTGTATAACGCTTAGTTTAGCGGTAATTAGCAATTTTCTGTTTTTTCTCACGAAAACGTGTGAAAAATCGATTTTTTTTAAGATTTCGGCCTTAGTATGCATTTTATGACAAAAGTATATATAATAAAATTTATAGGAAACTAAAATATCTACAACTTTTATTTAAAGCATTTTTCTCTACAGAGCCTAGTTCAGCATGAAAGATTGATTTTCCGTATTTTGAAGCCGAACTGAGGTTGGTTTTCATTTTGCGTCTTTCACTCAAGATTAAAATAAGGTTGTTTTTTGAGGTTAGTGTTTTGTTTGTTTCTAATGTTTTATTACTAATGTTAGACTATATTGTTTAAATTATTTGCATTGGCAAGAGAAAGTTGTATGAGTGTTTCACTCCAGAGTTTACTTTTAAAACACCCTGTATTATGATACCATATACTAAAACCTTAATAATTGTGGGCAGAAATCTGATCAGTCTAAATCCTACACAACACAATACAAACGCCTTCATGTTGTTAACCTTAACTACATTATTAATTTATTATTACGCGTACTTGTAAACTTAAACTAAGCTTAATCAAGATGTATTAATTAAAACTACTTCCGTATAAACTGCAGAATTTTATAAATTAAACCGGAAGTTTGAAGAATCGTATTTCATATTATTATGGATTTTGGAAAATAATTATGTTGAGAAAATTTCCAGTTTTCTTTCTCTTGGCCTAAATGAATATATAGGAAAGGAAAGTATTGTTTTCATGTCGATTATTCGAAATCGAGTTTGTACCAGATATACGCGTTTTCATACCCCCTGAACCCAAAAAAAAAAACATTTTTTAGCGATTGGTCTTTGTGTGAACAAAACATCTAAAGAATGGAATAGCTTACTAATTTGAAACAACCGAAAGTAGTAGTTTATTCGTGCAAGTTTTAATTCTTTTCGTTTTTGAAATTTCCTCAAAAACGGCTCACACAATTTTTTAAAAATCGCCTCCCATACAAAATTTTTTGTATGCTCTACAAGATAGGGTAAGGCGCCATGTCATGCCATGCTTGGGGAAGCTGTGATCTCGTAGAAAAAAATTTTTTTTTCATTGCGGCCTTAATTTGCAGTCGATAGTAAAAGAGTACATAATTAAAGTTGTAGAACATTTTTATAAACTTACATCTTTTATTTCAATTATTTGTTTGTATAACGCTTAGTTTAGCGTCTTGGGTTCGAATCCCATTCAAAACTAAAGATGATTAAGAGATGACTTAAGACATGGCATATTTTCATACGTTACAAAAAAATTATTTCATCCTTCACCGTCTGCATTAGCAGTAATTGCAGTACAGTCGGACGTTAAACCAAAAAAAAAACTTAGTTTAGTTTTTTTATTGTATACAACGGTTAAGCCTTAACCCTTTCAATCCCAAATTTTTTAACTATACACAAACAAATATTTGTACAATGTTTCATACACTTTACTGACATTTAAGTGAAATAAAATCACTTTTAGACCTTCAGCCTTTTTGATGGCAGGACAGAAAAGAGTGACACATATGTCACATTGGGCTTGATGGTATCGAAGTTCCCAACAATATGTGCAGGATTCCTAAACAATATTCTCTTGCTTAGATTTGTAGCAAAAAAAACTAAAGATGATTTTAATATCAAAGCATTATTTAAGACTTAAAAAATGTTACAATTCAAAAATATTGGTAAAATGGACAAAATCACTATTTACAGCCTAAAAAATATATTTGTATGTACATTAACATACTCGAAGAAATGCTACTTTATTTTAGTAAATGAACACGAATATTTAAAACTAAAATTAACTTTTAAAAGAAACTAATGGTCGCGTCCGTGGCGTAGTGGTCAGCATCTTACACTGCAAAGTGGAGGTCTCAGGTTCGATTCCTGGCTAGGGTACAGAAAATTATTACACTTCACATCCAGCGTTCTTTAATCAAAAGTAGTCGCTAACAATTAAAGTTTTTATATTTGTTATTTCACTCCAGTGTGACTTCTATGCCACACTGGGTAAGAAAGGGTTAACCGTTGTACAATAAAAAATATTTGGTTTAGATGGAGGAGGAGGAGGAGGAGGAGGAGAAGGAAAGGAAGAAGAAGATTTGGATAAAATACACCGGAAATTAAAGGAATGATATTAAATAATTAAATACGTTTTTTTTGGAAATAATGTGTGGACATAAAATTCACATTGTTTTCTATTACAGGCTACTCAATTTTATTCGGCAATTCAAAGTCCACCCATACATATACAAGTAAATGTAATAACCCCCCCCCCCCTCTACTATGAAATAATCACTAACACAATGTCTATTTATTTGGGAAAAATCAAAACAAACTAAAAAGAACCAATCACTATTTGTTTCTTTCTCATGTAATTTCATGTATCGACTGGCAAGTTGAAATTGCGTGAGTTACTTTTTTATTTTAGAATTCTATTTTATTCGTTCAACTTGTTCTATTACTTTTTTTCTTCTTTTTAACTTACTTTCTTCATTCTGTCTCACAACTTTTTTATAATTTCCTTTCTTTTAGTCCATCTATTTCATTTATAACATTGAATCATTCTAAAAAAAAATAATAAAAGAATTTTCAAGGATCTTAATAAGTTTTTTATGAAAGAATATTAAAATCAATTTCTTAAATAGTTCTCGTCTTTTTCCTCCCAGTTTTATTTTTACAAACGTTGCCCTTTTTTTGTTTGTATTTCTTTTCATTCTTGTAATCAAAGCATGTAACATTATTTTATATATTAAGTCTATATTTTTCAAAGTATTATTAAAAAATAACTTTTCATTTAAAATATTTAAGTATTGTTACAGGCGCTCCGTATTTTATCATCAATCAAATTCTACACCAGAATTCTTATATCAATTTTTTTATAACAAAATCAAATATAAAAATCTCTTTCATGAGACGACGCGTCTCATGGGGCATTTTCAAACGGTATTTTGCCTAATACAGAGGTTATTTACTCATGTTCTTCTTTCTGTTGTACTACCTACACTTTCAGTGATTGATTGAACTTTACCTTTAAAAAATTATTCAGTTGTTTTTACATCGTTTAGAGTACAAATTATCTGTTAGTTTAATTGAATTAAAGTAAATTAAGAAAATCCCTTTCATGAGACGATACGACTAATGGCTGGTGGAAATTTTTTTAAAGGTTCACCTTTAACATATGGCAAATCCATTAGTTAGCCTTTATCTACTCTATAAGAGGAATCGAATCACACTGTTTTTGTTTCGAATTTCCGACTTTCATTTCTTGACTTCCTTTTTTGGTCCACGTCCCGTCGATACCGGAACTTTAACCCAATGATTTCGTATATAAAAATATTTGTAATATTCTTGACTTTTGGTTTTTGGGGCACTTCCGGTCAAAACACGAACTTCAAATTCAATGATTTTTGTATGTACTCGTTAAGAAGAATCAAATTACACTATTTTTGTTCTCAAATTCCGACTTGGAACTACCAGCAGAAGTAACATAGAGGTAATTCAAAGGTTCCAGAATAAGGTTATTCGGGCTATAACAAGGACGCCATGGTTTGCAAGGAATGCAGAAATACAACATTATTGTAACCTTCCTGGTGTAATGGACAAATTCAGGCGTTTTAATAGAAAATATCAGGCAAGACTTGAAAGTCACGAAAATGAATTAGCATAAATCTTCTAAACAATGCAGAAGAAGTTAGGCGCCTGAAACGTTACCATATTTTGGAGTTGTCTGAAAGAGTTTAAATGTACATAAAATTATAGTGAAAAGTATTCCATATTGTTAAATGTAAATATCTTTGTACATAGTAATTTTCTCTTTTAACAAATGAATAATTGATATAATGAGAGGTACTCAGGGTAATGAGGGCTCAACTTATGATTTGTAAATTCAAAAGATGTGTTTATAGTTTATTTTTAAAAACTGATTGCAAATAATGTTATTTAAAAAATAAAACAAAAAAAACCGACTTTGATTTCTTGGTTTCCGTATATATATATATGCGAGTTGTGTTATGTATTACTGTACAAATTACAGCTTACTAGTAGCTAACAACGTTTCCAAACGTTCACACCGAGCTAGTTTACTAGCGCTAATCAATCACGTGACCTTTTCTCCCCCACTAGCGCTAGTAAAAGCAAACATGTTCAAAGTCACTAGCACGCTAGGGAATACTAGCGCTTTAATTAAACTACCTTTTAGTTTTTCGTTCCCATTACGCTACTTTGCAAGCTGCTTGTCAACTAGCGTCGTGGTAATAGCCCTTAAGGGTCATTATCTTCCCTAATTTTTCTTCCCAATATTTCACCCTGTATAATTGTACAATTGGAGCAGATTGTATCATTCTTCTCGTATAACTTGACCAAAATATTGCAGTTTACTTGTTTATTTTTTTCTTATTTGAGTGATAATGCCTACATAAACCTTAGGTTTGTGTGTAGGTAATGATATGAGGTGATGTACAGATGAAAAAATGCCAGACCTGACCGCGAATCGAACCTGGGACGCCGGATTAGAAGCCAGTTACGCTGACCACTACACCAATGGGCCGGCCAATTATTGTCTTAATAACTTCTCTTTCTTTATTCATAAAACGCAGGACTTGCTCCAATGTTTTCTTCTCTCTCCATTTTACTCTTAACATACGGCGATACACCCAAAAATCAAAGGCATGGATGTTTTAACATATCATTTCCTCAGCATCTGTGCCTTTATTCCATACCAAAGAATTGTTAAGCTGCAGCATCTGTTTTATCTACATAACTTAGGTTGGCGTCAATTAGTAATTTTCCGTATTTTTAAGTCAGAGATTGATTTTAATTTTTCATCATTCACTCATGATTAAAATTAGGTTATGTTTTTCATATTACATTGTTTAATCATTATTATATGGTAGTAAGGTTATACTGTTCATTATTTACATTGTCAAGAGAAAGTCGTGTCAGTGTTTCACACAGTATTGATTTATACTCGTATTTAATTAACCTAATTGTATATGTTAGTTAGCTTAAATTAAATCATTAATTGTGAATAATAAATAATTCTTATAAGTTTACATTGTTTACTCATGATTAAACATAGGTTATATTTTTCATTATATACATTGGCAAAAGAAAGTCGTGTGAGTGTATCACATCATATTATTTTTCTGAAGCTAAAAACTTGATTCTTCCTAAAACATAGATTTAAATTCAAAGTATGTTATTCAATAACGATATACGCGTAATATGGAATACAATACGTAAATTTTTCTGTAAGCAAATACATTTACCTCTCAATATATACATATATATTTAGAATTTTCTACGAAGTAATGCGGTAAATTCTACTATGAATAACCAATATATCGCTCTGAATTTCTATCAGACAAGAAGGAAGGATTCAAGTGACTTACTATGAATAATATATCAAAGCATCTTTCTGTGACGTAACTTAAATAAAAAATACAGGTACGATAAATAAAAGCTGATTTATCTAACTTATATAAAATCGTACGGTATATTAAATTAGTTTGGTATCTTGTTGAAATATATTTCACTAAATTTTTAAAAACGAATGATTTCTTTTTTTTAACTAATATGTGTACGTTGCAATCTGTTCAATTCAGAACAATAAGCAACCCCATGATCCAATGAGATGAGGATGATATGTATGACGTGTAAATGAGGGGTAGTCTTGTACAGACCCAGGCCGACCATTCCTGAGAGAATATGGTTAATTGAACCCCAACCAACAAAGTACACCGGTAACCACTGTCTAGCATTCAAATCCGTATAAAAGTAACTACCTTTACTAGGATTTGAACCAGGAACCTTCGTCTCAGAAAATCAGCTGTTAAATAGCTGATTTTGGCGACGACTTTTACCTCTAGACCAACCCAGTGGGTTGAATGATTTTAATTTTAAAATTGAATGGCCTTCGGGCCAGCCCAGTCAGTCAGCTGGTAGAATTTTTTTTTTTTATTGGTTTAACGTCCGACTGTTCTGCAATTACTGCTAATGCAATAATAGCTGGTAGAAAGTCGCTATTATTTGTTAAGTAACACCAGTTGGGCAAGTGACTTTGTATGGTGACCAGTTGACAGCCATCCATGAACAAACTCCACTGGGGGTCCCTGTTCAAACTCATGTCTAATCTACGTCAAAAAAATACAGCAAAAAGCAGCGATCAAATTGGGTAGTTGTCAACAATGTACAGTTCCCGATAACAAATAAAAGCTTAAAAAAAAATTGAATAATATATAACCGTTTTAAGAAACTAATAAAAGTCTAATGGACCAGTCCTTATTGACCATATTTAGACACTTAATCAGCTGTAAACGTGAGTTTTTCTTAAACATATTAAATTATAACATACATTTAAAAGATCAACAGTTAACAAAATTTTGTAGGAATTTATAAATATATTCTTCGTTCAAGTAAGACATATCGCACACAATATGTTTTTTTTTGTCATCAGTCTCGACTGGTTTGATGCAGTTCTCCAAGCTGTTCTATCTAGCGCAAGTCTTTTCATATCTACATACCTGTAACACCCTACATCTTTCATAATTTGCTTTATATATTCTAACCTTTACATACCCCTAAAATTCACTCCTTCAATATTACTCTCCATTATTGATAGACCAATACCTAAATGTTTTAAGATATGCCTCACAATCCCTTCTTCCGGTAAGTAGCTTCCATATACTTCTTTTTTCATACACTCGCCTAATAACCTCTTAAATTACTTATTTTGTCCACCCACCTAATCTTTTACATTTACCTATAACACCACATTTCAAAATCCATCCATTTCACTTCCATCTTCTTCCTTTCTATAGCCCTTATCACCCACGTTTCACTCCCGTATAATGCTATACTCCAAACATAGTGTTTTAAGAAATTTTCCTAATCTGTAAGTCAACGTTTGTAGTGAGTAAGCTGTTTTTTCCAAATTGATGTTTCATGTTTTATATTAAACTAAACTACAGCTCTTTTTACTTTCTCTTGCCCATATGAATATATAGGAAAGAAATTATTGTTTTCAAATCGATTTTTTGAAATCGAGTTTTCACCAGATATTCACATTTTCACCCTTAAACCTAAAATAAAACATGGTTTTAGCGATTGGTCTGTGTGTGTTTTTCTGTGTGAACAAAATATCCCAAGAACGGAATATTGTACAAAGTTTAAACTTGAAATTTAAATTAGGTACCACTAGAGAACCCGACACAAACGTTTTCATCAAAATCGGTTAACCGGAAATAGTAGTTTATTCGTGTTATTTTTCACTTTATACGATTTTCTGAAAAACGGTATCTACGGTTTTTTTAAATCTTCTTATTCACTACATTTTTTATGTCTAAAAGATAGGGTAGGCGCCATGTCTACTAACATTCTTGGGGAGGAGGCTGTGCTCTCAAAAAAAATGTTTTTTTTAAGATTGCGGCGTTAATATGCATTTTAGCGCAAAAATGTATATAGGTAATAAAAGTTGTAGACAATTCAAAACTCCACAACTTTAATTCCAAACATGTCTTTGTATAACGCTTAGTTTAGCGGTAATTGGTGATTTTCTGTTTTTTTTACGAAAATCTGTAAGAAATAGATTTTTTAAGATCTCGGTCTTAGAATGTAGTCGTAAAATGCATTTTACGAATAACGAAATGTGATGAATAATCTTCGTGCACGAATTGAGGAATGTGTGCGACAAAATGGAGGACATCTTTATGATATGATTTTCAAGTAATTTATAAAAAATTGTAAATATGTAAGTATTACTTGGTATATTCTAAGATTGAACTAAATTTTTTTACTTCCTCACGGTGTTTTCATAATCGCCCGATTCACTGTCTCACTCTATATATACTTAAAAGTAAATAATATAAATATACTTGAAATAAAAGTTGTGGTTATTTTAATTTCACGTAAATATGTCGTAAATTACGACTAAAGTGTATAATCATATTTACATGAAATTAAAATAACCACAACTTTTATTTCACTTTAGTCGTAAATTACGACTAAAGTGTATAATCATATTTACATGAAATTAAAATAACCACAACTTTTATTTCAAGTATATATATTATTTACTTTTAAGTATATATAGAGTGAGACAGTGAATCGGGCGATTATGAAAACACCGTGAGGAAGTAAAAAAATGTAGTTCAATCTTAGAATATACCAAGTAATACTTACATATTTACAATTTTTTATAAATTACTTGAAAATCATATCATAAAGATGTCCTCCATTTTGTCGCACACATTCCTGAATTCGTGCACGAAGATTATTCATCACATTTCGTAATGTGGCTGTAGGAATTCGTGCCACTTCTCCACGTATCCGTTCTTTAAGTTCCCGTACATTTCAAGGCGGTGGAGATTGGAAAATACGTAATTTTAAGTGTCCCCATAGAAAGTAATCACATGGAGAGAGATCTGGTGATCTGGCTGGCCATAAAATGTCTTCGTTCTTAGAAATGACGCGATTGGGAAACAAGCGTCGCAAAACATTAATTGAAGCCCTGGATGTGTGACAGGTAGCACCGTCTTGTTGAAAAAAACATGTTTTGGTAAGCCGGATTACGAATTAATTCCGGTTGAAGACAGTTCTCCAACATGTTAACATAGCGCTGTGTATTCACTGTAACTGCACGTTCATTGTCATCCTCAAAAAAATATGGTCCTACGTAGCCTGTGTTAATATTACACACCAAACTGTCACTTTAATACTGTTATTTATTTAGCGTATGGCTTTTCAAGACATTTAAAAATCAGTATCATAATTGTTATATATTGGGATCAAATATGACCCTCTGTCTATAAGGATGGGAAATAACATTAATGATTGTTTGGGAAACAAATAGTCATAAAAGAAACATGAAAAATATGTACATACAGTACGTAATAATAAAAACATGCTTAAGTCTATATACAGACATCCAGTCTGTCCAAGTAGGCTATTGATTCTGGAGTTGCCATCAGGAAATCCGCTCTCGTCCCTCCTCTAAAGGCAGTTATTCTGCACTCTTTCACTATGTGATCAATAGTTTGTCTTTGACCACACTCACATAAAGGCGATGGTATTTTGCCCCATTTAAACAATAAATCAGCACACCTACCGTGTTTTGTTCTTATTCTATTTAGAGCTGACCATTTTCTACGAGGTAGTCCAAAACCTGGTGGTTTTTGTGAAAACCATGGGATTTGTTCTTGCTGCTTTGATGCCCATTCTTGCTGCCATGCACTGGGTATGTTAAATGCTTCCTCTTTGGCAGTAATTGCAGTTTTTTTAGGTGGCTTTCTTGATCGCAGACGAGTTTTATTTGCGTTTTCAATATCCTCATGAATTCTCAGGTCTTGATTGTCGACAATCTTATCATACTCTCTAATGAGGGCATTCTTGCGGCGCAGGTTTGGGGGTGGTATGTGGCTCAATACTGGAAGCCATTCGGTAGGTGTTGATCTGATAGCGCCAGTGATCATTCTCATGGTATTGTTGAGTTGGGCGTCTACTCTATGAGTGTGAGGGCTGTTTAGCCAGACAGGTGCACAGTATTCAGCAGCTGAGAACACAAGGCTCAGAGCTGTTGAGCGAAGAGTTGAGGCTGAAGCTCCCCAAGTTGTTCCACAGAGCTTTTGTATAATATTATTCCTTGCTTTCAATTTCTCTGCTATTCTTGATAGATGATGTTTGAAAGAAAGAGTTCTATCAAGTGTTATACCTAGATATTTTGGGGGTACTATTGTGAAGAAGCAATTTGTTCTCGAACTGGATTTTGACCTCTCTCTTAGCAAGTTTGTTGTTAAGGTGAAAGCAAGAAACCTCAGTCTTGCTAGCATTAGGCTGCAAGCGCCATTGTCGGAAATATCTACCCATTCTCTTCAAATCATGAGAAAGAACTTGTTCCGCCTCCTCAAACGATCCACACCTAGTTGCTAACACCCAATCATCAGCACAGCCAAACTTTTTGGATGTAGTCTTGGGCAAGTCTGCAATGTAGAGGCTGAAGAGGAGCGGGGCGAGCACCGATCCTTGGGGCAGACCATTTTTCAGTTTCCTCTGTGTGCTTTTGTTGGAACCCATGATGACTTGAAATGTTCTGTCATTCAGCATGTTATTTAAGAGACGAGATGTTATTTTGCATGGAATTACACGAAGAAACTTATAAATCATGCCCTCTCTCCACACTGTATCATAGGCTGCTTATAAGTCAATGAAAGCAGCGGAGGTTTTAAGCTTCTCTTGAAATCCACTTTCAATGAATGTTGTCAATGAAAGGACCTGGTCACAGCAGCTCCGTTTTGGCCTAAAGCCAGCCTGTTCATGTGGTATCACATCAAGGACACTTTGGCAGATTCTATTGTGGATGAGCCGTTCCAGTAATTTGTAAATCACCGATAGCAATACAATAGGTCTGTAACTTTTAGGTGAGTCTGCTGGTTTCCCAGGCTTGAGAATTGCTATTATTTTTGATTGCTTCAATTCCTTAGGTACATTGCCAGTTTGCATTACATCTGTGAAAAATCTTGCCAGCCAAACCCTTGCATATTTTCCACAATTTATAAGGAATTCTGGGTTGATGTTATCAAATCCGGGTGCTTTACCAGGTTTCGTATCTCTAAGCGCAAGTCCAATTTCTTCTGCTGTGAAAGGTTGTGCATATTCAGTCACCACTGCATCATTTTTCATCTTTCTCAGTTCCTGCTTAACCTGGATTGAGTGTTCCTTATCTTTTGGTGCTCTAGATGTTGTCACTATGTGAGACGCTACAGCATTTGGGGTGACACCAGTTAGTTCTATATTTGGGGTGTAATATTAGTTCGCCTCCACGTGGTGCACCCTGGATAACGCTAAATGAGCTAACAACAATCGGCAGTCAGACAAATCAATTGGTTCTCCTGACTAACAAGACATTGGAAAAGCAACATCATCCCTAAATAGACTAAATAGCCGATACACGATATGAACCCGTTGCTACATGATACAAACAGTCCTTTTAAGGACTTACCGACAAAAAATTTCGGACCTTTAGTTCGAATTTGCCATTTGAACATAGAAAGCATTAGTTATTCTAAGAGCCAGTACTTATCTAAGATTTAATACTGTGAAGCGGCTTTTCGTGTATTTTTTGCGGATTTTCGCGTGACCAATATCTAAAATTCTGCTTATTTACGAAGCCCGAAAGGTGGATTGAACTTCTCACTCATCCATAGATTGTTGAGAAGATCTGCGTTGTCATTCATCATGTCCAATAATCGATTACAAAAAGCAAGTCGGGATGCGTGACCAACATTAGTCAAAGCGTGCACTAACTGAATTTTAAACGGATGGAACTGTAGATCTTTGTGTAAAATCCTCCTCACACTGCGATTAGAAATGCCGAGTGATATTGCATGGCGTCGAGCTGAACGCGTAGGACTTCTTAACACAGCCGCCTGCACCTTGTAAACATTTTCTGGTGTACGGACACTTTTTACGCTTCCAGTTCGTGTCTTTAGTGTTGAGCCTGTTTCTTCGAAGTTTTAACCCATATTTTTATTGCATGGGCTGAAGGTATCGGATCATTACGCGAAATATTGAAATAATTACGAAATGCGCGCTGCGCGAACAGGTAACTATCATTATTTTTATAATACGCTTTAACAGCGTATGCTCGTTGTGCACCGCTCCACGACTCCATTGGAACTAAATGGTAAAACAGACGCTTCAAGATGGCGGTAGTCTCATTTTCCTAGCCACACTACAGGAGACTGTATGCAGTGTCGCCAAATCGCCCGATTCACTGCCTCACCCGTTATTACTTATTTTCAAGTATATGTTATTTACTTTTATTACAAAAGTGTATAGTTACTTTTATAAGGATTTGAAAACTAGACAGTGGTTACCGATGTACTTTGATAGTTGGGGTTTAATTAACCATACTTTCTTAGAAATTGTCGGCCTGAGTCTGTACAAAAACATGTCATATATATATATATATATATATCGTCTTCATCTCATTGGGTCATAGGGTTGCTTATTGTTCTTAACCCTTTATAGGGCAATACTACGGGGGGGGGGGAATATATCTTCATGTAAAATGTTAAATTTTGTTTTATAGGGACTTGAACAATGTATTTCTAGTGCCAGAACAGTAAGATATATCATTTTTTTATCTTAAGCCCTGGTAACTATACTTATCAAGAAAAGTTTATTGAAATGGGAATCACATAATGTTTAATGGTAAAAATGCTTATTGAAACAACTTGTAGTCCTATATTACAGAAAAATATGTAGAATAACATATCTCAACTTTATATTTAGCATGAATGCTTGCTTTCGCGTAAAAACTCGAATTTTCTATGCACTGTACAAAAGTAACAACAAAATAACACAGTTGCGCACGCTGGTATAAATCAGTACTACATTCATGTAATTCATGAACCAAATGGTCGCTGCACACTCATTTCAAAATGTGGATGGCCTGCGTACCAGAGAAAATCTATAAAACCATAAAATGCCAATAGGTTTCAACTGCATAGCTTATTCTAAAAGAATCGATCTTATTGCCAGTGGTAAGTTGTTGTTGTTGTTTAGGTCATCAGCCAAAAAGCTGGTTTGAACCTGTAGAGGTTTTACTAAGTAAAACGAGGAGTGAGGTGGTTTACCATTGCCTTCCTCACTGAGTGGAAAAGTATGCTTATCAGCATGCCGGGCCCTCTGAAAAGCATATATTTTCCACTCTGCAAATGACACCTTCACTTCATTCACCACAGGGTCTGGCTGTATAATGAAATTCATTACTTTCAGAGGAGATAACTCTGATTAGTGTCTTTTACACCTCTACCTCTTCTGTTCTTAAATGATTCAGTCATTTAATTGGCTGACCATGTGACAAGAAACAGAACTATTTATTTTAGCCCTGCAACTAACAGATTGAGTGTAAAAAATTTGACACTCCACCTGTCTGTTATGGGCAGCAGTGGTAAGTATACTTACCAAAGACCTATAAAGGGTTACATTGAACAACAGATTGCAACTTGTACACATAAGGGATTAAAAAATGAAAAATAAGTAAACAGCCTTCAAGAAAATGGTACACTATAATTTATTTTTCAAGTAAGTATCTGTCTTTATCAGATGTGACAATCAAATATTAAAGATTTTCGTAAGATTTCAAATATTTAACATCACCCAAAATAATATAGGCCTACAAACGAGTCCTTGGTAATTACATTTGTACAAATAATAATAATAATACCAGGATGTAAAACCTCTTTTTAAATTATATAAAAAGAATATAATAACATCTACTGATTAATTTAATAAAAAAGAAAATAAATTACAAAATATTGGATAAGATTAAATGTCCTTGATTTCATTGTTAGGCTTTTCTCATACTAAGTCTTCTTCTCTTTAAAACAAATTTTTAAAATAATTGAATTTTGTCAATATTAATTTTCTTCGATTCTATATTTTCTAAAAATAATTTTCTTTTATTAACTTTAGTATTATTTTAAAATATCCTACGCGAATAAAAAAATTAAATTCATTTGCCAAAAATAAATTTAGAGGTGAGATAAAAAATATCAGATTCTTAATTTTCTCAAACTTATTTATTTACCTTCATCACCTGTTCAAAAATTTATCAAATTTATTTTAAAATAGATAGCTAGAAAAATATTTAACATAAAAATATAAACAGAACAATAAATAATAATTCAAATTAAAAATAAATTTTATTAATTCAAAATATTATTTGAAGGTGTTTATTTCTAGTAAATTAAATTATATTTTGGGTTTTTAACGTTTAAATTAATTTAATGGTAAATTTATTTTTATTTATATAAATAATTATATTAATGAGATGTAATGAAACGTTTCAAATATAACCTAAAATAAATAAACTTTATGTAAATTGAATTAAAGTTTTTGATTTTTATTACAGCCGGCCCTTTCAAATTCGAATCTGTAAATCAAATATTTTTTCGCATTACAGAGGTGTGTAAATTCAGAAATTAAAACAATAGCACGTATCTTCTAAGAACTAACTTCTTTACTAATATAGCGTTTTCAACTTTTAATTTTTACTTTCTCTTGCCTATATGAATATATAGGAAGGAAAGTATTGTTTTCATGTCGATTTTTCGAAATCGAGTTTTCAACGGATCTACACGTTTTCAGACCCCATGAACGTAAAAAACATGTTTTTAGCGATTGGTCTGTGTGTGGGTGCGTGTGTGTGCGCGCGTGCGTGCGGGTGTGCGTGTGTGTGTGTGTGTGCGTGTGCGCGTTTGTTTGCGCGCGCGCGCGCGCGTGTGTGTGTGTGTGTGTGTGTGCGGTGTGAACAGAATATCTCAAGAACGGAACATCGTACGAACTTGAAACTTGAAACTTGAGTTAAACCCCACTACCGGACCCGACACGAACATTTTCATCAAAATCGGTCAACCGGTAGTAGTTTATTCGTGTCGGTTTTCACTTTTTTGCGATTTTCTCAAAAAACGGCTCCTACAATTTTTTTTAAAAATTGCCTCATTTACTAATTTTTATGCTCTACAAGGTAGGGTAGGCGCCACGTCTGCTGAAATTCTTGCGGAGGTTGTTTTCTCGTAAAAAAATTGTTTTATTAATATTGCGACTTTAATATGCAGTTTAGCTCAAAAATATATTGTAATAAAAGTTGTAGAGATTTTAAAAACCTACGACTTTTACTTCGAACATTTTTTTATTAACGCTTAGTTTAGCGGTAATTATTGATCTTTTGGGTTTTTTCACGAAAATGTGTAAGAAAATCGATTTTTTTTTAAGATTTCGGCCTTAGTATGCATTTTACGACAAAAGTGTATATAATCAAATTTATTGAATATTAGAAGATCTACAACTTTTATTTAGTGCATTTTTCTCTACAGAGCGTAGCTTAGAGTGAACGAGTGATTTTCCGTATTTTTAAGCCAAACTGAGGTCGATTTTCATTTTGCGTCTTTGATTAAAATCAGGTTATGTTTATTGAGGTTAGTTTCTTTGTTTGTTTCTAATGTTTTATTACTAATTTTACGTTTTATTGTTAATTATTTACATTGGCAAGAGAAAGTTGAGTGAGTGTTTCACACCAGATTTTTTGCATTGTAAAAGTTAACTCTCGTCGGTGCCTCTATGTAGACGACTAGTGCTCAAGTTTCACTCACTTGCCGAAAAACTGCTTGATAGAGAGATGCACCATCGACATTTTTATGTAGTTTTTGAAAAATAGCCCTAAGTAAATTATTTATAAAATACGTATAATATTGTGACACTTATATTTTGATTAAAATGTTCGTGTCGGGTTTTCTATTAAGTTCTAACGTAAGTTTTAAGTTTCAACTTCGTACGACGTTCCGTTCTTGAGATATTTTGTTTACACACTCACACAGAACAATCGCTAAAAACATGTTTTTTTTGGATTCAGGGGGTCTGAAAACTTGTAGGCATATATCCGGTGAAAACTCGATTTCTTAAAATCGACATGAAAACAATACTTTTCTTCCTATATAGCAAGAGAAAGAAAAAACTCAAGACGAAGTTAATCACTACAAAGAACTGATCTCATCTGCACTTATCAAAATATGGCATTGTGATGAAAAAATTCACAGAAATTGTGATTCACTCATAACAAGAATGCCAAACGGTATAAGATTTATTATAAATAACAAAGGTTATCATAATTATTAAATATTAAAAGTTGTAATATAAAAAATTAACTTTATTTAATTAACTAAATTATTAATTATTAAATTAACTAATTATGTAAATAAAACTTTAATTATTTAATTTAGTTAAAATTAATTAACAAAACAAATTATCAACTTTTTCCTAAACAGAAAAACTCAGCCCCACTGGATCAGGGAAATTGGGGAGGACATGAACGGACTCCAAATCTCACTTGAGGACCTCAAAACAAAATCCGGAAATTACCACAGGCTGAAGACCATAAGACTTGAACAGCAGAAACCGACGAAACGACAGAAAGTTGTGTATTCTGACAAGGAACGGCAGAGAAGATCAGATGGGTTGAAGGAATTCTTGAGAAAGTTCAAGGAGGGAAACATCAGGAAAGGACTCCAAAACCGCAAAAATTAAAATGAGTTTTTTTTAGTTTGATGAACTTATATAGTCCTATGTGGCTTTAAAAATATTTAAAAAAATTAACTTTAAAATTTCTCGTTTTAATAAACATTTACATTATTCCATAAACCAGTGCAATACAAATAGACTACCAATTTTACAGAAAAACGATTAGTACAAAAAATATTATTTACTCAATACTGTGATTAAGAATTACGTAAATGGGTTCGTATAACATGTTGGATTGGTACACAAAAGCAGACAAATACGTACAAAGAAAAGATAAAATAAAGTCAGGAAAAACGTAAACAGTACATACATATACTAAAATAACACGGTACATAAAATTAACTATTAAATTACCGTAAAATTTTCACGAAGTAAAAAATTACTCGTACGTAATTTATATGAATATACAGTACGCTTTTAACGAATTTCTTAATAAAAAAATCTGGTGTGAAACACTCACTCAACTTTCTCTTGCCAATTCAAATAATTAATAATAAACTAACCTCAATAAATATAACCTAATTTTAATCATGAGTGAAAGACGCAAATTGAAAATCAACCTCAGTTAGGCTTGAAAATACGGAAAATCACTCTTTCACGCTACACTAGGCTCTGTAGAGAAAAATGCTTTAAATAAAGGTTGTAGATCTTTCAATTTACTATCAATTTGATTTTACACTTTTGTCGTAAATTGCATACTAAGGCCGAAATCTTTAAAAAAATGATTTTTTACACGTTTTCGTGAGGAAAAAAACAGTAAATCGCTAATTACCGCTAAACTAAGCGTTATACAAAAAATTGTTTGAAATAAAAGTGGTAGGATTTTAAATTTTCTACATTTTTTATTATATAAATTTTTTCGCTGAAATGCATATTAAAGCTGTAATCGTAGAAAAACAATTTTTTACGTGAAAACAGCCTCACCAAGAATTTCAGCAAGCATGACACCTACCCTATCTTGTAGAGCATAAAAAATTAAGTAAATGAGACGATTTTTAAAAAAATCGTAGGACCAGTTTTTGAGAAAATCGCAAAAAAGTGAAAAATTACACGAATAAACTACTACTTCCGGTTGACCGATTTTGATGCAAATGTTCGTGTGCGGGTCCGGTAGTAGTATGTAACTTAAGTTTCAAGTTTCATGTTCGTACGATGTTCCGTTCTTGAGATATTTTGCACACACACACACACACACACACACACACACACACACAGACCAATCGCTAAAAACATGTTTTTTGGGTTCAGGGGTCTGAAAACGTGTAGATCCGGTGAAAACTCGATATCGAAAAATCGACATGAAAACAATACTTTCCTTCCTATATAGTATTCATATAGGCAAGAGAAAGTAATAATACATCAAAGAAGTAAAGGCTATAAGTAGGCCCACATAACAACCGGGATGTACAACGTCATAGCGTTAGTATACTACCATGAACAAAAACATTTATCCCAACTCGATGTACGCTTCCGTACACCACTCTTCGTCCTCTTCCACGCTCTCTCGCTCTATCTATTTCCAAGAATTGTAAAGAAGCAATACGCACACCACCGACCACACACACGCACATCCGCAAATTTGTTAAACTCATGCTTTTCTTTTGTAATTGTTATACATTTTTGTTTTGTTTGATACAATCATATTTATGCTGTTTTTTATTTTTTAATTCATATATATGTTTTGCCTAATACATATATAGATACAATTATATTTTTACTGTTACTATTAATTTTATTTTCTAAAAAAAATGGGAAGGACAGGAGTCGTAAGATTATTAATCTAATTAGTAACTAAAATATTGCTAATACTAATTACCTTAATACTAATAATACTAATTAAAACTAATTAATAAGAAAAATAATTAATTAATTAACTAAATTTGTAAGAAAACGTAAGCTACAATTTAACTGGAATTATAAAAAAAATAACTACTATTGGTACAAGAAGAATCTAAACGGCAAAAGAGAAAAAGAGAGCCGCAACTACAACGATATTAGGATAGCACTGACAACACGTGATAACAACAATGGAAGGTGGAATGTGTTAATAGCGGGGCAGAGACAATGTTTTTAGGAATGCACGAACTGCAGTCATAAAATACCTCTACTCCTTTCGTTCCCATTGTTTGTAACGGTCATTCAGCCCGGTTGTTACACGGGCGCATCTGTACATACTGTGTGGCAAAGATTGTATTGCCCCTGGTGGAGAGGAGCAGAATTTCTGTTTTTTTTTTTTCACGAAAACGTGTGAAACTCGATTTTTTTTTTAGATTTCGGCCTTAGTATTTACGGCAAAAGTATAATAATTAATTAAAAACATTAGAAATAAACAAAAAACTAACCTCAATAAACATAAGCTAATTTTAATCATACGTATATGAAAGACACAAAATGAAAATTAACCTCAGTTTGGCTTAAAAATACAGAAAATCGCTCTTTCACGCTAAACTAGGCACTGTACAAAAAAATGCTAAAAATAAAAGTTGTAGATCTCTTAATTTTCTATAAATTTGATTATATAGGCTACACGTTTGTCGTAAAATGCATACTAAGGCCGAAATCTTAAAAACATAGATTTTTCACACGTTTTCGTGAGAATAAAACAGAAAATCGCTAACTACCGCTAAACTAAGCGTTAAACAAAAAAATGTTTGAAACAAATGTTGTAGAATTTTAAGTTCTCTACAACTTTATCTGTATTCATTTTTGCGGTAAATGCATAATGAAGCCGCAATCTTAAAAAAACTTTTTTTTTACGTGAAAAAAGCCTCACCAAGAATTTCAGCAAACATGGCGTCTACCCTATCTTGTAGAGCATAAAAAAATTAAGTAAATGAGGCGATTATAAAAAAAATCGTACGACCAGTTATTGAGAAAATCGCAAAAAAAGTGAAAAATTACACGAAAAATACTACTTCCGGTTGACCGATTTAATGAAAATGTTAGTCTGTATACACACACACACACACACACACACACACACACAGGCCAATCGCTAAAAACATGTTTTTTGGGTTCAGGGGGTCCGAAAACGTGTAGATTCGGTGAAAACACGATTTCGAAAAATCAACATGAAAACAATACTTTTCTTCCTATATATTCATATAGGCAAGAGAAAGTAAAAAACTAAAAACCGAAATTTTGAGTTAAAACCATCGTGCCCCCCTTAAGTTTTAATCCGGTAATTTGTTATAGTTCTTGTAAAATTTGGACAATGGCCCAAAATCTAGGATTTATAGTCACCATAGCCTACTCACCACATTTTGTTGTTGTTGTTGTTTAGGTCATCAGCCAAAAAGCTGGTTTGAACCTGTAGAGGTTTTACTAAGTAAAACGAGGAGTGAAGTGGTTTACCATTGCCTTCCTCACCGAGTGGAAAAGTATGCTTATCAGCATGCCGGGCCCTCTGAAAAGCATATATTTTCCACTCTGCAAATGACACCTTCACTTCATTCACCACAGGGTCTGGCTGTATAATGAAATTCATTACTTTCAGACCAGATAACTCTGATTAGTGTCTTTTACACCTCTACCTCTTCTGTTCTTAAATGGTTCAGTCATTTAATTGGCTGACCATGTGATAAGAAACAGAACTATTTATTTTAGCCCTGCAACGAACAGATTGAGTGTAAATAATTTGACACTCCACCTGTCTGTTATGGGCACCACATTTTATAAATTACTATAGAATTCACAAACATAATAAATCATTTATCTCGTTTGAAGATTTCAATATAAAATATCATTTTTCCAGGCCATTAAAACGTATTATAAAAGCAAAGTGTTCTTGCACTCCATAGATTAAGAAATGGAGACCACAAGGCGAGACAAGTATAAACAAGTTGCTTCGCTTATAATACCAGTGTCCTAGATCTGTTGTAAATATATTTTATTGGCGTGTGCCCTATTTATTATTTATATTAAATTAAAATTTCATATGAGTTACATGCATACACAGCCAAACAATTTTTTTCTGAACTTAATTTTTTTTTCTTGTCAGTTGGTTTTACGCCAATAAAACCGAATCTGTTCATGGAGTTAAGCCAAGTTTCATTAATATTTAAAATAGTCTAATATCACCTCTATGTTGTTGTTTTTTTATTTCTACATATGCATTTATATTATTAAGTCTCGTATCTAAAGATACGAGACTTAAGTTTTACGATACAATTGCTGTCCCTACTTTGATGTATGGCAGTGAGTCCTGGATACATACGAAAAAGGTAGACAGCAAAATCCAGGCTGCAGAAATGAGATTCTTACGAAGTGTATATGGATGCAGCCGAAGAGATAGGCTACGAAATGAAGAAATTAGAAAAACACTGAATGCTTTACCGTTGCTAGACAAAATCAAGCAGAACAGGAACAGATGGTGCAGCCATTTGAATCGCATGCCAGGCGAGAGAATACCAAAAGCCGCCAGAAACTACAAACCTACAGGAAGAAGAGATATAGGACGACCGAGGAACAGATGGGTACCGGAACAGGTTCAAGAAACCTAATCCTTGGAAGTGAAGAAGAAGAAGAAGAAGAAGCATTTATATTATACGAGGGTAAGTCAACTATTATCCGCAATGTAGTTATAAAATTATATTGTAATCAAATAGGAAACTTACAAGTACATTATTTTTCGACATAGTCTCCTTGCTTTTCAACGCACTTGGTCCACGTTGTTCAAGTTTCCTGATGCTCTCATAAAAGAAGGTTTTTGGTTGAGATGCGAACCAGGAATGCACCGCTTCTTTCAAAGCTTCGTCCGAGGTAAATCGACGGCTCCTTAATGCCTCTTTGAGTGGACCAAACAAGCGATAATCAGAAGGAGCAAGATCGGGACTATATGGAGGAAAAGCCAGTACTTCAAAATAGTTTCTGGAGCGTTTCAGCAGTGTTGGCAGCAGTATGCGGACGGGCGTTGTCGTGCAACAACACAACACCTTTTGACAGCAGTCCTCAGCGTTTGCTTCGAATTGCAGGCTTTAATTGGCAGTAAACATCTCACTGTAACGTACACTGTTTATTGTTGTGCTCCTTTCCTGATAATGTTCCAGTACTGGACTTTGTGAGTCCCAAAAATCGTAAGCATCAGTTTTCCTGCGGACGGTTGGGTCTTGAATTTTTTCTTTAACGGCGAATTTGGATGTTTCCATTCCATACTCTGCCGTTTACTCTCTGGCTCGTAATGATAGATCCATGTTTCGTCATCAGTAATGATCCTCTCTAAGAAGTTGTCCCGTTAGTTACCATAGCGATCCAATTTTTTTTTTGCAGATGTCCAAGCGCGTTTGTTTATGCAACAGTGTCAGTTGTTTCGGGACCCATCTCGCACAAACTTTATGAAACCCAAGTGTGTTGTGAATGATTTCGTAGGCAGATCCGTGGCTTATTTGCAGACGATGTGCCACTTCGTCAATAGTTACTCGTCTGTCTAAGAGAATCATTTCACGTGAACGCTCAATGTTTTCTTCATTTACGGCGGTAAACGGTCGTACGGCTCCTTTATCTGAACGTACTTATTGCCCCCTACCCACTTCATAGCTAGCCAATGATTTGCCAGCAACGTTGCCAATACTTGCTCTCATAGCTCTGTTACATATTTCGTCAGCCATTTTTTTGGTCTTTCAATAACAGTTATAACCTATAAACATACAATCAGCTGCTTATATTATAAAGTATTGCATGTTAATGCGCTCTATAATTGATGTGTTTGGTACAGAATGCAAGACACGAGTGAACTATTGCAGCTCTTATACGTATGCGCGCATAATGTTTGTCAGGTACAATCTGACAACGATGGCAAACATTCTGGTTGGTTTGAACGCGTGGAACAGCAGAGCTCATCAAGCGTGAAAAACATATTAATGTATTTTACACCTCTACCTTTTCTGTTCTTAAATGATTCCATTCATTTAATTAACTGACCATATGATAAGAAACAGAACTATTTTTAAGCGTGGGAACTAGCAGATCGAGTGTAAATAATTTAACACTCAACCTACCTGTTAAGGGCAGAATATAATACCTATGACTGAAATTTATTTATGTTATTTTTAATTTCAAAATGAAATACTATTTAAAATCATTCAACAAATTACCTTTTGACCTTTACCCCATTTAATAATAAATGCATAACTGTCATATAACGTTACAATTCTGACAGGACCGTAGGCTGAACGTGAATGTAAAGCGGGTTGCGTTTACCTACACTACAATAAACGGACTACTCTGTTTATTGTACCGTACGTATTTCCCAACTGTACGAACAGCAAATAATACATTTGTAAAACGTGTAATAAGTCTGTTACTGTAAAATTTTAATGCTAATTTTAATTAAAAATTCTTAACTTATTTATTAAATAATTAATTAATAATTTAATTAATATTAAATTTATTTGTCTTCATTACTAATTTAATAAATGAATTGTATTTCCAATTAAACAGTTGGTTTTATTATAAATATTATAACTTAAATTATATTATTATATGTTGGTAAAATGCATATTAGGACTACGATATTTAATGAATCTAGTTGTTCGTACCCATTATGCTATTTTGCTAGCTGCTAATCAACAAGAAGCTAGTACTAGCGTCGTCAAAATAGGCCTTAAGAAAACTCAAGAAAGTATAGCTTACTAGCAACTAGCAACGTTTACAAACGATCACACCGAGCTAGTTTACTAACGCTAGTCAATAACATGAGCTTTTCTCCCCTACTAGTGCTAGTAAAATCAAACATGTTTAAAGTTACTTGCGTGCTAGTGAATACTAGTGCTTTAACTAAACTAGCTACTAGTTGTTCGTTTCCATTACGCTATTTTGCTAGCTAACTAGAATTAGCTAGTCAACTAGAAGCTAGTACTAGCGTTGCCAAAATAGGCCTTAAGAAAACTCAAGAAAGTACAGCTTACTAGCAACTTTGATTTTACTAGCACTAGTAAAATCAAACATCTTCAAAGATACTTGCGTGCTAGTGAATTCAGTGTTTTAACTAGACAGTTGTACGTTTTTATTATGCTATTTTGCTAGCTGCTAGGCAACTAGAAGCTAGTACTAGCGTCGTCGTAAAAGAGAAAGAAAACTCTTATCGGTGGCTATTAATATATGAATTCATCAAGAGAATTTCCTAAGCTAAAATATATTTAACGTGCATGAATTTCCCCTACTAAGCCAAACAATCCAGAGGGAGATTTGTTGTAAATCTCAATGGAATACTAGTACGGTGAACAGATTTATGTTAAGGGCTTAATCAGATTGTTGTTTCAGCTACGTGCGTAGGTCATGAAGCCCTGAGGAAGTAGACCTTTCACATGACTAGCCTTGACGTAGGTTTAATAGCCCACCTTTTAATCAATAAATCAATTCATAGCAAAAAAGGAGGTGATTGACTGTATTATCAAAAGTACCATTTGAAACTGAAAAATTTCATGATTTTTGAAGTTCATTGATTCATGAAGTTCTAATATATGATCTTTCTATTCGAAAAGAAGATTAATATAATAAAAAAATTGTGATAAAAATTAGTACAAAGAGAGATGAATAAGTGTACTTGGATGGATATTCTGACCCTGTAAGCCACATAAAAAGTGAAGACAAAGGAGTAGACAGATTTAGGTGATATTTAAAAAGGAAGATTAAAATTAAATAATGTACAACTACCCCGTACACGTAATTGTTAAACAATTACGATTTTTTTTAAATTTTATTTCCAATTTTAACCTGTGAATAGAACTACATGAAATCTGTGATTTTCAAAGAACCACAAAAACACGAATTGTTCATGAATTGTACAATTTTACAAAATTACACAACAAAACTTTTTGGTATTTTTTTTTTTTTTTTTTTTTTACAATTTATTTTATTGTACAATTGTAATTGTACATATTATTCTTTATTTAAAGTATAATTTTATTTATTTTCCTTAAAGAACTCCTACGACCCAAATGCAACTTATATTAAAAAGTTCAATTCACATGATATATACAAGATTTGGAATGATGTTAACAAAACTAAAAATAAACAATATAATAAGAAAATTATTGAATCCATCAATTAAGTTGGAGTACCGATTAAACGAGCATCATCAGAAATATACAAACAACAGACCATTCAGAAGAAGGATAGACAGATATTGCGGTCACAAATAGAGAATAGAAAATAACAATCTTTGACATTACTAAAACAAACCTCAAACAGTTAAAAAACAAAGAAAGAAAATGAACAATCGGAAAAATTTCTGAAACAACATGAAAAAATCATAAATTTCAACAAGATATAACAGCGAGAAGATGAAGTAAATGGATAAAAGAATGAAGGAGAGAATACAGTGAACCCGTGAAGAGAATTTAGGGGTAAACGACGGACGGCTAGAAGAAATAGATAATAAATTAAAATGAGTTTTGATGTTGTCTTGAAGCTCCTGGTTGTGTTTCTGGTGGAGTTCATGCAGCCAGGGATCACGATTAACGCAGTTTTTATTGTAAAGCTTTACAAAGTTTGCTAAGTGCTATTCAAAACAAAATAAGACGTGTGCTGACTTCTGTAATTCGACGGCTGAGAACCAGAGGAAAGTAACTGCAAAAATCGGTTTTTATTTAGTTTTTCACTATTCCTACACAACTTTTTATGCTGCACAACATGGTATTAATGACATTTCTCTATCTTCTAATTTAACGGATATTTGGTAGTTAACGTTTTTCGATAAAACTTTGTTAGCTCAGAACCAGAGAAACATATTGGTAGAGACGTTCCGTGTCTCGCATTGCGCTTCAAAACCAGAGAGACGTATCTGTTACTTATGCTTGTCTGGTTCTGATAAAGTATTGTTTTTAAAACCAGGGGAAATGAATGTTCTAAGGTCAGTAAAGGGCTGTACAAGAGTGTATCCACTCTTATCTTCATATAATGAAGATGTGCGTAAGGAATTGAACATCTTCAAGTTGGAAGACCGAATAATAGAAAACAGGCAGAGATGGCTGGCGCATTTGGAAAGAATGCCTGATGGGCGTATACCTAAGGAAGTATGGAGGTATAGGCCGGTTGGCCGAAAAGATATTGGAAGACCCAGGAAAAGATGGTAGCTGTCCTTAAGAAAATTTCAAAAAAAAAACTTTGAGACCGGAACAGGCGATTTGCCTAAACCCTGTAGTGAAGAAGAAGAAGAAGAAGAAGAAGAAACCAGGGAAACAAATTAGTGTGTAGTAGTTTATTTATTAATAAACTACTACACACTAATTTGTTCTGATCCATGAAAACGGCTTCTTCACAGTGCTGGTGCAACCAAACGACTCCTTGAACAACTTCAATGAGATATTTTCGATCACCCATCATACAGTCCCTATCGAGCACCGAGTGACATCCATCTTCTCCCTGAACTAAAGAAGTGGCAAGGAGGACACAGCTAGACAAATGAAGAGCTTTAAGACGTCAATTTTTTTTTTTTATTGGTTCAACGTCCGACTGTTCTGCAATTACTACTAATGCAGACGGTGAAGGATGAAATGATTTTTTGTAACGTATGAAAATATGCCGTGCCTGAATGGGATTCGAACCCAAGACCACATGATGAGAGGCAAGCACGTTACCAACTCCCCCAATGCGGCCGGCAAGACAACGTCAAGACTCATTTAAATTCATTAGGGGAAACATTTTATGAAGAACGTATTGGAAAGCTCGTCCCCAGGTACGACAAATGCTTCAATCATCAATGTGATTATGTCGAAAATTAGCCATTAATGTACGTAACTCTTAGTGATAAAACATATTTTATCACTAAAATACGATACGGCCGCTTTGGCGCAGTTGGTAACGTGCTCGCCTCTCATCATGTGGTCTTGGGTTCGAATCCTACTCAGGCATGGCATATTTTCATACGTTACAAAAAATCATTTCATCCTCCATTGTACAATAGTTACACCCCAACGTCGTCGCTAATGACCGTTGTAGTTGATGTGACGTTAAATAAACTAATTTAAAAAAAAACATATTTTCTATATTCACTTGTCTTTTATCCGAGGTTGAAGAAACGACTCTCGAACTTTTGATTTCTGAATAAAAAGTTATGTAAACTGGTGTTTCCACTGGTGATTTATACTGTTATTAAGAAAACTTCTGTTTCCAGTACTAACTGGTTTTATTCCTACACTCTAAATGAATTTTCAATCATTCAACGTGTAAGGTTATGTGAAGAGTTAAACGTTTAACATTTTGTATGCCGCAAAGTGCAGCAAGTACGGAGTGGCAAGGAGGACAGCTTGACTAATGAAGAGCTTTCAGACAACTTCAAGACTTATTTAAATTCATTGATGGCAACATATTTTGGAGAGTGTATTGGAAAATTCGTCCACAGGTACGATAAACTCTTCAATCGTCAACGTGATTATGTCGAAAATTAGCCATAAATGTACGTAACTTTTGGTTTTATATTATTATTTAGGTCATAAGCCGGAAGGCTGGTTTGAACCTGTAGAAGTTTTACTAAGTAAAACGAGGAGTGAGGTGGTTTACCATTGCCTTCCTCACTGAGTGGAAAAGTACGCTTATCAGCATGCCGGGCCCTCTGAAAAGTACATATTTTCCACTCTGCAAATGACACCTTCACTTCATTCACCATAGGGTCTGGCTGTATAATGAAAGTCATTATTTTCAGGGGAGACAACTCTGATTAGTGTCTTTTGCACCTCTACCTCTTCCGTTCTTAAATGATTCAGTCATTTAATTAGCTGATCATGTGATAAGAAACAGAACTATTTATTTTAGCCCTGCAACGAACAGATTGAGTGTAAATAATTTGACACTCCACCTGTCTGTTATGGTCAGTACCATAACAGACATACAACTTTTGGTTATAAAACATTTTTACTAAATTCACTTGTCTTTTATTTATGGAGATTGAAAAAACGACCTTCGTATTATGGATGATATTGAGAGGGAACTTATAGGCACTTCCAAAGAATGGTGGAGGGGAGATGGCCTGTTATAGTCTACGGTTGGGTTCCATAAGAGAGGCAAAGAAGAGTGCGGCAACGGGGAGGTGGATAGAAGGTGTCATGGAGTATGGACAGGAGAGTTCTGTCAGAAGAGGATTAAATAAAGGGAAGTGGCGTCTGAGATGTGAGAAACGGTAAACTTAAAGATGAAAAAAGCTCATAAAAAATAATAATAAATTTTATATTTACAAATTTGTGAAAATGTTTATCAATGTTTTTGTATTAGCTGGATTAAATATATTAGTATCAAAGAGAAAGATATCCCATTTATCAATGTAGCGCATAACGTTACAAAATACTAAACATGCAGAGTGTACTATGAAATTTATTAAATAAACGTTAAACAAACTAAAATATAAAGAAATTTGATTTAAATTGGACTGAGGCCAATAACCGGGGACGTATTCGTTCCAAATTTTCAAGGCGCCTCCCCCGTAACTCCATAAACACCCCTCCCCACCATTCTCGGTCCACCTCCTGGGTAGCCAAGGTCGCGGATCAATACTCTCTCTCTTAAAACCCGCTTATTCGCTTGTGCCAGCCGCATTGTACTCATAGCAGACACTCGACTCTCTCACACACGTGCACATCGAGTATCTCATTCTAAACCCCCTCTCTCTCAGCTCGTAACTCTTTCTCCTTTCCCCTTTCTCAAAATAGACAAATTTCTCATTATTTTCCCCATGCAGAAAATATTATCACCCTTAGAAAACAAAGCATTCGCTTATTATATGCCTGCGTTTAAAATATTACAGACATCATTTTTCATTTAAAAAATAACCGATGAGAATTTTTCTTCCAGAATCACCCAACAAAACGAGTATAATTAATTATTTACTTAACTTTAATAATTTAATTTTATAGGCTTAAAAGAAAAGGTAAACGAAACCATTTATAAATCGTTCTTTTTAATCCAACAAGAATAAGGTAAATATTGTAGGTATATAAATTAAGTTCGTAACCTTTTATTATGTTTATAGAACTGGTTTAATCTTTTCAGTTACAACATAAGCTGGTTTAGAAAGCTTTCAAAATAATTAAGACGCTTCTTCACTTGTACAAAACAATGTCAAATAATTTTAATCCTATTTAATCTCGTTCATATCCTTATATCACTCCATCATATACTTATTAACCTCTAATTTGAAATATGTTTACACTTAGCTACATCCTTTCAACCGGATTTCATTAGTCCGATGCAAAGCCCTTTTACCGAACATCGTAAACAAAATTTAAATATTTTAATCGTTACCGGTATAGAAACCACCAGTTTTTTTTTGTTTTTTTTTTTGGTTTAACGTCCGACTGTTCTGCAATCAGCTGTTCTGCAGACGGTGAAGGATGAAATGATTTTTTGGAACGTATGAAAATATGCCGTGCCTGAATGGGATTCGAACCAAGACCGCACGATGAGAGGCGAGTTAACTTTAACTGGTGAAACCACCAGTTAACTTTATTCAATTTGTTTTGTTTGTTTTCCCGAGAAGTAACAAAAAGCAGCGATACGATTTCTTTGGTCAGAAAGAGTAAAAGGAGCAGAAATTCATCGTAGACTTTCAGCACAGTACTGGGACAGTACATTGTCCAGTACATGTGTTTTGTTTTCTCGGGTAAGTGTTTTCATTCGCTAGAGTATGGACTGGAAACACCCCGAATCACCGACGAAGAAAAAATTCAAGTCTGCGCCACCGGCGGGAAAGGTGCATCGGTGGGAAAGGGAAGGCGGGAAATGGCAGGAAACCGTGTTTTGAGACGTAAATGGACATGTGCTAGAAGATTACATGTAGAAGGGGTAAACTAACAACAATAAATATTACTGTGCATTGTTGACTAACAAACTTATTCTTCTTACTATCAAGGATTAGGTAAAAGCTTGTTCCGACTCACAAACAATACTAAACATATACACAAACATGAAATATTCCAACCCGTGCATCTCGATTACTACCATCTTCTTCAAGGTCTTCCCACCTTCCTTCTTCCAACTGGAACATATTCCGCAACTTTGAAGGGTATTCTCTCTTCTTACATCCGTTCCAAATGTTGCCTCCATTGATTGCGGTATTTCTCAACTTTTTCATTTAGACTAAATACACCCAACTCAGATCTAATTTCCTCGTTATGTACTAGATTCATCCTCGAGCAGCCTTTCACCTTTCTTAAAAACGTCATTTCAGCTGCTTGGATCCTACTTTCTTGGCGTATAGTAAAAGGGCTATAAAGGGCTTCTATCTTCGATTGGAAGGAGACCCCTTAATTCCTTTTACAAAACGCTTAAGGGAGCCGGCCGGGATAGAAGGCTAGTGTCCTATCCATATATGTGGCCTGATAGTAACCGTGTGACCGCTAATCAGCTAGGTGCGTCTCAGCAGTAAAAGTCAGCAGTAAACTACAGCTTTTTCTTTCTTACTAGAATTATTGTGAGGAAACTCCTTCATGTATGATTCTGGTTAGGCTTACTTAGTATATGCAGGTCTTCAAGAGCTTCGAGAACATCAAGAACTTCGAGAACTTCAAAATATGAAAAAATTACTCGTATGATTGCGTCCTCTCTGGTAAAACATTCCGGAGTTAAACTAGTCCTCCATCCGGATCTCCGGGTGAGGACTATCAGAGAGGACTTCAACAAAAAAATAAAAGTTTCTGAAATTCTTCGAGTTGGAACATGGAATGTTAGGAGTTTAAAACAACCTAGTACGTTATCAGAAATTATGTAGGGTGTTACAGGTATGTAGATATGAAACGACTTGCGTAAGATAGAACAGCTTGGAGAACTGCATCAAACCAGTCGAGAGACTGATGACAAAAAAATATATAGTAAAAATTCTAAAACATTGATATAAAGTTTTTTTATTATAGTAATTCAACGTAGTATAAAGTTAAAAAGTAACAATATTGTGAAAAAAGTTTAATGCCATATCGTTTAGTACAAAAAAAGAAATTTCATTTTATGATTTGAACTTATAAAAACTTAGAACAATAAGCAATAAAATTAAGCCACATGATTTATTAGTTTTATCTAGCCAAGGTCGTTAATTGAAGCCTATAATTTTATTTAACTTCTATATATACTATTTTAGCAGGCAGAACTTTGTCACCGCATAGTATATTATAATAGGTACCTAATGAACAAGTACAGTGAATTGTAATGTATTTGTCTCGTAATCCAAAACAATTAATTTAACGTTCGTATTAAAAACGATTTAAAAACCGATTTAATAGTTTTTTTTACTAACCCACCGGGTTGGTCTAGAAGTAAAGTCGTCGCCAAAATCAGCTGTTTAACAGCTGATTTTCGGAGACGAAGGTTCCTGGTTCAAATCCTAGTAAAGGTAGTAAAGGTAGTAAAGGTACTTTTATACGGATTAGATTGTTAGAGAGTGGTTACCGGTGTACTTTGATGTTTGAGGTTCAATTAACCATACTCTCTCAGGAATGGTCGGCCTGAGTCTGTACAAGACTACACCTCATTCATATTATACATATCATCCACATCTCATTGGGTCATGGGCTTGCTTGTTGTTGTTGTTTAGGTCATCAGCCAAAAGGCTGGTTTGAACCTGTCGAGGTTTTACTAAGTAAAACAAGGAGTGAGGTGGTTTACCATTGCCTTCCTCACTGAGTGGATAAGTACGCTTATCAGCATGCCGGGCCCTCTGAAAAGCACATATTTTCCACTCTGCAAATGACACCTTCATTTCATTCACCACAGGGTCTGGCTGTATGATGAAATTCATTACTTTCAGAGAAGATAACTCTGATTAGTATCTTTTACACCTCTACCTCTTCTGCTCTTAAATGATTCAGTCATTCTATTGGCTGACCATGTGATAAGAAACAGAACTATTTATTTTAGCCCTGCAACGAACAGATTGAGAGTAAATAATTTGACACTCCACCTGTCTGTTATGGGCAATGGGCTTGCTTATTGTTCTCAATTGAACACATATTAGGAATTTAAAAAAAAATAGTTTTTTTAAATAGTGAAATAACGATTGGGTAAGCAATTTTTTAGAATGACTAGCTGACAGCTGATCATCAAAGGATCCACTGAGGGTCCTTGTTCAAATTTACATTTACTCCAAATCAAAATATCAGCTAAAACAGCGATCAAATACAAAAGTGTTATCTACATTACGGTTGATAAAAGTAAGTTACTTGTACTATTACCAGAAAATAAAAAATGTAAGCCACCACCGAACGATTGGTGCCAGCGTACCAGACATATTTTTACTTACTAACTTTTCCCAAATACGAAATTTTATAAATTTATCACCTAGAAATATATATCAAAACACTTTTTATAGACCTGTATATTTTTCAATATTAAAACAACCACGGGGAATTATCTTGGCGACCGGGAGTCCATCTTTTTGTCATGCCCCACCAATACGCATGTACGCTGAAGGAGCGGTACCAGCGTACCAGACATATTTTTCCTTACTAACTATTCCAAAAAACTAAATTTAAAAATTGACTTTAGGTCATCAGTCGAAAGGCTGGTTTGAACCCCTGAAAATTATGCTTATCAGCATGCCGGGCCCTCTGAAAAGTATCTACTTTCCACCCTGCAATGACACGTTCACTTCATTCACCCTAGGGTCTGGTTGTATGATAAAATTCATTACTCTCAGAAGAGGGAACTGTATCTTTTTCACCTGTACCTCTTCTGTTCTTAAATGCTTCAGGCTGACGATGTGATAAAAACAGAACTATTTTTTGTATCCTGGAACTAGCAGATCGATTGAAAATAATTTAACACTCCACCTGCCTGTTAAGGGCGCGAATAAAATTTGTTGGTTAAATTTTGTAAATCTTCTATTTCTATTTACATTATATAATTTCAGATTTAATTTTGATATATTGAAGCCAACCTATCAAAAAAATAAAGTAAGTAAATAACACCTGTTTTTTACATTAAAATTGATGCACGAAACTATGTAGGTGTTCGGATTCAGTTGATGGCACACGCTACCAAGATAAAAAATTGAGTAGAAATACCGACAAGGATGAATTATTTTAACCCTCCCACATGATTCCTTAGAAAATGTTATTCAGTTTCAAATCAGACCAAGTTGTTATAAATTCTTATTGCATGATCCTTTACGATTGATTACAGTTATTAAATTAAATAAATTTTCAATAGATTTTATTATACTTTTTTCATAAATTTTAATTTATATAAACAAATTTTTTCGTGCAAAATAAAGTACTTAGTATGCACTTGTTTGTCAATTACTAGTAACTCCCTGCTCGCTGCCTTTTACGGCATACAAACTGTTGAACGTTTAACTCTTCACACAACCTTACACGTTGAATGATTGAAGATTTATCGCGATTGTAGGAATAAAATTAGTTAGTACTGGAAAAATCCCCAGTGGAATCATCAGTTTACATAACTTTCTATTCAGAAATCGAAAATTCGAGAGTCGTTTCTTCAACTTTGGATAAAAGACAAGTTAATATAGAAAATATGTTTTATCACTAAAAGTTACGTACACTTATGGCTAATTTTCGACATAATCACGTTGAAGATTGAAGCAATTGTCGTACCTGTAGATGATCTTTCCAATATGTTCTTTATAAAATGTTGCCCCCAATGAATTAAAATTAGTTTTGATATTGTCTTGAACCTCCTCGTTGTGTTTCTGGTGGAGTTTATGCAGCCGGTTATCACAATTAATGCAGTTGTTAAATGTAAAACTTTTCGAAATTTGCGGAGAGCCATTGAAAACAAAAGAAGAGGTGTGTTTTTTTTCAAATTAACATTATTTGCAATCAGTTTTTTTTAAAAATAAACTATAAACAAATCTTTTGAAATTACAAATCACAAGTTGAGGCCTCATTACCCTGAGTATCTCTCATTATATCAATTATTCATTTGTTAAAAGAGAAAATGATTATGTACAAAGATATTTACATTTTACAATATGGAATACTTTTCACTATAATTTTTGTACATTTAAACTCTTTCAGATAAGTTCAAAACATGGTAACGTTTCAGGCGCCTAACTTCTTCTGCATTGTTTAGAAAATTTATGTCTAATTCATTTTCGTGACTTTCAAGTCTTGCCTGATATTTTCTATTAAAACGCCTGACTTCGTCCATTACATCAGGAAAGTTGCAATAATGTTGTATTTCTGCATCCCTTGCAAACCATGGCGCCCTTGTTATAGCCCGAAGAACCTTATGCTGGAACCTTTGAATTACCTCTATGTTACTTCTGCTGGTAGTTCCCCAAAGTTGAACGCCGTACAACCGAACTGGTTTAAGTAACATTTTGTAAAGCAGCAACTTATTCTCAAGAGAGAGAGTGAAGAGTTCCCGCCAATCAGCCAGTACATCCTTTTGTATTTTAAATTTAATTCATTCCTCTTCATTCTCACATGGGTTTTCCAAGTTAACCGCCTGTCAAGATGCATACCCAGGTACTTCACAACGTCACTTTGTGGTAAACGTAGTGAATTGTTTTACGTATATTTTAGTGTTAAGATGTAAAACATTGTTGAATGGATTATATAATTTAAGTATTTAGTTTTTAACAGAATATGAACGAAAAGTTAATGGTTGGTCTTTTAGAACAGTTTAATTTATTTAAGCACAAAAAACTTGTATTTTATTTATGGCTAATCGGAGGTTGGAAAAATCGACCCTCGTATCAACCTTTTCTTTATATCCGTCCTGGAAACAATATTCAAAATAGTGAAAAAAGCGAGTATATGAAAAACTAGTATATGGAATCATCTTACCAGAAGAAGGGATAGGCTAGTGGGGCATATCTTAAAACATCCAGGTATTGGTCTATCAATAATTAAGGGTAATATTAAGTGAATTGTAAGTGGAGGCAACGTTTAGATTATGAAAAGCAAATTACAAAAGATATAGGGTGTTACAGGTATGTAGATAAGAAACGACTTGCGCAAGATAGAACAGCTTGGAGAACTGCATCAAACCAATTGAGAGACTGATGATAAAAAAAAATTGAAAAAATTAAAGAATAAATAATTGAGAAGAACATATTGTAAGAAGGTACTTTATCGTACATGATGCCTAACTGAAATTTTACGGTCACCTCTTTAGAATAGATGAAAAACGGTTGGCAAAACAAATTTTTACGACCCTAATCCGGAATAAACTGAAAAAACTTAATGAACCGAACCAAATTCAGACAACTAATTACGGACTCTTAAGAGCTTTCTTGAAGAGCAAAAACAGAACACCGGATGAACAAAAGAAAGAAGAAAAGCTGAACGAATGCTCAGAATTTGGGCTGAAAAAAAGAGTTTCCAGAAACGACTAAAGACACTTCACAAGGTCTAAAATTGGCCCTAAAAAACCGGTACCTATAAACCACAACCGGTTTACAACAAATTTAAGACACCAAACCGGAATAAACCGAGAAAACTTAATAAACCGAACAAATTCAGACAACTACTTAAAGACTTTCACGACTTCCATGAAGAGCAAAAACAGAACACCGGGTGGACAGAAGAAAGGAAAAAAGCGTACAATAAACAAAGGCTGAGATTGTGGGCTGGAAAAAGAGCTTCCAGAAAGTCTAACGTCACCTCACGAGGTCTAAAATTGGCCCAAAAAAACCGGTACCTATAAACCACAAAATCATTCGTTTTGTGGTTGTTTTATTACAGATATATTTTCATCTAAAACCGCAGATATGATAATCAGAAAATATAAAATACCTTGTGTAAATAAAAATAATAAAACTGTATTATATTAATGTTGGCACCAATGTAAACGATCTTGTGACTTTTTCTTATCTAAAATGTTGCGACAATTTATTATCACGTATGTCTTTCTTCTGTTTATTTATTTATTCATGACTAAGGTGTAATTTATTTTCCATACTGTCAACAGGTAAAATATTAATTGTCCGGTTTATGTATTGCATTAGGGATATTTGAAATGTTGTTTTGGTAATACTGCATCAGGTATAAAGTAATACTTCACTTGTCGCTTTAAATTATTTTAAGGTTTACTTGCTTATTCATTTTCTTCTCGTCTTTTTTTGCAAATACAATCAGGTCCTTATGGAAATTAATTGCTATATAAGGTAAATCGATTCATAATCTGTTGTATAGTATAACATGTACAGTTTTATTCAAAACACTGTTTTGATCTTATTGTATATAAATTTTTTACATGTGTGTACTTTACAAGGTATACCTGTACATCTAGTGGGTTAATAATAATTCAAATAAAGGACATTTAAAAATAAATTTAAATGTTCTATTAATTATTTATATTACCTAGCCTCTTACGTACACAAAGGGCAAGTTTCGTGTAAGGGTATATATGTACGAGGTGTGACTATTAAATAAGGAGACTGACGTAAAGAAATTTATTTTTATTTTATACATAATCACTTATTGTTACGTTCAATATACACTCCTTTTCTACCCTACAACGCTCCATGCGAATTTCCCATTGTTGGAAACAGTGCTGGAAGTCATCTTCTGTCAGCTCCTTCAGGACATCTGCCGCTTTGTCTTTTACAGCTTCCACAGACTCAAATCTTGTCCCTTTTAATGCAGATTTTATCTTAGGGAATCGGTAGAAGTCTCATGGTGTAAGATCTTGTGAATTAGGTGGATGTTCTAACACTGAGATGCTTGGCTAGGAACCTCTTGAATGATAACGCGGTAGGAGCTGGCGCATTGTCTTGGTGGAGAACCCATGATTTGTCCTTCCAATTTCGGGGCGTTTTTTCCTTACTCTTTGACGTAGTTTAGAAACTACCTCAAGGTGGTAATATTGATTATTTTGTTTGACCTTCAGGAACCCAGTGAAGGTACGCAATCCCATGGATTTAAAAAAAAACAATCATCATTACATTAAATTTTGACTTGCTCATTCGAAATGTTTTGCCTGTCGGTGAAGTTCGGCTCTTCCAGTGCATGGATTGGCGCTTCGTTTCCGGATCATAAGTAAAAAAAACAAGTTTCATCGCATGTTATTATCTTCTACCTGTTCCCTAAGGTGAAATCTGCATTAAAAGGGACAAGATTTGAGTCTGTGGAAGCCGTAAAAGAGAAAGCGGCACGTATCCTGAAGGAGCTGACAGAAGATGACTTCCAGCACTGTTTCCAACAATGGAAAATTCGCATGGAGCGTTGTAATGATAGAGAAGGAGTGTATATTGAACGTAACAATAAGTGATTATGTATAAAATAAAAATAAATTTTTTTACATCAGTCTCGTTATTTAATAGCCACACCTCGTACAAGATCATTCCTTGAAACGTCAAAAATTTTTAAACATAAATTTGTGACTATAGTCCGATATACAAAAGAAAACACTTGTCTTTAAACAACAATATTTTTTGAGCCGTTGTACGTAAAAACAATTACGATACGTCAAATTAAAGCTTGTTTATTTTAGTTACAGAATTTAAATTATAATTTTCGGAAATTAATAGTGTATTAATATAACGAATTACGCATAAAAACCATCCTGTTTTTAACTACTTTTCCAGTAAACCCGACTTCAATGTACTATTACTTCGTTCACGCGTACTTTAAAATGTTGAGGGTTCCAAAGTATTATATGTTTATGTAATCCAGTAATTAACAATAAAAAAAGCTTTAATTTGATGTTGTGTTGTTTAGGTCATCAGCCGAAAGGCTGGTTTGAACCTGCAGAGGTTTTACTAAGTAAAACGAGGAGTGAGGTGATTTACCAGAGCCTTCCTCACTGAATGGAAAAGTTACGCTTATCAGTATCCCAGGCCCTCTGAAAAGCACATATTTTCCACTCTGCAAAAGACACCTTCACTTCATACACCACAGGGTCTGGCTGTATAATGAAATTCATTACTTTCAGAGGAGATATCTCTGATTAGTGTCTTTTGAACCTCTACCTCTTCTGTTCTTAAATGCTTCAGTCATTTAATTGGCCGACCATGTGATAAGAAACAGAACTATTTATTTTAGCCCTGCAACTAACAGATTGAATGTAAATAATTTGACACTCCACCTGTCTGTTGTGGGCGTTAATTTGATGTATCGTAATTATTTTTACATGCAACCATTAAAAAGATATTGCTGTTTGAAGACAGGTGTTTTCTTTCGTGAATCGGACTACTTTTACATTTGTATTTCTTCTAATCTTAAATGCTTCAGTCATATAATTGGCTGACCCTGTGATAAGAAACGAAATTTTTTTGTAGCCCTCACACTAGTAGATCGAGTGCAAATAATTTAACACTCCATCTCCCTGTTATGGGCAAAATATGTATATATTTTAATTAATAATAATTAATATTTATACAATAGGTACTCTATTTACCGTGCTGCAGTCTCGTCGGTTACCGATGTAAAATCGAAGCGATATTAAACTAGAACCTTCAAAAAACCGGGTAGGGGAATTTGTGTATTCGTATATCTACTACCAGATTCTATTTTAAGGACTTAAAATAGGAAGGAAATATTATCAATAACCCATCGTCCATTGTAATGAATTTAATTCATATTCTGAGGAATTACCAGGAACTTTTGTAATCTGTGAAAACACTTACTGGATATGCAGATTGGCATAGTTAAACATTTTAATTGATAAAATGAAAAAATATCTCAAAAAATTTTTTGTTTTGGTTTATTTTGTTAACTTCTTAGAAACTCAAGTCTAACTTTGTGAACACTTTTGAGTTTCTAACAGTTATATATTTATCTAAAATTTTGACCCAGATTCGAAATCTATAATTTTCTTACCTTTTGAGATCTGTTGAAAGAAACAGTTGTTGGTGTTTTGGTCATCAGCCAAAAGGATGGTTTGAACCTCTAGAGGCTTTACTAAATAAAACAAGGATTGAGGTGGTTTACAATTGCCTTCTCACTGAGTGGAAAAGTATGCTTATCAGCATGCCAGGCCTTCTTGAAAGTATCTACTCTCCACTTTGTAAATGACACCTTCACAACATGCACCACAGGGTCTGGCTGTATAATCAAATTCATTACTCTCTGAGGAGATAACTGAATAGTGTATTTACACCTTTACCTCTTCTGAACTTAAATGCTTTAATCAAATAGTTGGCTGACCATGTGATAAGAAACGGAACTAGTTTTTGTAGCCCTGGAACTAGCAGATCATACTAGCAGATACATATTTTGTGCAAATAGTTTAACACTCCACCTGCCTGTTATCTGCTATCAATCTGTTAGTTTCAGGGCTAAAATAAATAGTTCTGTTTCTTATCAAATGATCAGCCAATTAAATGACTGAATCATTTAAGAACAGAAGAGGCAGAGGTGTAAAAGACACTAATCAGAGTTATCTTCTCTGAAAGTAATGAATTTTATTATACAGCCAGACCCTGTGGTGAATGAAGTGAAGGTGTCATTTGTAGAATGGAAAATATGTGCTTTTCAGAGGGCTCGGCTTGTTATTAAGCATATATTTCCACTCAGTGAGGAAGGCAATTGTAAACCACCTCGCTTTTTGTTTTACTTAATAAAACCTCTACAGGTTCAGCATTTCGGCTGATGACCTAAACAACTGCCTGTAATGGGCAACAAACAGATTCAAAAATATCACATAATTTGTACGGATGGATAAACATAATAGAAAATTTTTATCGTTTATTTAAACTTGACCGTTATTTCTTTAATCAGTTTGGAAGTGGATCAAATGAGAGAGTTTATTAGTTGATTACGCAAAATCTGAGGGTGACAAAGAAAAGCTGACGTCAATTTACTACGCAATTTATAACATTAACGCATCTACCCTAGTCTTCTTCTACGTAGACGCTGTTACCCTTCCTTTATCTAACCGCAAATTTAATTAAAAAACTGTGGAAATTAAAAGATTTTCAAATTGCTGTACACCCTACCATCCCATCCATTGCTTTTTAAATAATCCTTACATAATTATCAGACTTAAGTGGTTTAGTGGAATACGTTTTAATTTTTAATAAAATAAATTAAAATTGTTTCTCATATTTTACTCATTATGAGTAAGTAATATTAGGATAACGTTTTTGAGATAATTTGTTCAAGAGAGAGACGCATACAGACCAATCGCTAAAAACATGTTTTTTGGGTTCAGGGGGCCTAAAAACGTGTATCTCGGAGTAGTACAGAAACAAGCATTCGAGCACAAATATCCAGATTATCCCGAATTTTCCTTAAAAATCGTTAAAAATTCCTTAAAAAATCCTGGATTTCTCTCTAGGAAAGTTTGGTATAATCCCGAAAACTTTTTCGGAAATTTTGGGATAACAACTGACTTCAATAACGACCAGAAAATTTTTAATAAAATAAGCGACTTATTTAAATCATGGAATTCTCTCTAGGAACGTTTAGTGTAATCCCGGACAATTTTTTCGGAATTTCAGGATAACAACTCTACTTCAATAACGTCCTGAAAATTCATAAAAAAAGGGTTTTTCTTTAAATCCAGGATTTTTTTCTAGAAACGTCTGGATATTCCCGGACATGTTTTTGGAAAAATTTGAGACATTCACAATAAAGTTTTGTAAAACTGGGCTAAACAGGAACATTTCTGGGTATTCCCGGAATTTTTTAAGGAAAATTCGGGATAACGGGATGTTTGTGCTCGAATTTTTGTTTCTATACTACTTATCGGGTGAAAAACTCGATTTCGAAAAATCGACATGAAAGCAATATTTCCTTCATTATATATTCATGTCTGCCCATAACAAACAGAAGCTGCTGATGCCGTCAAAAACCTCATTTTAGGGTTATCTCAAGCGGAATAGAAAAGAATTTTTTGATAATTAGTTCGAACGCATGGAAAATTGTATAAATCATAAAGGAAAATATTTTGAAAAACAATAAAGCAGTTTTCAATGACAAATTACTGTTTCTTTATTATTAAGCTCAAAATAATAAACAGTGGCCCTCGTTTTTGTAATTGAAGATTTTAATTAAATTTAGTTCGAATTGCCATACTATTTTGTTAAATCAATGAAACAAATCTACATCAATGTACATGGGTTATTTATATTGCAGTAAAGATTATTTTACTAGAACATTGAAAGTAGACTACTATTTACTGGCAAACACGATGTAATAAATAAAATTTGTTTACGTGATAATTTTAGTCAGAGAGCGGATGCCGCCTCCAATCTCCGGATGGACAGAAGTTACTACGTTCAACGAATAATTTTCAGTCTGCATTCATTCTGTGCTAGCCTATACAGCGTGTTTCAAAATTGTTAACAGTTATACAAAAATACTATTTTGTATGGCTCATTCTTATAATTTCTCACATATCGCTGGTGACCAATATCTACTTTTTTTAAACAAAATATAACCCACAATTTATTTCATAAATTTTTTTAAAATAATTACATTCCCTTAAAATCACATTTTTCCTTCCCATTTTAATTTATCTTGGCTTATATGAATACATATAGAAGAAAAGTAGGAAAAAGTAGTCCAAAAAGTATTATTTTAATGTCGATTTTTTGAAATCGTGTTTTTTATCGGAAAAAAGTAATATATAATTAACACAAACCAATCGCTAAAAACATGTTTTTTGGTTCGGGGGTCTGAAAACAGGTACATCCGTTGAAAACTCGATTTCGAAAAATTGGCATGAAAACAATACTTTCCTTTCTATATATCACATAGGCAAAAGAAAGTAAAAACCTAGACTACAATTCACGCATTTCTAGGCTACTGTGTAAAAAAAATTCGTGAAAATCACTATTACTTTATAAAGTAAAAGTAATAATAATTTTACAAAAGTAGTAAATGAGGCAATTTTTAAAAATGTCATAGAAGTTGTGATTTTATTACTTTGTTTGCCACAGAATTTTTAAAATTCTCACAATTATTAAATCACAATGAAATAATTAACAGGTTTCGATGAATGAAACAATGAACATGAACTGGTTTCAGATCTCCTGAACCAAAAACACTTGTTTTAGAGTTAGGTCTGTCTGTGGACAAAAATCTTAAGAATGAACTAATGTACGACGAAGTAAAAACTTAAAGATTAAGTTAAGTACTCTTAAGTTTAAGTTTACGTTTAAGTTAAGTTAAGTTTAAGGCGACTCGACATAAACATTTCATAAAAATCGATCAACCGGAAGTAGTAGTTAATTCGTACGATTTTTTTCACTTTTTGGGATTTTCTTAAAAGCGGCTTCTACAATTTTTTTTAAAAATCACCGCATTTACTACATTATTTCTGCTCTATAGGGTTAGCGGCATATCTGCTAAAATTCTTGGATCTGTTTTCGCCTTGAAAAATTTTTCTTTTTAATACTACGGCCTTAATATATTTTTTAGCAACGCACATATTGCAATGAAGTTGTAGCCTAAAAATTATAAACCCTACAATTTTACTTCAAGTATTTTTTTCTACACCGCTTAGTTAAGCGTTAGGCCTAATTAGTAATTTTCTTTATTTCGTTCATTAGAATCGGTATAAAATGGGTTTTTTAAAATTGCGACCTTAGTATGCATTTTACGACGTAAGTGTACATAACTCAAGTTATACAAAATAAAAAAAATGTAGTAAATGAGGCAATTTTTTAAAAAATTGTAGGAGCCGTTTTTGAGAAAATCGCAAAAAAGTGAAAATGACACGAATAAACTACTACTTCCAGTTGACCGATTTTGATTAAAATGTTCGTGTATGGTCCTCTGGTTGTAGTACTTAACTTAAGTTTCAAGTTTCAACTTCGTACGATGTTTTGTTCTTAAGTAATTTCGTTCACACACACACACACACACAAACCAATCGCTAAAAACATGTTTTTTGGTTCGGGGGTCTGAAAACAGGTACATCCGTTGAAAACTCGATTTCGAAAAATCGGCATGAAAACAATACTTTCCTTTCTATATATCACATAGGCAAAAGAAAGTAAAAACCTAGACTACAATTTCACGCATTTCTAGGCTACTGTGTAAAAAAAATTCGTGAAAATCACTATTTAACGCTAAAATAGGATTTAGCGTCAAATAGTGATTTTCCGTACTTTTAGTTCCAACAAAGGTTGATTTTGATTATAAGTCATCTACTCATGATTAAAATAAGGTTATGTTTTATTCATTTTAAATTGTTTACTTATGATTAAACGTAGGTTATTATGTTACATTATTTACATTGAACAAGAGAAAGCCGTTTGAGTGTTTCCCACCAGATTTTTAACAGTAGTATCAACTCCCGAGAGATTATAGTGAATTTCAAAACACCCTGTGTACAGAAAACATTATAAAAGTGCTATACAGTTCACTGTTTCCATGACATTGTTTGCTTGACTGTAAGTTATAAATTGTACTCGTGCTAAAAGTTTGCGTGTTAAACGTTTGCAAGCTGACTCGTACATTGTTATACAACACACAGTTCGTATTTTAAGTAGCCGATATTTTGAGTCAGTTACATTCAGTAATAATCTAATATATACAACTTTTGTTATTACTCTTATAGAATATTTTTACAATACTAAGAACTAAAAATAAATATAAAAACCCCTTTGATAAGACGACGCGTCTCATGGCAGGTGGAAATTTTTAAAGGCTTACCTTTGACTTATGGCAATAACCATTAGTAATTTCTGTATCTACTCTATAAGGGGAATCGAATGGAACTATATTATATTTTGTTTCCAAATTCCGACTTTGATTTCTTGACTTCCGGTTTTGGGCCACTTTGTAGAATAGCAGTCTATGCTCCGGTATGTCGTTAATCTAAGATCCAGCTTAATAATTCGTTGTTGAAAATTCAAGGAATTAATTTAAAGTAATTGTGTTTAGGTCAACAGCCGAAAAGCTGGTTTGAACCTCTAGAGGTTTTACTAAGTAAAAACGAGGAGTGAAGTGGTTTACCATTGCCTTCCTCACTAAGTTGAAAGAGTATGCTTATCAGCATGCCAGACCCTCCGAAAAGCACCCACTTTCCACCCTGCAAATGACACCTTCACTTCTTTCACCACACTATACTGGCTGTATAGTGAAATTCATTACTATCAGAGGAGATAACTCTGACTAGTGTCTTTTACACCTCTACCTCTTCTGTTTTTAAATAGTTCTGTCATATAATTGGCTGACTATGTGATAAGAAACAGAACTATTCTTTTTTATAGCCTTGGAACCAACAGATCGAGTGCAATTAATTTAACACTCCACCTGCCCACTATGGGCATCAAGATAAATTATAAGAAAAAAATATAATATTTAAAAATAAATATTCCAGAAGCCAAATATCTAAATTTGAAGCAAGAAAACAAAAGATAGTGTCATTTTTTTCATTTCTAATGTGTGTACGTTGCAATCTGTTCAATTCAGAACAATATGCAACCCCATGACCCAATGAGATGAGGATGATGTGTATGATGTGTAAATGAAGTGTAGTCTCATACAGACCCAGACCGACCATTCCTGAGAAGTATAATTTTAAATAAATAATTTGAACCAGTTAGAAAAAAATTAAAAGAAATAGAATATCAAGATTCAATTTAATTAAAGAACCAACTAAAACAATTTTGATTATTTTAAAAAATGCTGATAAAATTTAAATAAATTATTAAAGACTATAAGACCAAGTGCAACTTTTGCCCCATTTGATTCCCAATCGATGGATGGACAAGAAGAAACCAGAGGACTGCAAGCAATCCAGAACAATACGTAATTTTGATTATTCATAAATAACTGAGCTCATAAAATACCATTAAACAAGTTTAAATATTTTAAAATCATATATATATTACAATAATTATAACAGTAAATTCATTAGCATAATTAGTATTATAACAAAAGTGTTATCAATAATTACTAAACTGTTTACAATTTTCAATTTTATGTAACATTCAATTTTGTGTTCAATTTAATTTCTCGTTCATTAAACATTTTCATTTTTCAATTTCAATTTCTTTATTTCATTTATTTATTTATAAATTTTTACAATTTGCGTTCAAAACCGGAACTTCAAACCCAATTTTGGTATCTACTCTTTAAGAGGAATCGAATAACACTATTTGTGTTTCCAAATTCCAACTTTGATTGCTTGACTTCCGGTTTAAACCGGAATTCAATCCAGGCTCACTAATTTCTGTGTAGATTACGAATCCGAAAACTTTTTGTTGATATTTCTTATAGCTTCTGCTATTTGGGTGTGACGAACGAACGAACAAAAAAATTATAGATGACAATTTTAAAAATTGCCACCAGTTGTTTAGATATTACACAAATAAAATTATAGTGCCGGCCGCATTGGCGTAGTTGGTAACGTGCTCGCCTTTCATCATGCGATCCTGGCTTCGAATCCCACTCAGGCACGACATATTTTCATAGTCAAAAAAAATCATTTTATCCTCACACAGTTACACCCCAACGTCGTCGCTAATGACATTGCAGTTAATGCGTCGTTAAATCAATTAATTAATTTTTAAAAAATTATAGTTTACTAATATTACTTCGTTGCCCATACGAGGCAGATGGAGTTTTAAATTAATTTAAAACTTATGTCAATATTAATTTAAAATTTATGTCATAAGAAACAGAACTATTTTTTGTAGCTTTGGAACTAGCTGATCGAGTGTAAATAATTATTTACACTCGATCAGCTAGTTCCAAAGCTACAAAAAATAGTTCTGTTTCTTATGACATGGTCAGCCAACTATATGTTGTTGTTTAAGTCATCAGCAAAAAGGCTGGTTTGAACCTGTAGAGGTTTTACTAAGTAAAACGAGGAGTGAGGTGGTTTACCATGCCTTCCTCACTGAGTGGAAACATACGCTTATCAGCATGCCGGGGCCTCTGAAAAGCACATATTTTCTACTCTGCAAATGAACCTTCACTTCCTTCACCACAGGGTCTGGCTGTATAATGAAATTCATTACTTTCAGAGGAAATAACTCTGATAAGTGTCTTTTATACCTCTACCTCTTTTATTCTCAAATGATTCAGTCATTTAATTGACTGACCATGTGATAAGAAACAGAACTGTTTATTTTAGCCCTGCAACGAACAGATTGAGAGTAAATAATTTGACACTCCACCTGTCTGTTATGAGCAGCCAATTATATGACTGAGCATATATAAACAGAAGAGGTTGAGGTGTAAAAAACACTAGTCACAATTATCTTCTATGAGAGTAAAGAATTTCATTATACACCCAGATCCTGTGGCGAATGATGTGAAGGTGTCATATGCAGAGTGGAATGTAGATGCTTTCAGGGGGCCTGGTATGCTGATAAGCATAATTTTTACTCAGTGAGGAAGGCAATGGTATACCAACGCACTTCTCGTTTTACTTAGTAAACCTCTAGAGCAACGGTTCCCAAAGTGGGGGGCGCGCCCCCCAAGGGAGGCGTGAAGACACGTCAAGGGGGGCGCGGGACTTCGAGATAGCTTTACCCTCCATAACAGATCCTTTCAGTGTCAACATAGACTTCCTGCCCGAATTACTTAAAAAACAAGTTTTAGAAATAAAAAATGTTTCTGCTGCGAAAAACGATTTCGATAAAATTGACAAAACATCATTTAGGGTTAAGTATTACCAAGTTTACCCCAGTGTATAACAGCAAGCGGTAGTAATTGTAATTATCTTTATCAAGCACCTATCTGCGCAAAAAAGTGTTTTCAGCACTTGTTACAATAGAAACAAAGCATCGGTGCAATGTTGTTTTATCAATGATTTACGTTTGGCACCCTTTAAAAAAAATGCAAGTCATCCATCCATTGATTTATTTTGTCTCTTGTTAAAATTAAATTGCAACTTCTAATGCTACAAAAAATAAAAAAATAAATATATGGTTATTCAATGTAATACGTGATTTTTCATTGCCCAATAAAATTGTGTAAGAGGGCGTGAGAAGTTTTCTTTCTGGCAAAAGGGGGCGTAAAGGAAAGAAGTTTGGGAACCGCTGCTCTAGAGGTTGTTACCAGTCTTCGGCTGACGACCTAAACAATAATATGTTTCCAAATTTTCCAGCAATAAAATAATTTTTTAAATCGGTTGGTTAGTTTCTGAGATTAATATCATACATACAAACAAATAAACAAACGTTACTTCTGTATAATATTATTACAGATAAGGGCTTTGACGAATAACAAAACAAAATAGTGGTTTGACGAAGGTGGATAAAGTAATGAGAATGTAGACTTTAAAAAAGAGCTTTCAAACTTGTTTAATGAGGTCACAATACTTATCTGACTAATCTTAACATCTAACCCTTTTTCTCAATAAATATATTAGCTTAAAATTATTACCTTATAGACAATGTCATTTAATACAACAGACAAAATTATTTTATAAAATAATTTCTTTTGAAGGAGGAGATGGTTTTTTTATCATTACAACAGAGAAGTCATCCAAAGTATCAATAAAACAGCTGGGTACCTTTCCTGATTTTCTTTTTTCTCCAATAAGCCTTCATTTTGTCGGATTTACTTTTTCTACCTTCTTCCAAAAGTCCTATCGTTTTCTTCAGTGGTATTCTATCTCTCAATCTCTTTTCACCACTATATTTTTTTCATCTTTTTTAATCTGAACTTTCTCGGATTTTTTAGAAGCTGTTGTTTCTCTTTATAGTGTATTTATTATTAATCTCAGCAGCAGCTTATTAATTTAGCATACCTTGTCGCAGCTTCGCACGCGGAAAATGGTATAGTTAATCAAATTTAAAAAAAATCTGGTGTGAAACACTCACACAACTTTCTCTTGCCAGTGCAAATAATTACAATAAACCTAACATTAGTAATAAAACATTAGAAATAAACAAAAAACTAACCTCAATAAACATAACCTAATTTTAATCATGAGTGAAAGACGCAAAATGAAAATCGATCGAACTCAGTTTGGCTTAAAAATACGGAAAATCACGCTTTCACGCTAAACTAGGCTCTGTAGAGAAAAATGCTCTAAACAAAAGTTGTAGATCTCTTAATTTTCTATAAATTTAATTATATACACTTATATCGTAAAATGCATACTAAGACCGAAATGTTAAAAAAATCGATTTTTCTCACGTTTTCGTGAGAAAAAAAACAGAAAATCGCAAATTACCGCTAAACTAAGCGTTATACAAAAAAATGTTTTAAATAAAAGTTGTAGAATTTTACATTCTCTACAACTTTTATTATATAACGTTTTGCGCTAAAATGCATATTAAAGCCGCAATCTTAAAAAGAAAAAGATTTTGCGTAAAAACAGCCTCACGCAGAATTTCAGCAAACATGGCGCCTACCCTATATTGTAGAGCATAAAAAATGTAGTAAACCAGGCGATTTTTAAAAAAATCGTAGGAGTAGTTTTTGAGAAAATCGCAAAAAAGTGAAAAATTATACGAATAAACTACTACTTCCGGTTGACCGATTTTGATGAAAATGTTCGTGTCGGGTCCGGTAGTGGTATGTAACTTAAGTTTCAAGTTTCAAGTTCGTACGATGTTCCGTTCTTGAGATATTCTGTTCACACACACACACACACACACACACACACACACACACACACACACAGACCAATCGCTAAAAACATGTTTTTTTGGGTTCAGGGGGTCTGAAAACGTATAGATCCGGTGAAAACTCGATTTCGAAAAATCGACATGAAAACAATACTTTCCTTCCTATATATTCATATAGGCAAGAGAAAGTAAAAATATGTAACAGAAGTTGTGTTGCTGCTAGATTGACTATAATATTACATACACACCCACAAGGTGTTGATAAATTCCCCTGCGTACGTCTTCCGTCTTCATCAAACCCCTTCATCAATTTTAATACAATACCTACTCACATGCACACACACACACACACATACATGTTTATGAATATCTTCATTAGGGCCCTAAAGGTTATCATTTTTGAAAATTTAAAAATAAATTATTACTGTGAATATATTATATGTAATATATGTATATTATAATTATATATATATGAATATCTGCCCATAATAAACAGGTGGAGTGTCAGATTATTTGCACTCAATCTGTTCGTTGCAGGGCTAAAATAAATAGTTCTGTTTCTTATCACATGGTCAGCCAATGAAATGACTGAATCATTTAAGAACAGAAGAGGTAGAGGTGTTAAAGACGCTAGTCAGAGTTACCTCCTCTGAAAGTAATGGATTTCATTATACAGCCAGACCCTGTGGTGAATGAAGTGAAGGTGTCATTTGCAGAGTGGAAAATATGTGCTTTTCAGAGGGCCCGGCATGCTGATAAGCATACTTTTCTACTCAGTGAGGAAGGCAATGGTAAACCACCTCACTCCTCGTTTTACTTAGTAAAACCTCTACGGGTTCAAACCAGCCTTTCGGCTGATGACCTAAACAACAACATATATGAATATGTTGTCAGAATTTAATGAAAATCCGTTGAGTAGTTTTGGAAATTAGCCTGCACAAAAAACACGCTTTGTCTTTATAATTAGTATAAATTTAGTTTCATCAAATCCTAGTTGTTCCATTTCAAGGTTATTGTTTGTGATTGAAGTTAACTTAGTTTTCTTCTTCAGTTGCATCTTCATTTTGGTTATTATCAACAACTTTGGGTTAAGGAACGATGGGTTTGAACTTGTAATAATTGTTTTTGTCGTTGAAAATATTGATAAGTTTTTTGTTTTAACGGTCATCATTCATGCGTTTCTTGTGTCCAAAAACCTTACTGTTTTTTAGACTATCTTCTAAAGTTTCAATGTCTTTGTAAAGTTCTTGGCTTGGTTTATTTCGTCTTTCTCCAGTTTCGTGAATTTCAGTTCATATAAATTTGATAGAGGGTTCTATTTTCATTTTTTTCAGATATTGCATTTTTGTATTATTTGTAATTATTGTTTCCATTCCGATGAGAATTGCCAGTTTAATGACATTAAAATAATGCCTAATTTTGGGGTTCGGCAAAATATTGTTACTTTCTCTACCCCTGAATATACAGGGAAGGAAAGTACATATTGTTTTCATGACGATTTTTCGAAATAAAGTTTTCACCGGAAATAAAGATTTTCAGGCACCCTGAGCCCAAAAATCGTGTTTTTAGCGATTGGTCTGTGTGTGTGGGTGTGTGTGTCTGGATGAGAAAAAAATTTAAAAAAAAAATAGCTCACGAAGTTGGGACTTGGAAGTTATCTTAGGTATCACCAGGGGACCCGAAACAAATATTTTATCAAACTTGGTCTACCAGTTGCAATAGTTTATTCGGGAAATTTTTTTTTACGATTTTCTCAAAAATGGATCCGACGAATTTTTTTAAAAAATCGCCTCATTTTTAATGCTTAAAGTTATTACATTTAGACCTGTTTCTAATATTCTAGGATGTTTTGAGTTTTTCAAATTTTTTCCGAAGTTTTTACTAGTAGTTGGAGGAATTTTGTCATCAGTAGGTTTTCAAATTTTGCGACTATTCTGTCTTCTCCAGAAGTTTTATTATTATTAAAGAATTGTATGGCTTCTTTGACTTACCATATTGCTGGTAGTTAAAATTAAGTTTTGAGGGTTATTTTCAAAGTTAAATTTTTTTTTTCCGAAGTTTAAGTTAAAATTAAGTTTTGAGGGTTATTTTCAAAGTTAAATTTTCCTATAATTTCTTTACAGTTATAAATATATGCTGTAAAAATTTGATAATTGATTGTCTTGAGTGTTTTAAATCTAGAGAATCGACTTTCCTTTCAAAAGTTAAATTTTTCTGTTTGTACCCTTTAACCCTTTCAGTACCAACGTCCAGAAAAAAGGACATTGATATAATTTACGTAGTGATAACATCCGCTTTACCGGACGTCCGTAAGTTATGCATAAAGTGCCAACGTTAGGATAACCGAAAATTTACAAAAACATCTTTTAAACAAAAATTAATAAAATAATGTATTTTGATACCGCCTTCGTAGTGACTAGCGCGCTAGCCTACAATGGAAAGGTTCCGAGTTCGATTCCCAGTTAGGGGCTGAAAATCTTCACACGTTAAAACCACCGTTAAGGTACCAAAATCCACAGTAGTTGCTAATGACCAAGCTGTCGATGCGACTTTAAGGGGAGACTGTACCTTACCTTGTATCCCGCCAGTGTTAAATTTGCTATTCTCAGGTACATTTTTCATAGAATTGGTAAAATATTGAAAAATAAAACTTAACTCACTTAATCGTTTCAAGTTTCTCTAGCTACTGACTTTTTTTTCAATCTAATCTGTTGAAGCAGAAAATTGAAAACAAAATAATGAATAACATAAAACTTTCACAAATTTTTTTCTACGAATTTTTTATATTGCTAATTTTTGGAGCATCTGAGGAAGTGTGGGTAAGAGTGCATGTACAAGATGAGTAGCTGGTAAAAATTTCAGTATTTTAGGTTTAATGGTTTCTGAGAAAAATGTACCTAAATTTTAAAATTTAATTTTACGAGAACAGTCAAAACAAAAAGGCACAAATCAAAAACAAGGTGCACACAAGTAGGTGGTAAAAGGAGTGGTCTGCCTCAAAATAGATTTGGATTTGTTTTGTTTTAGTTTTCTGTGGTGAGATTTAGGTGGTTGTAGTTTTGTGTTGTTAGATTGTTGTTTAGATTGTTGGTTAGATTGTTGGTTAGATTAAGTTGGTTGTGTTTATTTGTGTTTGGTGTTATGGTTAGATTGTTTTAGTGGTGTAGTTGTTGGTGTGGGGTTGTTGTTGTTGTTGTTTTTTTTTTTTTTTTTTTTTTTTTTTTTTTTTGGCAGTCAGGTAGTCAGATTGTATAGTCAGGTAGTCAGATTGTATAGTCAGGTAGTCAGATTTTTTTTTTTTTTTTTGTCAGACAGTCAGATTTTAAAGTCAGGTAGTCAGATTGTATAGTCAGGTAGTCAGATTTTTTTTTTTGGCAGTCAGGTAGTCAGATTGTATAGTCAGGTAGTCAGATTGTATAGTCAGGTAGTCAGATTTTGGTAGTCAGATAGTGAGATGGTATAGTCGGGTAGTCAGATTTTTGGCAGTCAGGTAGTCAGATTGTATAGTCAGGTAGTCAGATTTTTTTTCAGTCAGACAGTCAAATAGTCAGATTTTTTCAGTCAGACAGTCAGATTTTAAAGTCAGACAGTCAGTTTTTTTATGGTCAGGTAGTCAGATTATATAGTCAGGTAGTAAGATTTTCAGTCAAATAGTCAGATTTTTTAGTCAGATAGTTAGATTTTGTAAATCAGACAGTCAGATTTTCAGTCAGATAGTCAGATTTTGTAAGTCAGACAGTCAGATTGTATAGTCAGGTAGTCAGATAGTCAGATTGCGTGGTCAGGTAGTCAGATTTTTCAGTCAGGTAGTCAGATTTTTCAGTCAGATAGTCAGATTATTCAGTCAGGTAGTCAGATTGTATAGTCAGGTAGTCAGATTTTTTTCAGTCAGGTAGTCAGATTGTATAGTCAGGCAGTCAGATTTTGTAAATCAGACAGTCAGATTTTATAGTCAGGTAGTCAGATTTCTCAGTCAGGTAGTCAGATTTTATAAGTCAGACAGTCAGATTGTATAGTCAGGTAGTCAGATTTTTCAGTCAGATAGTCAGATTTTGTAAGTCAGACAGTCTAATTTTTCAGTCAGATAGTCAGATTCTTCAGTCGGGTAGTCAGATTGTATAGTCAGGTAGTCAGATTTTTTTCAGTCAGATAGTTAGATTTTATAGTCAGGTAGTTAGATTTTTCAGTCAGGTAGTCAGATTTTGTAAGTCAGACAGTCAGATTTTTCTGTCAGGTAGTCAGATTGTATAGTCAGGTAGTCAGATTTTTTTTAGTCGGGTAGTCAGATTGTATAGTCAGAAAGTCAGATTGTATAGTAAAGTAGTCAGATATTATAGTCAGGTAGTCAGATTTTTCAGTCAGGTAGTCACATTGTATAGTCAGACAGTCAGATTTTATGGTCAGGTAGTCAGATTGTATAGTCAGACAGTCAGATTTTTCAGTCAGGTAGTCAGTATTTGGCAGTCAGATAGTCAGATTTTGTAAGTCAGACAGTCAGATTTTATGGTCAGGTAGTCAGATTGTATAGTCAGGTAGTCAGAGTTTTCAGTGAGGTAGTCAGATTGTATAGTCAGGTAGTCAGATTTTATACTCAGGTAGTCATAATTTTCAGTCAGGTAGTCAGATTTTATAGTCAGGTAGTCAGATTTTTCAATCAGGTAGTCAGATTGTGTAGTCAGGTAGTCAGATTTTGGCAGTCAGATAGTCAGATTTTTCAGTCAGACAGTCAGATTTTATGGTCAGGTAGTCAGATTGTATAGTCAGGTAGTCAGATTGTGTGGTCAGATAGTCAGATTTTGGCAGTCAGATAGTCAGATTGCGTGGTCAAGTAGTCAGATTTTTTTCAGTCAGGTAGTCAGATTGTATAGTTAGACAGTCAGATTTTATGGTCAGGTAGTCAGATTGTATGGTCAGACAGTCAGATTTTTTTTCAGTCAGGTAGTCAGATTGTGTGGTCAGGTGGTCAGGTTTTTTCAGTCAGATTTCTGACCACAGAAAACTAAAACTTAACAAATCCAAAACTATACTCAGACACAAATCGCTCCAGACACAAATACAGATAGCTAAACCCATCCCAGTCTGACCAGACAAAAACAAAAACTAAACAAATCCAAAACTATTTTATTAGTTTAGAAATTAGAGACCATTACAAATTTTAGAATATATTTATAGGCCTTCGGTTTTTTTTCAAAAGTATGGTTAAATTTTATTTAAAAGGAATTATTAAAAAAATTTAAAAAAACTAGTTGAGTCAGTACAGTTAAGGGTAAATAACAAAACTGAACAAAATAATTAAAAATAATTGACAGACCCACAAAAAAACTGAATACGAATCCAATCCGTCCCACACAGAATAGTACTGGTTTGAACTTTATTATAATGTTACATTTTCTTTTTTTAAAAGGAATTATTAAAAAAATTTAAAAAAACCAATCGACTCATTGCAGGGGTAAATAACAAAACTTAACAAAATAATTAAAAATAATTGGCTGACCAGCAAAAAAAAAACTCAATACGAATCCGATCCATCCCACACACAATAGTACAACACCGGGTATTTATTCAGTACTATAGTGACACGAAGAGTCCACCCAAATAGAAAAAAATCACATACAAATTTTAGAATATATTTATAGGCCTCGTTTTTTTTAAATATGGTTAATTTTTTATACTGGTTTGAACCGTTATATAATTTTATATTCTATTATTTTTAAAGGAATATCATACTGGTTTGAATCATATTATAATTTTACATTTTTTTAAAAGACATTATTAAAAAAATAAAAAAACCAATCGACTCATTGCAGTTAAGGGTAAATAACAAAACTTAACAAAATAATTAAAAATAATTGGCTGGCCAGCAAAAAAAAAAACTCAATACGAATCCGATCCATCCCACACACAATAGTATAACACCGGGTATTTATTCATTACTGTAGTGACACGAAGAGTCCACCCAAATAGAAAAAAATCACATACAAATTTTAGAATATATTTATAGGCCTGCGTTTTTTTTTAAAGTATGGTTAATTTTTTTATACTGGTTTGAACCGTTATATAATTTTATATTTTATTATTTTAAAGGAATATCATACTGGTTTGAATCATATTGTAATTTTACATTTTTTAAAAGAAATTATTAAAAAAATTCAAAAAACCAATCGACTCATTGCAGTTAAGGGTAAATAACAAAACTGAGCAAAATAATTAAAAATAATTGACAGGCCAACAAAAAAAAAATAAACTCAATACGAATCCAATCCGTCCCACACAGAATAATATAACACCTGGTAGTTATTCATTACTGAAGTGACACGTAGAGTCCACCCAAGTAGAAAAAAAAATCTCATACCACAATTCTTGGATCGGATTATATGTTACATAGCAGTTACTTGGTCAAATTAACAGGAGATCGGTAAACCTATGTATTGGTTTGAACTTTATTTAAATTTTATATTTTATTTTTTAAGAAATATCTATTGGTTTGAATCATATTATAATTTTACAATTTATTATTTAAAAAGGAATTAATAAAAAAAAAACCAATCCACCCATTGTAGTTAAGGGTATATAACAAAACTGAACAAAACAATTAAAAATAACTGGCAGGCTCGCTAAAAAAAAACTCAACACGAATCCAATCTGTCCCACACAGAATAGTATAACTCCGGATAGTTATTCATTACGGAAAGTAGTTGTTGTAAAAACATTTTTAATAAATAGAGAAAAAAATATTACTAAATGAATTTATTATCACATCAATTAACTGAAATTAAATATATCCTTTTAATAAAAACAATATATAATATATATATATATATTGTGGTCTAGTAAAACAATATTTTTTTACGCAAAAAAAATATTAACAATTATAATTGTGAATTGGTGTGTGGTAAACTATCACAAAATAAAATAATTTGAAACAAAGTAAATAATAATTAAAAAATTTAACCAAGGTATATTCTACAGACTATTACAAATTTTAGAATATATTTATAGGCCTTCGTTTTCCAAAAATATGGTTAACTTTTATTGTACGGGTTTGAACCATAATATAATTTTACATTTTATTTTTTTTAAATAATATCATACTGGTTTCAACTTTATTATGATGTTACATTTTCTTTTTTTAAAAGGAAGTATAATTAATTTTTAAATAATAAAAAAAAACCAATCGACTCATTGCAGGGGTAAATAACAAAACTTAACAAAATAATTACAAATAATTGGTTGGCCAGCAAAACAAAACTCAATACGAATACAATCCGTCCCACACAAAATAGTATAACACCAGGTACTTATTAATTACTGAAGTAACACGTAGAGTCCACCTAAATAGAAAAAAAATTATATATAAATTTTAGAGTATATTTATAGGTCTTTTTTCAAAAGTATGGTTAAATTTTATTGTATTGGTTTGAACTATATTTAAATTTTATATTTTATTTTTTTAAAGGAATATCATACTGGTTTAAATCACATTATAATTTTACATTTTATTGTTTTAAAAGGAATTAATAAAAAAAACCATTCGGCTCATTACAGTCAAGTTTAAATAATAAAATTGAACAAAATAATTTAAAATAATCGGCAGGCCCGCAAAAAAAAACTCAATACGAATCTAATCCGTCCCACACACAATACTACAACACCGGGTATTTATTCATTACTGTAGTGACACGAAGAGTCAACCCAAATAGAAAAAAAAATCACATACAAATTTTGGAATATATTTATAGGCCTGCGTTTTTTTAAAGTATGGTTAATTTTTTTATACTGGTTTGAACCATTATATAATTTTACATTTTATTTTTTTAAAAGAATATCATACTGGTTTGAATCATATTATAATTTTACATTTTATTTTTTTTTAAAGGAAGTAATAAAAAAATAAAAAAACCAATCGACTCATTACAGTTAAGGGTAAATAACAAAACTGAACAAAATAATTAGAAATAATTGACAGGCAAACAAAAAAAAAATCAATACGAATCCAATCCGTCCCACACAGAATAGTATAACACCTGGTAGTTATTCATTACTGAAGTGACACGAAGAGTCCACCCAAATAGAAAAAAATCTCATACCACAATTCCTGGATCGGAATATATGTTACATAGCAGTTACTTGGTAAAATTAAATGGAGATCAGTGAAATATTGTTATTGTCGATGATAAAGTATGATGTGTATAATTGTTATTCGTTAAAAGTCATATCGAGGTGTATGATATTTTTTTACTAGCGGTTGGTTTGTCGGGCGGAAGATAATAGGTAAGAAACAAAAACAAATTTTAGTAAATTTAAGTAGTTTAAGTAGTTGTTGCATAAAATAAATTTTTATTAATAGAGAGAAAAATAATTAATTACTAAATGAATTTATTATCACATCAATTAACTGAAAATAACCATATCCTTTTTAAAAAAAACTATATTTATAAAATATATAGTATGTATATTGCGTTCTAATAAAACAATATATTTTTAGGAAAAAAATTTATTAATAATTATTATTGTGAATTGGTATGTGGTAAACTATCACAAAATAAAATTAATTGAAACAAAATATATAATAATAAAAAAATGTAACCAAGGTATGTTTTACAGATTATTACAAATTTTTAGAATATATTTATAGGCCTTCGTTTTTCTTCTTTCAAAAGTATGGTTAAATTTTATTGTATTGGTTTCAACCATATTATAATTTTACATTTTATTTTTTTAAAAGGAATATCATACTGGTTTGAACCATATTATAATTTTACATTTTTTAAAAGGAATTATTAAAAAAAAAATAAAAAAACACCAATCGACTCATTACAGTTAAGGGTAAATAACAAAACCGAACAAAATAATTAAAACTAATTGGGTGACCAGCAAAAAACAAACTGAATACGCATCCAATCGGTCCCACACAGAAAAGTACTACACCGGGTAATTATTCATTACTGAAGTGACACGAAGAGTCAACCCAAATAGAAAAAAAAAATCCCATACCACAATTCCTGGATCGGAATATATGTTACATAGCGGTTACTTAGTAAAAGTAAATGGAGATCAGTGAAATATTGTTATTGTCGATGATACAGTATGATGTGTATAATGGTTATTCGTTACAAAAATCATGTCGGGTTGTATGATATTTAATACTTTACTGTTAGTATCTCTTGCGAAGGTGCATCTTACTTAGAAGGTAGTGATTGGTTTGTTGGTCGGGCAGAACATAATAGATAAGAAACAAAAAAAAGTTTTAGTTAAGTAAGTAGTTGTTGCATAAAATAAATGTTAATTAATAGAGAAAAAAATAATTACTAAATGAATTTATTATCACATCAATTAACTGAAATTAATTAAATCCTTTTAAAAAAAACTATATATAAAATATATATGTATATTGCGGTCTTGTTAAAAAATTATTAACAATTATAATTGTGAATTGGTGTGTGGTAAACTATCACAAAATGAAATTAATTGAAACAAAGTAAATAATAATTAAAAAATTTAACCAAGGTGTGTTCTACAGACCAGTACAAATTTTAGAATATATATATAGGCCTTCATTTTCCAAAAGTATGGTTAAAATTTATGTTACTGGTTTGAACAATATTTAAATTTTACATTTTATTTTGTTAAAAGGTATATCACACTGGTTTGAACCATATTATAATTTTACATTTTATTTTTTTAAAAGGAATTATAAGAAAATTAAAAAAACCATTCGACTCATTGCAGTTAAGGGTAAATAACAAAACTGAACAGAATCATTAAATAAATTGGCTGACCAGTAAAAAAACTTTAGCTCAGATTTTATGGTCAGATAGTCAGATTGTATAAACAAGTAGTCAGATTTTATGGTCAGATAATCAGATTGTATAGTCAGGTAGTCAGATTTTATGGTCAGGTAGTCAGATTTTTCAGTCAGACTGTCAGATTTTATTGTCAGGCAGTCAGATTTTATAAATCAGACAGTCAGATTTTTCAGTCAGGTAGTCAGATTGTATAGTCAGGTAGTCAGATAGTCAGATTATTCAGTCAGGTAGTCAGATTGTAAAGTCAAGTAGTCAGATTGTATAGTCGGGTAGTCAGATTTTTCAGTCGGGTAGTCAGATTTTGTAAGTCGGACAGTCAGATTTTTCAGTCAGGTAGTCACATTGTATAGTCAGGTAGTCAGATTTTTCAGTCAGGTAGTCAGATTTTGTAAGTCCGACAGTCAGATTGTATAGTCAGGTAGTCAGATTTTTCAGTCAGGTAGTCAGAGAATTCGTATACACCATCTTTACCTTTTCGTCATTTAAATGAAAGTGATTCAGTCAGGGAGTTGTTAGAAAGTGGTTGGTTTTTGTAACATAAAATTATATATTTTCTTTGAAGTTTAAAATGATCAAACAAAAATCAATATTATTCACGTGAATTACCTACTATTTACACAGATATTTGGTATACCATTTTGAAGTATCACACCTACTAGTTTGTTTAAAACGCCACGTTTAAAGTTGTTATTACCCACTAACATAAGTTAAAATACCATAAACCAAAATCACAATCTAATTACGGGAAATACTTTTAGAGAAACAAACAAAAACTGGTATTATGTTTCAGGTAAATTGTTTTAATGTATGTTTAAGGGTTAGTTTAAATTAAATCTTTATTTCATTAATAAGAAATAAATTTATTAATATGAAAAAAGTAGGTAACACCAAATGTGTTATTTAACACAACAATATTCAATACAAAATAGAAGTGGAATTACATAAATTATTTAGTATAAAAATAATACAATACATTAATTTTATTAATACCAATTGTTAAGGAATTGTAATAAAACCAATCAGAGATTTTTATTTACTCTTTAGATTTATTTCTTTTCGAATTGGTATTCAAAGACATTTTAACATGGGACGTTTATTTAGGCGCTACTTAAAATGTACGCGCGCTATTTTAAAATGTACGCGCGCTAGTTTAAAATGTACGCGCGCTACTTTAAAATGTACGCGCGCTACTTTAAAATGTACGCGCGCTACTTTAAAATGTACGCGCGCTACTTTAAAATGTACGCGCGCTAGTTTAAAATGTACGCGCGGTACTTTAAAATGTACGCGCGCTACTTTAAAATGTACGCGCGCTAGTTTAAAATGTACGCGCGTAACTTTAAAATGTACGCGCGCTAGTTTAAAATGTACGCGCGTAACTTTAAAATGTACGCGCGTAACTTTAAAATGTACGCGCGCTACTTTAAAATGTACGCGCGCTAGTTTAAAATGTACGCGCGCTAGTTTAAAATGTACGCGCGTAACTTTAAAATGTACGCGCGCTAGTTTAAAATGTACGCGCGTAACTTTAAAATGTACGCGCGTAACTTTAAAATGTACGCGCGTAACTTTAAAATGTACGCGCGTAACTTTAAAATGTACGCGCGTAACTTTAAAATGTACGCGCGTAACTTTAAAATGTACGCGCGTAACTTTAAAATGTACGCGCGTAGTTTAAAATGTACGCGCGTAACTTTAAAATGTACGCGCGTAACTTTAAAATGTACGCGCGTAACTTTAAAATGTACGCGCGCTAGTTTAAAATGTACGCGCGTAACTTTAAAATATACGCGCGTAACTTTAAAATGTACGCGCGCTACTTTAAAATGTACGCGCGCTAGTTTAAAATGTACGCGCGTAACTTTAAAATGTACGCGCGCTAGTTTAAAATGTACGCGCGTAACTTTAAAATGTACGCGCGCAAGTTTAAAATGTACGCGCGTAACTTTAAAATGTACGCGCGTAACTTTAAAATGTACGCGCGTAACTTTAAAATGTACGCGCGTAACTTTAAAATGTACGCGCGCTAGTTTAAAATGTACGCGCGTAACTTTAAAATGTACGCGCGTAACTTTAAAATGTACGCGCGCTACTTTAAAATGTACGCGCGCTAGTTTAAAATGTACGCGCGTAACTTTAAAATGTACGCGCGCTAGTTTAAAATGTACGCGCGTAACTTTAAAATGTACGCGCGTAACTTTAAAATGTACGCGCGCTAGTTTAAAATGTACGCGCGTAACTTTAAAATATACGCGCGCTACTTTAAAATGTACGCGCGCTAGTTTAAAATGTACGCGCGTAACTTTAAAATGTACGCGCGCTAGTTTAAAATGTACGCGCGCTAGTTTAAAATATACGCGCGTAACTTTAAAATGTACGCGCGTAACTTTAAAATGTACGCGCGCTAGTTTAAAACGTACGCGCGTAACTTTAAAATGTACGCGCGTAACTTTAAAATGTACGCGCGTAACTTTAAAATGTACGCGCGCTACTTTAAAATGTACGCGCGCTAGTTTAAAATGTACGCGCGTAACTTTAAAATGTACGCGCGCTAGTTTGAAATGTACGCGCGTAACTTTAAAATGTACGCGCGTAACTTTAAAATGTACGCGCGTAACTTTAAAATGTACGCGCGCTAGTTTAAAATGTACGCGCGTAACTTTAAAATGTACGCGCGCTAGTTTAAAATGTACGCGCGTAACTTTAAAATGTACGCGCGTAACTTTAAAATGTACGCGCGCTAGTTTAAAATGTACGCGCGTAACTTTAAAATGTACGCGCGCTATTTTAAAATGTACGCGCGCTAGTTTAAAATGTACGCGCGTAACTTTAAAATGTACGCGCGCTAGTTTAAAATGTACGCGCGTAACTTTAAAATGTACGCGCGTAACTTTAAAATGTACGCGCGCTAGTTTAAAATGTACGCGCGTAACTTTAAAATGTACGCGCGCTACTTTAAAATGTACGCGCGCTAGTTTAAAATGTACGCGCGTAACTTTAAAATGTACGCGCGCTAGTTTAAAATGTACGCGCGTAACTTTAAAATGTACGCGCGTAACTTTAAAATGTACGCGCGTAACTTTAAAATGTACGCGCGTAACTTTAAAATGTACGCGCGCTAGTTTAAAATGTACGCGCGTAACTTTAAAATGTACGCGCGTAACTTTAAAATGTACGCGCGCTACTTTAAAATGTACGCGCGCTAGTTTAAAATGTACGCGCGTAACTTTAAAATGTACGCGCGCTAGTTTAAAATGTACGCGCGTAACTTTAAAATGTACGCGCGTAACTTTAAAATGTACGCGCGTAACTTTAAAATGTACGCGCGCTAGTTTAAAATGTACGCGCGTAACTTTAAAATGTACGCGCGTAACTTTAAAATGTACGCGCGCTACTTTAAAATGTACGCGCGCTAGTTTAAAATGTACGCGCGTAACTTTAAAATGTACGCGCGCTAGTTTAAAATGTACGCGCGTAACTTTAAAATGTACGCGCGTAACTTTAAAATGTACGCGCGTAACTTTAAAATGTACGCGCGCTAGTTTAAAATGTACGCGCGTAACTTTAAAATGTACGCGCGCTACTTTAAAATGTACGCGCGCTAGTTTAAAATGTACGCGCGTAACTTTAAAATGTACGCGCGCTAGTTTAAAATGTACGCGCGTAACTTTAAAATGTACGCGCGTAACTTTAAAATGTACGCGCGCTAGTTTAAAATGTACGCGCGTAACTTTAAAATGTACGCGCGTAACTTTAAAATGTACGCGCGCTACTTTAAAATGTACGCGCGCTAGTTTAAAATGTACGCGCGTAACTTTAAAATGTACGCGCGCTAGTTTAAAATGTACGCGCGTAACTTTAAAATGTACGCGCGTAACTTTAAAATGTACGCGCGCTAGTTTAAAATGTACGCGCGTAACTTTAAAATGTACGCGCGCTATTTTAAAATGTACGCGCGCTTGTTTAAAATGTACGCGCGTAACTTTAAAATGTACGCGCGCTAGTTTAAAATGTACGCGCGTAACTTTAAAATGTACGCGCGTAACTTTAAAATGTACGCGCGCTAGTTTAAAATGTACGCGCGTAACTTTAAAATGTACGCGCGCTAGTTTAAAATGTACGCGCGCTAGTTTAAAATGTACGCGCGTAACTTTAAAATGTACGCGCGTAACTTTAAAATGTACGCGCGCTACTTTAAAATGTACGCGCGCTAGTTTAAAATGTACGCGCGCTAGTTTAAAATGTACGCGCGTAACTTTAAAATGTACGCGCGCTAGTTTAAAATGTACGCGCGTAACTTTAAAATGTACGCGCGTAACTTTAAAATGTACGCGCGCTAGTTTAAAATGTACGCGCGTAACTTTAAAATGTACGCGCGTAACTTTAAAATGTACGCGCGTAACTTTAAAATGTACGCGCGTAACTTTAAAATGTACGCGCGCTAGTTTAAAATGTACGCGCGTAACTTTAAAATGTACGCGCGCTACTTTAAAATGTACGCGCGCTAGTTTAAAATGTACGCGCGTAACTTTAAAATGTACGCGCGCTAGTTTGAAATGTACGCGCGTAACTTTAAAATGTACGCGCGTAACTTTAAAATGTACGCGCGTAACTTTAAAATGTACGCGCGCTAGTTTAAAATGTACGCGCGTAACTTTAAAATGTACGCGCGCTAGTTTAAAATGTACGCGCGTAACTTTAAAATGTACGCGCGTAACTTTAAAATGTACGCGCGCTAGTTTAAAATGTACGCGCGTAACTTTAAAATGTACGCGCGCTATTTTAAAATGTACGCGCGCTAGTTTAAAATGTACGCGCGTAACTTTAAAATGTACGCGCGCTAGTTTAAAATGTACGCGCGTAACTTTAAAATGTACGCGCGTAACTTTAAAATGTACGCGCGCTAGTTTAAAATGTACGCGCGTAACTTTAAAATGTACGCGCGCTACTTTAAAATGTACGCGCGCTAGTTTAAAATGTACGCGCGTAACTTTAAAATGTACGCGCGCTAGTTTAAAATGTACGCGCGTAACTTTAAAATGTACGCGCGTAACTTTAAAATGTACGCGCGTAACTTTAAAATGTACGCGCGCTAGTTTAAAATGTACGCGCGTAACTTTAAAATGTACGCGCGTAACTTTAAAATGTACGCGCGCTACTTTAAAATGTACGCGCGCTAGTTTAAAATGTACGCGCGTAACTTTAAAATGTACGCGCGCTAGTTTAAAATGTACGCGCGTAACTTTAAAATGTACGCGCGTAACTTTAAAATGTACGCGCGTAACTTTAAAATGTACGCGCGCTAGTTTAAAATGTACGCGCGTAACTTTAAAATGTACGCGCGTAACTTTAAAATGTACGCGCGCTACTTTAAAATGTACGCGCGCTAGTTTAAAATGTACGCGCGTAACTTTAAAATGTACGCGCGCTAGTTTAAAATGTACGCGCGTAACTTTAAAATGTACGCGCGTAACTTTAAAATGTACGCGCGTAACTTTAAAATGTACGCGCGCTAGTTTAAAATGTACGCGCGTAACTTTAAAATGTACGCGCGTAACTTTAAAATGTACGCGCGCTACTTTAAAATGTACGCGCGCTAGTTTAAAATGTACGCGCGTAACTTTAAAATGTACGCGCGCTAGTTTAAAATGTACGCGCGTAACTTTAAAATGTACGCGCGTAACTTTAAAATGTACGCGCGTAACTTTAAAATGTACGCGCGCTAGTTTAAAATGTACGCGCGTAACTTTAAAATGTACGCGCGTAACTTTAAAATGTACGCGCGCTACTTTAAAATGTACGCGCGCTAGTTTAAAATGTACGCGCGTAACTTTAAAATGTACGCGCGCTAGTTTAAAATGTACGCGCGTAACTTTAAAATGTACGCCCGTAACTTTAAAATGTACGCGCGCTAGTTTAAAATGTACGCGCGTAACTTTAAAATGTACGCGCGCTATTTTAAAATGTACGCGCGCTTGTTTAAAATGTACGCGCGTAACTTTAAAATGTACGCGCGCTAGTTTAAAATGTACGCGCGTAACTTTAAAATGTACGCGCGTAACTTTAAAATGTACGCGCGCTAGTTTAAAATGTACGCGCGTAACTTTAAAATGTACGCGCGCTACTTTAAAATGTACGCGCGCTAGTTTAAAATGTACGCGCGTAACTTTAAAATGTACGCGCGCTAGTTTAAAATGTACGCGCGTAACTTTAAAATGTACGCGCGTAACTTTAAAATGTACGCGCGTAACTTTAAAATGTACGCGCGCTAGTTTAAAATGTACGCGCGTAACTTTAAAATGTACGCGCGTAACTTTAAAATGTACGCGCGCTACTTTAAAATGTACGCGCGCTAGTTTAAAATGTACGCGCGTAACTTTAAAATGTACGCGCGCTAGTTTAAAATGTACGCGCGTAACTTTAAAATGTACGCGCGTAACTTTAAAATGTACGCGCGCTAGTTTAAAATGTACGCGCGTAACTTTAAAATGTACGCGCGATAGTTTAAAATGTACGCGCGTAACTTTAAAATGTACGCGCGCTAGTTTAAAATGTACGCGCGCTAGTTTAAAATTTACGCGCGTAACTTTAAAATGTACGCGCGTAACTTTAAAATGTACGCGCGCTACTTTAAAATGTACGCGCGCTAGTTTAAAATGTACGCGCGCTAGTTTAAAATGTACGCGCGTAACTTTAAAATGTACGCGCGCTAGTTTAAAATGTACGCGCGTAACTTTAAAATGTACGCGCGTAACTTTAAAATGTACGCGCGCTAGTTTAAAATGTACGCGCGTAACTTTAAAATGTACGCGCGTAACTTTAAAATGTACGCGCGTAACTTTAAAATGTACGCGCGTAACTTTAAAATGTACGCGCGCTACTTTAAAATGTACACGCGCTAGTTTAAAATGTACGCGCGTAACTTTGAAATGTACGCGCGCTACTTTAAAATGTACGCGCGCTAGTTTAAAATGTACGCGCGCTACTTTAAAATGTACATCATCATCATCATCATCAACACCAACTTCGTATTAGAATAAGAAGAGGTAAAAACAGAGCCAGAAAAAAAAAAAATCCGAAACCAAATACAAATAAATAACTAAATCTACACCACCAACCAAATCGCCATACAAATAAAACCATCCAAACAAATCTGACCATAACACCAAACACAAATAAAACAAACCATTTCAATCTGACCACAGAAAACTAAAACTAAACAAATCCAAAACTATACTCAGACACAAATCACTCCAGACACAAATACAGATAGGTAAACCCATCCCAGTCTGACCAGAGAAAACAAAAACTAAACAAATCCAAAACTATTTTATTAGTTTAGAAATTAGAGACCATTACAAATTTTAGAATATACTTATAGGCCTTCGGTTTTTTTTTTCAAAAGTATGGTTAAATTTTATTGTATGGGTTTGAACCATATAATAATTTTACATTTTATTTCTTTTAAAGAAATATCATATTGGTTTGAATCATATCATAATTTTACATTTTATTTTAAAAAAATAAAAAAAACCAGTCGAGTCATTGCAGTTAAGGGAAAATAACAAAACTGAACAAAAATAATTAAAAATAATTGGTTGGGCAGCAAAAAAAAACTCAATACGAATCCAATCCGTCCCACACAGAATAATACAACACCGCGTAATTATTTATTACCGTAGTGACACGGAGAGTCCACCCAAATAGAAAAAAAATCACATACAAATTTTAGAGTATATTTATAGGTCTTTTTTTCAAAAATATGGTTAAATTTTATTGTATTGGTTTGAACCATATTTAAATTTCATATTTTTTAAAGGAATATCATACTGGTTTGAACCATATTATAGTTTTATCATTTTTTTAAAAGAATTATTTAAAAAATAAAAAAAAAACCAATCAACCCATGGCAGTCAAGTTTAAATAACAAAACTGAACAAAATAATTAAAAATAATTGGCAGGTCTGCAAAAAAAAAACTCAATACGAATCCAATCCGTCCCACACAGAATAGTATAACACCGGGTAGTTATTCATTACTGAAGGTAGTTGTTGCAAATTGTGAATTGGTGTGTGGTAAACTATCACAAAATAAAATAATTTGAAACAAAGTAAATAATAAAATTAAAAAATTTAACCAAGGTATATTCTACAAACTATTACAAATTTTAGAATATATTTATAGGCCATCGTTTTCCAAAAGTATGGTTAACTTTTATTGTACGGATTTAAACCATTATATAATTTTACATTTTATTTTTTTTAAAAGGAATATCATACTGTTTTGAACTGTATTATAATGTTACAGTTTCTTTTTTTAAAAGAAATTATTAAAAAAATTAAAAAAACCAATCGACTTATTACAGTTAAGGGTAAATAACAAAACTGAACAAAATAATTAAAAATAATTGACAGGCCAACAAAAAACAAACTGAATACGAATCCAATCCGTCCCACACAGAATAATACAACACCGGGTAATTATTCACTACTGTAGTGACACGAAGAGTCTACCCAAATAGAAAAAAAAATCACATACAAAATTTAGAATATATTTATAGGCCTTCGTTTTTTTTAAAAGTATGGTTAATTTTTTTATACTGGTTTGAACAATTATATAATTTTACATTTTTTTCTAAAAGAAATATCATACTGGTTTGAATCATATTATAGTTTTACATTTTTTTAAAAGAAATTATTAAAAAACTAAAAAAAAACCAATCGACTCATAGCAGTTAATAGTAAATAACAAAACTGAATAAAATATTTAAAACTAATTGGGTGACCAGCAAAAAAAACTGAATACGAATCCAATCCGTCCCACACAGAATAGTACAACACCGAGTAGTTATTCATTACTGTAGTGACACGAAGAGTCTACCCAAATAGAAAAAAAATCACATATAAATTTTAGAATATATTTATAGGCCTCCGTTTTTTTTCAAAAGTATGGTTAAATTTTATTGTATTGGTTTGAACCATATTTAAATTTTATATTTTATTTTTTTTAAAGGAATATCATACTGGTTTGAATCATATTATAATTTTACATTTTTTTAAAAGAAATTATTAAAAAAATAAAAAACCAATCGACTCATAGCAGTTAAGGGTAAATAACAAAACTGAACAAAATAATTAAAAATAATTGACAGGCAAGCAAAAAACAAACTCAATACGAATCCAATCCGTCCCACATAGAATAGTACAACACCGGGTAATTATTCATTACTGAAGTGACACGAAGAGTCCACCCAAATAGAAAAAAAATCACATACCACTATGTCTGGATCGTATATGCCATAAAACATAGGCGTATGTAATATATATATATTTGTTGAGAGAATTAGTCAAAAGAGTGTTCAAACTTAATCTAACTTTTTTTTTGTAGTTATAAAATCATATTTTAAATGTTTCTATTTAAAAACCAATATTTCGTATTTGTAAATACATATTTAGCTTGTAGTGAATGTTTCACACCAACATTTTTTTACACTTATAATTTTTTAATGATACAATTGATAATTTCAAAACACAGGAAACTTTTTTTACTAAACTATATCTTACAAAAACTTTATTTATGTGGATAAAGATTGTTGTTGGTGAGTGTTCAAGATGATAATATTAAAAAAATAACCTTAAGATTTGTTAATAATATTTTTATGTTTTTATTTAATTATTTTTTTCTTCTTATTTTAATATATATACTTATAAATAAGAATGGGTATAGGTGTAGTTTTATTTATGAATACAGATTGTTGTTGGTGAGTTTTTTAAAGATAATAATAAAATAATCTTTAGATTTGATGACGATAATAATAATAATGAAGATTTGATAATAATAATTGTAATTTTTTTGGACAACTAGTAAATGTGGTTATAAATATTTGGATAGTTTTATTTGGATTTTCCAAAATTATATTCCCCTAGCCAAAGGAGGGGTCCAAGTAAACACCCAGACGCTATAACAACGTGCATGGAGTATAAGAAAAGAAATACTTAACTTAAATACCTAGAAAAGGGTTGTAACAATTTTTAAACCCCAAAATTGAGGTTTTTCAAAAAAACGGTCACCCAGAGCCCCATTTGCAAATTTCTATCGCTTGTGGAACTGTTTATAAGCGCGGGTATATCCAACACTTCCCAATCGATCGGTAAAAACAATTGCCCCTTAGTCAGTCGTAAAATATAGGCTTTTTTTGGAATTTTTTTTTTATTTTTTAGTCCTTTTCAAAATTAAGGGTCGCTAAGCCGTTCCCACGTATTACAACGGAAAAAGTTAACGGGGCGTATGATAGATTTGACGTTGTTTGTGCTTACAATTACGTTTTAAAAAAATAAAAAATGAGAATCTTTTTTTGGATATATTTTTTTTACGGGGCGGGCAAACTACACCCGTCAACCGGTCAGAAATGTGTAATCCAGATAGGGGCGTGAAAGGGTTTCGGGGGTTGAAAAAATCCGTAAAAACCTTCTAAGACGCACCGTTTTCGAGTTACGCCCGTTTTTTGGATTTTTTACAAAATTTGACACTCTAGACTCGTTTTGGGGAAATTTTATTTCTGTCAATCGGTCGGGGAAGTGATTCCAAGCGGCTGTTTTCGCCTACGGTAGTAGGCGGCGAAAATGGTTAAAAAACCGCTAACACGGCCCCTAACCGAGATAAATGCCCTTTTTGGATTTTCCAAAATTATATTCCCTTAGCCAAATGAGGGGTCCAAGTAAACACCCAGAACGCTATTACAACGTGCATGGAGTATAAGAAAAGAAATACTTAACTTAAATACCTAGAAAAGGTTGCAACAATTTTTAAACCCCAAAATTGACGTTTTTCAAAAAACGGTCACCCAGAGCCCCATTTGCAAATTTCTATCGCTTGTGGAACTGTTTATAAGCGCGGGTATATCCAACACTTCCCAATCGATCGGTATAAACAATTTGCCCCTTAGTCAGTCGTAAAATATTGGCTTTTTTTGGAATTTTTTTTTATTTTTTAGGCCATTTCAAAATTAAGGGTCGCTAAGCCGTTCCCACGTATTCCAACGGAAAAAGTTAACGGGGCGTATGATAGATTTGACGTTGTTTGTGCTTACAATTACGTTTTAAAAAAATAAAAAATGAGAATCTTTTTTTGGATATATTTTTTTTACGGGGCGGGCAAACTACACCCGTCAACCGGTCAGAAATGTGTAATCCAGATACGGGCGTGAGAGGGTTTCGGGGTTGAAAAAATCCGTAAAAACCTTCTAAGACGCACCGTTTTCGAGTTACGCCCGTTTTTTGGATTTTTTACAAAATTTGACACTCTAGACTCGTTTTGGGGAAATTTTATTTCTGTCAATCGGTCGGGGAAGTGATTCCAGGCGGCTGTTTTCGCCTACGGTAGTAGGCGGCGAAAATGGTTAAAAAACCGCTAACACGGCCCCTAACCGAGATAAATGCCCTTTTTGGATTTTCCAAAATTATATTCCCTTAGCCAAATGAGGGGTCCAAGTAAACACCCAGAACGCTATAACAACGTGCATGGAGTATAAGAAAAGAAATACTTAACTTAAATACCTAGAAAAGGGTTGCAACAATTTTTAAACCCCAAAATTGACGTTTTTCAAAAAACGGTCACCCAGAGCCCCATTTGCAAATTTCTATCGCTTGTGGAACTGTTTATAAGCGCGGGTATATCCAACACTTCCCAATCGATCGGTATAAACAATTTGCCCCTTAGTCAGTCGTAAAATATTGGCTTTTTTTGGAATTTTTTTTTATTTTTTAGGCCATTTCAAAATTAAGGGTCGCTAAGCCGTTCCCACGTATTCCAACGGAAAAAGTTAACGGGGCGTATGATAGATTTGACGTTGTTTGCGCTTACAATTACGTTTTAAAAAAATAAAAAATGAGAACCTTTTTTTGGATATATTTTTTTTACGGGGCGGGCAAACTACACCCGTCAACCGGTCAGAAATGTGTAATCCAGATAGGGGCGTGAAAGGGTTTCGGGGGTTGAAAACATCCGTAAAAACCTTCTAAGACGCACCGTTTTCGAGTTATGCCCGTTTTTTGGATTTTTTACAAAATTTGACACTCTAGACTCGTTTTGGGGAAATTTTATTTCTGTCAATCTGTCGGGGAAGTGATTCCAGGCGGCGGTTGTCGCCTACGTTAGTAGTCGGCGAAAATGGTTAAAAAAACCGCTAACACGGCCCCTAACCGAGATAAATGCCCTTTTTGGATTTTCCAAAATTATATTCCCCTAGCCAAATGAGGGGTCCAAGTAAACACCCAGAACGCTATAACAACGTGCATGGAGTATAAGAAAAGAAATACTTAACTTAAATATCTAGAAAAGGTTGCAACAATTTTTAAACCCCAAAATTGACGTTTTTCAAAAAACGGTCACCCAAAGCCCCATTTGCAAATTTCTATCGCTTGTGGAACTGTTTATAAGTGCGGGTCTATCCAACGCTTCCCAGTTAAACACTAAAAACAACTAGCCCTTCGCCTGTCGTAAAATATAGGCGTTTTTTGAATTTTTCAAATTTTAGGCCTTTTCAAAATTAAGGGTCGCTAAGCCGTTCCGACATGTTTCAAAGCAAAAGTTAACGAGGTATGAGACAGAAATGATGTTTATTGGGCTTATAATTACGTTTTAAAAAATCTAAAAAATTAGGCCTTTTTGGAAACGGTTAGAGGGACGGTCAAAATTCATCCGTCAACGGGTCAGAAATGTGTTATCCAGATAAGGGTAATACAGCAGGGAAATAAAAAATCCGTAAAAATCGTCTAGGACGCCCCGTTTCCGAGTTATGAGCGTTTTTTCGTTTTTTTGTGACAAAATACAAATTTTGGCTTTTTTAAAGTTGGTTTTGGGGAAATTTCATTTGTGCCAAACGGTCAAGGAAGTTATTCCAGGTCACGGTTGCCCAGATAATCTGGGTACGAAAAATCGTAAAAAACGTCTAGGACGCCTCTGAACCGAGATAAACGCCCTTTTTGGATTTTCCAAAATTATATTCCCCTAGCCAAAGGAGGGGTCCAAGTAAACACCCAGAACGCTTTCACAACGTCCGTGGAGTAGAAGAAAAGAATTGTTCAACTTAAATACCTAGAAAAGGGTTACAATAATTTTTAAACCCCAAAATTGACGTTTTTCAAAAACGGCCACCCAGAGCCCCATTTGCAAATTTCTATCGCTTGTGGAACTGTTTATAAGTGCGGGTCTATCCAACGCTTCCCAATTAAACAGTAAAAACAACTAGCCCTTCGCCAATCGTAAAATATAGGCGTTTTTTGAATTTTTCAAATTTTAGGCCTTTTCAAAATTAAGGGTCGCTAAGCCGTTCCGACATGTTTCAAAGCAAAAGTTAACGAGGTATGAGACAGAAATGATGTTTATTGGGCTTATAATTACGTTTTAAAAAATCTAAAAAGTTAGGCCTTTTTGGAAACGGTTAGAGGGACGGTCAAAATTCATCCGTCAACGGGTCAGAAATGTGTTATCCAGATAAGGGTAATACAGCAGGGAAATAAAAAATCCGTAAAAATCGTCTAGGACGCCCCGTTTCCGAGTTATGAGCGTTTTTTCGTTTTTTTGTGACAAAATACAAATTTTGGCTTTTTTAAAGTTGGTTTTGGGGAAATTTCATTTGTGCCAAACGGTCAAGGAAGTTATTCCAGGTCACGGTTGCCCAGATAATCTGGGTACGAAAAATCGTAAAAAACGTCTAGGACGCCTCTGAACCGAGATAAACGCCCTTTTTGGATTTTCCAAAATTATATTCCCCTAGCCAAAGGAGGGGTCCAAGTAAACACCCAGAACGCTTTCACAACGTCCGTGGAGTAGAAGAAAAGAATTGTTCAACTTAAATACCTAGAAAAGGGTTACAATAATTTTTAAACCCCAAAATTGACGTTTTTCAAAAACGGCCACCCAGAGCCCCATTTGCAAATTTCTATCGCTTGTGGAACTGTTTATAAGTGCGGGTCTATCCAACGCTTCCCAATTAAACAGTAAAAACAACTAGCCCTTCGCCAATCGTAAAATATAGGCGTTTTTTGAATTTTTCAAATTTTAGGCCTTTTCAAAATTAAGGGTCGCTAAGCCGTTCCGACATGTTTCAAAGCAAAAGTTAACGAGGTATGAGACAGAAATGATGTTTATTGGGCTTATAATTACGTTTTAAAAAATCTAAAAATTTAGGCCTTTTTGGAAACGGTTAGAGGGACGGTCAAAATTCATCCGTCAACGGGTCAGAAATGTGTTATCCAGATAAGCGTAATACAGCAGGGAAATAAAAAATCCGTAAAAATCGTCTAGGACCCCCCGTTTCCGAGTTATTAGGGTTTTTTCGATTTTTTTGAATTTAGCGCTTACAATTACGTTTATAAAAATAAAATTTTTCTACCAATCAGAATGAATATTTTCTAACCAAAATATTTGGTTAGAATATTTTCTTCCAATCACAATCAATCTTTTCTAACCAAAAATTTGGTTAGAATATTCATCGACCAATCACAATTAATCTTTTCTAACCAAACCAAAATGAAATGGTTAAAATATATTATAATAAGTTGTTATGACTTCGTATAAATAGAATAAAATGTTCAGACATCTACCCACTCCGGACGTAATTCTCAAGGTGATACATTCCTAAGGTGTTATATATTTAACTTTATAAAGTTTAAATTCACACTCCGCTAAAATCAAGGTAAGCAGTCTTAATTTAATTTTATATATTTTTTATATGTTATATTTATTAGTTGGAACTATTGTACATTGTTTTTAAGAATCGTCACGGGACAATGACGTGTTAGACCCCACCATGTGTTAGAGAGTGGCGGTGAAGTCTACGGCAGTGATTCCCCCACCATCCTTTTATCATAACTAATATGACAGTAACCGAGTAACAATCTTGCTCTCTCACTCACTCTTGCTTATACTCACTCACTCACTCATACACACACCCACACACACACACATAGTCATTCACAACACCCAAGCTCGCATAATGTGTATTCTTCTATATTTGTTATTCATATTTAGGCACGTTTTATTATTGTTTTAATTTAATTTTTCATTATATTATTTGTAATTAATTTTATTTTTTTACTTTTCCATTTTCTGATACATTTACATTATTGTATACATAAGCCTACATATTAAATTAAATTATTTATACAATATTACTTACAAATATAATTAGAATTTGGCCCATTCGGTAACCTGGGCCATTCGGTACCCACTCTAATCAAACCACTTTAACGTAGAAATGCTTACAGAGCTCATTTTAGAAAAAGATCTTCTAAATTCATGTAAGAAATATATTTTATCTTTAGGCTATTTGAATGTGTGCTGATTTTTAACTATGATGTGTTATTAAACAGCATAATTTTAAATAGTACACACTCATCTTTAGCGGCATTAATTCCAACTGCCGCTAAATTATTTTTCTCAGATTAAATGACTTGGTTTATTCAAATTATTTTAAGAAATGAAACCATAATTTTTTCTGTGGGTTATCAGACCAAGAAAATACAAATTTACACGGACAGATCTAATGGTTTTATACAATTAACATAAAACAACTTTTTTTGCCATCAGTCTCTCGACTGGTTTGATGCAGTTCTCCAAGCTTTCTATCTTGCGCAAGTCGTTTCATATCTGCATGCCTGTAACACCCTACATCTTTTGTAATTTGTTTTACATATTCTAATCTTTGCCACCCCTACAATTTACTCCCTCAATATTACCTTCCATTATTGATAGCCCAATACCTGGATATCTTAAGATATGCCCACCAGCCTATCCCTTCTTCTGGTAAGATGCTTCCATATACTTCTTTTTTCATCCACTCGCCTAAGAACCTCTAAATTACTTATTTTGTCCACCCACCGAATCTTTAACATTTTCCTGTAACACCACATTTCTAAAGCTTCTATCCTCTTCTTTTCTACAGCCCCTATCATCCACGTTTCACTCCCGTATAATGTTACACTCCAAACATAATGTTTTAAGAAATTTTTCCTGATCTGTAAATCAATGTTTGTGGTCAGTAAGCTGTTTTTTTTATTCCAAAGGCTTTTCTAGCTTGAGCAATTCTACTTTTGATATCACGTCTGGTTCTTCTACCATCCTTTGTTACTTTACTCCCTAGGTTGCAAAATTCCCCAACTTCCTGTAGGTTTTTGTTGCCTACTTTTACATTTCCCATCTCTTCTAACCATTCCTGCTGCTGTACGACACTTTCGATTTGTTCTTATTATTTTTCATGAAGTAATCCTTTCTCATGATCTCGTCCATTCCATTTAAGATATCCTCCAGTTCTTTCGTTGTTTCGGCTAATACTACTATATCATTGGCGAATCTCAGCATTTTTATTGTTTCTGCTTGAATTCTTTTTCCTGCGTCAAATGTCTCCTTCACTTCATTTATAGCCTCTTCTATACACAAGTTAAAAAGTAGTGGTGACAATGAACAACCTTGTCGTACACCTTTCTTACAGCAGCATATTTTTCATACTCCTCAATTGTTCTCTAGTGGAGAAATCGTATACTATTGGACAAAAATAATAACCGATTCACTTGAGAACCGTTACGCAGTGAAGGAATGACATTTAAACTAATAATTCGTTAGCTTTGGAAACTGATTCATATATGAATCACGATGCAATGAAGGGCTAAAGTAGCGCGCGTACATTTTAAAGTAGCGCGCGTACATTTTAAAGTATCGCGCGTACATTTTAAAGTAGCGCGTACATTTTAAAGTAGCGCGCGTACATATTCTGACTATCTTACCTAATTAGTATTTGACTATCTTACCTAATCTTACCTATCTGACTACCTAACTAAAAAAAAATCTGACTGTCTGACCATATATTCTGACTATCGTTTTTATCCATAACTTTTCAACAAAAAACCGTATTTGTTTGGGAATGATATCATCAGTTTCTATGAAGTCGCTTTAGACTGAACTTTTTTTCCAGAGTATCTTGACCGTCTTTTTTGAGTCTGGCTAGACTCTAATCGAATTTACAGTATGTTTTCTTTTCAGTCTGATTGGACTTGACTTGGCAGAATCTTAAATGGGAACTAACTAAAATATATTGGGTTTTTAATTTATTTTCAGCAATTTAAGTTTATTACGTTACTGCGTTTTTTAAAGATATAATTAGCGATCTCGGATATGACCGGATAGAAGAGAGATAAAAACCAGGTAGTGTGTATTCGCGTTTCTAGTTAGTGTGCGACGGTCCAGTTCATATCTAAACTGGTTAGTAAGTGGAGTTTTTGGTCGGAAAGTGAGTTCTTTTAGCCAGAGTCAGTTTATCAGTCGGGTATAGATTTGCAGTCAGGTTGTTAGATTTTTCAATTTGGTAGTCAGCGATGCCTGGAGAAAATAATTTGTATTTTTCTAAAGTCGCAAAATTGATTCCGTTTATGAAAATTAATTTTGTGAAAATCTGTTTCACTAAACTGGTTTGGTTTCTGTCTACGAACCAACCCAGGACAGATAAGAGAAAACCTAACCAAAGTCACACATTATGGAAATTCACTCGTTTCATGGAAACCGTTTTGATTTTGTTAATATAAAATTACCATCAAAATCGGGTATAGTAACCGTGTTGCAATTATAGAAATGAAACTGGACTCCCACTCCACAAATGCTTAGTTTCATACCAAGATTGTTTCAAGGTGTAGTTTTTCTCAGTATTTTAGCCTGGGATTTGGTGACCCTGGCACCTCCAGAGGGTATTCGCTTCCTCTGTAGTCAAGCCTCCAAAGGTCCTTTCTCTGTGTTTCGTTTAGCGTCCCGTTATGCCCTTCAAGACTTCATTGAATCAACATATTAATTATGTTTGACTGTTATACCCCGCTAATAGTATCAATATAATAATATAATAAACTAAAATGTGTTGTAAAATTAAACAACCGAACCTCAATTGCTATCGATACAAAACTTCCATTCCAAGGAAATATTTCTAGGAGATGGGTTTCACACAATAATAACAACTTCTAAAACTATAATGACCGCTTTTGGAATATTTAAATAATTTTTTTGCTGCTAACTGAAATCTCATTGTAGAAGAATTTAATCAAATAAAACACTAATCTTACAAATATGCTACATATTATTACAATTTTAAAAATAGTGGTACGACTTATTAATTTACATTTAAAAAAAGGTTCATACTATAAAAAATTATTCGTACTACACCAAATAAAACAGACTCGTTATGGGATTGGCATAATCCGATTTAAAACATTGACGAAGCCAAACAATGAAGTTTACCAGAATGAAGACCTTGTATATAAAAAAAATTAATATCCAGTTTACGATTTAAGTTCCGCCATTTCAATTGGTAACCATTGGATTCAGTGGTAATCAAGATTCAGTAGATTATCGATGATAAAATGGACGATAATCGACAGTGGTCCATTGAAGATACAGTAGACAATCGAGTCAGTAATCAGTAAGATTTTACTGCAATCAGACCAACCAAGTTCTGTAGCTAAATAAATACAAATAAACTATCGTTCACCCCTAAACGCGATTTTCATACTTCCAATAAAATAATAAAACTTTAGTTATCTAATTAATATTATTGATTCAAATTAAAACTTTCCTTTATTCTATGGTATTAATCACAACTCAAAGAACCTTTGCTCGGAAACACCTACCAACGTTAATATCCCGAAAACATAAACCAAAAAGAAACTCATACCAAATATTACGTTATATTCCAAAAGAAAAGACAATTTAAAAAAACTAGTTCCTCGGTTTAAGTAATAAAACATAAATTAGCGCCAATGTGATATATACAAAACCCACCATATGAAATTAAATAAAATTCCCTAAATATCTCAATCAACATGCGCAAACAAATACAACAAGAGAATATGAATTCACAAAATAAATACATTTTCCCAACATTCCGTAACGCATTTCGAAACAGTAGTGTAATCAGATTGTTCGATAAGTATAATAATAATTATATGAAAACGAAATTCAATTAGGATATAATTAAAAATAAAGGAAAATATAATTTTGAACTTAACATGACGATAAATAAATTTAACCAACTTGGCCATACACACTAGATCACCGAACCATCCATTTCAATGTTCGGTAAATAAAAAAAACAAAATAATAACCCAAAAGATTTAACCACCAAAGACTAGTAACGTGATCCAATCAGTCAATCAGGAAAAAACTGTAACATCATACAATTCTGGAAGATATACCAAAAGGCACATACGCCAGTACAGTATATTACCCAACAACCAAAAAATTGAAAATCCCCACAACAGCCAGACAACGTTTGTCTAACAGACCGACACAAAAACCTTTTTAAATACAGATAAATAAAACTTTACGGAGAAAAGGACCGAAATCTAAATTCTAAAATACCGTTAAAATCTATTCAGTACTTCAAAGCCCAAAAGAAAAATATAAAAATTACCACACGAAATAAGGAATAAAATATTCAAATAAACTAAGGAGCAATCGAGTGAAAAGAAAGTAGAAAATCCCGAACCATATGTTTTTATTTCAAAATAAAATTTAAAAACGGAATAAACATATATAATAAAAAATTATAAACATTATAGTTAATTACATTGTTCTTACCTTTTAAGAACATATGGGCATCTTAAAAAATATAAACGGGTTTGAACCATAATATAATTTTACATTTTTTTTAAAAATAATATCATACTGGTTTTAAACATTATTATAATGTTACATTTTCTTTTTTTAAAAGGAATTATTAAAAAAATTAAAAAAAAACCAATCGACTCATTACAGGGGTAAATAACAAAACTTAACAAAATAATTAAAAATAATTGGCTGGCCAGCAAAAAAAAATCAATACGAATCCGATCCATCCCACACACAATAGTACAACACAGGGTATTTATTCATTACTGTAGTGACACGAAGAGTCCACCCAAATAGAAAAAATCACATACAAATTTTAGAATATATTTATAGGCCTGCGTTTTTTTTAAAAGTATGGTTAATTTTTTTATACTGGTTTGAACCGTTATATAATTTTATATTTTATTATTTTTAAAGGAATATCATACTGGTTTGAATCATATTATAATTTTACATTTTTTTAAAAGACATTATTAAAAAATAAAAAAAAACCAATCGACTCATTACAGTTAAGGGTAAATAACAAAACTGAACAAAATAATTAAAAATAATTGGCAGACCCGCAAAAAAAAACTCAATACGAATCCAATCCGTCCCACACAGAATAGTACAACACCGGATATCTTTTCATTACTGTAGTGACACGAAGAGTCCAACCAAATAGAAAAAAAAATCACAACAAAATTTAGAATATATTTATAGGCCTCGTTTTTTTTAAAATATGGTTAATTTTTTTATATTGGTTTGAACCATTATGTAATTTTATATTTAATTTTTTTTTAAATATCATTCCGGTTTGAATCATATTGTAATTTTACATTTTTTAAAAAAAATTATTAAAAATATGCAAAAACCAATCGACTCATTGCAGTTAAGGGTAAATAACAAAACTGAGCAAAATAATTAAAAATAATTGACAGGCCAGCAAAAAATAAATAAACTCAATACGAATCCAATCCGTCCCACACAGAATAATATAACACCTGGTAGTTATTCATTACTGAAGTGACACATAGAGTCCACCCAAGTAGAAAAAAATCTCATACCACAATTCCTGGATCGGATTATATGTTACATAGCAGTTACTTGGTCAAATTAACAGGAGATCAGTAAACCTATGTATTGGTTTGAACTTTATTTAAATTTTATATTTTATTTTTTTAAGAAATATCTATTGGTTTGAATCATATTATAATTTTACAATTTATTATTTAAAAAGGAATTAATAAAAAAATAAAAAAAACCAATCCACCCATTGCAGTTAAAGGTATATTACAAAACTGAACAAAATAATTAAAAATAACTGGCAGGCCCGCAAAAAAAAACTCAACACGAATCCAATCTGTCCCACACAGAATAGTATAACACCGGGTAGTTATTCATTACGGAAAGTAGTTGTTGTAAAAACATTTATTAATAAATAGAGAAAAACATATTACTAAATGAATTTATTATCACATCAATTAACTGAAATTAAATATATCCTTTTAATAAAAACAATATATAAAATATATATATATATATATATTGTGGTCTAGTAAAACAATATTTTTTTACGCAAAAAAAAATATTAACAATTATAATTGTGAATTGGTGTGTGGTAAACTATCATAAAATAAAATAATTTGAAACAAAGTAAATAATAATTAAAAAATTTAACCAAGGTATGTTCTACAGACTATTACAAATTTTAGAATATATTTATAGGCCTTCGTTTTCCAAAAGTATGGTTAACTTTTATTGTATGGGTTTGAACCATAATATAATTTTACATTTTATTTTTTTTAAATAATATCATACTGGTTTCAACTTTATTATGATGTTACATTTTCTTTTTTAAAAGGAAGTATAAATAATTTTTAAATAATAAAAAAAAAACCAATCGACTCATTGCAGGTGTAAATAACAAAACTTAACAAAATAATTAAAAATAATTGGCTGGCCAGCAAAACAAAACTCAATACGAATTCAATCCGTCCCCCACACAATAGTATAACATTTGGTAGTTATTCATTACTTTAGTAACACGAAGAGTCCACCCAAATAGAAAAAAAAGTTATATATAAATTTTAGAGTATATTTATAGGTCTTTTTTCAAAAATATGGCTAAATTTTATTGTATTGGTTTAAACCATATTTTAATTTCATAGTTTTTTAAAGGAATATCATACTGGTTTGAATCATATTATAATTTTACATTTTTTAAATGAATTATTAAATAAATAAAAAAAAACAATCCACTTATTACAGTTAAGGGTATATTTCAAAACTGAACAAAATAATTAAAACTAATTGAGTGATTAGCAAAAAAAAACTGAATACGAATGCAATCCATCCCACATAAAATAGTATAACACCAGGTAGTTATTAATTACTGAAGTAACACGTAGAGTCCACCCAAATAGAAAAAAAAATTATATATAAATTTTAGAGTATATTTATAGGTCTTTTTTCAAAAGTATGGTTAAATTTTTCATGTATTGGTTTGAACTATATTTAAATTTTATATTTTATTTTTTTTAAAGGAATATCATACTGGTTTAAATCACATTATAATTTTACATTTTATTTTTTAAAAGGAATTAATAAAAAAAACCATTCGGCTCATTACAGTCAAGTTTAAATAATAAAATTGAACAAAATAATTTAAAATAAATGGCAGGCCCGCAAAAAAAACTCATTACGAATCCAATCCGTCCCACACAGAATAGTATAACACCGGGTAGTTATTCATTACGGAAGGTAGTTGTTGCAAAAAAATTTAATTAATGGAGAAAAAAGAAATTACTATATGTATTTATTATTACATCAATTAACTGAAATTAATTATATCCTTTAAAAAAAACTATATATAAAATATATATGTATATTGCGGTCTACTAAAAACATTTTTTAGGAAAAAACATTATTAACAATTATAATTGTAAATTTGTGTGTGGTAAATCATCACAAAATAAAATTAATTAAAACAAAGTAAATAATAATTTAAAAATTTAACCAAGGTATGTTCTACACACTATTACAAATTTTAGAATATATTTATAGGCATTCGTTTTCCAAAAGTACGGTTAACTTTTATTGTATGGGTTTGAACCATATTATAATTTTACATTTTATTTTTCTAAAAGGAATATCATATTGGTTGAAATCATATTATAATTTTACATTTTATTTTTTTTAAAGGAATTATTAAAAAAATTAAAAAAAACAATCGACTCATTGCAGTTAAGGGAAAATAACAAAACTTAACAAAATAATTAAAAATAATTGGCTGGCCGGCAAAAAAAAAACTCAATACGAATCTAATCCGTCCCACACACAATACTACAACACCGGGTATTTATTCATTACTGTAGTGACACGAAGAGTCCAACCAAATAGAAAAAAAAATCACATACAAAATTAAGAATATATTTATAGGCCTCGTTTTTTTTAAAATATGGTTAATTTTTTATACTGGTTTGAACTATATTTAAATTTTATATTTTATTTTTTTAAAGAAATATCATACTGGTTTGAATCATATTATAATTTTACATTTTATTTTTTTTAAAAGGAATTAATAAAAAAATCAAAAAAACCAATCGACTCATTGTAGTTAAGGGTAAAAAACAAAACTGAACAAAATAATTAAAAATAATTGACAGGCAAGCAAAAAAAATCAATACGAATCCAATCCGTCCCACACAGAATAGTATAACACCTGGTAGTTATTCATTACTGAAGTGACACGAAGAGTCCACCCAAATAGAAAAAAATTTCATACCACAATTCCTGGATCGGAATATATGTTACATAGCAGTTACTTGGTAAAATTAAATGGAGATCAGTGAAATATTGTTATTGTCGATGATAAAGTATGATATGTATAATTGTTATTCGTTAAGTCATATCGAGGTATATGATATTTTTTTACTAGCGGTTGGTTTGTCGGGCGGAAGATAATAGGTAAGAAACAAAAACAAATTTTAGTAAATTTACGTAGTTTAAGTAGTTGTTGCATAAAATAAATTTTTAATATTAGAGAGAAAAATAATTACTAAATGAATTTATTATCACATCAATTAACTGAAAATAACCATATCCTTTTTAAAAAAACTATATTTATAAAATATTTAATATGTATATTGCGTTCTAGTAAAACAATATATTTTTAGGAAAAAAATTATTAACAATTATAATTGTGAATTGGTGTGTGGTAAACTATCACAAAATGAAATTAATTGAAACAAAGTAAAAAATAATTAAAAAATTTAACCAAGGTGTGTTCTACAAACCAATACAAATTTTAGAATATATATATAGGCCTTCATTTTCCAAAAGTATGGTTAAATTTTATGTTACTGGTTTGAACAATATTTAAATTTTACATTTTATTTTGTTAAAAGGTGTATCATACTGGTTTGAATTATATTATAATTTTACATTTTCTTTTTTTAAAAGGAATTATAACAAAATTAAAAAAACCAATCGACTCATTGCAGTTAAGGGTAAATAACAAAACTGAACAGAATCATTAAATAAATTGGTTGGCCAGTAAAAAAACTTTAGCTCAGATTTTATGGTCAGATAGTCAGATTGTATAAACAAGTAGTCAGATTTTATGGTCAGATTATCAGATTGTATAGTCGGTAGTCAGATTTTATGGTCAGATAGTCAGATTTTTCAGTCAGACAGTCAGATTTTATGGTCAGGCAGTCAGATTTTGTAAATCAGATAGTCAGATTTTTCAGTCAGGTAGTCAGATTGTATAGTCAGGTAGTCAGATTTTTCAGTCAGATAGTCAGATTATTCAGTCAGATAGTGAGATTGTATAGTCAGGTAGTCAGATTTTATGGTCAGGCAGTCAGATTTTGTAAATCAGACAGTCAGATTTTGCAGTCAGATAGTCAGATTATTCAGTCAGGTAGTCTGATTTTTCGGTCAGATAGTCAGATTATTCAGTCAGATAGTCAGATTTTTCAGTCAGATAGTCAGATTATTCAGTCGGGTAGTCAGATTGTATAGTCAGATAGTCAGATTATTCAGTCAGATAGTCAGATTTTTCAGTCAGATAGTCAGATTATTCATTCGGGTAGTCAGATTGTATAGTCAGGTAGTCAGATTTCTCAGTCAGGTAGTCAGATTATTCAGTCGGGTAGTCAGATTTTGTAACTCAGACAGTCAGATTTTTCAGTCAGGTAGTCAAATTGTATAGTATGGTAGTCAGATTTTTCAGTCAGGTAGTCAGATTTTGTAAGTCAGACAGTCAGATTGTATAGTCAGACAGTCAGATTTTTCAATCAGGTAGTCAGATTGTATAGTCAGGTAGTCAGATTTTATGGTCAGATAAACAGATTTTTCAGTCAGACAGTCAGATTTTACGGTCAGGTAGTCAGATTGTATTGTCAGGTAGTCAGATTTTGTAAGTCAGACAGTCAGATTTTTCAGTCAGGTAGTCAGATTTTTCAGTCAGGTAGTCAGATTTTGTAAGTCAGACAGTTGGATTTTTCAGTCAGGTAGTCAGATTGTATAGTCAGGTAGTCAGATTTTGGCAGTCAGATAGTCAGATTTTTCAGTCAGGTAGTCAGATTTTATGGTCAGGAAGTCAGATTTTGTAAATCAGACAGTCAGATTGTATAGTCAGGTAGTCAGATTTTATGGTCAGACAGTCAGATTTTGTAAATCAGACAGTCAGATTTTCTAAGTCAGGTAGTCAGATTTTATAGTCAGACAGTCAGATTTTTCAGTCAGATAGTCAGATTATTCAGTCGGGTAGTCAGATTGTATAGTCAGATAGTCAGATTATTCAGTCAGATAGTCAGATTTTTCAGTCAGATAGTCAGATTATTCAGTCGGGTAGTCAGATTGTATAGTCAGGTAGTCAGATTTCTCAGTCAGGTAGTCAGATTATTCAGTCGGGTAGTCAGATTTTGTAACTCAGACAGTCAGATTTTTCAGTCAGGTAGTCAAATTGTATAGTCAGGTAGTCAGATTTTTCAGTCAGGTAGTCAGATTTTGTAAGTCAGACAGTCAGATTGTATAGTCAGACAGTCAGATTTTTCAATCAGGTAGTCAGATTGTATAGTCAGGTAGTCAGATTTTATGGTCAGATAAACAGATTTTTCAGTCAGACAGTCAGATTTTACGGTCAGGTAGTCAGATTGTATTGTCAGGTAGTCAGATTTTGTAAGTCAGACAGTCAGATTTTTCAGTCAGGTAGTCAGATTTTTCAGTCAGGTAGTCAGATTTTTCAGTCAGGTAGTCAGATTTTGTAAGTCAGACAGTTGGATTTTTCAGTCAGGTAGTCAGATTGTATAGTCAGGTAGTCAGATTTTGGCAGTCAGATAGTCAGATTTTTCAGTCAGGTAGTCAGATTTTATGGTCAGGAAGTCAGATTTTGTAAATCAGACAGTCAGATTGTATAGTCAGGTAGTCAGATTTTATGGTCAGGCAGTCAGATTTTGTAAATCAGACAGTCAGATTTTCTAAGTCAGGTAGTCAGATTTTATAGTCAGACAGTCAGATTTTTCAGTCAGATAGTCAGATTTTTCAGTCGGGTAGTCAGATTGTATAGTCAGATAGTCAGATTATTCAGTCAGATAGTCAGATTTTTCAGTCAGATAGTCAGATTATTCAGTCGGGTAGTCAGACTGTATAGTCAGGTAGTCAGATTTCTCAGTCAGGTAGTCAGATTATTCAGTCGGGTAGTCAGATTTTGTAACTCAGACAGTCAGATTTTTCAGTCAGGTAGTCAAATTGTATAGTCAGGTAGTCAGATTTTTCAGTCAGGTAGTCAGATTTTGTAAGTCAGACAGTCAGATTGTATAGTCAGACAGTCAGATTTTTCAATCAGGTAGTCAGATTGTATAGTCAGGTAGTCAGATTTTATGATCAGATAAACAGATTTTTCAGTCAGACAGTCAGATTTTACGGTCAGGTAGTCAGATTGTATTGTCAGGTAGTCAGATTTTGTAAGTCAGACAGTCAGATTTTTCAGTCAGGTAGTCAGATTTTTCAGTCAGGTAGTCAGATTTTTCAGTCAGGTAGTCAGATTTTGTAAGTCAGACAGTTGGATTTTTCAGTCAGGTAGTCAGATTGTATAGTCAGGTAGTCAGATTTTGGCAGTCAGATAGTCAGATTTTTCAGTCAGGTAGTCAGATTTTATGGTCAGGTAGTCAGATTTTGGCAGTCAGATAGTCAGATTTTATGGTCAGGTAGTCAGATTTTTCAGCCAGACAGTCAGATTGTATAGTCAGGTAGTCAGATTTTGGCAGTCAGATAGTCAGATTTTATGGTCAGGTAGTCAGATTTTGTAAGTCAGACAGTCAGATTTTTCAGTCAGCTAGTCAGATTTTGGTAGTGAGATAGTCAGATTAGGTTGTCAGGTAGTCAGATTTTTTTCATTCAGTTAGTCAGTTTGTATAGTCAGGTAGTCAGATTTTTTAGTCAGACAGTCAGATTTTAAAGTCAGGTAGTCAGATTTTGGCAGTCAGATAGTCAGATTGTGTGGTTAGACAGTCAGATAGTCAGATTTTGTAAGTCAGACAGTCAGATTTTATGGTCAGATAGTCAGACTTTTCAGTCAGTTAGTCAGATTTTTTAAGTCAGACAGTCAGATTGTATAGTCAGACAGTCAGATTTTTCAGTCAGGTAGTCAGTTTGTATAGTCAGGTAGTCAGATTTTTTAGTCAGACAGTCAGATTTTAAAGTCAGGTAGTCAGATTGTATAGTCAGGTAGTCAGATTTTGGCAGTCAGGTAGTCGGAATATTTAGTCAGGTAGTCAGATTTTGTAAGTCACACAGTCAGATTTTTCAGTCAGGTAGTCAGATTGTATAGTCAGACAGTCAGATTGTATAGGCAGGTAGTCAGATTTCGGCAGTCAGATAGTCAGATTGTGTGGTCAAGTCGTCAGATTTTATGGTCAGGTAGTCAGACAGTCAGATTTTGGCAGTTGGGTAGTCAGATTGTATAGTCAGGTAGTCAGATTATCAGTCAGGTAGTCAGATTGTATAGTCAGGTAGTCAGATTTTGGTCGTCAGATAGTCAGATTGTATAGTTAGGTAGTCAGATTTTTCAGTCAGGTAGTCAGATTGTATAGTCAGGTAGTCAGATTTTTTAGTCAGACAGTCAGATTTTAAAGTCGGTTAGTCAGATTGTATAATCAGGAAGTCAGATTTTGGCAGTCAGGTAGTCAGATTTTTCAGTCGGGTAGTCAGATTGTATAGTCAGGTAGTCAGATTTTGGCAGTCAGATAGTCAGATTGTATGGTCAGGTAGTCAGATTTTTCAGTCAGGTAGTCAGATTGTATAGTCAGGTAGTCAGATTTTGGCAGTCAGGTAGTCAGAATATTTAGTCAGGTAGTCAGATTTTGTAAGTCACACAGTCAGATTTTTCAGTCAGGTAGTCAGATTGTATAGTCAGACAGTCAGATTTTATAGGCAGGTAGTCAGATTTCGGCATTTAGATAGTCAGATTGTGTGGTCAAGTCGTCAGATTTTATGGTCAGGTAGTCAGAACGTCAGATTTTGGCAGTTGGGTAGTCAGATTGTATAGTCAGGTAGTCAGATTATCAGTCAGGTAGTCAGATTGTATAGTCAGGTAGTCAGATTTTGGTCGTCAGATAGTCAGATTGTATAGTCAGGTAGTCAGATTTTTCAGTCAGGTAGTCAGATTGTATAGTCAGGTAGTCAGATTTTTCCGTCAGACAGTCAGATTTTAATGTCGGGTCGTCAGATTGTATTATCAGGAAGTCAGATTTTGGCAGTCAGGTAGTCAGATTTTTCAGTCGGGTAGTCAGATTGTATAGTCAGGTAGTCAGATTTTGGCAGTCAGAGAGTCAGATTGTATAGTCAGGTTGTCAGATTTTTCAGTCAGGTAGTCAGATTGTATAGTCAGGTAGTCAGATTTTTCAGTCAGACAGTCAGATTTTAAAGTCGGGTAGTCAGATTGTATAATCAGGTAGTCAGATTTTGGCAGTCAGGTAGTCAGATTTTTTAGTCGGGTAGTCAGATTGTGTAGTCAGGTAGTCAGATTTTGGCAGTCAGATAGTCAGATTGCGTGGTCAGGTAGTCAGATTTTTCAGTCAGGTAGTCAGATTGTATAGTCAGGTAGTCAGATTTTTCAGTCAGGTAGTCAGATTTTTCAGTCGGGTTGTCAGATTGTATAATCAGGTAGTCAGATTTTTTAGTCAGATAGTCAGATTTTTCAGTCAGGTAGTCAGATTGTGTGGTCAGGTAGTCAGATTACGTGGTCAGGTAGTCAGATTGTATAGTGAGCTAGTCAGATGTTGGTAGTCAGGTAGTCAGATTTTTTAATCAGGTAGTCAGATTGTATATTCAGGTAGTCAGATTTTATGGTCACGTAGTCAGATTTTATGGTCAGACAGTCAGATTTTTTAGTCAGATAGTCAGATTTTTCAGTCAGGTAGTCAGATTACGTGGTCAGGTAGTCAGATTGTATAGTGAGCTAGTCAGATGTTGGTAGTCAGGTAGTCAGATTTTTAAGTCAGACAGTCAGATTTTACGGTCAGATAGTCAGATTGGTAGTCAGGTAGTCAGATTGTATAGTCAGGTAGTCAGATTGTGTGGTCAGGTAGTCAGATTTTGGCAGTCAGATAGTCAGATTGCGTGGTCAAGTAGTCACATTTTTTTCAGTCAGGTAGTCAGATTGTATAGTTAGACAGTCAGATTTTATGGTCAGGTAGTCAGATTGTATGGTCAGACAGTTAGATTTTTTTTCAGTCAGGTAGTCAGATTGTGTGGTCAGGTATTCAGATTGTGTGGTCAGGTGGTCAGGTTTTTTCAGTCAGATTTCTGACCACAGAAAACTAAAACTTAACAAATCCAAAACTATACTCAGACACAAATCGCTCCAGACACAAATACAGATAGGTAAACCCACCCCAGTCTGACCAGAGAAAACCAAAACTGTTTTATTAGTTTAGTAATTAGAGACCATTACAAATTTTAGAATATATTTAAAGGCCTTCGTTTTTGTTTTTTCAAAAGTATGGTTAAATTTTATTTAAAAGGAATTATTAAAAAAATTTAAAAAAACTAGTTGAGTCAGTACAGTTAAGGGTAAATAACAAAACTGAACAAAATAATTAAAAATAATTGACAGACCCACAAAAAAACTGAATACGAATTCAATCCGTCCCACACAGAATAGGACAACATAGGTAGTTATTCATTACTATAATGACACGAAGAGTCCACCCAAATAGAAAAAAATCACATAAAATTTCACAATATATTTATAGGTCATTTTTTTCAAAAATATGGTTAAATTTTATTTTATTGGTTTGAATTATATTTAAAATTTATATTTTATTTTATTTAAAGGAATATCATACTGGTTTGAATCATATTATAATTTTACATTTTTTTAAAAGACATTATTAAAAAAATAAAAAAAAAAACCAATCGACTCGTTGCAGTTAAGGGTAAATAACAAAACTGAGCAAAATAATTAAAAATAATTGATAGGCCAGCAAAAAAAAAATAAACTCAATACGAATCCAATCCGTCCCACACAGAATAATATAACACCTGGTAGTTATTCATTACTGAAGTGACACGTAGAGTCCACCCAAGTAGAAAAAAAATCTCATACCACAATTCCTGGATCGGATTATATGTTTCATAGCAGTTACTTGGTCAAATTAACAGGAGATCAGTAAACCTATGTATTGGTTTGAATTTTATTTAAATTTTATATATTAATTTTTTAAGAAATATCTATTGGTTTGAATCATATTATAATTTTACAATTTATTATTTAAAAAGGAATTAATAAAAAAATAAAAAAACCAATCCACCCATTGCAGTTAAGGGTATATAACAAAACTGAACAAAATAAATAAAAATAATTGGCTGGCCAGCAAAACAAAACTCAATACGAATGCAATCCGTCCCACACAAAATAGTACAACACCAGGTAGTTATTAATTACTGAAGTAACACGTAGAGTCCACCCAAATAGAAAAAAAAATCACATACAAATTTTAGAATTTATTTACAGGCCTATGTTTTTTTTTTCAAAAGTATGGTTAAATTTTATTGTATTGGTTTGAACTATATTTAAATTTTATATTTTATTTTTTTTAAAGGAATATCATACTGGTTTAAATCACATTATAATTTTACATTTTATTTTTTTAAAAGGAATTAATAAAAAAACCAATCGACTCATTACAGTTAAGGGAAAATAACAAAACTTAACAAAATAATTAAAAATAATTGACAGACAAGCAAAAAAAATCAATACGAATCCAATTCGTCCCACACAGAATAGTATAACACCTGGTAGTTATTCATTACTGAAGTGACACGAAGAGTCCACCCAAATAGAAAAAAATTTCATACCACAATTCCTGGATCGGAATATATGTTACATAGCAGTTACTTGGTAAAATTAAATGGAGATCAGTGAAATATTGTTATTGTCGATGATAAAGTATGATGTGTATAATTGTTATTCGTTAAGTCATATCGAGGTGTATGATATTTTTTTACTAGCGGTTGGTTTGTCGGGCGGAAGATAATAGGTAAGAAACAAAAACAAATTTTAGTAAATTTACGTAGTTTAAGTAGTTGTTGCAGAAAATAAATTTTTATTATCAGAGAGAAAAATAATTACTAAATGAATTTATTATCACATCAATTAACTGAAAATAACCATATCCTTTTTAAAAAAACTATATTTATAAAATATTTAATATGTATATTGCGTTCTAGTAAAACAATATATTTTTAGGAAAAAAATTATTAACAATTATAATTGTGAATTGGTGTGTGGTAAACTATCACAAAATGAAATTAATTGAAACAAAGTAAATAATAATTAAAAAATTTAACCAAGGTGTGTTCTACAAACCAATACAAATTTTAGAATATATATATAGGCCTTCATTTTCCAAAAGTATGGTTAAATTTTATGTTACTGGTTTGAACAATATTTAAATTTTACATTTTATTTTGTTAAAAGGTGTATCATACTGGTTTGAACCATATTATAATTTTACATTTTATTTTTTTAAAAGGAATTATAAGAAAATTAAAAAACCAATCGACTCATTATAGTTAAGGGTAAATAACAAAACCGAACAAAATAATTAAAACTAATTGGGTGACCAGCAAAAAACAAACTAAATACGCATCCAATCGGTCCCACACAGAAAAGTACTACACCGGGTAATTATTCATTACTGAAGTGACACGAAGAGTCCACCCAAATAGAAAAAAAAAATCTCATACCACAATTCCTGGATCGGAATATATGTTACATAGCAGTTACTTAGTAAAATTAAATGGAGATCAGTGAAATATTGTTATTGTCGATGATACAGTATGATGTGTATAATGGTTATTCGTTACAAAAATCATGTCGGGTTGTATGATATTTAATACTTTACTGTTAGTATCTCTTGCGAAGGCGCATCTTACTTAGAAGGTAGTGATTGGTTTGTTGGTCGGGCAGAATATAATAGATAAGAAACAAAAAAAAAGTTTTAGATAAGTAAGTAGTTGTTGCATAAAATAAATTTTAATTAATAGAGAGAAAAATAATCACTAAATGAATTTATTATCACATCAATTAACTGAAATTATTTAAATCCTTAAAAAAAACTATATATAAAATATATATGTATATTGCGGTCTTGTAAAAAAATTATTAACAATTATAATTGTGAATTGGTGTGTGGTAAACTATCACAAAATGAAATTAATTGGAACAAAGTAAATAATAATTAAAAAATTTAACCAAGGTATGTTCTACAGACCAATACAATTTTTAGAATATATATAGGCCTTCATTTTCCAAAAATATGGTTAAATTTTATGCTACTGGTTTGAACAATATTTAAATTTTACATTTTATTTTGTTAAAAGGTATATCATACTGGTTTGAACCATATTATAATTTAACATTTTATTTTTTTAAAAGGAATTATAACAAAATTAAAAAAACCAATCGACTCATTGCAGTTAAGGGTAAATAAAAAAACTGAACAGAATCATTAAATAAATTGGCTGGCCAGTAAAAAACTTTAGCTCAGATTTTATGGTCAGATAGTCAGATTGTATAAACAAGTAGTCAGATTTTATGGTCCGATAATCAGATTGTATAGTCAGGTAGTCAGATTTTATGGTCAGGTAGTCAGATTTTATGGTCAGATAGTCAGATTTTTCAGTCAGACAGTCAGATTTTAAAGTCGGGTAGTCAGATTGTATAATCAGGTAGTCAGATTTTGGCAGTCAGGTAGTCAGATTTTGGCAGTCAGATAGTCAGATTGTATAGTCAGGTAGTCAGATTTTTCAGTCAGGTTGTCAGATTGTATAGTCAGGTAGTCAGATTTTTCAGTCAGACAGTCAGATTTTAAAGTCGGGTAGTCAGATTGTATAATCAGGTAGTCAGATTTTGGCAGTCAGGTAGTCAGATTTTTCAGTCGGGTAGTCAGATTGTGTAGTCAGGTAGTCAGATTTTGGCAGTCAGATAGTCAGATTGCGTGGTCAGGTAGTCAGATTTTTCAGTCAGGTAGTCAGATTGTATAGCCAGTATGTCAGATTTTTCAGTCAGACAGTCAGATTTTAAAGTCGGGTAGTCAGATTGTATAATCAGGTAGTCAGATTTTTTAGTCAGATAGTCAGATTTTTCAGTCAGGTAGTCAGATTGTGTGGTCAGGTAGTCAGATTACGTGGTCAGGTAGTCAGATTGTATAGTGAGCTAGTCAGATGTTGGTAGTCAGGTAGTCAGATTTTTTAATCAGGTAGTCAGATTGTATATTCAGGTAGTCAGATTTTATGGTCACGTAGTCAGATTTTATGGTCAGACAGTCAGATTTTTTAGTCAGATAGTCAGATTTTTCAGTCAGGTAGTCAGATTGTGTGGTCAGGTAGTCAGATTTTTCTGTCAGGTAGTCAGATTACGTGGTCAGGTAGTCAGATTGTATAGTGAGCTAGTCAGATGTTGGTAGTCAGGTAGTCAGATTTTTAAGTCAGACAGTCAGATTTTACGGTCAGATAGTCAGATTGGTAGTCAGGTAGTCAGATTGTATAGTCAGGTAGTCAGATTGTGTGGTCAGGTAGTCAGATTTTGGCAGTCAGATAGTCAGATTGCGTGGTCAAGTAGTCACATTTTTTTCAGTCAGGTAGTCAGATTGTATAGTTAGACAGTCAGATTTTATGGTCAGGTAGTCAGATTGTATGGTCAGACAGTTAGATTTTTTTTCAGTCAGGTAGTCAGATTGTGTGGTCAGGTATTCAGATTGTGTGGTCAGGTGGTCAGGTTTTTTCAGTCAGATTTCTGACCACAGAAAACTAAAACTTAACAAATCCAAAACTATACTCAGACACAAATCGCTCCAGACACAAATACAGATAGGTAAACCCACCCCAGTCTGACCAGAGAAAACCAAAACTGTTTTATTAGTTTAGTAATTAGAGACCATTACAAATTTTAGAATATATTTAAAGGCCTTCGGTTTTGTTTTTTCAAAAGTATGGTTAAATTTTATTTAAAAGGAATTATTAAAAAAATTTAAAAAAACTAGTTGAGTCAGTACAGTTAAGGGTAAATAACAAAACTGAACAAAATAATTAAAAATAATTGACAAACCCACAAAAAAACTGAATACGAATTCAATCCGTCCCACACAGAATAGGACAACATAGGTAGTTATTCATTACTATAATGACACGAAGAGTCCACCCAAATAGAAAAAAATCACATAAAATTTCACAATATATTTATAGGTCATTTTTTTCAAAAATATGGTTAAATTTTATTTTATTGGTTTGAATTATATTTAAAATTTATATTTTTTTTATTTAAAGGAATATCATACTGGTTTGAATCATATTATAATTTTACATTTTTTTAAAAGACATTATTAAAAAAATAAAAAAAAAACCAATCGACTCATTGCAGTTAAGGGTAAATAACAAAACTGAGCAAAATAATTAAAAATAATTGATAGGCCAGCAAAAAAAAAATAAACTCAATACGATGCCAATCCGTCCCACACAGAATAATATAACACCTGGTAGTTATTCATTACTGAAGTGACACGTAGAGTCCACCCAAGTAGAAAAAAAATCTCATACCACAATTCCTGGATCGGGTTATATGTTACATAGCAGTTACTTGGTCAAATTAACAGGAGATCAGTAAACCTATGTATTGGTTTGAATTTTATTTAAATTTTATATATTAATTTTTTAAGAAATATCTATTGGTTTGAATCATATTATAATTTTACAATTTATTATTTAAAAAGGAATTAATAAAAAAATAAAAAAACCAATCCACCCATTGCAGTTAAGGGTATATAACAAAACTGAACAAAATAATTAAAAATAATTGGCTGGCCAGCAAAACAAAACTCAATACGAATGCAATCCGTCCCACACAAAATAGTACAACACCAGGTAGTTATTAATTACTGAAGTAACACGTAGAGTCCACCCAAATAGAAAAAAAAAATCACATACAAATTTTAGAATTTATTTATAGGCCTATGTTTTTTTTTCAAAAGTATGGTTAAATTTTATTGTATTGGTTTAAACTATATTTAAATTTTATATTTTTTTTTTTAAAGGAATATCATACTGGTTTAAATCATATTATAATTTTACATTTTATTTTTTTAAAAGGAATTAATAAAAAAACCATTCGGCTCATTACAGTCAAGTTTAAATAATAAAATTGAACAAAATAATTTAAAATAATCGACAGACCCGCAAAAAAAAAACTCAATACGAATCTAATCCGTCCCACACACAATACTACATTACCGGGTATTTATTCATTACTGTAGTGACACGAAGAGTCAACCCATATAGAAAAAAAAATCACATACAAATTTTGGAATATATTAATAGACCTGCGTTTTTTAAAGTATGGTTAATTTTTTTATAGTGGTTTGAACTATATTTAAATTTTATATTTTATTTTTTTTAAAGGAATATCATACTGGTTTGAATCATATTATAATTTTACATTTTATTTTTTTTAAAAGGAATTAATAAAACAATAAAAAAAACCAATCGACTCATTGCAGTTAAGGGTAAATAACAAAACTGAACAAAATAATTAAAAATAATTGACAGGCAAACAAAAAAAAAATCAATACGAATCCAATCCGTCCCACACAGAATAGTATAACTCCTGGTAGTTATTCATTACTGAAGTGACACGAAGAGTCCACCCAAATAGAAAAAATCTCATACCACAATTCCTGGATCGGAATATATGTTACATAGCAGTTACTTGGTAAAATTAAATGGAGATCAGTGAAATATTGTTATTGTCGATGATAAAGTATGATTTGTATAATTGTTATTCGTTAAAAGTCATATCGAATTGTATGATATTTTTTTACTAGCGGTTGGTTTGTCGGGTAAAAGACAATAGGTAAGAAACAAAAACAAATTTTAGTAAATTTATGTAGTTTAAGTAGTTATTGCATAAAATAAATTTTTATTAATAGAGAGAAAAATAATTACTAAATGAATTTATTATCACATCAATTAACTGAAAATAACCATATCCTTTTTAAAAAAAATTATATTTATAAAATATATAGTATGTATATTGCGTTCTAGTAAAACAATATATTTTTAGGAAAAAAATTATTAACAATTATTATTGTGAATTGGTGTGTGGTAAACTATCACAAAATAAAATTAATTGAAACAAAATATATAATAATAAAAAAATATAACCAAGGTATGTTTTACAGACTATTACAAATTTTTAGAATATATTTATAAGCCTTAGTTTTTCTTCTTTCAAAGGTATGGTTAAATTTTATTGTATTGGTTTGAACCATATTATAATTTTACATTTTATTTTTTTTAAAGGAATATCATACTGGTTTGAACCATATTTTAATTTTACATTTTTTAAAAGGAATTATTAAAAAAAAAATAAAAAAACACCAATCGACTCATTACAGTTAAGGGTAAATAACAAAACCGAACAAAATAATTAAAACTAATTGGGTGACCAGCAAAAAACAAACTGAATACGCATCCAATCGGTCCCACACAGAAAAGTACTACACCGGGTAATTATTCATTACTGAAGTGACACGAAGAGTCCACCCAAATAAAAAAAAATCCCATAACACAATTCCTAGATCGGAATATATGTTACATAGCAGTTACTTAGTAAAATTAAATGAAGATCAGTGAAATATTGTTATTGTCGATGATACAGTATGATGTGTATAATGGCTACAATCTGACTATCTGACTGCCAAAATCTGACTGTCTGACTACAATCTGACTACCTGACTGAAAAACCTGACGACCTGACCACACAATCTGACTATCTGATTGCCAAAATCTGACTACCTAACTGCCAAAATCTGACTACCTGACTATACAATCTGACTACCTGACTATACAATCTGACTACCTGACTATACAATCTGACTACCTGACTGATAAATCTGACTATCTGACTGCCAAAATCTGACTGTCTGAATACAATCAGACTACCTGACTGAAAAATATGACGACCTGACCACACAATCTGACTACCTGACTATAAAACTTGACTACCTGACTGCCAAAATCTGACCGTCTGACTACAATCTGACGATCTGAATGCCAAAATCTATTCAGATTTAAGACATTCATCTCACTTTGTTTTTTTAGACATTCGTCTGACTACAATCTGACTACCTGACTGAAAAACCTCACGACCTGACCACACAATCTGACTATCTGACTGCCAAAATCTGACTACCTAACTGCCAAAATCTGACTACCTGACTATACAATCTGACTACCTGACTGATAAATCTGACTATCTGACTGCCAAAATCTGACTGTCTGACTACAATCTGACTACCTGACTGAAAAATCTGACGACCTGACCACACAGTCTGACTATCTGACTATACAATCTGACTACCTGACTGAAAAATCTGACTACCTGACCAGACAATCTGACTGTCTGACTGCCGAAATCTGACTATCTGACGATACAATCTGACTACCTGACCACACAATCTGACTACCTGACTATAATATCTGACTACCTGACCACGTAATCTGACTATCTGACTGAAAAATCTGACTACCTGACTAAACAATCTGACTATCTGACTGAAAAATCTGACCACCTGACTATACAACCTGACTAACAGACTGTGAAAATCTGACTACCTGACTATGCAATCTGACTACCTGACTGCGAAAATCTGACTACTTGACTATGCAATCTGACTACCTGACTGCGAAAATCTGACTACCTGACTATACAATCTGACTACCTGACCATAAAATTTGACTGTCTGACCATAAAATCTGACTACCTGACTGCGAAAATCTGACTACTTGACTATGCAATCTGACTACCTGACTGCGAAAATCTGACTACCTGACTATACAATCTGACTACCTGACCATAAAATTTGATTGTCTGACCATAAAATCTGACTACCTGATTATACAATCTAACTACCTGACTGAATAAAATCTGACTTTCTGACTACCTTACCATAAAATATGAGTACCTGACTAAACAATCTCACTATCTGACCACACAATCTGACTATCTGACTGTAAAATCTGACTGTCTGACTGAAAAAAATCTGACTTTCTGACTACCTTACCATAAAATCTGACTACCTGACTAAACAATCTCACTATCTGACCAAACAATCTGACTGTCTGACTAAAAAATCTAACTATCTGACCATAAAATCTGACTACCTGATTATACAATCTGACTACCAGACTGAAAAAAATCTGACTTTCTAACTACCTTACCATAAAATATGAGTACCTGACTAAACAATCTCACTATCTGACCACACAGTCTGACTATCTGACTGTAAAATCTGACTGTCTGATTGAAAAAAAAACTTTCTGACTACTTTACCATAAAATCTGACTACCTGACTAAACAATCTCACTATCTGACCAAACAATCTGACTGTCTGACTGTAAAAGTCTGACTATCTGAATTTATAATCTGACTACCTAACTACTTGACAATATAATCTGACTACCTGACTGAAAATTCTGACTACCTGACCACACAATCTTACTACCTGACTATACAATCTGACTACCTGACTATAAAATCTGACTATATGACTATAATATCTGACTACCTGACTATAAAATCTGACTACCTGACTGAAAAATCTGACTACCTGACCACATAATCTGACTGTCTGACTGCCCAAATCTGACTACCGACTATACAATCTGACTGTCTGACTGACAAAATCTGACTACCTGACCACACAATCTGACTGTCTGACTATGAAAATCTGACTACCTGACTACACAGAAAACATACACTATATTATCTCGCCACTACGCCAAAAATAATGGATTGTAAGACTGGTGAATTATTACAATAATTTTTTAAAAATTTCAAAATCTTTTCTCAAGATGGGTACCTTAAAGGATGATCTCAAGGTAGGTACCTCAAAGGACCTAATTACACTTAAATTCAAGGTACCTTAAGGTACCTTGAGGTACCTTAAGGTCTTAGATCATCTTTTAAGACCCTTAGGTCTTTTTTCTTCGTCTTTAATTTTAATTGAAAAAGTTCGTTTTGTAAGGATCTATGGTAAACGAGCCAAAAATACCTACGCTTTAAATTTAATTATACAATTTTGTCAATCTTAAAAATCTATATTTTCCTTAAAAAACCACTAAATCACTCCGCTTAACTAAGCCTTATACAAAACGCCACAATCTTAAAATAAAGTTAAAAAAATTTCACACTGAAATTAATAAGAAACGATAAAGTTGACTAAAAATGGCTACTTCTTATACACAATTATTAACTGATTTGATTAAAATATTCAATTCGAGTCTCCTGTTGTTCGTATGATGATCCAATCTTGAGATGTTTTGTTCACATAAAAGTTTATAACACATAAGTTTCGAGGATAAAAACACACACATTACGTTTCGAAGACATAGAAAAATTAATTTAGAGTTTGGTTTTAAAATACAGGTTTTTATATGTTCGACAATGTTACTTTGTTCCACTTTTACCCTAAAATGTGTATTAAGGTGGTAATTTTTAAAAACTTTTTTTCTTGGAATAAAAAATAAATTAAATGAAACTATATAAAAAAATCGTTAAACTTTGATGGAATAATCCACCAGAAAAACCTTTTTGTACTATGATTTTTTATACTCACGGTAAATAACTTAGTAAACATCTTACGTGAAATACTAAATACTAAATAATCATGAATAAATTTTTTTCAAATTATAGTGTATATTCAACCTTGAAAGGATTAGATTTTTTCCTCAATTTATAAACTTTAACAAATGGTTTAAAAATTTTTCTAACTATTTTTTTGGTTTGAGGGTCTGAAACGTGTAGATCCGGTGAAAACTCAATTTCCAAAAATCTGCATGAAATAATATATTCTTTCATATAGGCATGAGAAAGTTTAAATTTGGTGTAAAACATTTACATGATTATTTCTTACCAAAGTGTATAAGTTATCACTTATGATTGCTTATTGGGTTGGTTTTATAGTTAAGTCGTCACCATTAGAGTTGCTTAACATCTGATTTTCGGAGATATAAAATATTTGGTATAAATCCAAGGAATTTCAGTAACTTTTATATGGATTTGAATACTGAACGGTGTTTACTCTATCATGTAGGTTATAGAGTATAAAATTTGTAATACAGATATAGTTTATCACAATGATAAACTCATCACTTACCATTAGTTTGTTTCCACTACTGCTTAACTTCAGTATGCTTGTCATCAACAATTTTATATCAAATAGTGTACAGTATTTGTTTAATTATAAGTCTTTGTGTATCATCTTGTATATTTGGTTTAAAATAATTAAAAATTTTTAGACTTTAATGTTTTAGAATGTTGTTTGTGTGTAAGAGTAAATGTTTTCCCTATACCCGATATAGGTAAATAAAAACAGTGGTTATTTTAACTAAAACATAAATGATTAAAGAATAATAAACAGGTTAGGAAGCTTTTAACAAAAACACTAATAGTATTGTTTTGATTTTTAATACATTTATTTTTAATTCAGGTAATTATAAAACCATTATTAACCATTATTAACTAATAAATATGAATTTAATATATTTAAAATAAAAAATACAAATATTAATGAAATATGAATGAAAATAACGTTTAAAATAATAATTTAATTTTTTGGTCGGCGTGGAAGGGATGTCGCTAATCAATGCACAAGGAAAATGTTTTACACGAGGATCTGTGGGATGAATTATTGGAATTGGTTTGATATTTTTGTATGGTATGGACGGTTTACATTTTATCAATTTTGGCCATTCGACCACGTCATGCAGAGTTTTCTTCAGAAAGTAAAATATTCTCCGTGGATCGTTTAATTCAGCAAAATTCGATGTGATGTTTATGTACGTTATTGAATATTCGATTGGGATAAGAGTTGGCCATTTTTTGTCGTAACTATCCAGGTGAATTAGATGATTATGTATTTCTTTGATGTGGCGACTGATCTCCCGGGCGAGTTTGCATTTTTGTTTCTTTTGTTGTTTTGATACACGATTCATCTATAAAAAAATACATTTAGTATATTAGTCTGGATATTTTATTAAAGAAACTTTTGGAGATGAATTAAATAATTTGTGTCTACTCTAATTTTAATCCGGGTATTGAAACTAAATACAGAGACCTACAGATTAACCTAGAGGCTATGTCGGTTCAAATAAATAACTTGTATATTCTCCAGTTGTATCAGTATCAAAATGCTTGGCGCAATATTAACTGTTCAATATTACCCAATTTGTAGCAGAATATTTGATTATTTAGTGAATATAGGAGAAATTAATTCATTGATAAATTTATATGAAGTGTGTGTAGATATTCGAATTTCAGTGTCAGAAAGTTTAAAACGCTTAGATAAAAAACTTTGGCAAAAGATTTATCGACATGGTTACATAAGTGTAGAATTCATTTTCGATTTTAAAGATTATGTAGATTGGAATAGATGGCAAATCTACACGGATTTGGTTAAACATCCGAATGTTTCTACACTCTTCCCATATTTCAACTGGGATGAAGTTTCTTGTAGTGTATATCTACCAGATGATTTCATACACCAATGTGCAGATAAACTGGATTGGAATAATATAGTGACTTACTACTCTGTGAGTGAAAATATTATTTACCAATACGAAAAGAGAATAGATTTTAAATTGGTTTGTGAATTCTATACAAATCTTTCAATTCCATTTTTGGAACATTATAAAACAAGCAGTCGTTTGAATTGGGAAAAACTATCACTTACTCACGATCTTACAGTCATGTTTTTGGATAAGTTTTACGAATATTTAGACCATTATGTTATTTATATTCGACTGTATGCGGATAAAAACTTAAATATGATTCCAACCAGTGTATTGAAAAAATTTGCGTGGTATGAAGATTGTTGTGAAACTTGTGGTAAAATGTTTTGTAATTTTTCTGATCCGTTCTGATTGGTTTATGTATTTTTATAAAAAGAATTTTATTTCTTGTTGTCTAATGAATAAATAATCAATTCGATTCTAAAAAATGTTTTATTTCAAATTTTCTATATTTTTAAAATATTTATAAAAATTACTAGCGGTCCCGACAGATGTTCTGTGGAATCCTAACACTTAGACAAAAGAAATACAGGGTTTTTATAAATGATGACCCACTTTAATAATTTCAAATTTATTTAAGTATAAATACTAAATGAATAATTCATATACCAATGGAAATAGGAGGTTTCAAAGTTTTTTTTACACATTTACAAATGTTCGATGTCTCCTCCTCGTGCAACACGGCAAACATATCTTTCATTACTGAGTATACCACAGCAGTGATACGGTTCTGCAGATCGGCCAAAGTTGTTGGTAAAGGTGGGATGAAAACTCTTTCCTTAACGTAAACTCATAAGAAGTAGTCACATGGAGTGAGATCAGGAGATTTAAGTTGCCAGAAGTTTAGAGCCAGATCTTGATTTCCTATCCATCCGAACCAGCGCTGAGGAAGGATTTCTGTAACTACAGCCACCCACTTGCGCGCATATAGAGGTTAAAAATGTGTCAAAAACTTTGAAATTTCTTCTTTTTATTGGTATATGAACTGTTCATTTTGCATTTATACTTAAATATATATATATATGAATTTATTAATTGGGGCCAACATTAATAACCCTGTATATATGTTAAAAAATCATGTTAAAAATTTTACATCAATACTACAAGTTATGAGTGGCTTAATGAGTATTTTAATTACACAATAAAATAATATAATATAATATTAGTCAAAACTATTATTTGATCTGACCAATATGCTATAAATTGTCCAAAAGTTTCGTACACATAATCGTCGCGACAACTAATGGATACAATTGTGAATTTTAAACTAACTAAAACACAATCGCGCCACCTATATGATATAATGTGAAATCGCGCCACCTATATGATATAATGTGACCTTTAAGCTAACCTAAATTCCACCAAAATTTATAAGTTAGTTAATGAATTTAAAAAACTTATTCTATTCGGTCGAGTTGTGAATCTACAGTATTTTTGAGATGTTTAGGAGGAGTTTAGTGATTAACACACAGACAGAAGAAATATAAAATATTCGAATTTTAATAAGGTTGTTTACCACATACAACATACACTGTTTTAACAACGAATGGGAAATGACAAAGTTCCATTTACCACCGAAAACGTATAACTCACGATTGGGTTTATTCAGATATACTAACGAGAAAAAAGATCTGAAAATATGCCTTAGTGTCAAAGGCATATTATGGACAATTTTCAGCAGAAACTGATTATTAAACACTGATTTTTGTAGTGATAAAACTAATTTAGTCCGTTAGTTATAATTTGAGTTACAAGCTTCATATTAATATTTTTGTTTTCTTATTGACTATATTAGTATGATGTTTAGTTTACTAATTTACCGTTTATTTATAGTGTTATAATTTATACGCGTCAATTTACAGCGTGTTACCAGTATTTGGTTTAGTAACTTTATTGGGGAAGAATAATTAAATTTATATTAATATTTACCTTCATAAAAATGTTGTTGATTTTTTGCTGGGTTTCAGTATGTGTTTGTTGTTTAGTGATTTCCTTTTTTAACCGACTCCTGTTTCTATGCGACTGTTAAGAGATTAACTGATTATATTAAACGAACGATCGTATTTATATATTGGTGACTTTGTGCTGCATTTTATATATAGGGGTTGATAGATACTTCTACTGTAGTTTGGGTTATTAATAATAGTGAATGGTTGTGAGTATGGTATGTCTGTTTACGTATCTTCCAACCAGTTTCCCATTTCTATTGCGTAATCTTCAATAGTATGATCAATAGAGTCGGTTAATTGTTTATTCTGTATTTGAAGTAATTCAACGGTAAATTGTTTGTATAAGTTTTTGTATTCTAGATATTTTATCCTGAGTAATTTTATAACTGAAATAAGGTGTATCAGTTCTTTTTTTTTTGTCGATCTCATTGATTGTATTAAATATTCAAAGTCTTGTGTGTCAACTATGTAACAAATTCTCCATAAGTTTTTACCATCAAGAGTTTTACTGTAATTAATATGCGGGTTTAACCGCAACAACCGAGTAATTACTGATTTTTTTTCTGAATATCGTTTTGTATTGTCAGATACTAACATGTCCAATAATTCTTCTCTAATAACAACCCTCGTATAGTATTGCATTTCTAAGAAGATTTTAATTCTTCTATCCCCTAATAAATCCAGTCCGAACCTAGTCGCGAATTGTTCCAGCGTCATCTTCTCAGGATATGTAACCCAATATTTAATCTCAACATCACGCAATGTTTTCAATATACCATTAAACATGATTGGAACTGAATACAGCTTTTACCAACAATATTTTACTTATAAAGACAGAATTGTTAAATAAGAAGGGATAATATTAGATATCTAACCATATTTATAATTCGGTTTCATTTTAATGTGTCTATTCTGGTTGTTTCTAATCTCAAACCAAAAAAAAAACCCATACGTTATATAATAAAAAAAATTGGTAGATAATAATCAATACATTAGAATAACATAATATGAACAGCCACGAATATGAACTCCGGCGATCGTGTAAATTCTCGAAATCGTTTTCAAGAAAATTACCTCCTTGTCAAAAAAACGAACTTATTATTTTTCACGGTGATGTTCGATATAATCTAACAAGAAATATATTGGAAAAAAAGGAAAAATTATTTAAAGAATATATCAGTTTGGATGATTGGCGAATTGAACTGTGTTATGGTTCTAAAGAGACACCACAATTGACGGCGCATGATCCTAGTTTGATAATGCTGGGTAATTTATGTGTGAAGAAAATATATTACCAACAAGATAATCTTATTTTATATTCTCTACATCATAGGGACAAACTTACAATTTCTTATGATCGATTATATTGTGAATTAGAAGCGCCATTTACCAACTATGATAAGTTTAAAACATTTTGCTTCTTATATGGTTTACATACTGAATCAATAGTTGAACCAATGCAAAAAGTAATAGAATCTAAATTACCCACTGACAAACTACCAGTTAAAATCCTCCCAAAACTAGATGGGTCTCATGGTCGATTTAAATTATATGATTCATATGCTATTTTCAATGGTGACCTTTGTTCGTTTATTGTTAGCGATTTACGCAGTATCTGGGGTCCAGAAGTTTTTTTTACATTGCAAAATATAGAATTTATTGCAGAATACATTCCACCATGGTTGGTCATTATAGATATAGCCAATTATAAATTATCAGCCATTAAGAGGTTGAATATAATTATCAACACAGCCACAACGATAAGGAAATCTATTAAAGTTGATCACATTAGTAATATATTGTTTCAGAGTTATGATGAAGAGTTTATATCGCTCAATATTAAAAATGATGGACAAATTATACTTTACGACGAAATTGACGGTGGAATATACAAACGAAAACCGAGTGGAAAATTCATAGATTTAATATATTATAAAGATGGTTTATTTTGTGATGCTGATGGAGTGATCTATTTTACATTACCAACGGAAAATGTTTACGAAATCAATGCAGTTTATGAGTGTTTGTTGCTGTGTGCAAAATCGAGAAAAATTACTCCGTTGAAAAGGCGTAATGATAAGTTTTTTGCTAATGCTAATAATACAATTGCCGATATAATATTAATTGATCAGTTGGATGTATAAAAGAATTCGTATTGCAATACGTATTTCAGTGTTTCTAAAACGATACTACTAGGATCAACATGAACAATCAACATCAACAAAATACACATGTATATGACTTCGAGATAATGGAGTTCCATGTAGGGGAAAACCAGCTTCCAATACGAGAACAACTTTTAGAATTTATCGGCGTTACTGGTCTGAAATTGGCTGTACATAAACAGTTTAGTTCTCTAGATTCAAGAATTAATTCATTTCTCACCTGGCCATCTACATTAAAGCAAAATCCAATTCGGTTGGCGGAATGTGGCTTATTTTACACCGGAATCTCGGACCTAACCATATGCTACTTTTGTGGAGGGGGTTTACGCTCTTGGTATGAACAAGATAACCCATGGATCAAACATGCAAAATATTACAGTTATTGACAGTATTTGAGTATTATGAAGGGACAAGACTTCATAGACGAATGTTTACCATTGCTGAGTGAAATGGGTTTAGAATTTGACTAAGACACATCAACAGAATTGGTAGCCATAACATAAAAGCATTACCATGTTATCTTTTGAGATATATTTTTTTGTTTAATTCTAAATAAACTTTCCTGTATACATGTACTGTTTTTTTTTAGTTTGTTCCTTTTGTAAACAACTCATAACGTCACTGAGTATGCACATTATATAAAATACCCAACCAAGTCAACTTTCAAACGTTTTACAGAAACTAATTAAAAAATAGCAAATTACATACAGAGACAAAGTTTGTTCTGTGAGGCAAATAGGTAAACGGATTTGGTTTGCTATAGCAATGAATAAAATTTAAGTTTATTACTCTCGTAAGTAACAAAACCATTTTTAAGTGGATTTAGTTTATTCTCTCATATATAGAATCTGACTACCCGACTGAATAATCTGACTATCTGACTGAAAAATCTGACTACCCGACTATACAATCTGACCACCTGACTATACAATCTGACTACCTGACTGAATAATCTGACTATCTGACTGAAAAATCTGACTGTCTGACTATACAATCTGACTACCTGACTTACAAAATCTGACTGTCTGATTTACAAAATCTGACTGCCTGACCATAAAATCTGACTACCTGACTGAAAAATCTGACTACCTGACTATACAATCTGACTACCTGACTGAAAAATCTGACTGTCCGACTTACAAAATCTGACTACCCGACTGAAAAATCTGACTACCCGACTATATAATCTAACTACCCGACTATACAATCTGACTACCTGACTATACAATCTGACTACCTGACTGAATAATCTGACTGTCTGACTATACAATCTGACTACCTGACTGAAAAATCTGACTGTCTGATTTACAAAATCTGACTGCCTGACCATAAAATCTGACTGTCTGACTGAAAAATCTCACTATCCGACCATAAAATCTGACTACCTGACCAAAAAATCTGACTACCTGACTATACAATCTGATTATCTGACCATAAAATCTGACTACTTGTTTATACAATCTGACTATCTGACCATAAAATCTGAGCTAAAGTTTTTTTACTGGCCAGCCAATTTATTTAATGATTCTGTTCAGTTTTGTTATTTACCCTTAACTGCAATGAGTCGATTGGTTTTTTTAATTTTCTTATAATTCCTTTTAAAAAAATAAAATGTAAAATTATAATATGGTTCAAACCAGTGTGATATACCTTTTAACAAAATAAAATGTAAAATTTAAATATTGTTCAAACCAGTAGCATAAAATTTAACCATATTTTTGGAAAATGAAGGCCTATATATATTCTAAAAATTGTATTGGTCTGTAGAACATACCTTGGTTAAATTTTTTAATTATTATTTACTTTGTTTCAATTAATTTCATTTTGTGATAGTTTACCACACACCAATTCACAATTATAATTGTTAATAATTTTTTTACAAGACCGCAATATACATATGTATTTTATATATAGTTTTTTTTAAAGGATTTAATTAATTTCAGTTAATTGATGTGATAATAAATTCATTTAGTAATTATTTTTCTCTCTATTAATTAAAATTTATTTTATGCAACAACTACTTACTTAACTAAAACTTTTTTTTGTTTCTTATCTATTATGTTCTGCCCTACCAACAAACCAATCACTACCTTCTAAGTAAGATGCGCCTTCGCAAGAGATACTAACAGTAAAGTAATTAATATCATACAACCCGACATGATTTTTGTAACGAATAACCATTATACACATCATACTGTATCATCGACAATAACAATATTTCACTGATCTCCATTTAATTTTACTAAGTAACTGCTATGTAACATATATTCCGATCCAGGAATTGTGGTATGAGATTTTTTTTTCTATTTGGGTGGACTCTTCGTGTCACTTCAGTAATGAATAATTACCCGGTGTAGTACCTTTCTGTGTGGGACCGATTGGATGCGTATTCAGTTTGTTTTTTGCTGGTCACCCAATTAGTTTTAATTATTTTGTTCGGTTTTGTTATTTACCCTTAACTGTAATGAGTCGATTGGTGTTTTTTTATTTTTTTTTAATAATTCCTTTTAAAAAATGTAAAATTATAATATGGTTCAAACCAGTATGATATTCCTTTTAAAAAAATAAAATGTAAAATTATAATATGGTTCAAACCAATACAATAAAATTTAACCATACCTTTGAAAGAAGAAAAATAAAGGCCTATGAATATATTCTAAAAATTTGTAATAGTCTGTAAAACATACCTTGGTTACATTTTTTTATTATTATATATTTTGTTTCAATTAATTTTATTTTGTGATAGTTTACCACACACCAATTCACAATAATAATTGTTAATAATTTTTTTCCTAAAAATATATTGTTTTACTAGAACACAATATACATATTAAATATTTTATAAATATAGTTTTTTTTAAAAAGGATATGGTTATTTTCAGTTAATTGATGTGATAATAAATTCAATTAGTAATTATTTTTCTCTCTATTAATAAAAATTTATTTTATGCAATAACTACTTAAACTACTTAAATTTACTGAAATTTGTTTTTGTTTCTTACCTATTATCTTTTACCCGACAAACCAACCGCTAGTAAAAAAATATCATACAATTCGATATGACTTTTAACGAATAACAATTATACAAATCATACTTTATCATCGACAATAACAATATTTCACTGATCTCCATTTAATTTTACCAAGTAACTGCTATGTAACATATATTCCGATCCAGGAATTGTGGTATGAGATTTTTTTCTATTTGGGTGGACTCTTCGTGTCACTTCAGTAATGAATAACTACCAGGTGTTATACTATTCTGTGTGGGACGGATTGGATTCGTATTGATTTTTTTTTGCTTGCCTGTCAATTATTTTTAATTATTTGTTTCAGTGTTGTTATTTACCCTTAACTGCAATGAGTCGATTGGTTTTTTTTATTTTTTTATTAATTCCTTTAAAAAAAAATAAAATGTAAAATTATAATATGATTCAAACCAGTATGATATTCCTTTAAAAAAAATGAAATATAAAATTTAATTATAGTTCAAACCAGTATAAAAAAATTAACCATACTTTAAAAAACGCAGGCCTATAAATATATTCCAAAATTAGTATGTGATTTTTTTTTTCTATTTGGGTTGACTCTTCGTGTCACTACAGTAATGAATAAATACCCGGTAATGTAGTATTGTGTGTGGGACGGATTAGATTCGTATTGAGTTTTTTTTTTGCGGGTCTGCCGATTATTTTAAATTATTTTGTTCAATTTTATTATTTAAACTTGACTGTAATGAGCCGAATGGTTTTTTTATTAATTCCTTTTAAAAAAATAAAATGTAAAATTATAATGTGATTTAAACCAGTATGATATTGCTTTAAAAAAAATAAAATATAAAATTTAAATATAGTTCAAACCAATACAATAAAATTTAACCATACTTTTGAAAAAAAAACCATAGGCCTATAAATAAATTCTAAAATTTGTATGTGATTTTTTTTTCTATTTGGGTGGACTCTACGTGTTACTTCAGTAATTAATAACTACCTGGTGTTGTACTATTTTGTGTGGGACGGATTGCATTCGTATTGAGTTTTGTTTTGCTGGCCAGCCAATTATTTTTAATTATTTTGTTCAGTTTTGTTATATACCCTTAACTGCAATGGGTGGATTGGTTTTTTTATTTTTTTATTAATTCCTTTTTAAATAATAAATTGTAAAATTATAATATGATTCAAACCAATAGATATTTCTTAAAAAATTAAAATATAAAATTTAAATAAAATTCAAACCAATACATAGGTTTACTGATCTCCTGTTAATTTGACCAAGTAACTGCTATGTAACATATAATCCGATCCAGGAATTGTGGTATGGGATTTTTTTTTCTATTTGGGTGGACTCTTCGTGTCCATTCAGTAATGAATAACTACCAGGTGTTATATTATTCTGTGTCGGACGGATTGGATTCGTATTGAGTTTATTTTTTTTTTGCTGGCCTATCAATTATTTTTAATTATTTTGCTCAGTTTTGTTATTTACCCTTAACTGCAATAAGTCGATTGGTTTTTTTTATTTTTTTAATAATGTCTTTTAAAAAAATGTAAAATTATAATATAATTCAAACCAGTATGATATTTCTTTAAATAAAATAAAATATAAATATTGTGAAATTTTATGCGATTTTTTTTTCTATTTGGGTGGACTCTTCGTGTCATTACAGTAATGAATAACTACCTATGTTGTCCTATTCTGTGTGGGACGGATTGAATTCGTATTCAGTTTTTTTGTGGGTCTGTCAATTATTTTTAATTATTTTGTTCAGTTTTGTTATTTACTTTTAACTGTACTGATTCAACTAGTTTTTTTAAATTATTTTAATAATTCCTTTTAAATAAAATTTAACCATACTTTTGAAAAAACAAAACCGAAGGCCTATAAATATATTCTAAAATTTGTAATGGTCTCTAATTACTAAACTAATAAAATAGTTTTGGTTTTCTCTGGTCAGACTGGGATGGGTTTAGCTATCTGTATTTATGTCTGGAACGATTTGTGTGTGAGTATAGTTTTGGTTTTGTTTAGTTTTAGTTTTCTGTGGTCAGAATCCTGACTGAAAAAACCTGACCACCTGACCACACAATCTGAATACCTGACCACACAATCTGACTACCTGACTGAAAAAAAATCTGACTGTCTGACCATACAATCTGACTACCTGACCATAAAATCTGACTATCTAGTAAAGTCTAACTATACAATCTGACTACCTAACTGAAAAAAATGTGACTACTTGACCACGCAATCTGACTATCTGACAATACAATCTGACTACCTGACTACCAATCTGACCATCTGACCGTAATATCTGACTGTCTGACTTAAAAATCTGACTACCTGACTACCAACATCTGACTAGCTCACTATACAATCTGACTACCTGACCACGTAATCTGACTACCTGACTGAAAAATCTGACTACCTGACCACACAATCTGACTACCTGACTGAAAAATCTGACTATCTGACTAAAAAAACTGACTGTCTGACCATAAAATCTGACTACGTGACCATAAAATCTGACTACCTGACTATACAATCTGACTACCTGACCATAAAATCTGACTGTCTAACTATACAATCTGACTACCTGACTGAAAAAAATGTGACTACTTGACCACGCAATCTGACTATCTGACTGCCAAAATCTGACTACCTGACCACACAATCTGACTACCTGACTATACAATCTGACTACCTGACTACCAATCTGACTATCTGACCGTAAAATCTGACTGTCTGACTTAAAAATCTGACTACCTGACTACCAACATCTGACTAGCTCACTATACAATCTGACTACCTGACCACGTAATCTGACTACCTGACTGAAAAATCTGACTACCTGACCACACAATCTGACTACCTGACTGAATAATCTGACTATCTGACTGCAAAATCTGACTGTCTGACTATACAATCTGACTACCTGACTTAGAAAATCTGACTGTCTGATTTACAAAATCTGACTGCCTGACCATAAAATCTGACTACCTGACTATACAATCTGACTGTCTGATTTACAAAATCTGACTGCCTGACCATAAAATCTGACTACCTGACTGAAAAATCTGACTACCTGACTATACAATCTGACTACCTGACTGAAAAATCTGACTGTCTGACTTACAAAATCTGACTACCTGACTATACAATCTGACTGTCTGACTTACAAAATCTGACTACCTGACTGAAAATACTGACTAACTGACTGAAAAATCTGACTATCTGACTGCCAAAATCTGACCACCTGACTATATAATCTGACTATCTGACTGACAAAATCTTACTACCTGACTATATAATCTGACTACCTGACTGCCAAAATCTGACTACCTGACTATACAATCTGACTACCTGACTTTAAAATCTGACTGTCTGACTAAAAAATCTGACTACCTGACTATCCAAATGAGTAACTGACTGAAAAAAATCTGACTACCTGACAACCTAATCTGACTATCTCACTACCAAAATCTGACTAGCTGACTGAAAAATCTGACTGTCTGACTTACAAAATCTGACTACCTGACTGAAAAATCTGACTATCTGACTGCCAAAATCTGACTACCTGACTATACAATCTGACTACCTGACTGAAAAATCTGACTACCTGACCATAAAATCTGACTATCTGACTGCCAAAATCTGACTACATGACCATAAAATCTGACTACCTGACTGAAAAATCTGACTATCTGACTGCCAAAATCTGACTACCTGACTATACAATCTGACTACCTGACTGAAAAATCCAACTGTCTGACTTACAAAATCTGACTACCTGAATGAAAAATCTGACTACCTGACTGAAAAATCTGACTACCTGACTGAAAAATCTGACTGTCTGACTTACAAAATCTGACTACCTGACTAAATAATCTGACTACCTGACTATACAATCTGACTACCTGACCGTAAAATCTGACTGTCTGACTGAAAAATCTGACTAACTGACCATAAAATCTGACTACCTGACTATACAATCTGACTACCTGACTGAAAAATCTGACTACCTGACCATAAAATCTGACTACCTGACTATACAATCTGACTACCTGATTGAAAAATCTGACTGTCTGACTATACAATCTGACTGTCTGACTTACAAAATTTGACTACCTGACTGAAAAATCTGACTACCTGACTATACAATCTGACTACCTGACTGAAAAAAATGTGACTACTTGACCACGCAATCTGACTATCTGACTGCCAAAATCTGACTACCTGACCACACAATCTGACTACCTGACTATACAATCTGACTACCTGACTATATAATCTCACTATCTGACTGAATAATCTGACTATCTGACTGAAAAATCTGACTACCTGACTATACAATGTGACTACCTGACTGAAAAATCTGACTGTCTGATTTACAAAATCTGACTGCCTGACCATAAAATCTGACTGTCTGACTGAAAAATCTGACTATCTGACCATAAAATCTGACTACCTGACCATAAAATCTGACTACCGACTATACAATCTGATTATCTGACCATAAAATCTGACTACTTGTTTATACTATCTGACTATCTGACCATAAAATCTGAGCTAAAGTTTTTTTACTGGCCAGCCAATTTATTTAATGATTATGTTCAGTTTTGTTATTTACCCTTAACTGCGATGAGTTGATTGGTTTTTTTAATTTTGTTATAATTCCTTTTAAAAAAATAAAATGTAAAATTATAATATGGTTCAAACCAGTATGATACACCTTTTAACAAAATAAAATGTAAAATTTAAATATTGTTCAAACCAGTAACATAAAATTTAACCATACTTTTGGAAAATCAAGGCCTATATATATATTCTAAAATTTGTATTGGTCTGTAGAACACACCTTGGTTAAATTTTTTAATTATTATTTACTTTGTTTCAATTAATTTCATTTTGTGATAGTTTACCACACACCAATTCACAATTATAATTGTTAATAATTTTTTTTCCTAAAAATATATTGTTTTACTAGAACGCAATATACATATTAAATATTTTATAAATATAGTTTTTTTAAAAAGGATATGGTTATTTTCAGTTAATTGATGTGATAATAAATTCATTTAGTAATTATTTTTCTCTCTAATAATAAAAATTTATTTTATGCAACAACTACTTAAACTACGTAAATTTACTAAAATTTGTTTTTGTTTCTTACCTATTATCTTCCGCCCGACAAACCAACCGCTAGTAAAAAAATATCATACACCTCGATATGACTTTTAACGAATACAAATTATACACATCATACTTTATCATCGACAATAACAATATTTCACTGATCTCCATTTAATTTTACCAAGTAACTGCTATGAAACATATATTCCGATCCAGGAATTGTGGTATGAGATTTTTTTCTATTTGGGTGGACTCTTCGTGTCACTTCAGTAATGAATAACTACCAGGTGTTATACTATTCTGTGTGGGATGGATTGGATTCGTATTGATTTTTTTTGATTGCCTGTCAATTATTTTTAATTATTTTGTTCAGTTTTGTTTTTTACCCTTAACTACAATGAGTCGATTGGTTTTTTTGATTTTTTTATTAATTCCTTTTAAAAAAAATAAAATGTAAAATTATAATATGATTCAAACCAGTATGATATTTCTTTAAAAAAATAAAATATAAAATTAAAATATAGTTCTAACCAGTATAAAAAAATTAACCATACTTTAAAAAACGCAGGCCTATAAATATATTCCAAAATTTGTATGTGATTTTTTTTTTCTATTTGGGTTGACTCTTCGTGTCACTACAGTAATGAATAAATACCCGGTGTTGTAGTATTGTGTGTGGGACGGATTAGATTCGTATTGAGTTTTTTTTTTGCTGGCCAGCCAATTATTTTTAATTATTTTGTTAAGTTTTGTTATTTTCCCTTAACTGCAATGAGTCGATTGGTTTTTTTTTATTTTTTTAATAATTCCTTTAAAAAACATAAAATGTAAAATTATAATATGATTTCAACCAATATGATATTCCTTTTAGAAAAATAAAATGTAAAATTATAATATGGTTCAAACCCATACAATAAAAGTTAAACGTACTTTTGGAAAACGAATGCCTATAAATATATTCTAAAATTTGTAATAGTGTTTAGAACATACCTTGGTTAAATTTTTAAATTATTATTTACTTTGTTTTAATTAATTTTATTTTGTGATGATTTACCACACACAAATTTACAATTATAATTGTTAATAATGTTTTTTCCTAAAAAATGTTTTTAGTAGACCGCAATATACATATATATTTTATATATAGTTTTTTTTAAAGGATATAATTAATTTCAGTTAATTGATGTAATAATAAATACATATTGTAATTTCTTTTTTCTCCATTAATTAAATTTTTTTGCAACAACTACCTTCCGTAATGAATAACTACCCGGTGTTATACTATTCTGTGTGGGACGGATTGGATTCGTAATGAGTTTTTTTTGCGGGCCTGTCGATTATTTAAAATTATTTTGTTCAATTTTGTTATTTAAACTTGACTGTAATGAGCCGAATGGTTTTTTTTATTAATTCCTTTTAAAAAAATAAAATGTAAAATTATAATGTGATTCAAACCAGTATGATATTCCTTTAAAAAAATAAAATATAAAATTTAAATATAATTCAAACCAATACAATAAAATTTAACCATACTTTTGAAAAAAAAACGTAGGCCTATAAATAAATTCTAAAATTTGTATGTGATTTTTCTTTTCTATTTGGGTGGACTCTACGTGTTACTTCAGTAATGAATAACTAGTTGGTGTTATACTATTTTGTGTGGGATGGATTGCATTCGTATTCAGTTTTTTTTTTGCTAATCACCCAATTAGTTTTAATTATTTTGTTCAGTTTTGAAATATACCCTTAACTGTAATAAGTGGATTATTTTTTTTATTTATTTAATAATTCATTTAAAAAATGTAAAGTTATAATATGATTCAAACCAGTATAATATTCCTTAAAAAAACTATGAAATTTAAATATGGTTTAAACCAATACAATAAAATTTAACCATATTTTTGAAAAAAGACCTATAAATATACTCTAAAATTTATATATAACTTTTTTTTCTATTTGGGTGGACTCTTCGTGTTACTACAGTAATGAATAACTACCAAGTGTTGTACTATTGTGTGGGGGACGGATTGAATTCGTATTGAGTTTTGTTTTGCTGGCCAGCCAATTATTTTTAATTATTTTGTTAAGTTTTGTTATTTACCCCTGCAATGAGTCGATTGGTTTTTTTTTATTATTTAAAAATTATTTATACTTCCTTTTAAAAAGAGAAAATGTAACATCATAATAAAGTTGAAACCAGTATGATATTATTTAAAAAAAATAAAATGTAAAATTATATTATGGTTCAAACCCGTACAATAAAAGTTAACCATACTTTTGGAAAACGAAGGCCTATAAATATATTCTAAAATTTGTAATAGTCTGTAGAACATACCTTGGTTAAATTTTTTAATTATTATTTACTTTGTTTCAAATTATTTTATTTTGTGATAGTTTACCACACACCAATTCACAATTATAATTGTTAATATTTTTTTGCGTAAAAAAATATTGTTTTACTAGACCACAATATATATATATATATTATATATTGTTTTTATTAAAAGGATATATTTAATTTCAATTAATTGATGTGATAATAAATTCATTTAGTAATATGTTTTTCTCTATTTATTAAAAATGTTTTTACAACAACTACTTTCCGTAATGAATAACTACCCGGTGTTATACTATTCTGTGTGGGACAGATTTGATTCGTGTTGAGTTTTTTTTTTGCGGGCCTGCCAGTTATTTTTAATTATTTTGTTCAGTTTTGTAATATACCCTTAACTGCAATGGGTGGATTGGTTTTTTTATTTTTTTATTAATTCCTTTTTAAATAATAAATTGTAAAATTATAATATGATTCAAACCAATAGATATTTCTTAAAAAAATTAAATATAAAATTTAAATAAAGTTCAAACCAATACATAGGTTTACTGATCTCCTGTTAATTTGACCAAGTAACTGCTATGTAACATATAATCCGATCCAGGAATTGTGGTATGAGATTTTTTTTCTACTTGGGTGGACTCTATATGTCACTTCAGTAATGAATAACTACCAGGTGTTATATTATTCTGTGTGGGATGGATTGGATTCGTATTGAGTTTATTTTTTTTTGCTGGCCTGTCAATTATTAATAATTATTTTGCTCAGTTTTGTTATTTACCCTTAACTGCAATGAGTCGATTGGTTTTTGTATATTTTTAATAATTTTTTTTAAAAAATGTAAAATTACAATATTATTCAAACCGGAATGATATTTAAAAAAAAATTAAATATAAAATTACATAATGGTTCAAACCAATATAAAAAAATTAACCATATTTTAAAAAAAACGAGGCCTATAAATATATTCTAAATTTTGTATGTGATTTTTTTTTCTATTTGGTTGGACTCTTCGTGTCACTACAGTAATTAAAAAATATCCGGTGTTGTATTATTCTGTGTGGGATGGATTGGATTCGTATTGAGTTTTTTTTGCGGGTCTGCCAATTATTTTTAATTATTTTGTTCAGTTTTGTTATTTACCCTTAACTGCAATGAGTCGATTGGTTTTTTTTATTTTTTTAATAATGTCTTTTAAAAAAATGTAAAATTATAATATGATTCGAACCAGTATGATATTCCTTTAAAAATAATAAAATATGAAATTATATAACGGTTCAAACCAGTATAAAAAAATTAACCATACTTTTAAAAAAAACGCAGGCCTATAAACATATTCTAAAATTTGTATGTGATTTTTTTCTATTTGGGTAAACTCTTCGTGTCACTACAGTAATGAATAAATACCCTGTGTTGTACTATTGTGTGTGGCATGGATCTGATTCGTATTGAGTTTTTTTTTGCTGACCAGCCAATTATTTTTAATTATTTTGTTAAGTTTTGTTATTTACCCCTGTAATGAGTCGATTGGTTTTTTTTTAATTTTTTTAATAATTCCTTTTAAAAAAAGAAAATGTAACATTATAATAATGTTCAAACCAGTATGATATTATTTTTAAAAAAAATATAAAATTATATTATGGTTCAAACCCGTTTACATTTTTAAAGAGACTCATATGTTCTTAAAGGGTAAGAACAATGTAATTAACTATAATATTTATAATTTTTTATTATATATGTTTATTCCGTTTTTAAATTTTATTTTGAAATAAAAACATATGATTCGGGATTTTCTATCTTTCTTTTTACTCGATTGCTCCTTAGTTTATTTGAATATTTTATTCCTTATTTCGTGTGGTAATTTTTATATTTTTGTTTTGGGCTTTGAAGTACTGAATAGATTTTAACGGTATTTTAGAATTTAGATTTCGGTCCTTTTCTCCGTAAAGTTTTATTTATCTGTATTTAAAAAGGTTTTTGTGTCGGTCTGTTAGACAAACGTTGTCTGGCTGTTGTGGGGATTTTCAATTTTTTGGTTGTTGGGTAATATACTGTACTGGCGTATGTGCCTTTTTGTATATCTTCCAGAATCGTATGATGTTACAGTTTTTTCCTGATTGGCTGATTGGATCACGTTACTAGTCTTTGGTGGTTAAATCTTTTGGGTTATTATTTTGTTTTTTTTATTTACCGAACATTGAAATGGATGGTTCGGTGATCTAGTGTGTATGGCCAAGTTGGTTAAATTTATTTATCGTCATGTTAAGTTCAAAATTATATTTTGCTTTATTTTTAATTATATCCTAATTGAATTTCGTTTTCATATAATTATTATTATACTTATCGAACAATCTGATTACACTACTGTTTCGAAATGCGTTACGGAATGTTGGGAAAATGTATTTATTTTGTGAATTCATATTCTCTTGTTGTATTTGTTTGCGCATGTTGATTGAGATATTTAGGGAATTTTATTTAATTTCATATGGTGGGTTTTGTATATATCACATTGGCGCTAATTTATGTTTTATTACTTAAACCGAGGAACTAGTTTTTTTAAATTGTCTTTTCTTTTGGAATATAACGTAATATTTGGTATGAGTTTCTTTTTGGTTTATGTTTTCGGGATATTAACGTTGGTAGGTGTTTCCGAGCAAAGGTTCTTTGAGTTGTGATTAATACCATAGAATAAAGGAAAGTTTTAATTTGAATCAATAATATTAATTAGATAACTAAAGTTTTATTATTTTATTGGAAGTATGAAAATCGCGTTTAGGGGTGAACGATAGTTTATTTGTATTTATTTAGCTACAGAACTTGGTTGGTCTGATTGCAGTAAAATCTTACTGATTACTGACTCGATTGTCTACTGTATCTTCAATGGACCACTGTCGATTATCGTCCATTTTATCATTGATAATCTACTGAATCTTGATTACCACTGAATCCAATGGTTACCAATTGAAATGGCGGAACTTAAATCGTAAACTGGATATTAATTTTTTTTATATACAAGGTCTTCATTCTGGTAAACTTCATTGTTTGGCTTCGTCAGTGTTTTAAATCGGATTATGCCAATCCCATAACGAGTCTGTTTTATTTGGTGTAGTATGAATAATTTTTTATAGTATGAATCTTTTTTTAAATGTAAATTAATAAGTCGTACCACTATTTTTAAAATTGTAATAATATGTAGCATATTTGTAAGATTAGTGTTTTATTTGATTAAATTCTTCTACAATGAGATTTCAGTTAGCAGCAAAAAAATTATTTAAATATTCCAAAAGCGGTCATTATAGTTATAGAAGTTGTTATTATTGTGTGAAACCCATCTCCAAGAAATATTTCCTTGGAATGGAAGTTTTGTATCGATAGCAATTGAGGTTCGGTTGTTTAATTTTACAACACATTTTAGTTTATTTTATTATTATATTAATACTATTAGCGGGGTACAACAGTCAATCATAATTAGTATGGTGATTCAATGAAGTCTTGAAGGGCATAACGGGACGCTAAACGAAACACAGAGAAAAGACCGTTGGAAGTTTGACTGCAGAGGAAGCGAATACCCTCTGGAGGTGCCAGGGTCACCAAGTCCCAGGCTAAAATACCGAGAAAAACTACACCTTGAAACAATCTTGGTATGAAACTAAGCATTTGTGGAGTGGTAGTCCAGTTTCATTTCTATAATTGCAACACGGTTACTATACCCGATTTTGATGGTAATTTTATATTAACAAAATCAAAACGCTTTCCAAGAAACGAGTGAATTTCCATAACACAAGACTTTGGTTAGGTTTTCTCCCATCTCGTCTGGGTTGGTTCGTAGACAGAAACCAAACCAGTTGAGTGAAACAGATTAAAATTAATTTTCATAAACGGAATCAATTTTGCGACTTTAGAAAAATACGCGAATACACACTACCTGGTTTTTATCGCTCTTCTATCCGGTCATATCCACGATCGCTAATTATATCTTTAAAAAACGCAGTAATGTAATAAACTTAAATTGCTGAAAATAAATTATAAACCCGATATATTTTAGTTAGTTCCCATTTAAGATTCTGCCAAGTCAAGTCCAATCTGACTGAAAAGAAAACATACTGTAAATTCGATTAGAGTCTAGCCAGACTCAAAATCGACGGTCAAGTTAGTCTGGAAAAAAAAATTCAGTCTAGAGTGACTTCATAGAAACTAGTACGAATCAATCTCAAACCAAGTTCGAATACAATAATGAAAACAATTTTTAAATAATATATTTACCGGATATATTTTTTCCATTTAAGATTCTACAAATATGATTTGAGTCCAACCATACTTAATAAATTCAAGCCAACTCAGACTGAATAAAGTGAATGGAGTCTTATCGGGTGAGACTCCGTAAAATTCAACATATTATAAGTCGCCAAACACATTTAAGTTTTAAATAAAACAAAAATATAATATTTCCTAATATAATCTATTAATCCGATTGGTTTTAGTAAAGTTTCTTCCCATTTACGATTCTATAAATTCAAACTGTTTCCAGTTCAGCGTGATGCAACAGAGTCATTCAGACCAAATGAAGTGGGGTCTCAGACTGCCAGATTGAAAAATCTAACTAATTCTCTAACAAATTTCACTACCTGGTCAAGAAATCTGACTATCAGGCTAGAAGACTAACTACCTGACTGGAAAATTTGAATAATTGACGAAAACATTTGACTAGTTGAAGGTTGTTTTAGTGACTGACCTGAAAAATACTTTTATCTTTGTAGAACCTTCAATAAGAAACAAATAGTTGAAACTAAATATATTAAACAATTTTTCTTGTGTTTTGTATATTCTTAGACTAAAATACTGGAAAATTATACCATAAAAAAGGCTTGGTATGAAACAAATCGTTTGTGTAGTGTGAGGCTAGTTTCATTTCTATAATGCAGTATGGTTACTATACCAAATTTGGATGGTTGTTTAAAATTAACAAAATTAAAACGATTTCCACGAAACGAGTGGATTTTTATAGCACGAGACTTTGGAATCGTTTTCTCCCAGCTGATTTGGTTATGTTTGTAGACAGAAACCAAAGCAACAGAAACTGGTATCGCTGACTACCCTGAAAATCTATACCCGACTGAAAAACTGACTCTATCTGACTAAAAGAACTCACTTTCCGACCAAAAAAATCCACCTACTAACCAGTTTAGATATGAACTGGATCGTCGCACGCTAACTTGAAACGCGAATACACATTACCTGGTTTTTATCGCTCTTCTATATCTACACTATATCTACAACCAAGAAACATTATATCTATAATCGCTACTCAGATTGACATTATTTTATCTGCTAGAAATATTCCAGAAAACTATTCGCGCAAATACAATACCAACTGGTTTATCTCAGGCCATTTAAATTGATCAGAAAACTAGACAGTAACATTCCGTTTTAAATTCCACCACTTTGGCGGTAACTACTCTAGTCTTAGAAACAGTAGACAATTTTGTATGACCGGGTTAAGATGTTTGTGGATTTTACTTAATAATTCAAGCAGCAAAATTTAGGTGAGTATTCCTATCGGTTGTGGTATATTTCATCCTGATAATATAAGTTTAGCCGGTCCCTGGTGTTGGTGTTCGTTCTGGCAGGTGTATGTCGGTGTAGTTGTGGTTTTATGTCGATTAATGGAAACGATTAGAACGAGATGACTAAAAATTTACAAAAACCTGTATACAAAGATGACAATCCGTTAAAAACAAAATTTTAAAAAACTAAACAATAAACCAAAGACATCGGATAAATTGTTTAAAGAAGTCAGAAAGGATATTGACAAAATTCGAAATAAACCAAAAACGTTAAGTGTTAATAAACTGAACTAAATTCATACAACTAACTAAGGGTTTCTGTGAAGAGTAAAAAACAGAACACCGCGTGGATAGAAAAAACGAGAAAAGCTTACAGTGAGCGCATACTCATGTTGTGGGTTGTAACAAGGGCTTTCAGAAACATCTCAGATCACCTCACATGGTTTAAAATTACCCGTAAACGAGTCAAAGAAAATTTCAAAGTCAAATTCTGTTTAAATTTTTTTAACTATTCTAAATAATTGCCAGCTGTTATGAACTCTGTTTTAACAACCATAAAAAATATAGTAAGTGAAGCGATTTTTAGAAAAATTATAGGAAATGTTTGTGAGAAAATTGTTGAAAAGTGAAAAAAAAAACACGAGTAAAATACTACACTGGTTACTGATTTGATTGAAATATTCATACCGGGTCTCTTGTGGTTTGTAAAAAGCTCCGTTCTTGACATGTTTTGTTCACTCATCGGTTTATAACGGATAAATCCCAGTAACAAAAGCACGAACATTACGTTTCGAAGATATCAGAAATTTAGTTTACAATTTGGCATAAAAATACGGATAATCACTCATCCACGCTAAATTTTAGGCTTTGAAGAGATAAATGCTTAATAAGTTTTTTGTAGATATTTTTATTTCTTATACATTTTATTATATACGCTTTTGTCGTAAAACGGCTAATATACGGCTCTAATATTAAAAAAATATTTTTTTACAGTATTTTTTAAACAAATCAGAAAATCACTAATTACCGCAAAACTAAAAGTTACACAGAAAGATTAGGAATAAAAGTGTAAGTTTTTAAATATTCTACAACATTACTAGGCATTACTTTTGCCCTAAAATGCGTATTAAGTAGCGCGCGTCAATTTTAAGTAGCGCGCGTACATTTTAGAGTATCGCTCGTACATTTTAAAGTAGCGCGCGTACATTTTAAAGTAGCGCGCGTACATTTTAAACTAGCGCGCGTACATTTTAAAGTAGCGCGCGTACATTTTAAAGTAGCGCGCGTACATTTTAAAGTAGCGCGCGTACATTTTAAAGTAGCGCGCGTACATTTTTAAGTAGCGCGCGTACATTTTAAAGTAGCGCGCGTCAATTTTAAGTAGCGCCTAAATAAACGTCCCATGTTAAAATGTCTTTGAATACCAATTCGAAAAGAAATAAATTTAAAGAGTAAATAAAAATCTCTGATTGGTTTTATTACAATTCCTTAACAATTGGTATTAATAAAATTAATGTATTGTATTATTTTTATACTAAATAATTTATGTAATTCCACTTCTATTTTGTATTTGATATTGTTGTGTTAAATAACACATTTGGTGTTTCCTACTTTTTTCATATTAATAAATTTATTTCTTATTAATGAAATAAAGATTTAATTAAACTAACCCTTAAACATACATTAAAACAATTTACCTGAAACATAATACCAGTTTTTGTTTGTTTCTCTAATAGTATTTCCCGTAATTAGATTTTGATTTTGGTTTATGGTATTTTAACTTATGTTAGTGGGTAATAACAACTTTAAACGTGGCGTTTTAAACAAGCTAGTAGGTGTGATACTTCAAAATGGTATACCAAATATCTGTGTAAATAGTAGGTAATTCACTTGAATAATATTGATTTTTGTTTGATCATTTTAAACTTCAAAGAAAATGTATAATTTTGTGTTACAAAAACCAACCACTTCTAACAACACCCTAACTGAATCACTTTCATTTAAATGACGAAAGGTAAAGATGGTGTATACGAATTCTCTGACTACCTGACTGAAAAATCAGACTACCTGACTATACAATCTGACTATCTGACCATAAAATCTGACTACCTGACTATACAATCTGACTGTCTGACTTACAAAATCTGACTACCTGACTGATAAATCTGACTATCTGACCATAAAATCTGACTGTCTGACTTACAAAATCTGACTACCGGACTGAAAAATCTGACTACCTGACTATACAATCTGACTGTCTGACTTACAAAATCTGTCTACCTGACTGAAAAATCTGACTACCTGACTATACAATCTGACTGTCTGACTTACAAAATCTGTCTACCTGACTGAAAAATCTGACTACCTGACTATACAATCTGACTACCTGACTGAAAAATCTGACTGTCCGACTTAAAAAATCTGACTACCCGACTGAAAAATCTAACTACCCGACTATACAATCTGACTACCTGACTATACAATCTGAATACCTGACTGAATAATCTGACTATCTGACTACCAGACTATACAATCTGACTACCTGACTGAAAAATCTGACTGTCTGATTTACAAAATCTGACTGCCTGACCATAAAATCTGACTGTCTGACTGAAAAATCTCACTATCTGACCATAAAATCTGACTACCTGACCAAAAAATCTGACTACCTGACTATATAATCTGATTATCTGACCATAAAATCTGACTACTTGTTTATACAATCTGACTATCTGACCATAAAATCTGAGCTAAAGTTTTTTTACTGGCCAGCCAATTTATTTAATGATTCTGTTCAGTTTTGTTATTTACCCATAACTGCAATGAGTCGATTGGTTTTTTAAATTTTGTTATAATTCCTTTTAAAAAAATAAAATATAAAATTATAATATGGTTCAAACCAGTATGATATACCTTTTAACAAAATAAAATGTAAAATTTAAATATTGTTCAAACCAGTAGCATAAAATTTAACCATATTTTTGGAAAATGGACGCCTATATATATTCTAAAATTTGTGTTGGTCTGTAGAACATACCTTGGTTAAATTTTTTAATTATTATTTACTTTGTTTCAATTAATTTCATTTTGTGATAGTTTACCACACACCAATTCACAATTATAATTGTTAATAATTTTTTTACAAGACCGCAATATACATATATATTTTATATATAGTTTTTTTTTAAAAGGATTTAATTAATTTCAGTTAATTGATGTGATAATAAATTCATTTAGTAATTATTTTTCTCTCTATTAATTAAAATTTATTTTATGCAACAACTACTTACTTAACTAAAACTTTTTTTTGTTTCTTATCTATTATGTTCTGCCCTACCAACAAACCAATCACTACCTTCTAAGTAAGATACACCTTCGCAAGAGATACTAACAGTAAAGTATTAAATATCATACAACCCGACATGATTTTTGTAACGAATAACCATTATACACATCATACTGTATCATCGACAATAACAATATTTCACTGATCTCCATTTAATTTTACTAAGTAACTGCTATGTAACATATATTCCGATCCAGGAATTGTGGTATGAGATTTTTTTTCTATTTGGGTGGACTCTTCGTGTCACTTCAGTAATGAATAATTACCCGGTGTAATACTTTTCTGTGTGGGACCGATTGGATGCGTATTCAGTTTGTTTTTTGCTGGTCACCCAATTAGTTTTAATTATTTTGTTTGGTTTTGTTATTTACCCTTAACTGTAATGAGTCGATTGGTGTTTTTTATTTTTTTTAATAATTCCTTTTAAAAAATGTTGTTTTATTTGATTAAATTCTTCTACAATGAGATTTCAGTTAGCAGCAAAAAAAGTATTTAAATATTCCAAAAGCGGTCATTATAGTTTTAGAAGTTGTTATTATTGTGTGAAGCCCATCTCCTAGAAATATTTCCTTGGAATGGAAGTTTTTGTATCGATAGCAATTGAGGTTTGGTTGTTTAATTTTACAACACATTTTAGTTTATTATATTATTATATTGATACTATTAGCGGGGTACAACAGTCAAACATAATTAGTATGTTGATTCAATGAAGTCTTGAAGGGCATAACGGGACGCTAAACGAAACAGAGAGAAAAGACCGTTGGAGGCTTGATTGCAGAGGAAGCGAATACCCTCTGGAGGTGCCGGGGTCACCAAGTCCCAGGCTAAAATACTGAGAAAAACTACACCTTGAAACAATCTTGGTATAAAACTAAGCATTTGTGGAGTGGGAGTCCAGTTTCATTTCTATATATGCAACACGGTTACTATACCCGATTTTGATGGTAATTTTATATTAACAAAATCAAAACGCTTTCCAAGAAACGAGTGAATTTCCATAACATGTGACTTTGGTTAGGTTTTCTCTTATCTGTCCTGGGTTGGTTCGTAGACAGAAACCAAACCAGTTTAGTGAAACAGATTTTCACAAAATTAATTTTCATAAACGGAATCAATTTTGCGACTTTAGAAAAATACAAATTATTTTCTCCAGGCATCGCTGACTACCAAATTGAAAAATCTAACAACCTGACTACAAATGTATACCCGACTGAAAAACTGACTCTCTGGCTAAAAGAACTCACTTTCCGACCAAAAAATCCACTTAGTAACCAGTTTAGATATGAACTGGACCGTCGCACACTAACTAGAAACGCGAATACACACTACCTGGTTTTTATCTCTCTTCTATCCGGTCATATCCGAGATCGCTAATTATATCTTTAAAAAACGCAGTAACGTAATAAACTTAAATTGCTGAAAATAAATTAAAAACCCAATATATTTTAGTTAGTTCCCATTTAAGATTCTACCAAGTCAAGTCCAATCAGACTGAAAAGAAAACATACTGTAAATTCGATTAGAGTCTAGCCAGACTCAAAAAAGACGGTCAAGATAGTCTGGAAAAAAAGTTCAGTCTAGAGCGACTTAATAGAAACTGATGATATCATTCCCAAACAAATACGGTTTTTTGTTGAAAAGTTATGGATAAAAACGATAGTCAGAATATATGGTCAGACAGTCAGATTATATGGTCAGATAGTCAGATTTCCAGTCTGATAGTCGGATTTTTTTTAGTTAGGTAGTCAGATAGGTAAGATAGGTAAGATAGTCAAATTCTAATTAGGTAAGATAGTCAGAATATGTACGCGCTACTTTAAAATGTACGCGCGATACTTTAAAATGTACGCGCGCAACTTTAAAATGTACGCGCGCTACTTTAAAATGTACGCGCGCTACTTTAGCCCTTCATTGCATCGTGATTCATATATGAATCAGTTTCCAAAGCTAACGAATTATTAGTTAAAATGTCATTCCTTCACTGCGTAACGGTTCTCAAGTGAATCGGTTATTATTTTTGTCCAATAGTATACGATTTCTCCACTAGAGAACAATTGAGGAGTATGAAAAATATGCTGCTGTAAGAAAGGTGTACGACATGGTTGTTCATTGTCACCACTACTTTTTAACTTGTGTATAGAAGAGGCTATAAATGAAGTGAAGGAGACATTTGACGCAGGAAAAAGAATTCAAGCAGAAACAATAAAAATGCTGAGATTCGCCAATGATATAGTATTATTAGCCGAAACAACGAAAGAACTGGAGGATATCTTAAATGGAATGGACGAGATCATGAGAAAGGATTACTTCATGAAAATTAATAAGAACAAATCGAAAGTGTCGTGCAGCAGCAGGAATGGTTAGAAGAGATGGGAAATGTAAAAGTAGGCAACAAAAACCTACAGGAAGTTGGGGAATTTTGCAACCTAGGGAGTAAAGTAACAAAGGATGGTAGAAGAACCAGACGTGATATCAAAAGTAGAATTGCTGAAGCTAGAAAAGCCTTTGGAATAAAAAAAACAGCTTACTGACCACAAACATTGATTTACAGATCAGGAAAAATTTCTTAAAACATTATGTTTGGAGTGTAACATTATACGGGAGTGAAACGTGGGTGATAGGGGCTGTAGAAAAGAAGAGGATAGAAGCTTTAGAAATGTGGTGTTACAGGAAAATGTTAAAGATTCGGTGGGTGGACAAAATAAGTAATTTAGAGGTTCTTAGGCGAGTGGATGAAAAAAGAAGTATATGGAAGCATCTTACCAGAAGAAGGGATAGGCTGGTGGGCATATCTTAAGATATCCAGGTATTGGGCTATCAATAATGGAGGGTAATATTGAGGGAGTAAATTGTAGGGGTGGCAAAGATTAGAATATGTAAAACAAATTACAAAAGATGTAGGGTGTTACAGGCATGCAGATATGAAACGACTTGCGCAAGATAGAAAGCTTGGAGAACTGCATCAAACCAGTCGAGAGACTGATGGCAAAAAAAGTTGTTTTATGTTAATTGTATAAAACCATTAGATCTGTCCGTGTAAATTTGTATTTTCTTGGTCTGATAACCCACAGAAAAAATTATGGTTTCATTTCTTAAAATAATTCTAATAAACCAAGTCATTTAATCTGAGAAAAATAATTTAGCGGCAGTTGGAATTAATGCCGCTAAAGATGAGTGCGTACTGTTTAAAATTATGCTGTTTAATAACACATCATAGTTAAAAATCAGCACACATTCAAATAGCTTAAAGATAAAATATATTTCTTACATGAATTTAGAAGATCTTTTTCTAAAATGAGCTCTGTAAGCATTTCTACGTTAAAGTGGTTTGATTAGAGTGGGTACCGAATGGCCCAGGTTACCGAATGGGCCAAATTCTAACTATACTGGTAAGTAATATTGTATAAATAATTTAATTTAATGTATGTAGGTTTATGTATACAATAATGTAAATGTATCAGGAAATGGAAAAGTAAAAAAATAAAATTAATTACAAATAATATAATGAAAAATTAAATTAAAACAATAATAAAACGTGCCTAAATATGAATAACAAATATAGAAGAATACACATTATGCGAGCTTGGGTGTTGTCAATGTCTATGTGTGTGTGTGGGTGTGTGTGTATGAGTGAGTGAGTGAGTATAAACAAGAGTGAGTGAGAGAGCAAGATTGTTACTCGGTTACTGTCATATTGGTTATGATAAAAGGATGGTGGGGAATCACTGCCGTAGACTTCACCTCCACTCTCTAACACATGGTGGGGTCTAACACGTCATTGTCCCGTGACGATTCTTAAAAAAAATGTACAATAGTTCCAACTAATATATATAACATATAAAAAATATATAAAATTAAATTAAGACTGCTTACCTTGATTTTAGCGGAGTGTGAATTTAAACTTTATAAAGTTAAATATAATATCACCTTAGGAATGTATCACCTTGAGAATTACGTCCGGAGTGGGTAGATGTCTGAACATTTTATTCTATTTATACGAAGTCATAACAACTTATTATAATATATCCTAACCATTTCATTTTGGTCTGGTTAGAAAAGATTAATTGTAATTGGTCGATGAATATTCTAACCAAATTTTTGGTTAGAAAAGATTGATTGTGATTGGAAGAAAATATTCTAACCAAATATTTTGGTTAGAAAATATTCATTCTGATTGGTAGAAAAATTTTATTTTTTTAAACGTAATTGTAAGCGCTAAATTCAAAAAAATCGAAAAAACCCTAATAACTCGGAAACGGGGCGTCCTAGACGATTTTTACGGATTTTTTCTTTCCCTGCAGGATTACCCTTATCTGGATAACACATTTCTGGGTGGCCGTTTTTGAAAAACGTCAATTTTGGGGTTTAAAAATTATTGTAACCCTTTTCTAGGTATTTAAGTTAAACAATTCTTTTCTTCTACTCCATGCACGTTGTTATAGCATTCTGGGTGTTTACTTGGACCCCTCCTTTGGCTGGGGGAATATAATTTTGGAAAATCCAAAAAGGGTGTTTATCTCGGTTTAGGGGCGTCGTAGACGTTTTTTACGATTTTTCGTACTCAGTTACTGAGTCAACCGTGACCTGGAATAACGTCCTTGACCGTTTGGCACAAATGAAATTTCCCCAAAACCAACTTTAAAAAAGCCAAAATTTGTATTTTTTCACAAAAAAACGAAAAAACGCTCATAACTCGGAAACGGGGCGTCCTAGACGATTTTTACGGATTTTTTCTTTCCCTGCTGTATTACCCTTATCTGGATAACACATTTCTGACCCGTTGACGGATGAATTTTGACCGTCCCTCTAACAGTTTCCAAAAAGGCCTAATTTTTTAGATTTTTTAAAACGTAATTATAAGCCCAATAAACATCATTTCTGTCTCATACCCCGTTAACTTTTGCTTTGAAACATGTCGGAACGGCTTAGCGACCCTTAATTTTGAAAAGGCCTAAAATTTGAAAAATTCAAAAAACGCCTATATTTTACGACAGGCGAAGGGCTAGTTGTTTTTACTGTTTAATTGGGAAACGTTGGATAGACCCGCACTTATAAACAGTTCCACAAGCGATAGAAATTTGCAAATGGGGCTCTGGGTGACCGTTTTTGAGAATTACGTTCGGAGTGGGTAGATGTCTGAACATTTTATTCTATTTATACGACGTCATAACAACTTATTATAATATTTTCTAACCATTTCATTTTGGTTTGGTTAGAAAAGATTATGTGTGATTGGTCGATGAATATTCTAACCAAATTTTTGGTTAGAAAAGATTGATTGTGATTGGAAGAAAATATTCTAACCAAATATTTTGGTTAGAAAATATTCATTCTGATTGGTAGAAAAATTTTACTTTTATAAACGTAATTGTAAGCGCTAAATTCAAAAAAATCGAAAAAACCCTAATAACTCGGAAACGGGGGGTCCTAGACGATTTTTACGGATTTTTTATTTCCCTGCTGTATTACCCTTATCTGGATAACACATTTCTGACCCGTTGACGGATGAATTTTGACCGTCCCTCTAACCGTTTCCAAAAAGGCCTAAATTTTGAGATTTTTTAAAACGTAATTATAAGCCCAATAAACATCATTTCTGTCTCATACCTCGTTAACTTTTGCTTTGAAACATGTCGGAACGGCCTAGCGACCCTTAATTTTGAAAAGGCCTAAAATTTGAAAAATTCAAAAAACGCCTATATTTTACGACAGGCGAAGGGCTAGTTGTTTTTACTGTTTAACTGGGAAGCGTTGGATAGACCCGCACTTATAAACAGTTCCACAAGCGATAGAAATTTGCAAATGGGGCTCTGGGTGACCGTTTTTGAGAATTACGTCCGGAGTGGGTAGATGTCTGAACATTTTATTCTATTTATACGACGTCATAACAACTTATTATAATATTTTCTAACCATTTCATTTTGGTTTGGTTAGAAAAGATTACATGTGATTGGTCGATGAATATTCTAACCAAATTTTTGGTTAGAAAAGATTGATTGTGATTGGAAGAAAATATTCTAACCAAATATTTTGGTTAGAAAATATTCATTCTGATTGGTAGAAAAATTTTATTTTTATAAACCTAATTGTAAGCGCTAAATTCAAAAAAATCGAAAAAACCCTAATAACTCGGAAACGGGGCGTCCTAGACGATTTTTACGGATTTTTTATTTCCCTGCTGTATTACCCTTATCTGGATAACACATTTCTGACCCGTTGACGGATGAATTTTGACCGTCCCTCTAACCGTTTCCAAAAAGGCCTAAATTTTGGGATTTTTTAAAACGTAATTATAAGCCCAATAAACATCATTTCTGTCTCATACCTCGTTAACTTTTGCTTTGAAACATGTCGGAACGGCTTAGCGACCCTTAATTTTGAAAAGGCCTAAAATTTGAAAAATTCAAAAAACGCCTATATTTTACGACAGGCGAAGGGCTAGTTGTTTTTACTGTTTAACTGGGAAGCGTTGGATAGACCCGCACTTATAAACAGTTCCACAAGCGATAGAAATTTGCAAATGGGGCTCTGGGTGGCCGTTTTTGAAAAACGTCAATTTTGGGGTTTAAAAATTATTGTAACCCTTTTCTAGGTATTTAAGTTAAACAATTCTTTTCTTCTACACCATGCACGTTGTGAAAGCGTTCTGGGTGTTTACTTAGACCCCTCCTTTGGCTAGGGGAATATAATTTTGGAAAATCCAAAAAGGGCGTTTATCTCGGTTTAGAGGCGTCGTAGACGTTTTTTACGATTTTTCGTACTCAGTTACTGAGTCAACCGTGACCTGGAATAACTTCCTTGACCGTTTGGCACAAATGAAATTTCCCCAAAACCAACTTTAAAAAAGCCAAAATTTGTATTTTTTCACGAAAAAACGAAAAAACGCTCATAACTCGGAAACGGGGCGTCCTAGACGATTTTTACGGATTTTTTATTTCCCTGCTGTATTACCCTTATCTGGATAACACATTTCTGACCCGTTGACGGATGAATTTTGACCGTCCCTCTAACCGTTTCCAAAAAGGCCTAAATTTTGAGATTTTTTAAAACGTAATTATAAGCCCAATAAACATCATTTCTGTCTCATACCTCGTTAACTTTTGCTTTGAAACATGTCGGAACGGCTTAGTGACCCTTAATTTTGAAAAGGCCTAAAATTTGAAAAATTCAAAAAACGCCTATATTTTACGACAGGCGAAGGGCTAGTTGTTTTTACTGTTTAACTGGGAAGCGTTGGATAGACCCGCACTTATAAACAGTTCCACAAGCGATAGAAATTTGCAAATGGGGCTCTGGGTGGCCGTTTTTGAAAAACGTCAATTTTGGGGTTTAAAAATTATTGTAACCCTTTTCTAGGTATTTAAGTTAAACAATTCTTTTCTTCTACTCCATGCACGTTGTGAAAGCGTTCTGGGTGTTTACTTGGACCCCTCCTTTGGCTAGGGGAATATAATTTTGGAAAATCCAAAAAGGGCGTTTATCTCGGTTTAGAGGCGTCGTAGACGTTTTTTACGATTTTTCGTACTCAGTTACTGAGTCAACCGTGACCTGGAATAACTTCCTTGACCGTTTGGCACAAATGAAATTTCCCCAAAACCAACTTTAAAAAAGCCAAATTTTGTATTTTTTCACAAAAAAACGAAAAAGCGCTCATAACTCGGAAACGGGGCGTCCTAGACGATTTTTACGGATTTTTTATTTCCCTGCTGTATTACCCTTATCTGGATAACACATTTCTGACCCGTTGACGGATGAATTTTGACCGTCCCTCTAACCGTTTCCAAAAAGGCCTAAATTTTGAGATTTTTTAAAACGTAATTATAAGCCCAATAAACATCATTTCTGTCTCATACCCCGTTAACTTTTGCTTTGAAACATGTCGGAACGGCTTAGCGACCCTTAATTTTGAAAAGGTCTAAAATTTGAAAAATTCAAAAAACGCCTATATTTTACGACAGGCGAAGGGCTAGTTGTTTTTACTGTTTACTTGGGAAGCGTTGGATAGACCCGCACTTATAAACAGTTCCACAAGCGATAGAAATTTGCAAATGGGGCTCTGGGTGGCCGTTTTTGAAAAACGTCAATTTTGGGGTTTAAAAATTATTGTAACCCTTTTCTAGGTATTTAAGTTAAACAATTCTTTTCTTCTACTCCATGCACGTTGTTATAGCGTTCTGGGTGTTTACTTGGACCCCTCCTTTGGCTGGGGGAATATAATTTTGGAAAATCCAAAAAGGGCGTTTATCTAGGTTTAGGGGCGTCGTAGACGTTTTTTACGATTTTTCGTACTCAGTTACTGAGTCAACCGTGACCTGGAATAACTTCCTTGACCGTTTGGCACAAATGAAATTTCCCCAAAACCAACTTTAAAAAAGCCAAAATTTGTATTTTTTCACAAAAAAACGAAAAAAACGCTCATAACTCGGAAACGGTGCGTCCTAGACGATTTTTACGGATTTTTTCTTTCCCTGCTGTATTACCCTTATCTGGATAACACATTTCTGACCCGTTGACGGATGAATTTTGACCGTCCCTCTAACCGTTTCCAAAAAGGCCTAATTTTTTAGATTTTTTAAAACGTAATTATAAGCCCAAAAAACGTAATTTCTGTCTCATACCCCGTTAACTTTTGCTTTGAAACATGTCGGAACGGCTTAGCGACCCTTAATTTTGAAAAGGCCTAAAATTTGAAAAATTCAAAAAACGCCTATATTTTACGACAGGCGAAGGGCTAGTTGTTTTTACTGTTTAATTGGGAAACGTTGGATAGACCCGCACTTATAAACAGTTCCACAAGCGATAGAAATTTGCAAATGGGGCTCTGGGTGGCCGTTTTTGAAAAACGTCAATTTTGGGGTTTAAAAATTATTGTAACCCTTTTCTAGGTATTTAAGTTAAACAATTCTTTTCTTCTACTCCATGCACGTTGTGAAAGCGTTCTGGGTGTTTACTTGGACCCCTCCTTTGGCTAGGGGAATATAATTTTGGAAAATCCAAAAAGGGCGTTTATCTCGGTTTAGAGGCGTCGTAGACGTTTTTTACGATTTTTCGTACTCAGTTACTGAGTCAACCGTGACCTGGAATAACTTCCTTGACCGTTTGGCACAAATGAAATTTCCCCAAAACCAACTTTAAAAAAGCCAAAATTTGTATTTTTTCACAAACAAACGAAAAAACGCTCATAACTCGGAAACGGGGCGTCCTAGACGATTTTTACGGATTTTTTATTTCCCTGCTGTATTACCCTTATCTGGATAACAAATTTCTGACCCGTTGACGGATGAATTTTGACCGCCCCTCTAACCGTTTCCAAAAAGGCCTAAATTTTGAGATTTTTTAAAACGTAATTATAAGCCCAATAAACATCATTTCTGTCTCATACCTCGTTAACTTTTGCTTTGAAACATGTCGGAACGGCTTAGCGACCCTTAATTTTGAAAAGGCCTAAAATTTGAAAAATTCAAAAAACGCCTATATTTTACGACAGGCGAAGGGCTAGTTGTTTTTACTGTTTAACTGGGAAGCGTTGGATAGACCCGCACTTATAAACAGTTCCACAAGCGATAGAAATTTGCAAATGGGGCTCTGGGTGGCCGTTTTTGAAAAACGTCAATTTTGGGGTTTAAAAATTATTGTAACCCTTTTCTAGGTATTTAAGTTAAACAATTCTTTTCTTCTACTCCATGCACGTTGTGAAAGCGTTCTGGGTGTTTACTTGGACCCCTCCTTTGGCTAGGGGAATATAATTTTGGAAAATCCAAAAAGGGCGTTTATCTCGGTTTAGAGGCGTCGTAGACGTTTTTTACGATTTTTCGTACTCAGTTACTGAGTCAACCGTGACCTGGAATAACTTCCTTGACCGTTTGGCACAAATGAAATTTCCCCAAAACCAACTTTAAAAAAGCCAAATTTTGTATTTTTTCACAAAAAAACGAAAAAACGCTCATAACTCGGAAACGGGGCGTCCTAGACGATTTTTACGGATTTTTTATTTCCCTGCTGTATTACCCTTATCTGGATAACACATTTCTGACCCGTTGACGGATGAATTTTGACCGTCCCTCTAACCGTTTCCAAAAAGGCCTAAATTTTGAGATTTTTTAAAACGTAATTATAAGCCCAATAAACATCATTTCTGTCTCATACCCCGTTAACTTTTGCTTTGAAACATGTCGGAACGGCTTAGCGACCCTTAATTTTGAAAAGGTCTAAAATTTGAAAAATTCAAAAAACGCCTATATTTTACGACAGGCGAAGGGCTAGTTGTTTTTACTGTTTACTTGGGAAGCGTTGGATAGACCCGCACTTATAAACAGTTCCACAAGCGATAGAAATTTGCAAATGGGGCTCTGGGTGGCCGTTTTTGAAAAACGTCAATTTTGGGGTTTAAAAATTATTGTAACCCTTTTCTAGGTATTTAAGTTAAACAATTCTTTTCTTCTACTCCATGCACGTTGTTATAGCGTTCTGGGTGTTTACTTGGACCCCTCCTTTGGCTGGGGGAATATAATTTTGGAAAATCCAAAAAGGGCGTTTATCTAGGTTTAGGGGCGTCGTAGACGTTTTTTACGATTTTTCGTACTCAGTTACTGAGTCAACCGTGACCTGGAATAACTTCCTTGACCGTTTGGCACAAATGAAATTTCCCCAAAACCAACTTTAAAAAAGCCAAAATTTGTATTTTTTCACAAAAAAACGAAAAAACGCTCATAACTCGGAAACGGTGCGTCCTAGACGATTTTTACGGATTTTTTCTTTCCCTGCTGTATTACCCTTATCTGGATAACACATTTCTGACCCGTTGACGGATGAATTTTGACCGTCCCTCTAACCGTTTCCAAAAAGGCCTAATTTTTTAGATTTTTTAAAACGTAATTATAAGCCCAAAAAACGTAATTTCTGTCTCATACCCCGTTAACTTTTGCTTTGAAACATGTCGGAACGGCTTAGCGACCCTTAATTTTGAAAAGGCCTAAAATTTGAAAAATTCAAAAAACGCCTATATTTTACGACAGGCGAAGGGCTAGTTGTTTTTACTGTTTAATTGGGAAACGTTGGATAGACCCGCACTTATAAACAGTTCCACAAGCGATAGAAATTTGCAAATGGGGCTCTGGGTGGCCGTTTTTGAAAAACGTCAATTTTGGGGTTTAAAAATTATTGTAACCCTTTTCTAGGTATTTAAGTTAAACAATTCTTTTCTTCTACTCCATGCACGTTGTGAAAGCGTTCTGGGTGTTTACTTGGACCCCTCCTTTGGCTAGGGGAATATAATTTTGGAAAATCCAAAAAGGGCGTTTATCTCGGTTTAGAGGCGTCGTAGACGTTTTTTACGATTTTTCGTACTCAGTTACTGAGTCAACCGTGACCTGGAATAACTTCCTTGACCGTTTGGCACAAATGAAATTTCCCCAAAACCAACTTTAAAAAAGCCAAAATTTGTATTTTTTCACAAACAAACGAAAAAACGCTCATAACTCGGAAACGGGGCGTCCTAGACGATTTTTACGGATTTTTTATTTCCCTGCTGTATTACCCTTATCTGGATAACAAATTTCTGACCCGTTGACGGATGAATTTTGACCGCCCCTCTAACCGTTTCCAAAAAGGCCTAAATTTTGAGATTTTTTAAAACGTAATTATAAGCCCAATAAACATCATTTCTGTCTCATACCTCGTTAACTTTTGCTTTGAAACATGTCGGAACGGCTTAGCGACCCTTAATTTTGAAAAGGCCTAAAATTTGAAAAATTCAAAAAACGCCTATATTTTACGACAGGCGAAGGGCTAGTTGTTTTTACTGTTTAATTGGGAAGCGTTGGATAGACCAGCACCTATAAACAGTTTCACAAGCGATAGAAATTTGCAAATGGGGCTCTGGGTGACCGTTTTTGAAAAACGTCAATTTTGGGGTTTAAAAATTATTGTAACCCTTTTCTAGGTATTTAAGTTAAACAATTCTTTTCTTCTACTCCATGCACGTTGTGAAAGCGTTCTGGGTGTTTACTTGGACCCCTCCTTTGGCTAGGGGAATATAATTTTGGAAAATCCAAAAAGGGTGTTTATCTCGGTTTAGAGGCGTCGTAGACGTTTTTTACGATTTTTCGTACTCAGTTACTGAGTCAACCGTGACCTGGAATAACTTCCTTGACCGTTTGGCACAAATGAAATTTCCCCAAAACCAACTTTAAAAAAAGCCAAAATTTGTATTTTTTCACAAAAAAACGAAAAAACGCTCATAACTCGGAAACGGGGCGTCCTAGACGATTTTTACGGATTTTTTATTTCCCTGCTGTATTACCCTTATCTGGATAACAAATTTCTGACCCGTTGACGGATGAATTTTGACCGCCCCTCTAACCGTTTCCAAAAAGGCCTAAATTTTGAGATTTTTTAAAACGTAATTATAAGCCCAATAAACATCATTTCTGTCTCATACCTCGTTAACTTTTGCTTTGAAACATGTCGGAACGGCTTAGTGACCCTTAATTTTGAAAAGGCCTAAAATTTGAAAAATTCAAAAAACGCCTATATTTTACGACAGGCGAAGGGCTAGTTGTTTTTACTGTTTACTTGGGAAGCGTTGGATAGACCCGCACTTATAAACAGTTCCACAAGCGATAGAAATTTGCAAATGGGGCTCTGGGTGGCCGTTTTTGAAAATCGTCAATTTTGGGGTTTAAAAATTATTGTAACCCTTTTCTAGGTATTTAAGTTAAACAATTCTTTTCTTCTACTCCATGCACGTTGTGAAAGCGTTCTGGGTGTTTACTTAGACCCCTCCTTTGGCTAGGGGAATATAATTTTGGAAAATCCAAAAAGGGCGTTTATCTCGGTTTAGAGGCGTCGTAGACGTTTTTTACGATTTTTCGTACTCAGTTACTGAGTCAACCGTGACCTGGAATAACGTCCTTGACCGTTTGGCACAAATGAAATTTCCCCAAAACCAACTTTAAAAAAGCCAAAATTTGTATTTTTTCACGAAAAAACGAAAAAACGCTCATAACTCGGAAACGGGGCGTCCTAGACGATTTTTACGGATTTTTTATTTCCCTGCTGTATTACCCTTATCTGGGTAACACATTTCTGACCCGTTGACGGATGAATTTTGACCGTCCCTCTAACCGTTTCCAAAAAGGCCTAAATTTTGAGATTTTTTAAAACGTAATTATAAGCCCAATAAACATCATTTCTGTCTCATACCTCGTTAACTTTTGCTTTGAAACATGTCGGAACGGCTTAGTGACCCTTAATTTTGAAAAGGCCTAAAATTTGAAAAATTCAAAAAACGCCTATATTTTACGACAGGCGAAGGGCTAGTTGTTTTTACTGTTTAACTGGGAAGCGTTGGATAGACCCGCACTTATAAACAGTTCCACAAGCGATAGAAATTTGCAAATGGGGCTCTGGGTGGCCGTTTTTGAAAAACGTCAATTTTGGGGTTTAAAAATTATTGTAACCCTTTTCTAGGTATTTAAGTTAAGTATTTCTTTTCTTATACTCCATGCACGTTGTTATAGCGTTCTGGGTGTTTACTTGGACCCCTCCTTTGGCTAGGGGAATATAATTTTGAAAAATCCAAAAAGGGCGTTTATCTCGGTTAGGGGCCGTGTTAGTGGTTTTTTAACCATTTTCGGCGCCTACTACCGTAGGCGACAACCGCCGCCTGGAATCACTTCCCCGACCGATTGACAGAAATAAAATTTCCCCAAAACGAGTCTAGAGTGTCAAATTTTGTAAAAAATCCAAAAAACGGGCATAACTCGAAAACGGTGCGTCTTAGAAGGTTTTAACGGATTTTTTCAACCCCCGAAACCCTTTGACGCCCCTATCTGGATTACACATTTCTGACCGGTTGACGGGTGTATTTTGCCCGCCCCGTAAAAAAAATATATCCAAAAAAAGGTTCTCATTTTTTATTTTTTTAAAACGTAATTGTAAGCGCAAACAACGTCAAATCTATCATACGCCCCGTTAACTTTTTCCGTTGGAATACGTGGGAACGGCTTAGCGACCCTTAATTTTTAAATGGCCTAAAAAATAAAAAAAAATCCAAAAAACGCCTATATTTTACGACTGACTAAGGGGCAAATTGTTTTTACCGATCGATTGGGAAGTGTTGGATATACCCGCGCTTATAAACAGTTCCACAAGCGATAGAAATTTGCAAATGGGGCTCTGGGTGACCGTTTTTTGAAAAACGTCAATTTTGGGGTTTAAAAATTGTTGCAACCCTTTTCTAGGTATTTAAGTTAAGTATTTCTTTTCTTATACTCCATGCACGTTGTTATAGCGTTCTGGGTGTTTACTTGGACCCCTCATTTGGCTAGGGGAATATAATTTTGAAAAATCCAAAAAGGGCGTTTATCTCGGTTAGGGGCCGTGTTAGCGGTTTTTTAACCATTTTCGGCGCCTACTACCGTAGGCGACAACCGCCGCCTGGAACACTTCCCCGACCGATTGACAGAAATAAAATTTCCCCAAAACGAGTCTAGAGTGTCAAATTTTGTAAAAAATCCAAAAAACGGGCATAACTCGAAAACGGTGCGTCTTAGAAGGTTTTAACGGATTTTTTCAACCCCCGAAACCCTTTGACGCCCCTATCTGGATTACACATTTCTGACCGGTTGACGGGTGTAGTTTGCCCGCCCCGTAAAAAAAATATATCCAAAAAAAGGTTCTCATTTTTTATTTTTTTAAAACGTAATTGTAAGCGCAAACAACGTCAAATCTATCATACGCCCCGTTAACTTTTTCCGTTGGAATACGTGGGAACGGCTTAGCGACCCTTAATTTTGAAATGGCCTAAAAAATAAAAAAAAATCCAAAAAACGCCTATATTTTACGACTGACTAAGGGGCAAATTGTTTTTACCGATCGATTGGGAAGTGTTGGATATACCCGCGCTTATAAACAGTTCCACAAGCGATAGAAATTTGCAAATGGGGCTCTGGGTGACCGTTTTTTGAAAAACGTCAATTTTGGGGTTTAAAAATTGTTGCAACCCTTTTCTAGATATTTAAGTTAAGTGTTTCTTTTCTTATACTCCATGCACGTTGTTATAGCGTTCTGGGTGTTTACTTGGACCCCTCCTTTGGCTAGGGGAATATAATTTTGGAAAATCCACAAAGGGCATTTTAATGATTCCTTTAAAAAACATAAAATGTAAAATTACAATTTGATTCAAACCAGTATGATATTATTTAAAAAAAAATAAAATGTAAAATTATATAATGGTTCAAACCAATACAATAAATTTAACCATACTTTTGAAAAAATAAAATGAGGCCTATAAATATATTCTAAAATTTGTAATGGTCTGTAGAACATACCTTGGTTAAATTTTTAAATTATTATTTACTTTGTTTCAATTAATTTTTTTTATGATAGTTTACCACACACCAATTTACAATTATAATTATTAATAATTTTTTTTTCCTAAAAAAATATTTATTTACTTGACCGCAATATACATATATATATATATATATATATGTACTACTATCATTTTCGCGTCCATACATTGACAATTTCCTAACAATCTGGAGTCCGAGTGCAATTTGGCGTCCGTATACGGACGCCAAATTGTAATCCTTAATAAAAACTTAATAAAAATTTATTGTGACATGGTTTTCGGACGTAATTTTTTTAAACTAAAGTACATAGTTTCGGGCAACTATATTTATTTTTTGAGAATTTTATTGTTACTCAGAGAGACACAAAAAAATAAATAAATTTTGGTACCGGATGCGAAATGGCGGTGTTTTGAAACTATTTTATACACCGTACCTTGGAGAGTTTCTCACCAGAGTGCTCTCGCTACGCCCCTATGTAAAAATATACGTATATTATGTATATTCTTACAAGGACGTCAGTTTCACATCTGCTATCAATTTCGCGTCCACCGGTTAAGAAAATAGACAAAACAAGTTATAAATAAATATTGTGTTGTGTTAAGAAAAAAAGTTTAAAAGAATAATAAAAACAAATTTTTATTAATCATCGAATTACAATTCTTTCAAAACTCACAATCTAATTTACTAAACATTCAAATAAATATTATTCGGCAAATTATTTGATATAAGTAATACAATTAAATTAAAAATAATTATATATTTTTTGATAGAATTAAAAAACTCTCTTTTCCGATAGACGATTTTTTGGGTTGACAAACTATCCTGGAAGGAAACCGGTGCTGCGCATAGTAGTGTCAGGATTAAATTATTGTTATGGCTGGCAGGATATCTTTCTAAACGCATTGTATACACAACGTATATTATACGCAATTTTGAAGAGTTGTTCTCCGCCGTGCTGTCGCCTTCCATACATGAGTCCATCGCACGCCGCTTTGGTTTCTTTTTTCAAATTAGGCATAAACCTACTGTCAACGAATCCATGAACAAATCCTTTAGTAATTTGTTTACGTCGTTCGTTTAGTAACCAACGGGTTGGTCTAGTCTAGAAGAAAAGTCGTCGCCGCAAGTCAGCTGTTTAGCTGACTTTTCGACAGCTTTTCTGACAGCTGATTTTCGGAGATGGAGGTTCCTAGTTTAAATCCTAGTATATAGTATAATTGGTTCTTTTATACGAATTTGAATACTAGACAGTGGTTACCAATGTACTTTGATGGTTGGGGGTCAATTAACCATACTCTCTCAGGAATGGTCGGCCTGGGTAAGTACGAGACTACAGCTCATTTAAACGTCATACATATCATTGGGTCATGGGGTTGCTTATTGTTCTCAATCGAACAAATTGCAACCTACACGCATCAGGGATAAAACAAAACAAAAATTTGTTTAAGAATTTTTAACATTTTATTTCACGCTTTTTTTAACATTACACCACCTGACAATTGTCAATCAAATATTTCCTGATTACGCTTACGATGTGTAAAAAGAATGCGCATTTTGCTGTTTGCCCACTCTCACTGCAAAATGGTTCAAGTACACTTCCATAATGCTATTTCGTATCATGTAATATGTCGCCCCAATTACTAGGTTTAGCAGTTTTACAGTAAGTAAATAAAACATTAAAGAGAAAAAACTTTTTCTAAAATATAAAAAATGAAAAATGGACTAGGAGTAGATTATTATTAGCCTTGTTTTTTGCTTAAAAACAATGCGATAAAAAATTAAACTAAGAAATTCGGGAAATAGCAAACTTTACTAGACAGACCTGAACCAAGTAGGCATATTTTAATATTTATTCTGGACCGATTTTCTTTCATTATAAAATTCTGGACAGAGATTACAGATTTCAGAAAAAAAATGTTAAGGGTAGAATAAAGTACACCCATTCAGTTTTTTCCTTTTTCTCTTACAACATCTGAACAAACGACTTTTTTTTTAAATAGCCGGAAAAAACAAGGGCCATGGATTTAGACAAAAAAGTTTAAATATTAATGAGTGGGTGACCTAAAGTGAAGTTTGTACCATCCAGTTCACCTCGATTTTCTCGCGAGTATGAGCTTAACAATCGTAATATTTATGGAACGTTCCGAAACAGCAGAACGACTCTCGATAGGAATAACGATAAAGTTTAAATTGAATTTCTTAGAGTATCGCCACCATTCCTAAGTTTTTCACGATTTTTTCGCTGATTTCGGCAGACCAAACAAAAATATTTACAGAACAATCCAGAACAAATGAGAGCTATCATTTAAAGTAAAAACCAAAAAGTATTGAATGCATGGGCTTATACTTGCCACTCCAAATTTTTCTTTGATTTTCTAGCATATTTGAACGGGACAAACGAAATTTTCGCGAAATGATCCGGAACAAACGAAGGGCTGTCAATCTATGTAAAAAACTTTAAAATATTGAGTCGAGGGGGATTAGTGACAGTAGCACCACCCAGTTCTTCTCGATTTCTCGCTTACTTGAAAGGAACTAAAAAAATATTTTGCGAGACCATCCGAAACAAACGAAGGTCTGTCCCTGAAGTCCAAAAAAAATTTAAAAAGTTGAGCGGGGGGAGGCCAGTGTGAAGTTAGCCCCTCCCGGCGTTTTTTCACTTATTTGGACGGAACAAACAAAAAATTTTCTGGAATAATCCGGTAGAAACGTAGACCGATCAATTTTACAAGTTAATTTTTGAAATTTTTGTATGGGGCCAACTTTGCAGTCCTGGTTTAAACTTCTACAGGTTTAGCTAAGTAAAACAAGGAGTGGGGTGGTTTACAATTGCCTTCCTCGCCGAGTTGAAAAGCTTATCAATATGCCAGGCCGTCTAAAAAGCACCTATTTTCCACCCTGCAAATGACACACCTCACGTTATTCACCACAGGGTCTGGCTGCATAATGAAATTCATTGCGCTCAGAGGAGATATAACTCTGACAAGTATCTTTTACACTTGTACCTCTTCTGTTCTTAAATACTTCAGTCATATGTTTGGCTTACCATGTGATAAAAACAAAACTAAATTTTTTTTAGTCCTGAAACAAGCAAATCGAGTGCAAATAATTTAACACTCCACCTGCCTGTTATGTGCAACCCCTTACAGTACTATTATTTTATTAAAGGCAGTTGCCTCTGAAAATCAAAACATGCATTTTATTCGTCACTTGGGCGAGTAAATTTAAATCGATAATTCAAAGGATACCCACATCGAGAAAATGTTTCCAAACGGCGAAAATATTTTTACAAAAGATAATAAATTGATAAGAGAGTAGATTAGTCGATTTTTTTAAAGTAAATTCAGTACACTCGCAAATGTCCAACACGAGTCCTGAAAGTGTAGGTCAACAGAGTCTGTAATTTCCCGATACTGAAGAAGCTTACTGAAATTAATCATTAGCAAAAACAAACCCCTGTTATTTATTTTTTGATTTTTGTAAAGCTTTTGACCGTGTCCCGTATGATTTGCCCATTAAAAAATTGAGGTGTATGGTATTAGAGGGACATCAGAGGGTCGAATTGCCATCCAATCATTGCAAAGTTAAAACAAAATATACATAAAATTTTATACAAGTTAAAAGGGGAGTTCAACGAGTTAGAATTTTAAGACCCTTGCTATTTTTAATTTTTGTTAACGATCTCGCTGAATTTCTTGGCTCCTTCAATGATATATTATTTGCTGATGATACGATAATATCTTTCGAAGATGAAAACTATGAACAAGGTTTAAAACTAACGAAGCTTGAAGTAAGGTTATAGACTGGATGCAATAAATAATCTAGTTCTCAACTCAGATAAAACTGTGGCCAAATGCTTCACTGGTCGTAAGGAAATAAGTAACCAAAGTAAGGATATCTCCATTAATGACAATATATCAAAATCTTTTGTAACAGGTAAGTTACATAATTTTTAGAATTAATATTAGGTAGCAAACTATCCTGGGACAGGTGTATTAAGGAACGTATCTGCTATATAATCAAATCCTACTGCTACGCCCTAAAACGCTTAAAAATAAGGTACTTAGCGTACCAATACCTTTGAGTATTTATCATGTTTACAAATTCTGATGGATTTGTTTTTAATTTAGTCACACTTAAACTTATTCAAATGTATGTTTAAAAAATCAAATAATGTTCAAATTATTCCGTCATATAATTACTTTTTATCTGGTTTTTTGTTAAATATAATGATTAAAATTTTTAATGATCAACTATCAAGTTAACTTATGAATATGGACACTGTTTACTATTAAGAATTCGTTTCTAATCAGTTGGTCCTAGCATATTGTTTGGCTGTCTTGGTCAAGGTTTCACATAGTTTTTCTTGGCCTCTCCAAATGAATGCCTTGTCTGTCTCCTTTTTGTCTTCTGTGCAATAGTATAACCTTCCAGTTCCTTATCCCAAGCATTTTGACTTGTCAAAAATTATGTACATTATTTTACGTAACAATAAGGTTTATTTATTTCATTATTTGTAATATTGATTCCTAGATTGGGTGGTTGGTTGACGATGTAAATAAAGTACTAGAAACCAAAAGAATATCAACAAAAAGTGGCCACCATGGTTTTTACAACACTAAATAATTTAAAAGAAAACGCAGAGAAAAATATCAGGGTTTGGAAGACTGACTGAAAGTTGTTTAGCCGAAAAATAATCTTGGAAATGGCCTGTTAAAGGATAAACTTCAACGTGTACAAAACAGCTGGATACGAGAATTATTAGTGTAATGTATAATTTGTTGAAGATCAAAGATTACCATTACTTGAGGAACAAGAATAAAAATACAAACTATGACTAAGCCGGACTGCATTTCAAAAGTTTTAGAAATTTTACTGGCCATCGTACTTTTGTATAATTTATAAAATCATTTTGATTCAGTCACTAAAACATGGAAATATAAACCTAGAGAGAAGCGAGGCTTGGGAAGACCTAAAAAGAGATGAATACTGGAACAGGCCATTGAGCCTAATCCTAAGCCTAAGCCTAATCATCAGATGATGATGATGAAATCATTTGAACACCGAAAAGACAATGGGTGAATGGTACTCCATTTGAATATTGAACAAATTATGTCGCTTTACAATTACATAATTTTGTCAACTAAGTAAATATTTTAATTGCATTGTCTACTAATTGATCATATTATAGTAATTACAGTCGAACCTCCCTGATTCGAATCTGATGGAACCGGCTGATTTCGATTTACAGAGGTAAAACATTGAAACAAAAAATGTACTTAAAAATTGCGTTTTAATAAAATTCATGTAATTCCATAAAATATTAAATTACAAAAGTCAAAATTATTAATAGACCACCAATTTGATTGAGGAAAGTTTTTTACAAATATTATTTTACTTGTGTTGTTTAGGTCATCAGCCGAAAGGCTGGTTTGAACTTGTAGAGGTTTTACTAAGTAAAACGAGAAGTGAGGTGGCCTTCCTCACTGAACGGAAAAGTACGCGTATCAGCATGCAGGGCCCTTTGCAAAGCACATGTTTTCCCCTCTGTAAATGATACCTTTACTTCATTCACCACAGGGTTTACTTAATACTGTGATTAAGAATTAAGGGCATGTTTTGGTATTACAAGCTCTATTAGTACTCAAAAGCAAAAGATTATTCTACTTATAAGAACGATATGAAAAATTATTGAAGAAACGACATAAAAAACAGAGTAAAATAAAATCGGGATACGCGTAAACAGTACAACTATACCTACAAACAAAAAGTTAGGTCAGCCTACAGAAAATGAAAAATAAATTGGGTACCAAAAATTGTAGAAATTTTAACGAGTAAAATATTGCTTAATCTGAATGAATACAGCAACGGTATTTTTTACCCTGTTTGTACGAAAATCATACACCAAAGAAGGAAAGACTGCATTACTAATTTAGCCTAACTAATTTTTTTTTTTTGCTTTCGTCTGGTTTCCTCTGACTTAAATATTAACTGAATTTTCAATATTTCCTGATGCGTATTGAAGCTTTGAACTACGCTTGTTATGCCCTTATTTGGTCGTAAGGTTTTGTGACAATAATGTTTTGTAAGAAGTGTAATTGTTTGTGTTTCTGCTTGGTTTCTTCTAACTCAAAAGTTAACTGCATTTTCAGTTTTTTATAAAGCTTTTTGTAGTTTTGTACTACGCTTACTGTGTCCTTATTGTCGTGATTTAACGCATGCTTCATTAAAAATCGTGTACAATGTGTAAATTGGAAATTTTGTAATTATTTTATTAATAATGTATAAAAAAATGTATTGTTACAATATATATGACCACGAAACTCTCGAAAATTTTCGAATAGGGAGGTAATTTAATTCATATTAAGGACGATTTTTGAAGGGGATAGCATACAATTATATTCGATTTAGGGAGGATTTCGAATGAGGAGGTTTGACTGTATTTGTAACAATTAGGATATTTTAAATAATTAACTCTAACAAATAAAAAATATACTTTCTTTAATTATTCTGGTTTTACATTGATTTAAAATAAGTACCTATTTAAAATACATGTCAAAATAATAAACAACAAATAATAAATTATTTTGATGACTGGATTGGATTCCGTCCGAGAACGAATTGTTTTCATACGATGGTCTTGTGTGGAGAAGTACTAGGGTGAGATGTGAATATCTAACTACAATCATTACAACACGTAGAAGTGGCAAATGCTACAGTACACGTGCCGGTACGACATGGCAACATTGTTTACACTGTTGCAGGCTATAAGTCATAATAGCGGGAACGATGCCGGACGCGAAATTGTCGGTAATTTGTACGAACGCGAAATTGTCGGTAATTCGAAAGGAGTCTGAATTGATAGCACAGTGAATAAAATTCAAAAATGCTCAATTTTCAATATCAGGACAAACCAATACCAAAACTCAGGGTGTAAGTGTAACAAATACCCTATATACTCTCATCAAAGTTGAATATACTCTTCAAATAAGCGATGTGCGAAATGCACGCTTTTTGAAAAGACGCGGAATTGTTAGCGGGATGTATATATATATATATATATATATATATATATATATATATATATATATATATATATATATATATATATTATATATAGTTTTTTTAAAAGGTATAATTAATTTCAGTTAATTGTTGTAATAATAAATTCATTTAGTAATTATTTTTCTTTCTATTAATTAAAATTTATATTATGCAACAACTACTTTCTAGTTTCAGTTCCCTGAAATTTTTTTTTGTTTCTTATCTATTATATTTCGCCCGACAAACCAACCGCTAGTAAAAAAAAATATCATACACTACGATATGACTTTTAACGAATACAATTGTACACATCATACTCTATCATCCCCAACAACAATGTTTCACTGATCTCCAATTAACTTTACCACGTAACTGCTATGTAACATATATTCCGATCCAGGAATTGTGGTATGAGATTTTTTTCTATTTGGGTGGACTCTTCGTGTCACTTCAGTAATGAATAATTACTTGGTGTTGTACTATTCTGTGTGGGACGGATTGGATTCGTATTGAGTTTGTTTTTTGCTTGCCTGTCAATTATTTTTAATTATTTTGTTCAGTTTTGTTATTTACCCTTAACTGTAATAAGTCGATTGGTTTTTTTATTTTATTAATAATTTCTTTTAAAAAAAGAAACTGTAACATTATAATACAGTTCAAAACAGTTTGATATTCCTTTTAAAAAAAATAAAATGTAAAATTATATAATGGTTTAAATCCGTAGAATAAAAATTAACCATATTTTTGGAAAACGATGGCCTATAAATATATTCTAAAATTTGTAATAGTCTGTAGAATATAACTTGGTTAAATTTTTTAATTTTATTATTTACTTTGTTTCAAATTATTTTATTTTGTGATAGTTTACCACACACCAATTCACAATTTGCAACAACTGCCTTCAGTAATGAATAACTACCCGGTGTTATACTATTCTGTATGGGACTAATTATTTTGTTCAGTTTTGTTATTTAAACTTGACTGCCATGAGTCGATTAGTTTTTTTTATTTTTTTAATAATTCCTTTAAAAAAATGTAAAATTATAATATGGTTCAAACCAGTATGATATTCCTTTAAAAAATATGAAATTTAAATATGGTTCAAACCAATACAATAAAATTTAACCATATTTTTTAAAAAAAGACCTATAAATATACTCTAAAATTTGTATGTGATTTTTTTTCTATTTGGGTGGACTCTCCGTGTCACTACGGTAATAAATAATTACGCGGTGTTGTATTATTCTGTGTGGGACGGATTGGATTCGTATTGAGTTTTTTTGCTGGCCAACCAATTATTTTTAATTATTTTTGTTCAGTTTTGTTATTTTCCCTTAACTGCAATGACTCGACTGGTTTTTTTTATTTTTTTAATAATTCCTTTTAAATAAAATGTAAAATTATTATATGATTCAAACCAATATGATATTTCTTTAAAAAAAATAAAATGTAAAATTATTATATGGTTCAAACCCATACAATAAAATTTAACCATACTTTTGAAAAAAAAAAACAAAAGGCCTATAAGTATATTCTAAAATTTGTAATGGTCTCTAATTTCTAAACTAATAAAATAGTTTTGGATTTGTTTAGTTTTTGTTTTCTCTGGTCAGACTGGGATGGGTTTACTTATCTGTATTTGTGTCTGGAGCGATTTGTGCCTGAGTATAGTTTTGGATTTGTTTAGTTTTAGTTTTCTGTGGTCAGATTGAAATGGTTTGTTTTATTTGTGTTTGGTGTTATGGTCAGATTTGTTTGGATGGTTTTATTTGTATGGCGATTTGGTTGGTGGTGTAGATTTAGTTATTTATTTGTATTTGGTTTCGGATTTTTTTTATTTTCTGGCTCTGTTTTTCCTCTTCTTATTCTAATACGAAGTTGGTGTTGATGATGATGATGATGTACATTTTAAAGTAGCGCGCGTACATTTTAAAGTAGCGCGCGTACATTTTAAACTAGCGCGCTTACATTTTAAACTAGCGCGCGTACATTTTAAAATAGCGCGCGTACATTTTAAACTAGCGCGCGTACATTTTAAAGTTACGCGCGTACATTTTAAACTAGCGCGCGTACATTTTAAACTAGCGCGCTTACATTTTAAAGTTACGCGCGTACATTTTAAACTAGCGCGCGTACATTTTAAACTAGCGCGCGTACATTTTAAAGTAGCGCGCGTACATTTTAAAGTTACGCGCGTACATTTTAAAGTTATGCGCGTACATTTTAAACTAGCGCGCGTACATTTTAAAGTTACGCGCGTACATTTTAAACTAGCGCGCGTACATTTTAAAGTAGCGCGCGTACATTTTAAAGTACCGCGCGTACATTTTAAACTAGCGCGCGTACATTTTAAAGTAGCGCGCGTACATTTTAAAGTAGCGCGCGTACATTTTAAAGTAGCGCGCGTACATTTTAAAGTAGCGCGCGTACATTTTAAAGTAGCGCGCGTACATTTTAAACTAGCGCGCGTACATTTTAACGTAGCGCGCGTACATTTTAAAATAGCGCGCGTACATTTTAAGTAGCGCCTAAATAAACGTCCCATGTTAAAATGTCTTTGAATACCAATTCGAAAAGAAATAAATCTAAAGAGTAAATAAAAATCTCTGATTGGTTTTATTACAATTCCTTAACAATTGGTATTAATAAAATTAATGTATTGTATTATTTTTATACTAAATAATTTATGTAATTCCACTTCTATTTTGTATTGGATATTGTTGTGTTAAATAACACATTTGGTGTTACCTACTTTTTTCATATTAATAAATTTATTTCTTATTAATGAAATAAAGATTTAATTTAAACTAACCCTTAAACATACATTAAAACAATTTACCTGAAACATAATACCAGTTTTTGTTTGTTTCTCTAAAAGTATTTCCCGTAATTAGATTGTGATTTTGGTTTATGGTATTTTAACTTATGTTAGTGGGTAATAACAACTTTAAACGTGGCGTTTTAAACAAGCTAGTAGGTGTGATACTTCAAAATGGTATACCAAATATCTGTGTAAATAGTAGGTAATTCACGTGAATAATATTGATTTTTGTTTGATCATTTTAAACTTCAAAGAAAATATATAATTTTATGTTACAAAAACCAACCACTTTCTAACAACTCCCTGACTGAATCACTTTCATTTAAATGACGAAAAGGTAAAGATGGTGTATACGAATTCTCTGACTACCTGACTGAAAAATCTGACTACCTGACTATACAATCTGACTATCTGACCATAAAATCTGACTACCTGACTATACAATCTGACTGTCGGACTTACAAAATCTGACTACCTGACTGAAAAATCTGACTACCTGACTATACAATGTGACTACCTGACTGAAAAATCTGACTGTCCGACTTACAAAATCTGACTACCCGACTGAAAAATCTGACTACCCGACTATACAATCTGACTACTTGACTTTACAATCTGACTACCTGACTGAATAATCTGACTATCTGACTACCTGACTATACAATCTGACTACCTGACTGAAAAATCTGACTGTCTGATTTATAAAATCTGACTGCCTGACAATAAAATCTGACAGTCTGACTGAAAAATCTGACTACCTGACCATAAAATCTGACTACCTGACTATACAATCTGATTATCTGACCATAAAATCTGACTACTTGTTTATACAATCTGACTATCTGACCATAAAATCTGAGCTAAAGTTTTTTTACTGGTCAGCCAATTTATTTAATGATTCTGTTCAGTTTTGTTATTTACCCTTAACTGCAATGAGTCGAATGGTTTTTTTAATTTTCTTATAATTCCTTTTAAAAAAATAAAATGTAAAATTATAATATGGTTCAAACCAGTGTGATATACCTTTTAACAAAATAAAATGTAAAATTTAAATATTGTTCAAACCAGTAACATAAATTTTAACCATACTTTTGGAAAATGAAGGCCTATATATATATTCTAAAATTTGTACTGGTCTGTAGAACACACCTTGGTTAAATTTTTTAATTATTATTTACTTTGTTTCAATTAATTTCATTTTGTGATAGTTTACCACACACCAATTCACAATTATAATTGTTAATAATTTTTTAACAAGACCGCAATATACATATATATTTTATATATAGTTTTTTTTAAAAGGATTTAATTAATTTCAGTTAATTGATGTGATAATAAATTCATTTAGTAATTATTTTTTTCTCTATTAATTAACATTTATTTTATGCAACAACTACTTACTTAACTAAAACTTTTTTTTGTTTCTTATCTATTATGTTCTGCCCGACCAACAAACCAATCACTACCTTCTAAGTAAGATGCACCTTCGCAAGAGATACTAACAGTAAAGTATTAAATATCATACAACCCGACATGATTTTTGTAACGAATAACCATTATACACATCATACTGTATCATCGACAATAACAATATTTCACTGATCTCCATTTACTTTTACTAAGTAACCGCTATGTAACATATATTCCGATCCAGGAATTGTGGTATGGGATTTTTTTTTTCTATTTGGGTTGACTCTTCGTGTCACTTCAGTAATGAATAATTACCCGGTGTAGTACTTTTCTGTGTGGGACCGATTGGATGCGTATTCAGTTTGTTTTTTGCTGGTCACCCAATTAGTTTTAATTATTTTGTTCGGTTTTGTTATTTACCCTTAACTGTAATGAGTCGATTGGTGTTTTTTTATTTTTTTTTTAATAATTCCTTTTAAAAAATGTAAAATTATAATATGGTTCAAACCAGTATGATATTCCTTTTAAAAAAATAAAATGTAAAATTATAATATGGTTGAAACCAATACAATAAAATTTAACCATACTTTTGAAAGAAGAAAAACGAAGGCCTATAAATATATTCTAAAAATTTGTAATAATCTGTAAAACATACCTTGGTTACATTTTTTTATTATTATATATTTTGTTTCAATTAATTTTATTTTGTGATAGTTTACCACATACCAATTCACAATAATAATTATTAATAAATTTTTTTCCTAAAAATATATTGTTTTATTAGAACGCAATATACATACTATATATTTTATAAATATAGTTTTTTTTAAAAAGGATATGGTTATTTTCAGTTAATTGATGTGATAATAAATTCATTTAGTAATTAATTATTTTTCTCTCTATTAATAAAAATTTATTTTATGCAACAACTACTTAAACTACTTAAATTTACTAAAATTTGTTTTTGTTTCTTACCTATTATCTTCCGCCCGACAAACCAACCGCTAGTAAAAAAATATCATACACCTCGATATGACTTTTAACGAATAACAATTATACACATCATACTTTATCATCGACAATAACAATATTTCACTGATCTCCATTTAATTTTACCAAGTAACTGCTATGTAACATATATTCCGATCCAGGAATTGTGGTATGAGATTTTTTTCTATTTGGGTGGACTCTTCGTGTCACTTCAGTAATGAATAACTACCAGGTGTTATACTATTCTGTGTGGGACGGATTGGATTCGTATTGATTTTTTTTTTGTTTGCCTGTCAATTATTTCTAATTATTTTGTTCAGTTTTGTTATTTACCCTTAACTGTAATGAGTCGATTGGTTTTTTTATTTTTTTATTACTTCCTTTAAAAAAAAATAAAATGTAAAATTATAATATGATTCAAACCAGTATGATATTCTTTTAAAAAAATAAAATGTAAAATTATATAATGGTTCAAACCAGTATAAAAAAATTAACCATACTTTAAAAAAACGCAGGCCTATAAATATATTCCAAAATTTGTATGTGATTTTTTTTTCTATTTGGGTTGACTCTTCGTGTCACTACAGTAATGAATAAATACCCGGTGTTGTAGTATTGTGTGTGGGATGGATTAGATTCGTATTGAGTTTTTTTTGCGGGCCTGCCGATTATTTTAAATTATTTTGTTCAATTTTATTATTTAAACTTGACTGTAATGAGCCGAATGGTTTTTTTTATTAATTCCTTTTAAAACAATAAAATGTAAAATTATAATGTGATTTAAACCAGTATGATATTCCTTTAAAAAAATAAAATATAAAATTTAAATATAGTTCAAACCAATACAATAAAATTTAACCATACTTTTGAAAAAAGACCTATAAATATACTCTAAAATTTATATATAATTTTTTTTCTATTTAGGTGGACTCTACGTGTTACTTCAGTAATTAATAAGTACCTGGTGTTATACTATTTTGTGTGGGACGGATTGTATTCGTATTGAGTTTTGTTTTGCTGGCCAACCAATTATTTGTAATTATTTTGTTAAGTTTTGTTATTTACCCCTGCAATGAGTCGATTGGTTTTTTTTTATTATTTAAAAATTAATTATACTTCCTTTTAAAAAAAGAAAATGTAACATCATAATAAAGTTGAAACCAGTATAATATTATTTAAAAAAAATAAAATGTAAAATTATATTATGGTTCAAACCCGTACAATAAAAGTTAACCATATTTTTGGAAAACGAAGGCCTATAAATATATTCTAAAATTTGTAATAGTCTGTAGAATATACCTTGGTTAAATTTTTTAATTATTATTTACTTTGTTTCAAATTATTTTATTTTGTGATAGTTTACCACACACCAATTCACAATTATAATTGTTAATATTTTTTTTGCGTAAAAAAATATTGTTTTACTAGACCACAATATATATATATATTATATATTGTTTTTATTAAAAGGATATATTTAATTTCAGTTAATTGATGTGATAATAAATTCATTTAGTAATATTTTTTTCTCTATTTATTAAAAATGTTTTTACAACAACTACTTTCCGTAATGAATAACTATCCGGAGTTATACTATTTTGTGTGGGACAGATTGGATTCGTGTTGAGTTTTTTTTTAGCGGGCCTGCCAGTTATTTTTAATTATTTTGTTCAGTTTTGTTATATACCCTTAACTACAATGGGTGGATTGGTTTTTTTTTATTAATTCCTTTTTAAATAATAAATTGTAAAATTATAATATGATTCAAACCAATAGATATTTCTTAAAAAATAAAATATAAAATTTAAATAAAGTTCAAACCAATACATAGGTTTACCGATCTCCTGTTAATTTGACCAAGTAACTGCTATGTAACATATAATCCGATCCAAGAATTGTGGTATGAGATTTTTTTTTCTACTTGGGTGGACTCTACGTGTCACTTCAGTAATGAATAACTACCAGGTGTTATATTATTCTGTGTGGGACGGATTGGATTCGTATTGAGTTTATTTTTTTTTGTTGGCCTGTCAATTATTTTTAATTATTTTGCTCAGTTTTGTTATTTACCCTTAACTGCAATGAGTCGATTGGTTTTTGAATTTTTTTAATAATTTCTTTTAAAAAATGTAAAATTACAATATGATTCAAACCAGTATGATATTCCTTTAAAAATAATAAAATATAAAATTATATAACGGTTCAAACCAGTATAAAAAATTAACCATACTTTTAAAAAAAACACAGGCCTATAAATATATTCTAAAATTTGTATGTGATTTTTTTCTATTTGGGTGGACTCTTCGTGTCACTACAGTAATGAATAAATACCCGGTGTTGTACTATTGTGTGTGGGATGGATCGGATTCGTATTGAGTTTTTTTTTTGCTGGCCAGCCAATTATTTTTAATTATTTTGTTAAGTTTTGTTATTTACCCTTAACTGCAATGAGTCGATTGGTTTTTTTTATTTTTTTAATAATGTCTTTTAAAAAAATGTAAAATTATAATATGATTCAAACCAGTATGATATTCCTTTAAAAATAATAGAATATAAAATTATATAACGTTTCAAACCAGTATAAAAAATTAACCATATTTAAAAAAAACGAGGCCTATAAATATATTCTAAAATTTGTATGTGATTTTTTTCTATTTGGGTGGACTCTTCGTGTCACTATAGTACTGAATAAATACCCGGTGTTGTACTATTGTGTGTGGGATGGATCGGATTCGTATTGAGTTTTTTTTTTGCTGGTCAGCCAATTATTTTTAATTATTTTGTTAAGTTTTGTTATTTACCCCTGCAATGAGTCGATTGGTTTTTTTAAATTTTTTTAATAATTCCTTTTAAAAAAAGAAAATGTAACATTATAATAAAGTTCAAACCAGTACTATTCTGTGTGGGACGGATTGGATTCGTATTCAGTTTTTTTGCGGGTCTGTCAATTATTTTTAATTATTTTGTTCAGTTTTGTTATTTACCCTTAACTGTACTGACTCAACTAGTTTTTTTAAATTTTTTTAATAATTCCTTTTAAATAAAATTTAACCATACTTTTGAAAAAAAACCGAAGGCCTATAAATATATTCTAAAATTTGTAATGGTCTCTAATTTCTAAACTAATAAAATAGTTTTGGATTTGTTTAGTTTTTGTTTTTGTCTGGTCAGACTGGGATGGGTTTAGCTATCTGTATTTGTGTCTGGAGCGATTTGTGTCTGAGTATAGTTTTGGATTTGTTAAGTTTTAGTTTTCTGTGGTCAGAAATCTGACTGAAAAAACCTGACCACACAATCTGACTACCTGACTGAAAAAAAATCTGACTGTCTGACCATACAATCTGACTACCTGACCATAAAATCTGACTGTCTAACTATACAATCTGACTACCTGACTGAAAAAAATCTGACTACTTGACCACGCAATCTGACTATCTGACTGCCAAAATCTGACTACCTGACCACACAATCTGACTACCTGACTATACAATCTGACTACCTGACTACCAATCTGACTATCTGACCATAAAATCTGACTGTCTGACTGAAAAATCTGACTATCTGACTGCCAAAATCTGACTACCTGACTACACAATCTGACTACCTGATTGAAAAATCTGACTACCTGACTATAAAATCTGACTACCTGACTGAAAATTATGACTACCTGAGTATAAAATCTGACTACCTGACTATACAATCTGACTACCTCACTGAAAACTCTGACTACCTGACTATACAATCTGACTACCTGACCATAAAATCTGACTGTCTGACTTACAAAATCTGACTATCTGACTGCCAAATACTGACTACCTGACTGAAAAATCTGACTGTCTGACTATACAATCTGACTACCTGACCATAAAATCTGACTGTCTGACTATACAATGTGACTACCTGACTGAAAAATCTGACTACCTGACTATAATATCTGACTACTTTACTATACAATCTGACTTTCTGACTATACAATCTGACTACCCGACTAAAAAAAATCTGACTACCTGACTATACAATCTGACTACCTGACAGAAAAATCTGACTGTCTGACTTACAAAATCTGACTACCTGACTGAAAAATCTAACTACCTGACTATAAAATCTAACTATCTGACTGAAAAAAATCTGACTACCTGACTATACAATCTGACTACCCGACTGAAGAATCTGACTATCTGACTGAAAAATTAGACTGTCTGACTTACAAAATCTGACTATCTGACTGAAAAATCTGACTACCTGACTATACAATCTGACTGTCTGACTTATAAAATCTGACTACCTGACTGAGAAATCTGACTACCTGACTATAAAATCTGACTGTCTGATTTACAAAATCTGACTGCCTGACTATACAATCTGACTACCTGACTGAATAATCTGACTATCTGACTGAAAAATCTGACTACCTGACTGAAAAATCTGACTACCTGACCACGCAATCTGACTATCTGACTACCTGACTATACAATCTGACTGTCTGACTTACAAAATCTGACTATCTGACTGAAAATCTGACTGTCTGATTTACAAAATATAACTATCTGACTAAAAAATCTGACTATTTGACTGAAAATCTTACTACCTGACTATATAATCTGACTACCTGACCATAAAAACTGACTGTCTGACTTTAAAATCTGACTGTCTGACTGAAAAAATCTGACTATTTGACTGTCTGACTGAAAAAATCTGACTACCTGACTATACAATCTGACTACCTGACTGCCAAAATCTGACTACCCGACTATACCATCTGACTATCTGACTACCAAAATCTGACTACCTGACTATACAATCTGACTACCTGACTGCCAAAATCTGACTACCTGACTATACAATCTGACTACCTGACTTTAAAATCTGACTGTCTGACAAAAAAAATCTGACTACCTGACTATACAATCTGACTATCTGACTGCCAAAATCTGACTACTTGACTATACAATCTGACTCTCTGACGGTCAAAAAAAAAAAAAATCTAACTACCTGACTTTAAAATCTGACTGTCTGACTAAAAAAAATCTGACTACCTGACTATACAATCTGACTACCTGACTGCCAAAAAAAAAAAAAAAAATCTGACTACCTGACTATACAATCTGACTACCACACTATACAATCTGACTACCTGACTATACAATCTGACTACCTCACTAAAAAAAAAAAAAAAAAAAAAAAAAAAAAAAAATCTAAAATCAAACCCCAAACAAACAAACAAATAAACCACAATCTACAACTACACCAACAACTACACCAATAAAACAATCTAACACCAAACACAAATAAACACACCCACCGTAATCTAAACAACAAACTGACCAAAGAAAACTAAAACAAAACAAATCCAAAACTATTTTGAGGCAGACCACTCCAACCACAAATACAGACAGGTAAACCCCATCACAATCTGACAACACAAAACTAAAACAAAACAAATCCAAAACTATTTTGAGACAGACCGCTCCTTTTACCACCTACTCACACAAGTAAGTTTCCCATCAACAGTTTGTTAGAAATCTGAACTAACAGCTGAGAATATTTAAAACAATGACGCAGATATTTTAAAAAACTAAAATTCCCTTCTCTCTAAAACGCTCAATATAAAATTATAAAAAATATTCGTTCTTGGTGACATGATAATTTTTCTGGGTAAACCTGCTAAAAACTTAATTTTTTCATTTTTTTTTTTTTTTTAACTTTAATAACTTTATTTGCAACTATATACTACGATACAACGAGCAAATTAGATGACAGTAAACAAAGGATGACAAGGAAAAAAAAAATAAATAAATGAAAAAGAACAGTGATACCCATTGGTATATGTTCTATGAAATAAAGTTCATGATACATGAATGATAAATAACAACATAAGAAAAAAAAGAAGAAAGAAAAATAAAAGAAATCACTTTATAGAAGATCTCTGGCCCATTGACGTTTCAACCTGCGCTGCGGATTTCCTGGTAGTGATGCATCCGATAGTTTGGTGATTAATTCGTTGGGGTGATCATGCAATTTTCTGTGAAAAACACTGTAGCTGGACTTAACTACTTCACTTATGAACGGAATATTAAGGTCGTCATGTAGAATTTTGTTGTTGACATAAAAAGGTGCGCAGGTGATTAAACGTAGGCATTTTGACTGAAAGGCTTGTAATTTTTGTAGATTGCTCGGTTTAGCTGTGCCATAAATTTGTAGTCCATAGGTCCATATTGGTTTGAGATAAACTTTGTATAGTAATAGTTTAGATTTTAGAGTCAGTGAAGAGCGGCGTCCAAGAAGTCGAAATAGTTCTTTCAATTTGGAGTTCAAAGTCAGTCTTTTGGTTTTTATATGAGTCGCCCAGGTCTGAACTATTGAAAAATATAAAAAATTAAAAATCTAAATTTCTAGTAAAATCATCATACAGTCTCACCTTAAATAAACTAAAAAAAATATTTTGAATATTTTTAGTGTTGGAACGATTTCATTTTTTATGAACACAATAAAAATTAATTTTAACAGGAAATTTTATTTTTCTGTAACATTGAAATTTTGGTCTTACGCTTGCACGTTTTCGAATTAAGGGCTGGCACTTTCCGTTAACCCTTATTCAAATTAAATGGCACTTTACATCAAACTTTTAAATATTTTTTTGGCACTGTAACGGTTAAGGTTTTATCAAACTTTTTATTAAAATTCAGATCATATTTTATATTATTTCGATTTGATCTAATTTGGATTTAAGGTATTGTCATCTAGTTTTTTTGAAAACTCACGATTTTTCTCTAAAATTTCTGAAATAACAGAAAGTACCTAAAGAAATTCACATATTTATAAAAACTAGTAGTAACAACTTGTTAAAATGATTTGAAACTTTATATAGCAAACAATATTTGAAAAATGAAATTTACGTGTAAATTTTATTCTGAAATAGATAAAAGATGTAAACTATATTCGCCACATTTAAACAAACAGTGCGCTACATAAATAATAAATATGCAATAAGTTGGCGATACAGCTCTGTAGTTCTCTCTAATTTATTAGACCAGTTTGAACTGCTTCAAGGACGATATAACATTTAGTGAGTGTGTGTGTTTGTGTGGTAAAATATTAGCTATATATAGATATCTACTGTTGTCTATGTAGAATGTATATGAAACAGAAAGCAACGCAGCATGTACATGTATATGTACATACACACATGCGCGTTAAACATTTACATCCGCTGTTTTACATCCATTCTTTCCTTCCATTAGGTTACATACAGTATTTATTTACCATCTCCTCCCACTCCCCTCTCCTACTCTTCTTCGTCTACACTTACCATCATATATGCAACACTGTCATATAACCTAGCACTATACACTAATAATGTTAATAAAGGCCGGTCGGCGAATGGTTTTAACGTTTATCATATTCAGGATGGTCAGCTTTATGTCTATTTTATTCATAGATCTAGAAGGCAATGAATAAATTGTTAAGTTATTTAATTCGGAGGTCGTGGGTGTTCAACTAGTTCAACTAGCTGAATCAAGTGTCTTTACTTATTTAAATACTGTACACTTCCCATAATCCGGTACTTTCGGGATTTTATCGGTACCGGATTACCGGAAATGCCGGATCATCGGGCGTGGGTGATCACTGAATCGTAATTCATACAGTGAATACAGCTGCATGACATTAGAATGCAAATGCAGTAACTTTCTGTATCTTTTACCAGGAACATATGGATAAACGTTTCAACTCAAAAACCACTGTACAGTACTGTATGAATCTAAGCTTTGTGCAGCTGCGGGATGAAGGGGACAGACGAAGTACCAGACTACTGCTACGTCATAACACTGTACTAATCATCTCATTGCTCTTCGCTAGGCAGTAGGCTGCCTAGTGCGGTGACATACGTAGGTGTTGTTTTGACTATTCGCTGTAGACGGCGACACAGAATAGGGCCTATATGTAGTTTAGATAGTACCCTAGACTACTACAAACATAATGCAAGTAAAACGTTACTACTACTAACGCAATCTCTCTCAGTAGTAGTGACGTAATGCATACCTCTCAGCTGCACAAAGCTTGGGAATGGGCAGTATGTAGAACAAAACTTTGTTTTATTGTATTCATTTTAAATACAGTTATTAAATTAATTCAAAAAATCTGGTGTCAAACACTCACACAACTTTCTCTTGCCAATGCAAATAATGACCAATATAACCTAAAATTAGTAATAAAAAATTAGAAATAAACAAAAAACTAACCTCAAAAAACATAACCTTATTTTAATCATGAGTGAAAGACGCAAAATGAAAATCGACCTCAGTTTGGCTTGAAAATCACTCTTTCACGCTAAACTAGGCTCTGTAGAGAAAAATGCTCTAAATAAAAGTTGTAGATATTTTAATTTACTATAAATTTAATTGTATACACTTTTGTCGTAAAACGCATACTAAGGTAGATCCGTTAAAAACTCGATTTCGAAAAAAGGGCATGAAAACAATACTTTCCTTTCTATATATTCATATAGGCAAGAGAAAGTAAAAAGACGCCAGGTTTTGATTTAATAACAGGGAAATATTAAGGGGAAACTGTATGATGGTTTTGAGTGAAAATTTTGATTTGAAAAGTGTATATAATCAAATTTATAGGAAATTTAAAGATCTACAACTTTTATTGAACGAATTTTTCTCTACAGAGCCTAGTTTAGCGTGAAAGAGTGATTTTTCGTATTTTAAGCCTAAATGAGGTCGATTTTCATTTTGCATCTTTCACTCATGATTAAAATAAGATTATGTTTTTTGAGGTTACTTTTTGCTTATTTCTAATGTTTTATTACTAATGTTAGGTTATATTGTTAATTATTTGTATTGGTAAGAGAAAGTGTTTCATAACCAGATTTTTTTAGAAGAAATTGTTTGAGTTAATATTTGGAATTGATTATTGGAAGATCGTTTTAATTGATTTGGTACATTGATGAAATGTTGCACAGTTCCAAAAACCTCTGTATCTGTTCGGGTATGAATGGATATGTTTATCTCTCAGCAATGAACGTTTAAAATAAAAAACGTCTCTCGATTTACGTGCAAGGAATTAACAATAAGTTGTTAACAAATTGTAATTTGTAAAGCATGCTTTATAATCACGAACGTATTAAGACCATATTAAATTCTTACAATCACTTGTAAGGCCGCCCGCCCTCCCATTATCAAAACAAAACTTGCCAACTGGCTACTACATGATACTGAATATTAAAGAAAGTTATTTTTTTTATTTAACACCGAATGATTCTAAAAATAGGTTTGTTTACCGAGTTGTCCAACTATCATAATACAAGCTCAATGTCGTAATATTTTATCACTTAAATGTACTTCACGCCAAATAGCACCTTGAAATTTGGTGAGACATTACTAAACGTGGATAGAGTAATCTCCCACCTGTATATCAAATAAAATTAAAGATCATTTGTTTATAAATTCAAACGTTTCTCATTCAGAAGCTCTATTAAGGGGACTGTTACTGCCTATATAACTACATGTTATGTTTTTCCAACTTTTTACAATAACTGTAAAAATTATAACCTTAAATTGTTTTTAAAATTAAACTTCAGACTTTTATTTAGTGCCGCACAGGAGCTTATTTTTGAATAAAGTATAAAAAACTGTTTATTAATTTTTATAAAAAGTACAAATAATTCCAAGAAAAAATATAATGAAAAAATTGTAAAATATTTTCTATGGACAATTCTTAAATATTCTTGCATGTGGAACCAGCCCATTATGTGTAGGATGCGTCCTGAAAATTTCATACTGATATCTTTAACGATTCCTGAGAAAACTTGCATAAACTTTCAAAAATCATGATTTTCTGCAAACTGAATGTAAATTGTAACATACTTTTTTAATAGTGTCCAGCGCTGTAAGATGGTCGGTCTGTATCCTCTTCTTTAAGATATAAATCTTCAAGATTTTTTATTTTTAAACTACTCTTCTCCTGTATTTGTTTTTCAAATTAACACATTTTTCTTTTAGCGCCTTCTGTTCATCCTGAATCCAGTCGTTCCATTGCACGAATCATGTTCTTTCCAGGTTTCAGGCCCACTTCTTACAATAATATAATATTATTTTATGTTGGTAAAAATTGCACTACGACCATAAATATATCAAAACACTCTAGAATAGTATGCAGTTTCATAAAATGAAAAACAAAAATCTGGTGTGAAATACTCACACAACTTTCTCTTGCCAATGCAAATAATTAACAATAAACCTAACATTAGTAATAAAACATAAGAAATAAACAAAAAACTAACCTCAATAAACATAACCTAATTTTAATCATGAGTGAAAGACGCAAAATGAAAATCAACCTCAGTTTGGCTTAGAAATACGGAAAATCACTCTTTCTCTCTAAACTAGGCTCTGTAGTGAAAAATGCTTTAAATGAAAGTTGTAGATCTTTTTATTTCCTATAAAATTTATTATATATTTTTTTGTCGTAAAATGCATACTAAGGCCGAAATCTTAAAAAAATCAACTTTTCACACATTTTCGTGAGAAAAAAACAGAAAATCGCAAATTACCACTAAAATAAGCGTTATACAAAAAAATGTTTGAAATAAAAGTTGTAGAATTTTAAATTCTCTACAATTTTTATTACATAAACTTTTGCGCTGAAATGCAAATTAAAGCCGTAATTTTAAAAAGAAAATGTTTTTACGTAAAAACAGCCTCACCGAGAATTTCAGCAAACATAACGCCTACCCTATCTTGTAGAGAATAAAAAATTGAGTAAACCACGCGATTTTTAAAAAAATCGTAGGACCAGTTTTTGAGAAAATCGCAAAAAAGTGAAAAATTACACGAATAAACTACTACTTCCGGTTGACCGATTTTGATGAAAATGTTCGTGTCGGGTCCGGTAAGGATATGTAACTTAAGTTCCAAGTTTCAAGTTCGTACGATGTTCCGTTCTTGAGATATTCTGTTCACACACACACACACACACACACACACACACACACACACACACACACACACACACACACACACATACACACACACACACACACACACACACACACACATACACACACACACACACACACACACACACACACACACACACACACACACACACAGGTTTTCCCCGGGTACGTTCCGAGGTCAAAAGTCCGAACCACACGTTCCGAGGACATCATTAATTAATCAGTTTTTCTGGAAAATATATGCATCACTGTGTTGTAAACATTTTTTTATGCGTCCCGAATAGTCAAATTTTGAGCTATCGCAACTTTTTAAGTTTTTTGAAACTACCATACCATCTGAGGACCATAACATTTAGTCATCGAAGTGAGGACACACACAAAAAACCGTTAAAAATTATTTTCATTCACTATTTGAGGACCATAGTATTTAGCCATCGAAGTGAGGACACACACCAAAAAACCGTTAAAAATGATTTTCATTCACTATCTGAGGACCATAGTATTTGGCCATCGAAGTGAGGACACACACCAAAAACCGTTAAAAATGATTTTCATTCACTATCTGAGGACCATAGTATTTGGCCATTGAAGTGAGGACACACACCAAAAAACCGTTAAAATGATTTTCATTCACTATTAGAGGACCTTGTACTTCTTCCATCTCACCGAGGACACACACGAATTGCATTCCCGGCTACAAACCGAGGACCATAGTATTTAGCCATCGAAGTGAAGACACACACCGAAAATCTGTTAAAAATAATTTCTATCTACTATTAGAGGACCTTGTATTTCTTCCATCTCACCGAGGACACACGCAAATTGCCATTATAAAATTGCCTCCAGGCTACAAACCGTGGACCATAGTTCTACACCATTGTTTTGAGTAGGCCTACTTTAATTGTAGCAACCCACACATCGGCATTTGGTAGCGATCAGAGAAAGAAGATGACCGTGTAATGACCTTCCCTCGAATTTTAATTGTAATTTTTTAATACAAGCATTCGCGACTGTGTTTCATCCAACGGACATAAGCCTACTACATTCGTGTATAGCCCTCTGATGTTTGCCCTTCGTTACAGAATTTTATTTTTATTTCATGTTACATCTTTTAAAGGACATAAAACTAACTAGGAACCACAAGATTTAAAAGACAAAATCTGTTAAACTCTCTATTAACTTAGTTAATGTACTTAAAAGAAAATACATGTATTAAAATAAATTAATTGTTTACTTACTGTTTATTTTTATCAAGTAAACATTTTTAACAACTATAAATTTTCATACATCAAAAAAGTAACAGTTGCCATAAAAAATAACCACGTCACAATAGATGTTCAAAATACAAGCATCCAGCCGTTTTCTCATGGACTGGTAAACTCTAAGATCCCAGGTGTCTCACGTATCCTCTGAATCCCATTAATAATCCTTGTGAGCAACTCTTCTTTGGTATCCACAGGCGAGTCGTAGACAAGCGACTTTAAATGTCTTAATGAGAAAAGTCTAGAGGATTGAGGTCAGGTGACCTTGCAGGCCATGCTACTGGGGCTCCTCGTCCAATCCATCTGTTAGGGTATGCTTCATTTAGAAATTCTGTAACTCGTAATATGTAATGAGCCGGAGCCCCATCCTGCATAAACCTCATTTTGTTGCGGGTGTTTAGAGGCACATCTTCGAGTAACTCATGCAGATTATTAATCAATAAATGTAAATAATTTTCGCCATTGAGCGTAGCAGGTAAAAAATGGATAAAAATTTTGTCACCCAGAATAGCAGCCCATACGTTTACAGAAAACTGATATTGGTGATGGTTCTCTGAAATAGCACGTGAGTTTTCAATTGGCCACATGTGAGTATTGTGGATGTTAACAATAGCCAATCTTGAAAATTTTGCTTCATCAGTAAAAAAATGTTGCTTAAGAAATTTGGACTGGTGCACCTTTCGATAAGCCATTGGCATAGCTGAACACGGGGAAAGTAATCTTTAGGCGTAAGATTTTTTTTTTTTTTTTTTTTTTTTGGTTTAACGTCCGACTGTTCTGCAATTACTGCTAATGGAGACGGTGAAAGATGAAATGAATTTTTGTAACGTATGAAAATATGCCGTGCCTGAATGGGATTCGAACCCAAGACCGCATGATGAGAGGCGAGCACGTTACCAACTGCGCCAATGCGGCCGGCTTAGGCGTAAGAGCCTGAACCTTTTGATAGTGACAGGAATGCAACTGCTGCTCATGCAAAACCTTTCAGACAATTGAATGACTAACACCGAAATCCATAGCTAGCTCTCTTACTTCTTCCAGGATGATTCTCTATTTCATCCAATTCGGCTGTACACGTTGTACGTGGCCATCCTGATCTACCAACTGTTTTTGGTTGTAAGGTTCCTGTCTCTCTTAACCTTCTATGAATGGAAGAAAACATTTTGTGAGACGGTATGTGTCTATTAAGAAAATGTTCCTGATAGAGGCGTCTAGCCTCTAGACTGTTGCAACGTGCGGGACCGTACATTAAATGCATATCTGCCATCTCACTTTTAGTGTAAATAATATTCATATTACCCGCCATGGTGAATGAGATGTTTTCTGCATCAAAAATTAACTGCAACAGCACACTAACTTGTATTACAGTACAGATATTTACTTAATGAGGAATGGAAAAATAACTGCTTGTAATATTTATTTAGATTATTTACAACAATGTATTTTTTGTTATATCATATGTTTTAAATAAAGCATATGATTTATTTTCTTAAATCATGTTTTAATACAAGTGTTTTCTTTTAAGTATTACATTAATTTTTTTTGACTTTAAACTTTATTTTTATTCACACTGTACAGAACTTAACAACTAGTGAATGAGATGAAAGGTTTATGATAGTGAAGCCAGCCCAATGGCCAATTTCGACAACATTAATTAAGTTAGTAGAGAGTTCAACAGATTTTGTCTATTTATCATGCGTTTTTTTTATTTAATTAAAAAATAATTGTTTTTAAAATAACGTTTGTCTATTATTGACTTATTTACATCATTCTCTTCGAATTTAAATTCTCTACAAGTTTTGTATAAGAATTTCTTGAGTTTATTATCCATTTAACAAAGTTCATCTGCTTCAAACCTAAAAGAAACTTGTTTTTCGGGACCAAGTTTTGCGTATTTCATCAGATATCTTAAAAATTACTGCAGCTACAGGTCTGAAACCTGTTTTGTTCAATTTTTCTGTTCATTTTACATACGATACGGTAAAATTTATGCCTAATTTAACGCCCAACAAATATCTATAGGGCTTCGTTTCAACGGGGTAACTGAAATTCTGACGAAATCTTTCACCCTGTATAACTCGGTAACTGATGATTTTTGGACCTACGTTAATTTGAACTTTTTTTCTTCTTTTGTTGTGGTGAATCACGCCTTGAATTCTTGGACCTTTTTCAGAACGCCCTGTATATGTGTGTGTGTACGCGCGCGCGCGTTTTTGGAGTTACAGTCGACTAGCAGCTAATTTTTGTTACAATTTGTTATTTACATTATTGCTATTTTATTTACAGTTATATTTTGTTATTGTATATTAGGCCTAAACATGTTTCCCGTGCGAAGCCGCGCGGGGTATGTATGCTAGTTAATAATATTAATATTTAATAATTTGTAGGGTTCTTAATAATAATTTTATTATACCTATTGAACTGGTATAGAAATTATGTAACTTTTACGTTTCACTTCAAAATAAGTCTGTGTACCGTAATTCATATTAAACTTTACGTACTATTATTTAGTTTATTTCAATTCACAATAAACTTTGTAGTTTGGCAAAACAGAAGGTCTCTAATCATTTAAGTATGTGGGTTGCAGAAGGAAAATAAGCTGATCTTACACAATGGGACAACTGTAAATATCCGCTAAACTCTAAACGAACCGTATATTTTACTTCCTTTCTGTAGAAGCTAAATTACATTATGTTTTATTAATTATAAATTAAAACCAAATAAGGCAACAATGTTTTAGTAAGTACTAATCAAAGCGATTTAGGGTGCTACAATTAATTAAAGTACTTTAAAATCCGTACTATGTACGCTTTGATTAGTACTTATACGCCGTAGAATAGTTTAATCACAAATTTAGGAATCGTTTGAATCACAAAAAAAACAATAGGTAGAGCAATAAACAATATGGTAAGTTTACAATTTTAGTAATACCGATAAAACAAAAGGGAAATGCAAATGCGCCAACAGTTCCCACTATTCTGAATGAAGTGATTTGCAAAGACAGAACATTATGCTTCTCCTGTATACATTACAGACTAACAGTGTTGTACGAAACTTGGCATCAGTGTACTGCTAATACACACAAGGCTACATTGTACGGTTGTAACAGACGGTTCAACTGAGGACTTATTTTGAATTTTTTGTTAACTATGAGAATGGCTCGTGAGTCCTCACTTATACGACTTAAGGCAATACAATGTGTGTATGAAACTTGGCATCAGCGTACTGCTAATACACACAAGGCTACATTGTACGGTTGTAACAGACGGTTCAACTGAGGACTTATTTTGAATTTTTTGTTAACTTTGAGAATGGCTCGAGAGTCCTCGGTTATGCGGTTTAGAACAAGAACTTGTGTGTTTGGTGTGTATGACTCTCAAGTGTCAGCGCTACGTGGGAGACACACTTGGAACTAACTGTCCCTGCACACCATACTAACAGGGGACATTTTTTTTTTCTTAAAAATATATACTTTTCTGAATCGTAGGAGGCCGTAGAAGCCGAATTTCAACGTTTTACGTTCCGAGGACCATGTGTGTGTCCTCAGTCCGTTTTTAGTCCTCAGTACGTCAATGAAAATCAATACCAATGTCCCCCAATAGCCCTATTGCCAAACACACACACACACACACACACACACACACACACACACACAGGTTTTCCCCGGGTACGTTCCGAGGTCAAAAGCACGAACCACACGTTCCGAGGACATCATTAATTAATCAGTTTTTCTGAAAAATATATGCATCACTGTGTTGCAAAAATTTTTTTATGCGTCCCGAATTGTCAAATTTTGAGCTATCGCAATTTTAAGTTTTTTGAAACTACCATACCATCTGAGGACCATAACATTTAGTCATCGAAGTGAGGACACACACAAAAAACCGTTAAAAATGATTTTCATTCACTATCTGAGCACCATAGTATTTAGCTGTCGAAGTGAGGACACACAACAAAAAACCGTTAAAAATGATTTTCATTCACTATCTGAGGACCATAGTATTTAGCCATCGAAGTGAGGACACACACCAAAAAACCGTTAAAAATGATTGTCATTCACTATCTGAGGACCATAGTATTTAGCCATCGAAGTGAGGACACACACCGAAAAATCGTTAAAAATGATTGTCATTCACTATCTGAGGACCATAGTATTTAGCCATCGAAGTGAGGACAAACACCAAAAAACCGTTAAAATGATTTTCATTCACTATTAGAGAACCTCGTACTTCTTCCATCTCACCGAGGACACATATGAATTACATTCCCGGCTACAAACCGAGGACCATAGTGTTTAGCCATCGAAGTGAAGACACACACCGAAAACCTGTTAAAAATAATTTCTATCCACTATTAGAGGACCTTGTATTTCTTCCATATCACCGAGGACACACGCAAATTGCCATTATAAAATTGCCTCCAGGCTACAAACCGTGGACCATAGTTCTACACCATTGTTTTGAGTACTTTAATTGTAGCAACCCACACATCGGCATTTGGTAGCGATCAGTGAAAGAAGATGACCTTGTAATGACTTTCCCTCGAATTTTAATTGTAATTTTTCAATACAAGCACTCGCGACTGTGTTTCATCCAACGGACATAAGTCTACTACATTCGTGTATAGCCCTCTTATGTTGTGCCCTTCGTTACAGAATTTTATTTTCATTTCATGTTACATCTTTAAAAGGACATAAAACTAGGAACCACAAGATTAAAAAGAAAATATTTTTATTTTCAACTTTTAACTCGCTGACAAACCTGAAAACAGCACCCAAACTAGGTTTAATTATAACTACACCCACTCCAATTATATATGCAGTAGAGCCCCAGTTAACCTTGTTCCGGGTTAACCGAGGTAGTCCCAAAAAGTACCGCTCAAAGCGAAATTCACATATAGCGGCAAATCGATCGTAATACTCAATCGGCAATTATTCACCGTGTCCATACAATGCAAGAATTTACCTATTAACGCGGCAAGCACTCTTTTCTTTATATTTACAAATAGCAAAACAAAAAAATACGTATACATTAATTAATTAACTTCCCTCCTGTTCCTACAGTCTCATTAAGATTATGTAGATACAAAATTATAGTAGTCTATTTACAAAACATGATTTTTTTTTACTAAAAATATTACTAAAGCAGAATGATTTTACACTGCAATACAAATTGATAGTAGGTAGTTAAATAGGGTAATTACTACAGTGTGGCCTATTATATGAAATATTTAAAAACTTTATGTATCTTTCCTCACATTAACCTAGGATTGTACACCCGTGTATCCGCGCATGCGCTCTTGAGTAATTGCTAAAAACAAATGTTAAAAAATTATTATTGTTTTATTTATTTTTTTGAAAATATTCAATTGACCAATTCAACCATTAATTAATAATTAAATTAGTCAATCAAATACTTTCTAAATATTCCCGCTTCCCTCATATATCCCACCAAGACCAACCAATTTCTTCCATTTAAATAGCTAATCATTTCGTTCTCGTCCATTGCAAAATTCTCGAACCACTTACATCTTATGTCTCCGAGAACCGGACATACTCCCAAACAATGGGTAACAGTTTCAAGCTGTCCTAGATTGCACATTGAGCAGCCCGTCGGCCTCCTCCCTATGCGGCTCACAATTTAAACCCAGTTGTCCGCACCTAGCCCTAAAAACTGTACTTATGGACGCGCGACATTTGTGTCTACTAGTCTATATATACGAGCTGTCTCCCAGCACACAATTTAGCCGCCTGTATAATTTGTTAATTCAGCTCGGCAAGCTCTTTCTAACCACTTACGTCTTAATTCATTTCTAATAGTAGTCAGTACACCTTCTAACTGATCTTTTTACTCATTTCGCTCCTTTAACTCACAGTGCCGCTTGTCTGCCAGTTCCCTCAAGATCTTGTACAATCTCACATTCTCCCTGATTGCCAACTCCGCTAGTATTCTGGGTAGCCTGCGCCTTGGAAGTTTCAAAACTTTTAAAATATAATGCACGTGTAATTTGAGAAAAAACAGCCATAAAGGATCAATTCCCATTTCCAAATACAAACAGTAGTTAGGCGTACGACGGGGTAATCCTAATATATTTTTTATCGCGAAACCCTGGAAGATCTCACACCCTTCTATGCAATTAGAGCCCCAAACTTGTGCCCTATAACCTACCACCGCTCTACACGTGGATTTGTAGACCGCCCATTTAGTAGAGAAGGAAATTTATTCTGAACGCTAAAATTTTCCCAAACATTATTAAAAACACATTTAGAATAGTTGCTTTATCAGCTATGTGTTTTTTCCATACTAAATGCGGCGTTAACGTAACCCCCTATATATTTATATTCCTTGACTATTTCAATAGGCTCCCCCTCCCACGTCCAGTATTCCCTCTGACCCCTTCGCCCCTTTGCTAAATATCATAATTTTTGATTTACTTAAACTTACAACTAACCCCCATTTATCACAGTACATTTTCAATTTAAGCCGCGGTACATCAAAAACACCTATATCTATGCCGATCCTAATATAGACACTGTGAAACAAACTATATCAAAATTCAGCCGTAAATATGAAGAAAGACTCAATCATCATCCAAACTTTCTGGTTCTGAATCTGCTAACCAACATTGATACCGGGTTTTCAAGATCGTAAAGAAATAGTATTTTCGATTTAGGTTATAGGTATTAATGAACATTGTTACAGTTATCATTTTTTCTAACTGATATATTTTCTTTCTTTCAACTCAAATATTAATTATTACTAATTTCAGGTTCATTACCAGATGAAATTGTAATCATATTAAATAACATTTAACAAAATTACTGACTGTTCTATTTTCTGTGAACAGATAGTAATGTGCAGACTTATTAAAAAAAAATATTATCTTGCCACGTTTGAATTCTGCCCATAACAGGCAGGTGGAATGTCATATGATTTACAGTCAATCTGCTCGTTGCAGGGCTAAAATAAATAGTTCTAATTCAATCATAAAGAACATCATCATTTAAGAACAGAAGAGGTAGAGGTGTAAAAGACACTAAACAGAGTTATCTCCTTTGAAAGTAATTAATTTGATTATACAGGCAGACCCTGTGGTGATGATGTGAAGGTGTCATTTGCAGAGTGGAAAATATGTTCTTTTCAGAGGGCTCGGCATACTGATAAGAGTACTTTTCCACTCAGTGAGTTGTGGCAATGGTAAACCACCTCACTCCTCGTTTTACTTAGTAAAACCTCTATTGGTTCAAACCAGCTCTTCGGCTGATGACCTAAACAACAACGTTTCAATTGATATTCATTCTCTATTTCTAAGTTGCAACCTTTGGCGGGTTTATTTTTTAACCGCTGCTGCAGGGGAAAACATGACAACATTTTTGGATGCAATATTTTAAACTGTATTGTTTCTAACTTCATCCATCAAAAATAGAGTTTACAACCTAATACGGAGTAAAAAAGGTTGTAAAAGTAAGTTATATTTAAAAAAGCTAAATACCACACTGAATTCTTCAAACTATAGCAACTAAATTTTACTAAACTCATTTATCACGATTTCTCCAAAACTACAAGACCATTAATACAAAATTTGGTACAAACAGACTTCTTACGTCAGAAAGGCGGGGAAAGAAATTTCTTATAAAATTCAACTTAGAGGGGGTTTTGTGGAGTAATAAACTGTATAGGTGACTATATTTAGTTATTTTATTTAGCTTATTTCAGTTCACAATAAACTTTGTAGTTTGGCAAAACAGAATGTCTCTAATCATTTAAGAATGTGGGTTGCAGAAGGAAAATGAGCTGATCTTACGCAATGGGAACCTGGAAATATCCGCTAAACTCTAAACGAACCATATATATTTTACTTCCTTTCTGTAGAAGCCAAATTACATTATGTTTTATTAATTATAAATTAAACCCAAATAAGGCAACAATGTTTAATAAGTACTAATCAAAGCGATTTAGGGTGCTACAATTAATTAAAGTACTTTAAAATCCGTACTATGTACGCTTTGATTAGTAATTACTTATACGCCGTAGAATAGTTTAATCACAAAATTAGGAATCGTTTCAATCAAAAAAAAAAAACAATGGGTAGAGCTATATGGTAAGTTTACATTTATAATACCGATAAACCAAAATGGAAATGCAAATGCGCCAACAGTTCCCAGTATTCTGAATGAAGTGGTTTGCAAAGACAGAAGATTATGCTTCTCCTGTATACATTACAGACTAACAAGTTTCGTGTTGCACGAAACTTGGCATCAGTGTACTGCTAATATACACAAGGCTACATGGTACGGTTGTAACAGACGGTTCAACTGAGGACTTATTTTGAATTTTTTGTTAACTATGAGAATGGCTCGAAAGTCCTCGGTTATACGACTTAAAACAATACTACGTGTGTATGAAACTTGGCATCAGTGTACTGCTAATGCACACAAGGCTACATTGTACGGTTGTAACAGACGGTTCAACTGAGGACTTATTTTGAATTTTTTGTTAACTATGAGAATGGCTCGAGAGTCCTCGGTTATGCGGATTAGAACAAGAACTTGTGTGTTTGGTGTGTATGACTCTCAAGTGTCAGCGCTACGTGGGAGACACACTTGGAACTAACTGTGCCTGCACTCCATACTAACAGGGGACATTTTTTTTTTCTTAAAAATATATACTTTTCTGAATCGTAGGAGGCCGTAGAAGCTGAATTTCAACGTTTTACGTTCCGAGGACCATGTGTGTGTCCTCAGTTCGTTTTTAGTCCTCAGTACGTCAATGAAAATCAATACCAATGTCCCCCAATAGCCCTATTGCCAAACACACACGCACGCACGCACACACACACACAGACACACACACACAGACCAATCGCTAAAAACATGTTTTTTGGGTTCAGGGGGTCTGAAAACGTATAGATCCGGTGAAAACTCGATTTCGAAAAATCGACATGAAAACAATACTTTCCTTCCTATATATTCATATAGGCAAGAGAAAGTAAAAATGAAAAAAAAATTATTTTTTCCCAGTTACAGTCCCCTTAAAATTATTTTATCATACAAACCTATTTCATTATACTAATTAAATACAATACAATAAGTTAGATATGAAGATATTATCAAATTCTATCTCAAAACTGTAATTTACGTGCTGAAAAAAATCTATAAATATCAATTTTGTGAGTTTACCTGCATTAAATACAGATAATATTTACTCAGTTTAAACAATGAGATTTTGTGAGTTTGACAAACAGTTTAAATTTATAACAGGTTAAGCGTTTCTAATTAAAGGTGTATAAAATTCAAAAAGCTACAACTTTTATTTCCAACATATTCCTCTACAACGTTCACCGTCAATTGGTGATTTTTTGTATTTTTCACAATAAAATCAGAAAAATGGGACTTTTAGGGTTGCGATCTTAATACGCTTTTTCAAGCAAAAAATACATAATTTATGTTGTAGAAATTTTTAAAATCTACAACTTTTATTTCAAGTATTTTTTCTACAGAGCTTCGTTTAGCGTCAATTCATTTTCTATATTTTGTTCAACATAATCCGAAAAATGGGACGTTTTAGGGGCGATCTTAATACGCTTTTTCAAGCAAAAAAAGAGCTAAAATAAATGTTAAAATTTATTTTTTTTAAATAAATTTTTTTTTAATAAATTTTGCAGGGCTAAAATAAATAGTTCTGTTTCTTATCACATGGTCAGTCAATTAAATGACTGAATCATTTAAGAACAGAAGAGGTAGAGGTGTAAAAGACACTAATCAGAGTTATCTTCTCTGAAAGTAATGAATTTCATTGTACAGCCAGATTCTGTGGTGAATGAAGTGAAGTTTTCATTTACAGAGTGGAAAATATGTGCTTTTCAGAGGGCCCGGCATGCTGATAAGCGTACTTTTCCACTCAGTGAGGAAGGCAATGGTAAACCACCTCACTCCTCGTTTTACTTAGTAAAACCTCTAGAGGTTCAAACCAGCCTTTCGGCTGTTGACCTAAACAACAACAACAAGCAAAAAATACATAATTTATGTTGTAGAAATTTTTAAAATCTACAACTTTTATATCAAGCATTTTTTCTACAGAGTTTAGTTAAGCGTCAAATAGTGATTTTCCGTATGTTTAAGTTAAACAGAGGTTAATTTTCATTTCTCGTCATTCACTCATGATTAAAATTAGGTTATGTTTTTTATTTTACATTGTTTACTAATGATAACGATTGTTTGTCGTAATTAAACATTACAGGCTATATATAACATTGTCAAGAGAAAGTCGTTTAGGTTTTCAAACCTGATTTTTAATTATAGGCTATATTTAAGCTATGCATATGTTCGTTCGGTTTTACATTTGTTTAATTTTAAAAAAATCTGTGGCATGGATTTATCTGGTCATAAGATTAATTTAGTACTTACGTCATAAAACTGACTTATTTGCAATTTTTTTTAAATTCCTAATATGTGTACATTGCAATGTGTTCAATTCAGAACAATAAGCAACCCCATGACCCAATGAGATGAGGATGATGTGTATGACGAGTAAATGAGGTGTAGTATTGTACAGACTCAGGTCGGTCATTCCTGAGAGAGTATGGTTAATGAGGATGAAGTGTATGACGAGTAAATGAGGTGTAGTATTGTACAGACTCAGGTCGACCATTCCTGAGAGAGTATGGTTAATGAGGATGAAGTCTATGACGAGTAAATGAGGTTTAGTATTGTACAGACTCAGGTCGACCATCCCTGTGAGAGTATGGTTAATGAGGATGAAGTCTATGACGAATAAATGAGTTGTAGTATTGTACAGACTCAGGTCAACCATTCCTGAGATAGTATGGTTAATGAGAATAAGGTTTATGACGAGTAAATGAGGTGTAGTATTGTACAGGCTCAGGTCGACCATTCCTGAGAGAGTATGGTTAATTGAACCCCTACCATCAAAGTACTCCGGTAACCACTGCCTAGTATTCAAATTCGTATAAAAGTAACTACCTGTACTAGGATTTGAACGAGAAACTTCCGTCTCCGAAAATCAGCTTTGAAACAGCTGATTCGCGGCGACGATTTTACCTCTAGACCAACCCGGTGGGTTGCATTTTTTAAAATAAAAATTTACATCAACAATTTTTCCATACTAGTCCATCAACATTATTACAGCAACGAACAATATGTATTTGAACTAATGTTTTGTAAATGAATGTTAGTATGTACTATTTAACGTTAGATAAGAATTTACAAGAGTTTTTATTATTTACTTTTATGAAATAGTACAGCAGTCGTAATTACTGTACTGTCGTAAATTCTTTTAAACTAATTTATTTTGTGACATATTTAGGGTATTGCAATTCAGTGGGTTGTTAATTAGATTTTATAAAAATTATGAAGCAGGTCTGTACGATTGTCGGTATGTTAAAGCGCGTGTAAAGTGTTTCTACGTATAATCTGTTTGATATATCTTGGAGCTTTACTTGAGTTGTGTATAATTTGTACTGCTAAATAACAGTGAGACGAAGGTTCCTGGTTCAAATCCTAATAAATGTAGTTACTTTTATGCGGTTTTGAAAGCTAGACCGTGATTACAGGTGTACTTTGATGGTTGGTGTTCAATTAACCATACTCTCTCAGGAATGGTTGACCTGAGTCTGTACAAGACTACACCTCATTTACACGTCGTACACATCATCTTCATCTCATTGGGTCATGGGGTTGCTTATTGTTCCGAATTGAACAGATTGTAACGTACACAAATTAGGGATTATAAAAAAAACATAAAAAATTTAAAAAAATAACAGTAACCCACCGGGTTGGCTTAGAGGTGAAGTCGTCCCGCGAGTCAGCTGTTTAACAGCTGATTTTCGGAAACGAAGGTTCGTGGTTCAAATCCTAGTAAAGGTAGTTATAGATAGGCCCACATAACAACCGGGATCTGTAACGTCACAGCATTAATATACTGCCGTGAACAAAAACATTCATCGCAACTCGATGTACGCTTCTGTACACCGCTCTTCGTCCTTCTCCACGATCTCTCGCTCTATCTATTTCCAAGAATTGAAAAGAGCAATACGCACACCACAGACCACACACACGCATATGCACAAATATGTTAAACTCATGCTTTTCGTTTGTTATTGTTATACATTTTTGTTTTGTTTGATACAATTATATTTTTGCTGTTATTTTTTTTTATTTTCTAATTCATATACATTTTTTGCCTAATACATATACAGGTTCAATTATATTTTTACTGTTAGTATTATTAATTTTATTTTCTAAAGAAATGGGAAGGACGGCAGTTGTAGGATTATTAATCTAATTAATATCCGAAAACTAATGCTAATAACTTCTTCTTCTTCTTCACTTCCAAGGATTAGGTTTCTTGAACCTGTTCCGGTACCCATCTGTTCCTCGGTCGTCCTATATCTCTTCTTCCTGTAGGTTTGTAGTTTCTGGCGGCTTTTGGTATTCTCTCGCCTGGCATGCGATTCAAATGGCTGCACCATCTGTTCCTGTTCTGCTTGATTCTGTCTAGCAACGGTAAAGCATTCAGTGTTTTTCTAATTTCTTCATTTCGTAGCCTATCTCTTCGGCTGCATCCATATACACTTCGTAAGAATCTCATTTCTGCAGCCTGGATTTTGCTGTCTACCTTTTTTGTATGTATCCAGGACTCACTGCCATACATCAAAGTAGGGACAGCAATTGTATCGTAAAACTTAAGTCTCGTATCTTTTCTTGTTTTCCGTTTCAGATGTTTATGTATATTACCACAAATGCTTTGAAATTTAGATAGTTTGTAAAGCACATCTTTGTCAAAGTCATACGAAACATCATTACCAAGATATTTGAAATGAGACACTTGTTCAAGCACTCTTCCTCCTAATTCTATTTTAGTTCTTACGGTGTATTTTCCTTTAAATGCCATAGTTTTAGTTTTTGTCTGCGATATTTTCAAATTATATTTCTCAGACATTTTGTCTAACCTAAAAACCGCTTTCTGTAACTCGTCTTCGCTTTGTTGTATTAATACCAAGTCATCTGCATAGATCATGTGATTGAGCTTCATCTGTTCTGAGAGTTGTATTCCTGAATTAATGCCTATTTTCCATGTTTGCAACATGTCGTCTATATATATGTTAAATAAAGTCGGCGACATACTGCAGCCCTGTCGAACTCCCTTATTTACCAAGATGGCTTCTGTTACCTTATCATTTACTTGCAGACGGATTGTTGTCCCCTCATACAATCCCTTCATAACTTGAATAATATGCTTTGGGTATCCTTTAGATTCAAGTATAGACCATAAGAGTTTACGATTGACAGAGTCGAACGCCTTCATAAAGTCTATAAATGCTAGATGAGTTTCAAGGTTAAACTCTCGTCTTTTTGATATAATTTGGTTCATGGTAAAAATTGCATCTGAGCATGACCTTCCTTTTCTGAAACCCATCTGTTCCTCTGAAATCAAACTATCCACAATCCTCCTTAGTCTTGAATTGATTATTCTTGCATATACTTTATAGGTGGTGTCCAGCAAACTGATACCTCTGTAATTATTTGGGTCCGTTCTACCCCCTTTTTTATAGAGGGAAATAACCTTTGCTTCTAACCATTCTTTGGGAACTATGTGATATTTCCAACACATATTAAAGAAATGTAAAATTCGCAGGTGTAGCAACAACCCTCCACACTTCAATAATTCCGCGTTCAGTCCATTCAATCCCGGAGCTTTCCTGTTCTTTGTGCCCTTCAATGCTTCTGATAGTTCTTCCATGGTTATCTGGTCAACACAGCATCCTTCACAGTGAGCTTCGACAGCAACTGGTTCAACATCCTCATAGCATAGTTTTCTATAATGTTCTACCCATTCCTCTGTACTTATGCAGTTTACTTTAATCGAGTCTCTTTCAGTTTTGTTGAATACCTTCATTACTTTATATGCTAGCGATTGCCTTCCATGTAAGTCATGTTCAATAGTCCCAATGAACGTATCCCAAGATTGTTGATGGGCTTTTCTTACTAATTTTGAGGCTTCATTTCTTGCTCTCTTGTATTCCTCTTTATTGTAAGGTGTTTGATTCCCTAAATATTTTTTGTATTTTTCGTTTTTCTCATTGACTACTGCTTCTACCTCCTTGGTCCAAATCTTGACACCTTTTCTTTTCCTATATCTATTTTTCCGACCAAGAGCTTCCTCTGCGGCTTTAACTATGATGTTCTTGATGTTATTCCATTCTATCTCAATGTTACTATCATCTGTAGGTATGTTTTGAAGATGTTGATTCACACGTTCTTGATATAAGTATTTCACACTGTCTTCTTCTAAGAGATGCACTTTAAAGACTTCATCACTGTTCCCATTTGTTTGCTTCTGTTTTTTGTTTTTCTTCCATTTCGTGTATAATTCTATTTTTCCTATAACCAAATAGTGGTCTGAATATATATCACAGCCACGAAAAACACTTGTATCTGTCATTTGCTTTGCTATGTTCTTGTTAGCAATCACATAGTCGATCAGCGATTTGCTTCCACGTGCGGCCCATGTATATCTGTGTATGTCCTTTTTCCGAAAAAACGTGTTCATCACTTTCAGTTCATTGTATGTGGCGAACTCTCTGAGAACTTCCCCATTCCTATTTCTTGTTGTTTCTCCAAAGGTTCCTACAACATTGGGTATTGGTTCGTTTCCCACTCTCGCATTAAGATCTCCGATTACTAATACACTGCCTTTTTTGTTGTAGGTTTCCAGTTCTTTTTGTAAACAGTCTTAAAACAAAGCAGTCTCCTCATCCTTTCCCTCTTCTGGGGCATAAACCCCTATAACGACTAGGCATCCTCGATCATGTTTGAATTTCACAGTGATTATCCGTTCGTTAACATATTTGTAATCTTTTATTTTCCGTTCCCATTTCTTATCAACAAATATTGCCACACCTTTGGCCGCTCTGCTATGGCTATCCACCCCACTATAAAACATAGCATAATCTCCAACATATTTTGAGCCAGTTAACTTCTTTTTTGTTTCTGTTACAACAGCGATATTTATGTTTTTATTCTGTAGTATCTTACATAATTCGGTTTCTTTATTGTTGATTCCTCTAACATTCCACGTTGCTATTTTTAACTTTTCCGCAATCCAATTTCGTGATTTATTTCGTATCCTATTTATATTTCCAATGTTCCTGTCCTGTCCGAGGCTATCTTGGGTACTGCAAGTAAAGTAATTTTTCCATGGATAGGATACTAGCCTATCGCACAACCCCCTTACTAGGAGGACCAGAATGCTAATTTTAGGACCAGTTATGCTAATAACTAATAATACTAATTAAAACTAATTAATAAGAAAGTTATCTAAATAAATAAACTAAGTAAATCTAAATAAATGAATAAATCTAAATATACCTAAAAAATTAATTAATTAATTAACTAAATTTGTACCTAAGAAAACGTAAGCTACAATTTAACTGAAATTATAAAAAATAACTACTATTGGTACAAGAAGAATTTAAACGGCAGAAGAGAAAGAGAGAGACGCAACTACGACGATATTAGAATAGCACTGCCAAGACAGTGACAACAATGGAAGGCGGAATGTGTTAATAGCGTGGCAGAGACAATGTTTTTAGGAACGCACAAACTGCAGTCATGAAATACCTCTACTCCTGTCTTTCCCCTTGTTTGCAACGATCATTCAGCCCGGTTGTTACACGGGCGTAGCTGTACTTTCATACGAATTTGAACACTAGACAGTGGTTACCGGTGTACTTTGATTTTTGGGGTTCAATTAACCATACTCTCTCAGGAATGCGTTTGTTCTCTCTTTCCCCCTCTCTCTCTCCCCCTCTCCCGCCCCCTCTCTCTCTATCTATCTATCTATCTCTCTCGGCGTTAGTTTGTAGGTTAACATTTTTGATCGTGTTTCTCTTACTGTTGTCATGTTCCGTCTGTGACGTCATTAAGCTCCAAGCCAATCTTCCACTGGCTTGACGCTTGATTTACTTCTGGGTCATATCCGTAAAACGATCTCTCATCACCTGTAATGACTTTGGTCAAAAAGTTTGGATTACTTTCAATCTTTTTTTTTAAGTCCTGACTTAAATTCAATCGAATTTTTTGTTGATCCTGTTTGAGAAAGCGAGGAATAAATTTAGCGAAACAAATCTCATTTGCAAATCCTCAGTCAAAATTCACTTAAGTCAAAAAAATCTTTAAAGGATTTTTAAGGCCATTTAATCATAAATTTTTATGATAAAAATACATACTCCTTATATAAAAATATGTGCCGGCCGCATTGGAGTAGTTGGTAACGTGCTTGTCTCTCATCATGCAGTCTTCGGTTCGAATCCCATTCAGGCACGGCATATTTTCATACGTTACAGAAAATCATTTCATCCTTCACCGTCTCCATTAGCAGTAATTGCAGAACAGTCGGACGTTAAACCAAATATATATATATATACAACACCATGGATTACACAAGTGAAAATAGACTTACATAAGGCACAAATAGAACCAACAGGTATTGGAGACAGAAATATTACATTCAGAAACAGGATAAAAGAGTGGAATGTGATGCCAGAGAATGAGGTTCTTAGGAAGACAGGGACAAAGTGGACAGAAAAGAGGAAGCAAACACATGGGGAAAGAATGAGAGAAGTATGGAAAATGAGAAAGAATTCCCAAAAATGAGTCGGAATGCTTTGCGCGTTCCATCAGGGTCCATACGCACAATAATAATAATAATAATAATAAAAATAATAATAGTAATAGTAGTAGTAATAAAAAATAGTAGTAGTAGTAGTAGTAGTAGTAGTAGTAGTAGTAGTAGTAGTAGTAGTAGTAGTAGTAGTAGTAGTAGTAGTAGTAGTAGTAGTAGTAGTAGTAATAGTAGATCTAATAATAATAATATTAATAATAATAATAATAATATAAAAAATATACTAGTATACTTCTCAAGATTCATCATAATTTAAACGATTTTTACTCTAAGTTGTATAAGTATTTCTGTCATAAATGCGGCGATAAGTTTCCTGTAATGTATGGCTTGTAGACAATTGTATGTAAGTAATATATAGGCAACTACTGTTCTAAACAAAATACAAATACATTTTAAAATAAATTACTGGTGCACAATCACAAAAGAAATAACTAGGCATGTACAGTTAAAGTTATTTACGTCTTTACTCCTTCTTTATTATAGTATATTTTTTATATTTTATAGCTAAGTCATTTAGTGAAATTTTATAATTATTTCAATATAATTTATTATAGATTTATATTATACATTTAATTTATTACTGGTTTTTAATTTATTTATTAATAATTGGATTACTTTCGTGCGTTTTCTTACGCAACGACTAAACAATTAAAAATTTAATTATTGTTTATTTATTTAAATTCGAATCAACCACTTATTCGTTAAAAAAAATATAATAATATGTCGTCTTAAATTGTTTCAACTTCGTATGATATGAAAAATTGTCACGATAGTAGTACAACAATTTTACAATAAAATTCATTCAAAATTTAGAGCATACACCAATCCGCTTGTACAAAATATGCGCCCGCGTTTCATCCCGGGTGACCCCGCGAGAAGGCTCAGAAGTTCTCAGAGTGAATCTATGTAGGAGCTTTAGTGATGATTGATAGCTTACTTAAGTAAAATCATGCAAATGTACATATGCTAATGTTTCATATTTACTTACTGTTAATTTTTAACATGTTGTAAATAATCTCTTCTTCTTCTTCTCCTCCTCCTTTCCTTCTTCTTCTGTTTCCCTCCCACTCCTTCCCCTATTCCATCACCTTCACCTTCTCCTCCTGTACTATTTCCTTTTTTTCTTCCCTCCTCGTTTTCTGTGTCCTTCTTCTTCTCCTTTCTTTCTCGTCTAAGGCCTACTCATGTCCCTTCTTCCCTCAGGTCTGTACTTCAGTGCTTCCAGGAGAATTCCCCCGAGGAGCATTCAATGAACATAATCCCTCCATCTCTTTTGGTCTCACTGATTTAAGTATTTAGTACTTGAACTCCTAGCTCTACTCCTATTTCTCCATTTCAAATCCTGTCTAATTTAAAGAGTGATTTATTCGATTTCCCAGGTCAAAAATCATTCTTTTTTCTCTTTTTTTATCCAAGGCGACGAGAAAAACTCATGTTCACTCCATCACGATGAGGGAAATAGTGTAAGACTCAATTGAGGCATCCTCGTCCAGCTCCAAGGAGGCCGCAACCGCCAACCAACCAAAAACCGCCGCCTGGCTACTTGATCCGACAACAGCAAAGAAGCCTCCACCTTCCTCGGAACTGTTTATATAACACTACAAGGGAAATTGATTAAGTTATATCAAACCTAAGCGAAGTCTAAAGATAACCAAAGAACAAAAGAATCAAAACAAAGTCATCCGCCGCTCGTAACTCGCTTTTTGTTGTTTAGGTCATCAGCCGAAAGGCTGATTTAAATCTCTAGAGGTTTAACTAAGAAAAACGAAAAGTGAGGTGATTTAAAACTGCCTTCCTCCCTGAGTAGGAAGTATGCTAATCAGCATGCCAGGCCCTCTGAAAAGCATTTACATTCCACGCTCCATCGGACACATTCACTTCATTCACCACAGGGTCTGAGTGTGTAATGAAATTCATTACTCTCAGAAGAGATAATTCTGATTAGTATCTTTTACACCTCTACCTCTTCCGTTGTTAAATACTTTAGTCATATAATTGGCTGACCATGTGATAAGAAACAGAAATACTTTTTGTAGCCCTTAAACTAGCAGACTGAGCGCAAACAATTTAACACTCCGCCTGCCTGTTATGGAAAAGAAACTTGCTTACAAAGCATTAGAATGACCTAAAGCATAATTTGCACTTTATAGTAAAATATTTGACCCAACGGGTTGGTCTAGAGGTAAAGTCGTCAACGCAAGTCAGCTGTTAAACAGCTGATTTTCCAAGACAAAGGTTCCTGGTTCAGATCCTAGTAAAATTACTTTTACATAGATTGAATACTAGACAGTGGTTATCGGCGTACTTTGATGGTTGGGGCTCAATTAACCATATTCTCTCAGGAATGGTCGGCCTGGGTCTGACAAGATTACACCTGATTTATACGTCATAAACATCATCCTTATCTATTTGGGTCATGGGGTTGCTTATTGTTCTGAATTAAACAGATTGCAACGTAGGCTACACACATTATGAATAAAAAATAGTAAAACATTCAATTATTAGAAACAGAAAATGTAGGCCTATGTCTTGTATTAACGGTACATCAGTTTCAAAATAGTGATTCATGACAACATGCAAAAGTAAACAGAAGAAATCATTTTAAATTTAAATTGTGGGTTTTATTACAAGAATTAAATCCTTTCTTAAGACGTTGTTGTTGACTTAATTTACAGTTTTATTATAATTAACTTCAGACAGTTATTCAGGGAGCACTGACCTGTTTTAAGATTTATTATTATTATTATTATATAAAATTAGAATTTGAATTAATTTAAATTTATTTATAAGCGTGTGGGATATTTATTTAGTTTTTCTCTTTTTTTACGTTGCGGTGAATTATTTCATACATTTTTATATCCGCAAATATCTACAGAACTCCATGACGTACGGAAACGTTGACGTTATACTACTTGAATTTAAATTTTGTAATATTTTATTTACAAATTGTACCAAACGAGCTTGTGTTTAATTTGTTTTTAATTTAAAATATGTATACGTAAAAGTGATGTGAAATTTAATTTATCCTGAATCCATTTGTATCAGAAGATTATTTGAATAAATGCCAAATTCAGATTAGAAAAAGATTATGGGATTTCAAACGATAATATCTTTTCATACAAAAGTTCATGGCATATCGATTTTATTATGAAAAACAATGTAGTAGTGATAAAATGGTTCAGTGACCGACTCTTTGGTGCAGTAGTAAATTAATAGTCCTTAAAGGTGAAGGTCTCGTGTTGTTATATACAGTAAAATCTGATGTGAAACACTCACACAACTTTATCTTTCCAATGTAAATAATTAACAATATTGTTAAGTATGTTTAATCATGAGAAACCAATGTAAAATGAAAAACATAACCTAATTTTAACCATGAGTGAATGACGCTAAATAAAAATCAACCTCTGTTCGATTTAAGAATACGAAAAATTAGTAAATGACGCCAAATTAGCTCTGTACCCACCGGGTTGGTCTAGAGGTAATGTTGTCGCCGTGAGTCACATATTTTAACAGCTGATTTTCGGAGACGAAGGTTCCTGGTTCAAATCATAGTAAAGGTAGTTACTTTCATACGGATTGCTATAATGCTTTTCACGGTTGATGAGCTCTGATGTTCGACGCGTTTAGACCAGAATCAGAATCAGAACGTTTGCCAACGTTGTCAGATTGTATAAATGGTTCAGCCTGACAAAATTACGTGCGCATGTGTATAAGAGCCGCAGTAGTTCACTCGTGTCTCGGATCTTGTACTGAATAAGTCGATAATAGAGCGCGTTAACATGCAATATTTTATAATATAATCAGCTGGTTGTATGTTCATAGGTTAAAATTGTTACTGAAAGACCCAAAATTTGACTGACGAAATATACCAGAGCAAGTATTGGCAACGTTACTGGCAAGTCTTTGGCTAGATATGAAGTGGGTAGGGGCAATTCATACGTTCAGAGCTCATCATCTTTGAAAAATAGTGTAGTTCATGGTTACCGGTGTATTTTGTTCAATTAACCATACTCTCTCAGAAATGGTCGGCCTGAATCTGTACAAGATACCTACACTTCATTTACACGCCATCCTCATCTCAATGGGTCATAGGGTTGCTTACAGTTCTGAATTGAACCAATTGCAACGTACAAACATTAGGGATGAAAAATTAATAAATTAACCTCTGTAGAATATATTCTTAATAGAGGTAGGTTTATTAAATTTTACAATTTTGGTTAAATACACTTTTGTCTTAAAATGCATATTAAGGCCGCTTTCTTGAAAAAAAAAACAGTTTTTACAACGAAAGCACAGATCCCATGAATTTTAAACAGATATGCTGCTTACCCTATCGTAGAGCATAAAAAAAGAAAAATTTGGTAATTTCAAAAAAATGCTGAAAATGAAACTGAAGTACAGTTTACAATATTAAACTTTATAATAAATTAAATAAAAACAGAGCGGGATTCGGCGCGTGTTAAAATTAAATAATCTATAACAGTAATTTATACATTAGAACACACATCGGGGTAAACATTTTACTCTCTATGTTAGGAAAGTTAAGATACTACAACAGTGTTTGTATGAGAGTAAATGCCTTTCAAAGACGATACGAAAAATAATTAAAGAGAAATATTCTGCACACAATAATGGGTGAGAAGATAATGGACAAACAGTACAAGTTACGAACAGAGTAAGATCTTTACCCCATAAGGAAAACTAACAATTAATGGAGTCAACTACAAAACGAAATTTGAAATTCCATTGAAACCAATGTTACTGACATTAAAAAATACATCTAAAGTCTACTGATATCTATTATTCTAAAAGCTCAAACTACTAAAGAAAAATACCACAAACATAATTTATAACAGTCATGTTTGCTAATACTTGTTTTTTATCTGTAAATAAATGACTTCTTTATTTATGGCAAAATGAACTAAAAAAACATAATTTATATTTTAACTTTCAAAAGATGGTAATATGCAAAAATCTTTTTTGTCCTATATGGACATATGAAATCTAACCTTTCGGCTCTTCAAAGAAACATAACCTTCGTAAAATACAAGTTTTTAAATCAAAATATCCAATTACTTTTGGTTAGGAAAGCTCCATTTTATGTCACCAATATAATTCTATCAAAAATTTATTATAAAACTTTTATTTTAAATATCGTTAAAATTCAACATGTTATTTATATAACAATGTTAATACTCGTACTCAAATAAATACATCTATCTGGAAATCCGTCAAGACATCTACAAAGACGCTGGAGTATAAAACTGCTAATTTAATGAAATATAAACTTTATTCAAAATATTTTTAATCACTATCTTGGGAAAACACCAATGGGGGCCCTAGCTCTGTCATGCATATCACATCATTTTTAACTCTATTATCATCGTCATATTTATCTGTTGTAATACTTTTTACATTTATAAATAAAACTATGCCCATAACGGGCAGGTGGAGTGTTAAATTAATTTCACTCGATCTGTTGGTTCCAGGGCAACAAAAAGTAGTTCTATTTCTTATCAAATAGTAAGCCAATTACATGACTGAACTATTTAAAAACAGAAGAAGCAGAGGTGCAAAAGACACTAGTCAGAGTTATCTCCTCTGAGAGTAATGAAATCACTATACAGCCAGACCCTGTGGTGAATGAAGTGAAGGTTTCATTTGCAGGGTGGAAAGTAGATGCTTTTCGGAGGGCCTGGTATGCTTATAAGCATATTCTTTCGACTCTGTGAGGAAGGAAATATTAAACCACCTCACTTCTCGTTTTTACTCAGTTAAACCTCTAGAGGTTCAAACCAGCCTTTCGGCTGTTGACCTGAACAACAATAACAAATATAACTAAAGAGATAAAAATTATCACGTAACTCAAATTTTCAAAATCTCTCCCAGTACACATTTTTTTAGTAAACTAATACGATCAAAGAAAGAAAAATTGTAATAAATTGTCTGCACCCAACTACCACAAAAACCTCTTTTTCCCAATCATGAGGCTATCTACCCTTAGGCAGCAAATACATTGCAATATATTTCTCATTTTCCACCAGCGTCTTCATTTCCTGAGAGCTCAAACCCCCTTTTTAATCGTTTACAACTTTAGTTTATCAGTTGACTTATTTATTTGCCGTTTAATTCGTTTCTTGGAGATAGTTTATAATTCAGTAAGTATTAATACATTTGCCCATAACAGACATGTGGAGTGTCAAATTATTTACACTCAATCTGTTCGTTGCAGGGCTAAAATAAATAGTTCTGTTTCTTATCACATGGTCAGTCAATTAAATGACTGAATCATTTAAGAACAGAAGAGGCAGAGGTGTAAAATACACTAATCGGAGAAATCTCCTCTGAAAGTAATGAATTTCATTATACAGCCAGACCCTGTGGTGAATGAAGTGAAGGTGTCATTTGCAAAGTGGAAAATATGTGCTTTTCAGAGGGCCTGGCATGCTGATAAGCATACTTTTTCACTCAGTGAGGAAGGTAATGGTAAACCACCTCACTCCTCGTTTTACTTAGTAAAACCTCTACTGATTCAAACCAGCCTTTTGGCAGATGATCTGAACAACATTAATACATATGTAAACTCCTATCCTAAAGTTTACTAACAAATTATCTTAATATAAATAACGTAATTATTACTGACATCATGCGAAAGAAACAAATTTCTTTCTTTGGGCATTTACTTAGAATACCGGACAATCAAATAACTAAACTCATTTCTATAATTAACTCGTGGAAATATCCTCCAAGGTGGTTGGCCGAAAAAAGCAAGATATGAAAGAACTTAACATTGCAGAACAAGATTTTTTTAAAAAATCTGAACACCTTAAATTGCTTAAAGATAAAGACACAAGATTCATCGAAAAACTCGAGCTCTATCGTCAATGATTTTTTTACAGATAAAATCAAACCGATCAGATCCCAAAATATGAAGAATTATCGGAAATGTAAGAATCCTAAAACCAAACCAAGAAGGATTTTAAAATTTGATTCAAAAGGTCCAATGAGCCCGTAACCCATAAAAACAAAAAAAACCATAATTTTTAGTAGAATTTAGTTCTACTATTCTAAAATTTGTGAATTACTTCTATGTATTCAAATTAATTGCTCTTCCTCTTGTGTCAGTTAAAAAAATCTTTTGTTAACATTGTCATCGAAAGTCTGCTTCATCCTTTGCCATCACATGACATTTTATTTTTATTTGTTTTTTAGTTTATTTTTTATACTATTATCCTTTTTTTGTATATTTACGTTAGAAAATTTTGTTGTATGTTTTTTTGTAAATTTTTGTTTCTTTTCTTTTATGTAAATTTAGTGTAGATATAAAAAGCTATTATTATAATAGAATAAATAAAATAAACCAACTCATACCCGCGCACAGGCTAGACCTATGCGGGTATTAGGAAATAAGATAGGATAAGATTCATTGTACTTTTGTTTTTAGTAATAATAAATACATATATAAAAATTAAGTTTATAAGTTATAGGACTACTATTAATATAAAAGATACTTAATTGTACTTAAATACGAAGAAAAATTATTTTGTTATAGCATAGCAACGAAATTTTCAATGGGAAATTGTTGAATTTCAACTATAGTGCCCTAAACTTCAGTGTGGTCATAAACTTTAAAAAATGTTGTATTTGTTTTGCTCTTTAATATATTGTTCTATAAATATCAATAATTTTTTTAAAAATAGATAAAGTTTAATTTATTTTAATCACTTATAACCTTTGTTGTTGATGCGACTTTAAAACAAAAAAATGTGGTGTAAAACACTCACACAACTTTCTCTTGCCAATGCAAATAATTAATAATATAACCTAAAATTAGTAATAAAACATTAGAAATAAACGAAAAAACTAACTCCAATTAACATAACCTAAGAAAATAACAGAAAATACCGCTAAACAAAGCGTTATACAAAAAATGTTTGAAATAAAAGTTGTAAAATTTTAAATTGTCTACAACTTTTATTATAATACACATTTTTGCGATAAAATGCATATTAGAGCAGCAATCTTAAAAAACAATTTTTTTACGTGAAAACAACCTCTCCAAGAATTTCAACAGCCATGGCACCTACCCTATCTTGTAGAGCATACAAAATTTAGTAAATCAGGCTATTTTTTAAAAAATCGTAGGACCCGCTTTTTGAGTAAATCGCAAAAAAGTAAAAAATTACACGAATAAACTACTACTTCCGTTTGACCGATTTTGATAAAAATGTTCGTGTCGGGTCCGGTAGTGGTGTCTAACTTAAGTTACAAGTTTCAAGTTCGTACGATGTTCCGTTCTTGAGATATTTTGTTCACACACACACACAGACCAATCGCTAAAAACATGTTTTTTAGGTTCAGGGGGTCTGAAAACGTGTAGATCCAGTAAAGAATCGATTTCGAAAAATCGACATGAAAACAATACTTTCCTTCCTATGCCCATATATTCATATAGGCAAGAGAAAGTAAATTTTTTTCTTTTTTTTAGCTTTTATTTGTTATCGGGAACTGTACATTGTTGACAACTACCCAATTTGATCGCTGTACTTTTTTTTAACGCGGATTAGACATGAGTTTGAACAGGGACCCCAAGTTTGTTCATGGATGGCTGTCAGCTGGTCACCATACAAAGTCGCTTGCCCAATCGGTGAAACTTAACAAATAATAGCGACTTTCTACCAGCTGACTGACTGGGCTGGCCTGAAGGCCGTGTAAAAATTTAAAAAAGTTTTTACTAGAGAAAGACCAAAATAATTTATTTTTAAATAACGATATATCAAAAAGCAATACGATAAATATAATATCATATGTAACATGTACATGTATAACATGTAACATGTATATTTCATTTTAAAATAACAACAAGGAATGAATATGATGTTTATGAGTTGTAATTTGAACAAAATTATAGATTTTTTTTTCTTAATATACAAAATGAAACGAAAAAGGAATATCAAAACTGGATATACAAGTATTAACGCATAAGCTTGTATTTCATTTTATTTCTTTTTTAATATAGTTTGTTAAAAATAGGAAGAAGATTTTATACCATAACAAAGAAGATACTTAAATGATTGTCATTTTTAATATTTAAATTAAAAATTTAATATCTCTTCCTGACATTTTGGTTTATTAACTTTTTAACACGATTAGGGATTTTGTTCAGGGGATCACGTACCCTTTACTTCACAATGTTAATGTTTGTATCTTTTTCTCTGTAATTAAATAAGGTAGAAACTCAATTTTTCTTTTGTTTTGTATTTTAGGTCATTCTGTTCTTCACATTTTGAGTATAAGAAAACATGTTTAAATTGATGAAGTGAAATTTTTTTACTATTTTGTTTCACAAAAAGAATTTTTGGTGATAATGTTAAAATTTGATAAAAAAAATTATTGTAAACATGTTAAATTTTTAAACGCTCAAAGTAAGCAGAAAGAATGGATCTTTTCAAGCAAAAAATTCACTCAAATATCTTGGGTAGGTCCTGAGAACAAGGTTTTTTATCATAAGTCTCTCGACTGGTTTGATGCAGTTCTCCAAGCTGTTTTATCTTGCCCAAGTCGTTTCATATCTACATATACCTGTAGCACCCTACATCTTTTGCAATTTGCTTTAAATATTCTAACCTTTGCCTCCCCCTACAAATCACTCTTTCATAATTACCCTTCATTTATGATAGACCAATACCTGAATATCTTCAGATATGCCCCATTAGTCTATCCCTTCTTCTGGTAAGATGTTATCTTGCCCAAGTCGTTTCAAGTCTGCGTACCCTGTAACACCCTACATCTTTTGGAATTTGCTTTACATATTCTAACCTTTGCCTCCCCCTACAAATCACTCTTTTAATATTAACCTCCATTTATGATAGATCGATACTTGAATATCTTAAGATATGCCCCACTAGTCTATCCCTTCTTCTGGTAAGACTTTTCCGTATTCTTCTTTTTCATCTACTCGCCCAAGAACCTCTAAAATTACTTATTTTGTCTACTCACCTAATATGTAACATTTTCCAATAACACCCCATTTCAAAAGCTTCTATCCGCTTCCTTTCTACATCCCATATCAACCACGTTTTACTCCCGTATAATGATAAACTCTAAACATAGTGTTTTAAGAATTTTTTTAAGAAATGTGTAATTTTATAAAGGCACAAGTCTGGTAAAAATCCCTAATTTTCGGAAGCAGCCGTTTAAAACATAATACAGTAGCTACTTATTAACTTATAAATTACTTTACTTATACTTACTTATACTTACTTATACTTAACTTATACTTAACTTATACTTTAACTTATACTTTACTTATTAACGTTTTCTGTTGCAACCACTACCTGTCTCTCGAAATTGGTTTTTTAGCCTAGAAATTTAATTTGTTGGTGGAAGAACACCAACAAATTTAATTTGAAATGATACTGTTACACTCGCGTACGATTTCGTAGAAAAATATCGTTCAACAATGAAAACCCGTTTTTCTAGGGTAAAAGACATTCTGTTCGTAACATGATTGGAAACGACACAAAATTTTACACAGCTCAAGGAGAATCAACTCACATTGCCGTATTTACACCGCTTGAATAGTGCTACCAACTTTGTGTCACAAAACAAAATTTCCCTTTTAGAAAAAAAAATTACCAGAAATTAACAAATGGGTAACAGGACTAAAAAAATCACTCTGTTTAACTGTAAGGTTAAATCGTCCCCTTGGCCAAATAAATTTACAGATTTCTGATAAAATTAGACATTTTGATGCCGAAACAGTTTGGATACCATGAAGAGAAGAAGAAGAAGAAGAATTAGTAATTTTTTTTTTATTCCTAGTATGTGTACTTCGCAATCTGTTCAATTTAGAACAATAAGCAACCCCACGACCCAATGAGATGAGGATGATATATGTATGAAGTGTAAATTAGGTGTAGTCTTGTACAGACTCAGGCCGACCATTCCTGAGAGAGTATGGTTAATTGAACCCCAACCATAAAAGTACACCGTTAACTACTGTCTAGCATTCAAATCCGCATATAAGTAACTACCTTTACTAGGATTTTAACCAGGAACCTTCGTCTCCGAAAATCAGCTGTTAAACAGCTGATTTTGGCGACGACTTTACCTCCAGACGAACCCGGTGGGTTGATTAGTAAATTTGAATGAATTTTCATAAATTAATAACGTTTTTATTTATCTTTACAGGCGGTCTTTCCGCTTCAACCATGCCTTCAACCATGCCTGTCAACCATGGCTTTGGAATAATAATATACGGATTTGTTATTGTGGCATATTAGTGATATTTTAGAAATATTTTAGGGGATAAATTGTTTATTGTAAAAGATTAAGTGTTTTGTAACATGAATAATTGATGAGCGATAAATGAAATGGATTTGAAAAAGAATTCTTGGAAGCACGGTCAAAACAAGTGTGAAATACAGGGAATGGATCTTCCTTATGGCTATTATTGATAATTTCTACTATGTTGTGTATTGTTCTGTAAAGCGAAGTAAATATTAGAAGGGTTTCAGTTATTTGAGAAAATATCTCACGACAGGTATAAAAACACTTAGCGCTTTTTAACCAGTCAGTTAGTCCTTGAACTATGAATGGAATTAGTGTTATCGGACCGTTTCAAAATAGTGTCGTTACGGGAATGGTTCTGAATTATGTTAATAGTGTGTGTGCTTGTAGATGATACCAAATGATTGTTCTTTAGGTCATCAGGCAAAAAGATGGTTTGAGCCACTAGAAGCTTTACTAAGAAACCGAGGAGTGAGGTGGTTTACCATGCCTTCCTGAGTGGGAAAGTATACTCATCATCATGTCAGGCTTTTGAAAAGCATCTTCAGTCCATTCGAAATAGCATGATAGTAAGTCTCTGAATGCTGGTAACTTTTCAGAAAAAAGTCCCTTTTTCGAAAAACAAATTTTTTAATTATTCTTAGTGGTACCTATTCATATTATTCTAAGTGGTAGCACAGACGCATGAGCGCATTACAAAATTCCCTCTGTTCTTTATTTCATTTAAGTAATACTATCATGATATTTCGAATGAACTGTACTTTCTAACCTGCAAATGACACTTCAGTAAGCACAAAGTCTGGCTGTATAATGAAATTCATTACTCTCAGAGGAGATAACTGTGACTAGTTTCGTTTACACCTCTACCGCTTCTGTTCTTAAATGTTTCAGTCATATAATTGACTGACTATGTGATAAGAAACAGAACTAGCAGATCAAGTGCAAATTATTTAGCACTCCACCTGCCTGTTATAGGCAAGCAAGTGATTGTGGACAAGTATATCATTGTTTTGATTGTTAAGTGCAGTATCTTGTTTATAGTCGAGTTTAGTTTAAGCTTTACGTTTTGTAATTAATTTAATTGAAGTAATCTAATTGTAATTTTTAGTTATATAACCTTAATAGTTAATTGTAATTATTAATCGTCTCAATAAGTAATTGTTTTAAGTTTCAAAAACGTTTATTTTTAATATTTAACATACCTATATCTCGAACGAACCTAGGCTTAAATATTACACTATGTTAAGTTCTTCTTCTTTTTCTTCTTCTTCTTACTATCAAGGATTAGGCATAAGCCTGTTCCGAACTCACAAACCATCCTGCACGTCTACAGAAACACGAGCCATTCCAACCCGTACATCTCGAATACTACCATCTTCTTCGAGGTCTTCCCACCTCCCTTCTTCCAACTGGAACATATTCCGTCACTTTTAGAGGTATTCTTTCATCTGGCATCCGTTCCAAATGTTGCCGCCATTGATTCCGGTACTCCTCCACTTTTTCATTCAAGCTAAATACACCCAACTCGGATCTAATTTCTTCGTTATGTATTAGATCCAGCCTCGAGCAGCCCTTCACCCTTCTTAAAAACCTCATTTCAGCTGCTTGGATCCTACTTTCTTGGCGTTTTGTGGTAACCCATGACTCACTTCCATAAAGAAGGACTGGGGCTGCCATTACCTTGTAGAACTTCAGTACTGTCTCTGTTCTAGCTCTATTACCCAGTGTCCTGTTAATGGTACCACAAATAGCTTGAATTTTATTTATTTTACTTTCGACATCCAATTCCCGATCAAAGCTCACATCGCAGCCCAGATAGTTATAGTGAGATACCTGATCTAATACTACATTGTCTAAAACAATCTTTGAACCAGTGGGATACTTCCCTCTAAATGCCATAACCTTTGATTTAGCAACCGAAACTCGTAAATTATGTTAAGTTAACTATGCTAAGTTTTAAGCTAAAATTTAGTTTCAATACTCTTAAAATCTGGTGTGCTACACTGACTAATAAAATGGTGTCTTCAAAAAATAACATTTCACTCGGCAAGATGACTTCCTATAACTGACACATGGAATGTTAAATTATTGCACTCAATCTGTTAGTTCCATGGATACAAAAAAAGTTCTGTTTCTTATCACATGGTCGGCCAATTATATGACTGAAGCATTTAAGAACAGCAGAAGTAGAGGTGTAAAAAATACTAATGTGAGTTGGTCCTCTAAAAGTGATGAATTTCATTTACAGCCAGACCTTGTGGTGAATGAAGTGAAGATGTCATTTGCAGGGTGAAAAAATGTGCTTTTCAGAAGGCCTGGCATGCTGATAAGCATACTTTTCACCTTACTGAGTGCTAAACTTACAACTGACAAGTGGATTGTTAAATTTTTTGCATTCAATCTGTTAGTTCCAGGGCTAAAAAAACAGTTCTATTTTTTATTACATAATCAGCCAGTTTAAATGACTGAATCATTTAAGAACAGAAGAGGTAGAGATGTAAAAGACACTAATCAGAGTTATCTCCTCTAAAAGTAATGAATTTCATTATACAGCTACAAGCTATTGTGAATGAAGTGAAGGTGTTGTCACTGGATGGCGGCATTAAGTGGCTGACCTTATTTGTTTGGTAGCCCTGAAAAGGGGCCGTTTAAGCGGTGATCGTCTTGGAGAGGCGTCGGTCGTAGTCGTCGTGGTGGTCGGAAAGCTGGGCGACACGGTGTGTCGTCGTCCAGCGGAGACGTCATCTTCTTCCCTCGCAGTAGTGCGTCGATGGCTGCTTCGTCGGGTCCGGTGGGCGTAAGGCTCGGTCGAGGGACCGCTGTGGGCATCGCTCGCGTCAGCGGGCGATGACGGTCCGGTCAATGGCTTACGGTGACGGGTCGGCGAGCGGAAGCATCATCTTCTGTCTTGCGGGGTCGTCCATTAGTCCTCGCTGGAATCTTGCAGCCGTGTACCGTGGTGGTAGTTTTGTCTGCTGTCTGGTTCGAAGTGAATCCCTCGGAGTCTTGATCGGAATTGAATCTTGGCTCAGTGCAGCGCTCTTTATATAGTTGCGGAGAGCGCTGTGATAGAGGGCGGCTACTGGCTCGGCCTTGATGACAAAGGCCTCTGTCGGTGCGGAGCCGAAAGGTTTGTCGGTGCGCCGACAAAGGCCGGGAGAACTATTGAAGGCCGGCAACACAGTAAATGATTAATTAGAAGGAGTGGTGGTGACAGTGTCATTTGCATTTTGGAAAAAATGTGCTTTTCAGAGGGCCTGGCATGCTGATAAGCATGCTTTTCATTTACTGAAGAAGGGAATGATAAACCTCATCACTCCTCTATTCATTTGGTAAAACCTCTAGAGGTTCAAATCAGCCTTTCGGTTGATGACCAGAACAAACTATGATGCGGTTAAATGTTTCAGATCTTATAACAGTTGTTATGTCTTTCTTATTGCATGTTGTTTAGGTCAACAGCCGAAAGGATGGTTTGAACCTTTAGAGATTTTACTGAGCAAATACGAGGAATAAGGTGGTTTATTATTGCCTTCCTTACTGAGTGGAAAAGTATGCTTGTCAGCTTGACAGGCCCTCCAAAAAGCACCTACTTTCCACCCTGCAAATGACACCTTCATTTCATTCATTACAGGGTCTGGCTGTATAATGAAATTCATTACTCTCAGAGGAGATAACTCCGATTAGTGTCTTTTACATCTCTACCTCTTTTATTCTTAAATAGTTCATTCATATCATTGGCTGACTATGTGATAAGAAACAGAACTATTTTTTATTGCCCTAGAACCAGCAGATCGAGTGCAATTAATTTAACACCACCTGCCCGTTATAAGCATCTTATTGTATGTTAATTGCTAATAGATTTCATGAAAAGATAGAATACTATCTGAACAAAATTTAATAAGTAAAAAAAAAATTGATGATAACATTAGTAAGTATTTTTCAAATATTTCAGCCTTTTAATACATCCTTGACTTTGATATTTTATACCTTAAACTAATAAAAGAAGAAATCTATTTTTCTCACCCTTAAAGAAAATTTGAAAATGCCTTTTAAATGGTTTCTCTCCTTTTATGGTTTTTGACAGATTTCACTTAATTTAAAAACCTTGATATAAACTGAATAGAAAATTGCCTCTATTTTCCTTTAATTCAACCCTCTTTTAATCCCTTTTACCTTTTCCCCTATTTTAACCTTTAGTTATCTTTTACGTTTTATGTTTTAGGTATGAGTGGCTAATTCTTGTACTGAACAAGTCATAACATGATTGTACTGGAATCATAATACATAGAATTACACTTATATCTGTTTTTACTTTCTCTTGCCTATATGGATATATAGGAAGGAAAGTATTCCTTCCTACGTCGATTTTCTATGGTTCTATGTCGATTTTTCGAAATCGAGTTTTCACCGGATCTACACGTTTACGGACCCCCAGGGCGGTTTTTTAATTTTACATTATTTACACATGAATAAACACAGGATATGTTTTTAAATATTTACATTAGCAAGAGAATGTTATGTGAGTGTTTCAAACCAGATTTTTCAGATATGTTGGTACAGACTCTCCAGAATTTTACGGCCTGTTTGTTTTCCATAAGCGATGTGGATTCCCATTTGTGAGGGTGGTTACCACCTGGGTCTGTAACTAAGAGGTAAAGAAAGTTAACTGCATTTTTGTAATTTTTCAGAAGAACCAAAAACATGAAGTTTTTTATTTTGTAAAAATTTACGAAAATGTAAGATTTTATAAAATTATTACGAAATAAAATAGCTTCTGATACAGGGATTTAAATAACTAAACAACTTTCTTAACTTCCCACCCTCGCCTTGACCACCCGCAGGACTTCATACTCTTTACGTCTTTCTGCGTTTTAATTACATTAATGTTAACCCCCAATGTAACTTGAGTTAATCAAACGAAAACAAAACTTAGAAAAGATACATTGTCCTAACTCTATTCTGATAAAGAAACAACATTTCATTCCCAACAAGTTTGAAAAAATTACAGAATTCAAGCAAATTCTGAGGCCTATCTGTAAGACAATAAAAATAAAATAATTTAAAATAAAATAACTTATTGTCAATAACGAGTATACATTCAATTAGAGTTAAAAATAGTAGTCATTTTAAAAATCTTCCGCATCATTATACAAAAGTGGAGTTAATGTGATTATTGAAACTTTTATAAAACATTCTGCCTGATTTTCAAACTTAATTTCGCCAAAATTAATATTAACTTAGGACATTGAAATTATGGTATGAAAAGCTGTGTAAAAATGTCATTAAAATCCATTCACAGTTGGCTGAGAAAATGTTCCTTACGCGTCAAAAATTGCTATTTACGGGAAACGATAAAACTAAAGGAGAACACAAATTATACGCTAAATATTTCAATATTTTATTTTTACAGTTCAAAGGTTAATATATTATATTCACAGGTGGCCTGGTGTTCACTTTAATTTTTAAAACAAAAGAAATCGCATAAAATAAAAAAACTATGTATTTAACTGTTGTTATTCAAAAAATAGAGATGTTATGCAAAGGTTAACGTTTAAAAAAATAACGTAAGGATACAACATATTTTTAATTTAAAAAAACACTACAAAACCCTCAAGAAATTATACCTGATCGTTGGATGCAGAAAACTCTGAATTTTAATAATTTGCAAAAAAACCGGAAATGTGAAATTTTCAATTTCTTTCGTTCCGGGTACCCTTAATTAGGCTACTCGTCAAATGAGCTTTTCCAGTTTCTCCAGAGGTACCTACTTAATAAGATTGAGAAGTACCGCTCTTTTCCAGTACTCTATAAATGATTAATGATTACTAGTTAGGTCGTCCTGAATCAAATTATCAAGGTGTGAACTCATAAATGTAAAGGTGTAATCATTTCTTTCGTGTACTACCTAACAGTGCAAAAAACCATTTCTGCAATCCAAACATTAAATTTTATGATTTTCCGTTTACTTATATAATTTTGGTAAAACAGGTTCTACAATTTGGGAGCCAAGTAACAAAATTTTCTTTGGAATAGCGTTTTTGTAGCTCTATGTAAAGGAATAAAAGGTTTTTTGCACCTACCATAGAATGGATTCGATTCGGGAAGTTTTTATGTACCAATGTAATTAATTCCCGGATGTTGAAAGTTGACGATTTTCCAGTATTTGAAAATTCTTTAACAATTGCACAGAAGAATAGAGCGGATAGGGTCTATTTGAACATTCTTGAACAATTGTTCAAAAGTGGATGGGTTTTGTTAATTAATCATAAAATGATCTTCTGCACTTTCCCAGAGTATCTAAAAATAAGATAGATTCCTAATAGAGTATTCTATGCCATTACTGATTACTGAATACTGGGGCACCGGGTTCGATTCCCGGTCAGGTCTGGCATTGTTTCATTACTCATCTTCATCTATTATCCTTCTCGCCGTCTGCGTTAGTAGTAATTGCAAAACAGTCAGATGAAAAACCAAAAAAATAAGAAGATTACTGATTGGGCAGAAAAAAATATACAGTTTTTAACGTTCTTCGTTTAATTTCGATTGAATATTTGTAAAAAAAATTTTAAAGTAAATATATAATACCAAGGACATCCTTCATGTTATTATGAATAAGTAATATTAGAATGATTGTGTTTGTAACCCTGATACGCAGAATAGCTGAGAAAATGATTTTACAACTTGACACACCGTGGACTGGTTAATCAACATTATTTAAGAACAAATTATAATACTTAATCTATTACACAAGTTATGTGTACACTGGAATATAATAAAAGAATTATTTAGTCCAATATTTAAATTACAAATTTTGTTTAATAAATTATAAATAATGTACTTTTTTATAATTTTATCTTGAAACTTGAATTTTAACTCGTTATATTCCCATAATTATACAATTAAATAAAAATATTGCACATAAATTTCTGGATAACAAAAAAAACATAAAACCAAAAGATATTTTTAGTTATACTCAAAACAATACCACCATCTTTAGGTATTAGTAAGAGATTAGCAATTAGGTAGTAATTGTTTGAATACAGCAATGCCTCGCTGATTTAAGGTCTTGTCAAACAGAACGCGGACGGTTCGCTCTTGTCCGCGCGGAGCCTGTGTTAGACATTGTTGCATCATCCTAGTCAAATAGACAGCGGCCTACACCGCGTACCAATCTATTCCGCGGAGGAGTCTGTAGAAGCTGTAAAAGAGAAAGCGGCTCGTGACCTGAAGGAGCTGACAGAAGATGACTTCCAGCACTGTTTCCAACAATGGAAAATTCGCACGGAGCGTTGTAGGGATAGAGAAGGAGTGTATATTGAAGGTGACAATAAGTGATTATGTATAAAATTAAAATTAAAATTTTTACGACGTCAGTCTCGTTATTTAATAGCCACACCTCGTATTTTGTTAAAACCTGTGTGTCTGTATGCGAGTGAGTGCCTTAATTAACATAACGGAGAAGGCTGGCCTAGGACACCTATATAGAATGGATGACAAACGGTTGACAAACTAAATTATTAACACACTAAACAATAGACCTGAGGTATCGAATAAATAGTTTAAAGAAATCAGAAAGGATATTGAGAACACCGGAATAAACCGCTGCAACAGGTCAACAAAACCACAAACATTGTTTTTAGAGAAGTTTTCAATTAAATCTTAATTTAATTAACTGTATTAGAAGCCGTAAATATCAGCGAGTAGGGGGTTGATAGTTTATTTGTAAAACAAAGATTAATTAAAATGGATCTCTCGATTTTATTTGAAATCTTCAATCGAAAATGTTATCTCATTGAAGTACTTCCCCATTCTGTACTTAAAACACAAAAAATAACCAATGAGTTTTATTGCGTAAATACGAGGTGTGTCTATTAAATAACGAGACTGACGTAAAAAATTTTATTGTTATTTTATACATAATCACTTATTGTCAGCTTCAATATACACTCCTTCTCTATTCCTACAACGCTCCATGCGAATTTTCCATTGTTGGAATCAGTGCTGGAAGTCATCTTCTGTCAGCTCCTTCAGGACACGTGCCGCTTTCTCTTTTTACACAGACTCAGACTCTTTACACAGACTCAAATCTTGTCCATTTTAATACAGATTTCACCTTAGGGAACAGGTAGAAGATAATAACATGTGATGAAACGTGGTTTTTTACTTATGATCAGGTAACGAAGCGCCAATCCATGCACTGGAAGAGCCGAACTTCACCGAGAGCCAAAAAAGCTCGAATGAGCAAGTCAAAATTTAAAGCAATGATGATTGTTTTTTTTTATATCTATGGGATTGTGTACCTTCACTGGGTTCCTGAACGTCAAACAATTAATCAATATTTCTACCTTGAGGTACTTTCTAAACTATGTCAAAGAGTAAGGAAAAAACGCCCCGAAATGTGGAAGGACAAATCATGGGTTCTCCACCAACACAATGCGCCAGCTCATTCCGCATTATCTGTCAAGAAGTTCCTAGCCAAGTACAGCATCTCAGTATTAGAACATCCATTTTATTCACCAGATCTTGCACCATGTGACTTCTACCTGTTCCCTAAGGTGGAATCTGCATTAAAAGGGACAAGATTTGAGTCTGTGGAAGCTGTAAAAGAGAAAGCGGCACGTGTCCTGAAGGAGCTGACAGAAGATGACTTCCAGTACTGTTTCCAACAATGGAAAATTCGCAAGTAGCATTGTAGGGATAGAGAAAGATTGTAGCCTATATTGAAGGTGACAATGATTATGTATAAAATTAAAATAAAATTTTTTACGTCAGTACCGTTATTTAATAGCCACAGCTCGTAAACCGCTGCAACAGGTCAACAAAACCACAAATATTGTTTTAAGAGAAGTTTTCAATTAAATCTTAATTTAATTAACTATATTAGAAGCCGTGAATATTAGCGAGTAGAGGGTTGATAGTTTATTTGTAAAACAAAGAATAATTAAAATGGATCTCTCGTTTATTTTTAAATTTACTATCGAAAATATTATTGAGGTACTTTTTTCATTTAAGTACTTCCCCATTCTGTACTCAAAACACACAAAAAATAACCAATGAATTTTATTGCATAAATATATGATTTAATTTGTGATTCGGATGTTAAAAAAGAAATACTCAAATTTTAACACTAAATTTAGAATTACATTCTTTGATTTTTCTGCATAGCGTAAAGTTATTTAAATAGGAAAGTAACTCATTAGCATTATTGCGTGCAATTGTCATTCTGTCAGAGACGTCTGAATTAAAGAATCAATTTTATTACGCAAGGTAACTATAGTTACCTTGAACTAGTCATTTTCGCTAACAAGTACCAGATGATTCTGTCTTTTAAACTACATTAATACACTTTCATAATAAATTGCCAACAAATTTTCCTTCCATCGATTCATTTTTGATTATATGGAAATAATTTGAATATAACCTTCAAGAAAATTAGGATCTTTTATTACATAAATTTAAAATATTCCCACCTTTCAAATTTTCTATAGAAAACAAAAAAGTATTAAAACGTTGAAAAAATTAACAATAAAAAATTATGACGTAAAGTAGAAGAGAAATTGTGATATCCTGATGGGCTCACTATGTGAAGGAAAGAGTTTCCTTAATATTGTTAGAGGGAGTCGGAGTCCAAAAATTTTTGGACTTTTTGGTTTTTTACATTTTTGTTGTTTAGGTCATCAGCCGAAAGGCTGGTTTGAATCTCTAGAGACTTTACTAAGTAAAACGAGAAGTGAGTTCATTTACCATTGCCTTCCTCACTGAGTGGAAAAGTATGCTTAACAGCATGCCGCCGGGTCCTCTGAAAAGAACATATTTTCCACTCTGCATATGACACCTTCACTTCATCACCACAGGGTCTGTCTGTATAATGAAATTCATTACTTTCAGAGGAGGATCTCCTCTGGAAGTAATGAATTTCATTATACAGCCAGACCCTGTGGTGATGAAGTGAAGGTGTCATATGCAGAGTGGAAAATACGTTCTTTTCAGAGGACCCGGCGGCATGCTGTTAAGCATACTTTTCCACTCAGTGAGGAAGGCATGGTAAATGAACTCACTTCTCGTTTTACTTAGTAAAGTCTCTAGAGATTCAAACCAGCCTTTCGGCTGATGACCTAAACAACAAAAATGTAAATTTTGAGCACCTGAGAAAGTTAAAACAATGTCGGTGAATGCGCATGTACATGATAATTAATTGGTAAAAATTTCAGCTAGGTAGGTTAAATGATTTCTGAGAAAAACGTACCTAGGTGTTAAAAATCTAAATTTACGGGAAAGGCACAAATAAAAAACAAAATATACACAAACAAATTTAATTTCCTATCAACAGTTGGTTAGAAAGCTGCATTAACAGCGGAGAATATTAAAAATAGTGAAACAGATATTTAAAAAAAACTAAAATTCTGTTTGCACTAAAACAAGCAATATACAAATATGAAAAATATTTGTTTTTGACAAGTTAATTTTTTAGGATAAACCTGATAAAAACTTAAATTTTTTTAATTAAAATAATTTTTGTCGAAATTTAATGTTTTTGTGGTAGATCTAGGTCTAAACTATTGAAAAACATAAAACCCGAAAATCAAAATTTCCAGTCAAAACCATCCTACAGTCTCCCCCCTTAATACGTATAAATAGGTGGTCTTTTTTCTGCCAATAGAATGGCACCGGCATCCCCACTACAATTTGTTTTGTACACGAGTTAAAAGCAAAAATCACACCAGTTGAATCTCATAAAGAGTTTAATGACGTACAATTTAATTACGAGACAAAAAATAAAAAACTTTACATCGGTTTATTTATGAATAGAAAAATTAGATTAAAAAACATTCAAACAGTACTAAAAAACAAACAGTAGTGGAACAAATTATAATTAAATTGAATGCAAAAACTACAAACAAAATTAAACAATTACTTGACAAAATTACGTAATAATTCAATTACAAATGAATAATTTATTTAAGTCGTACAATAATTTTCAAATAGTATTATATTATTTTTTTAAGTAAAAATGTAATTACATTATATTATTTTTAAGCAAGTAAGTTTCCATAAAATATTTTATATATTTGTATTTACATTTATTTATTTAAATACATAAATGTACTTGTATATACAAGTTTGTTATATACATATATACATGTATATTGTCAAGGTCAATTAGTTACTGAAATAATTCGTCAAGGACAGACCGAATGGTAATGTTCATTAGAGATACGAGAAGCAAACATTTTTATTCGTTAGTTTTTATCATTGCATTGCCATATACGATACGATACATTAGTACACTAAACATATATCCACTATTGTTAAATAATAATCGTCATCACTGTTTTATTCATCGGCTATTTTTTTAACGAGCCTAAATTTTTTATTTGTATTAATAGTTAAAATGATGATACAGGTATTTATCTAATGAATAATCCACGTGCCAATAACCAAGTTCCAAATTCAATGTTTCAATTTCAGTTTCAAAATTTATTAACAAGCCTGGTTTGAAACGCTCACACAATTTTCTCTTCCCAATGTAAATAATAAATAATATGGAGAAATTAACAGGGTACCATACTTTAAATATCTAAAAGTTATTTTTGAAAAATATTCACAACAGGAGAGAATATAAAAAGCTCGTAGAGGTTTAGAGATTGGTGCAAAACCTTTATAATAAAAAATGTTTATCTCTAAATTATATCACTCTTCGGCGGGTCTATAGAGAAAAATTCTTAAAACAAAAGTTGTAGATCTTTTAATTTCCCATAAATTTTATTATCCACTTTTGTCGTAAAATGCGTAACTTACTACAGCCGAAATCTTACTAAATCCATTTTTTCACAGATTTTCATGAAAAAAAACACTACCTGGCTGTTAAGAGCAATGAAACATAAAATGCATTACCTAATATTAATTATGAATGAATGAAACAATATGAGAATCAATAATGTAGGACTTAAAAATAAGTACGAAAAATCACTAATTTGACGCTAAAATAGGCTTTGTAGAAGAAAACGCTTGAAAAAAGTTGTATAATTTTATATTTCCTTTAACTTTAATTGTATACATTTTTGTAGTAAAATGCATACTAAGAACCCAATATTAAAAATCTGGTGTTAAACACTCACACAACTTTCTCTTGCCAATGCAAATAATTAACAATATAACCTAACATTAGTAATAAAACATTAGAAATAAACAAAAAAAACTAACCTCAATAAACATAACCTTATTTTAATCATGAGTGAAAGACGCAAACTGAAAATCAACCTCAGTTTGGCTTAAAAATACGGAAAATCACTCTTTCACACTAAACTAGGCTCTGTAGAGAAAATGCTCTATATAAAAGTAGTAGATCTTTTAATTTCCTATAAATTTGATTATAATTTTTTGTCGTAAAATGCATAATAACACTCACACAGATCCATCACTAAAAACATGTTTTTTTGGTTTCAGGGGGTCTAAAAAGTGGAGATCCGGTGAAAACTCGATTTCGAAAAATCGACATGAAAACAATACTTTCCTTTCTACATATTCATGTAGGCAAGAGAAAGTAAAAAACCTACAGACTTAATTAAAACAATTTTTCTACAGAGCTTATTTTTGCGTCAATTGATTTTCCATATTTTTAAATAGAACAGAAGTTTATTTTCATTTAGCGTCATTCAATCATGATTAAATTTTTTTCATATTACAGTGTATACTCATGATTAAACATATTACATTGTACATTATCTAAATTGGTAAGAGAAAGTAATTTGAATCTTTTACAACAGATTTTTTTTCATAATTATTAACAATTCTGCCTAGAAAAACAAATTGATACATATATGTCATACTTTAATATAAGTATCATTATTTACAGCCAGTCAATTAGTTAAATAACACGAAATTTTTTTTTTTTTTGAATCCCTAGTGTGTGTACGTTGCAATCTGTTCAATTCAGAACAATAAACAACCCGATGACCCAATGAGATGAGGTGATATGTAAGATGTGTAAATGAGGTGTAGTCTTGTACAGACTCAGGTCGACCATTCCTGAGAGGGTATGGTTAATTGAACCCCAACCATCAAAGTACACCGGTAGCCACTCTCTAGCATTCAAATCCGTATAAAAGTAACTACCTTTACTAGGATTTGAACCAGGAACCTTCGTCTCCGAAAATCAGCTGTTAAACAGCTGATTTTGGTGACGACTTTACCTCTAGACCAACCCGGTGGGTTATGAAAATATTTTAATAACGAAAAAATTATAAAAAATACTCTCTTAATTGATTTTTCTTACGCATTGCGAACATTCATTTCAAATTTATGTTTACTTCCTGTTATTTGTTTATTTACTTCTTTGAAAGAAAAAAAAAATGTTTTTGTTTATACGTACTGAGTACAAAAGAACTGCAGAGCACGTAATGTATGTACAGACATGTTTGATCAAATAACCGTAAGTAAATGAATGTTTCTAACACCTTTGACGTTCAGATAGGTTGTACACAGACTTTATCAAGTCTTCTGCGTCAGTACTTTACTATTGTTTACTATCAATAACATTTTATTTATTTTATTTTACACTTATATATCCTTCTATGTGTTAATCCTTTGTGCTATGTAAAATAATTTATAATAAATATTAACGAACACCGCAATAGCTTTAGTATCTTCAAACAGTCAATAGTAAAAGAGACTGAAATTTATATTTTCGATATTTTAAAAAATTGTTTTTTAATAGCTTGGACCCGTGCAGATAATTTCATATTGTGTTTTGGTCAACAGGCGAAAGGCTGGTTTGAACCTCTAGAAGTTTTACTAAGTAAAACGAGAAGTGAGGTGGTTTACCATTGCCTTCCTCACTGATTTCAAAGTAGCTTATGCTTATCAGCATGCCAGGCCCTCCGAAAAGAAACTACTTTGCATCCTGCAAATGACACCTTCACTTCATTCACCACAGTGTTGGCTGTATAATGAAATTTATTACGTACTTTCAGAGGAGATAACTGTGACTAGTGTCTTTTACACCTCTACCTCTTCTGTTTTTAAATAGTTCAGTCATATAACTGGTTGACCATGTGATAAGAGAGAGAACTATTTTTTGTAGCCCTAGAACTAGCAGATCGAGGGTAAATAATTTAACACTCCGCCTGCCTGTTATGGGCGTAATTTCATATTGTTGTTTAGGTCAACAGCCTAAGTAAAACTAAGTAAAACGAGGAGTGAGGTGATTTACTATTTCCTTCCTCACTGAGTGGAAAATTACGCTTATCAGCATGCCGGGCCCTCTGAAAAGCACATATTTTCCACTCTGCAAATGACACCTTCACTTCATTCACCATAGGGTCTGGCTGTATAATGAAATTTATTACTTTCAGAGGAGATAACTGTGACTAGTGTTTTTACACCTCTACCTCTTCTGTTTTTAAATAGGTAGTTCAGTCATATGAACTACTTTTACACCTCTACCTCTTCTGTTTTTAAATAGTTTAGTCATATGAACTACTTTTACACCTCTACCTCTTCTTTTTTTAAATAGTTCAGTCATATGTACTACTTTTACACCTCTACCTCTTCTGTCATTAAATAGTTCAGTCATATGAACTACTTTCACACCTCTACCTCTTCTGTTTTTAAATAGTTCAGTCATATGAACTACTTTTACACCTCTACCTCTTCTTTTTTTTAAATAGTTCAGTCATATGAACTACTTTTACACCTCTACCTCTTCTGTTTTTAAATAGTTCAGTCATATGAACTACTTTTACACCTCTACCTCTTCTGTTCTTAAATGATTCAGTTTAATTGGCTGACCATGTGATACGAAACAGAACTATTTATTTTAGCCCTGCAACGAACAGATTGAGTGTAAATAATTTGACACTCCACCTGTCTGTTATGGGCAAAATTTCATATTATGAATCTTAAATAACATTATTATAGCTACAACAGACTTATACTGTGATAAACCTAATGGCGGTCCTTGCACATTCAATATGGATCTCGGATTGATGGTTACATATACAGGGTGTGCCAAGAGTAACCCGACATTTTTTCTTAAATGTATTCCTTTCATCAAAATAATGAAAAATGTTCATACATAGGTCCAGAATCGCTTCGTTAGCGAGTTACAGCTGGCGAAAATTTTCGTCCGGGTTTCAGTTCCCCGCACAATTTTTTTTTTTTTTTTATTGAGTGATAATGCCTACATAAGCTTTGGGCTTGTGCGTAGGTAATGATATGTGGTTAATTACAGATGAAAAAAATGCCAGAACAGACCGGGAATCGAACCCGGGACCCCGGCATAGTAGCCATTTGCGCTGACCACTACACCACGGGCCGACCAACTTTGAAGGGATTCTCTCTTCTGACATACGTTCCAAATGTTGCCTCCATTGATTGCGGTACTCCTCCACTTTTTCATTTAGACTAAATACATCCAAATTAAATCTAATTTCCTCGATATGTATTAGATAGTCTACAGCCTCGAGCAGCCCTTCACCCTTCTTAAAAACCTCCTTTCAGCTGCCTGGATCCTACTTTCCTGGCGTTTCGTGGTAACCCATAACTCACTTCCATAAAGAAAGACTGGGACTGCTATTTATTACAATGTAGAACTTCACTACTGTCTCTGTTCTAGCTATTACCCAGTGTCCTGTTAACTTCCTCGGATCTCAATTTAAAGACAAAAAACAAGAAATTTTAGATTTCAAAGTTAAATATTTTTTTTAGTTTATTTAAAGTTGCATTAACAGCTCGGTCATTAGCGACTACGGTGTAATATGTAACGGTGGATTTTAACTTGTGAAAATTTTCAGACCCTGGCTGGGAATCGAACCCGGGACCTCCGCGTGGTAGGCTAGCGCGCTACCACTACGCTACGGAGGCGGGCTAATGTTAAATATTTAGATAAAATATACGAACATAAAATTTTACGAGCATTTAATTTATTAGCCAATAGTTTAACTGAAAATTCAAGGTTGAAACGATTTAATTTTTTTGGAAAATAAATAATTTTATCACAATTTAGCGTAACATTCTTTTGTATTTTACTTATTTTTCCTCGAAAACATAATAGAGGTCAAAGATCGATGGGCATTTAACTTTCTTTAGTTTTTCACTCTCTTTGCCGTAGGCCTATATTAGTCACTTATCGTTGAAAGAAAAATGTAGTAGTCAGTTGAAAAAATTTGTTTTGCATAATTTCAAATGTTGGTAACACTGAAATATTCTTCCATATGACGTTTTTATACATGACGAGGTAAATTTTATTATATTTACAAAAAAGAAATACATAAAATTCCCAGCACGGATTGATATTTTTTTTAAATGTATATTATTCAAGTACTAGATTACTCATCAAAATCAGCTGAATTGGAAAACACATTTTGAATACGAATTACTATTATTATTATTTTTATTTAAATATACAGAATGAATACTCTATAACTGTAAGAACAAATTTCATATCACCATACAATTTACCACCCACCGTTAAATTTTCATAAAACAGATTCAATCAACATAAAAAAATAGTAATGATTATTTTTTCTTTTTAAAACTGAAACGGTTTTGAGACTTCATTACACTCATTTATTTCTCATTAATGGCCATTTTAGACAAGGTCAAGTTAGAATTAAGAATTTTTGTCTACATGCATTAGTTTAGCGTCAGTTTGTAATTTTTAAGTCGAACTGAAGTTAATTTTCATTTAGCTTCTTTCACTAATTATTAAAAGTTTGTTATGTTTTTTACATGCCCATAACAGGCAGGAGGAGTGTTAAGATATTTGCACTTTATCTGCTTGTTCCAAGGGTACAAAAAAGTTATGTTTCTTATCAAATGGAGATCAAAAAAGTGGAGGAGTACCGGAACCAATGGAGGCAACATTTGGAACGGATGCCAGAGGAGAGAATACCTTTAAAGATGACGGAATATGTTCCAGTTGGAAAAAGGGAGGTGGGAAGACCTCGAAGAAGATGTCAGTAGTCGAGATGTACGGGCTGGAGTGTCTTGTGTTTGTGTAGACGTACACGATGGTTTGTGAGTTCGGAACAGGCTTATGCCTAATCCTTGATAGTAAGAAGAAGAAGAAGAAGATCAAATGGTCAGCCAATTATAAGACTGAAGCATTTAAGAACAGAAGAGGTAGAAGTGTAAAAGACACTAGTCACAGTTATCTCCTCTGATAGTAATGAATTTCATTATGCAGCCAGACCCTACTTAGTAAAGTTTCTTGAGGTTCAAACCAGCCTTCAGCTGATGACCTGAACCACAAAGTTACTTTATATATTTCAGGAAGTTATTTCTAGCCACGGACTTAGTATGATAGGGACGGAGCGTACGTATCTTAATACACGCAACGAAACTGTGTCCAACTCCGGCCACTTGGAGAAAAGAGAAGGTTGTATAAATTTAAAAATCGAGCTAGGGTCGCCTCCCACTCCTTACACTCTCGGTGCATTGTATATAGGTGCTATCTGCATATATAGTATATACCTGCTGCGCGCATCTTATTAAATATAGCTCAGTCTTTGCTTTGGAGTGGGAGTTGGGCCTAGCTCACTTTTCTCTGTTTCTCTTTTTTCCGTATCCCCTCTTTAGACACAGATTTTTGAATTTACGCTCCGTCCCTATCATACTAAGTCCGTGTTTCTAGCCCACATTCTCGACATTCTTTGATACTGTTTTTAATTGTACGCCGGTCCGTAGTTCATATTTTGCCCACTGTGGCGCTGTGATGGGGTTGCTGCTGCCGATAGAATGCGCCAGCGGTCATACCTCTCACAGCGCATGTACCAAGTGGCAACATATAGTATCTACGTACTAGCGATGCAAAAGTTGAGAAGGTGACAGTATCGATGTTCTCTGTGTGCGAGAACCGATACGGGGAGTTGACATCTCAACATTGAGTATTCATTCCGTCATCTGTACCTCCATCCCCTACCCTCGCTTCACCGGCGACTGCTCCCCTTCGGGGGCAGCGGTAAAAGGTGCACGCTGCGTCGGCGACGCGCTCCTATTAGATTAGGCAGCGGTACAGACGACCCCGATTCACTTCACCGGTGACTGCTCCTCTTCGGAGGCAGCGGTGAAAGGTGGTCGCTGCGTCGGCGGCTGCTCCTAATCGTTTAGGCAGCGGCGAAGACGACTTCCGTCCTCCCCCTTCGATGTTATCATTTACTTTTGAACTACGCCGCCGGAGGCCCGGCCGGTCCTATGTACTCAAACGACTGCGCTACTGAAAGCCGGTGGCGACATCTTTCACCGTCGGTCTGTTCCCTTCATCTGTCCATTTAGTATTCTACTGGTCTTACAATACCGCCCGCAAAAAGTACGGTCTTCAGGGACCACAAAGAAGATAGATAGAAGCTGTAACAGGCAATGCGCCTAATCCATAAAGGAGGAAGAAGAAGATATTTAAATATTTCGCTTATTATTGGGTAACATTCCATACTTATGTGAAACCAGCAGGGGTTATGACTTATGATTTAAGTTCCTAAAAGAAATGGGGCATTATTTTATGAGAGATTACCTTACGTAGATCCACCCTTCGCTACCGGTCTTTATAGTCCCCCAATAATTTTTTATGGATCATTAAAATTCATTATCATTAGGTAACATTGGAATGTAATTTTTTGCGGTGAAGTTGATACATTCCAAATCACTAAGGCCTACTAAAGTATAAAACACATTAAAATTTCTTATTTAAAAAGTTATATTAAGTATATAATACTCAAAAATTTAGAAAATCCTTTTTTTAACTGAATAAAATAGTTACAGTACTTCAATGTATTGTAATTACAGTAAAAGCGATTTCACATAATAACTTATGTATGGAACTTACCCAGAAATTAACCCCTCATGAGAGCGGTTGAATTCAAACACAACTAATTGCTCGCATGCAACTAATTTTTCAACCATTATATAAATTGATATTTAGAATAAAAATAGTTGTGAAGATTAATAATGTTTTAATAAATTACATACTATCTTGTGTAATGTTGAATACTTAGATCATTTTATGAATAAACATCAGCTGCGTCACTTGGTGATGCAGAGAAAGATCAAAGCAAGAGAAGGTCAGTTCGGAGAAGGAAGATATTCTGATTAAAATACCAGAAGAGTAAGTAGTTCAGTTGCTCTTCAGTGGAACTTTTGAGGAATGCAGTTGACCAGATCTACTGGAGTAAGTAGTTCAGTTGCTCTTCAGTGGAACTTTTGAGGAATGCAGTTGACCAGATCTACTGGAGTAAGTAGTTCAGTTGCTCTTCAGTGGAACTTTTGAGGAATGCAGTTGACCAGATCTACTGGAGTAAGTAGTTCAGTTGCTCTTCAGTGGAACTTTTGAGGAATGCAGTTGACCAGATCTACTGGAGTAAGTAGTTCAGTTGCTCTTCAGTGGAACTTTTGAGGAATGCAGTAGACCAGATCTACTGGATCTACAGGATTGTTGTGATGATAGATTTACTGCTGTGCAAAACCATCGGTATTAGCAAAAATTCAGCGTTTTCAATCAAAGCTTTTGCGGAGGATAGTTAACGCCCACTATTATGTAACCAATAAAACGCTACAATCAGACCTAAACGTACCCTACATAAATAGCGTTTTCTATACAAAAGTTAGGAAGAAACTCGTGAACCACCATAACCCATTGACCTCAAATCTGGCTATGCAAACTCTTCCAAACAATCCAATATGACGTCTAAAACGTCGATGGAGCCGATATCTTATCAATTAACGTAGTACTGTAATTGACTATCTATTACAGTTTTCTAAATGCTGCACTAAATGCTACACTTATCTAATCACGTCGGAGTATTGTCACTGGACTGTGTCTCCACTCACGTTTATTTATCATGTTAATTTTTTCCAAATTTTGTGTTATCACATTCAGTGATTGTTTCCAACAGATTGTGAATTTTCTAAATAAAGAGAAAAAAAATTATTTAATTATGATCATAGCTGAGCAGAGCTGAACAGAGCTAAATGGAGCTAAACGTAGATGAACGGAGCTGAGCAGAGCTGAACGGAGCTAAACGTAGCTGCACGTAGCTGAACGGAGCTGAACGGAGCTGACAGAGCTGGACAGAGCTGAACAGAACGGAACAACCAACCAACTAACTAATAAATTTTTTTTTATTATTTAATTATGTTAACAAATTATTAAGTAACAGCCTCTGGTACGATAATATCAAAAGTGAAATATCACCTGTCCATTATGCACGAACGGCTAACGTTCAGACAACAAAAAATGAAAATTTTTTTCTTGTGTAAGTACTGCGCCATGTCGAAATTGAACAACATTTTTCTCTTCATTTGGTAACACAAATTTTTGGAGCACCTGACGATGTCATAAAAATGTCGGTATATGTGTATATACAAGATAAATAACTGGTAAAAATTTTAGCCTGGTAGGTTTAATGGTTTCTAAGAAAAATGTACCTAAATCTTTTTTTTTATAATCTAACGAGTGTACGTTGCAATCTGTTCAATTCAGAACAATAAGCAACCCCATGACCCAATGAGATAAGGACGATGTGTATGACGTGTAAATGAGGTGTAGTCTTGTACAGACCCAGGCCGACCATTCCTGAGATGTATGGTTAATTGAACCCCAACCATCAAAGTACACCGGTAGCCACTGTCTAGCATTCAAATCCGTATAAAAGTAACTACCTTTACTAGGATTTGAACCAGGAACCTTCGTCTCCGAAAATCAGCTGTTAAACAGCTGATTTTGGCGACGACGTTACCTCTAGACCAACCCGGTGGGTCATAGATATTTTAAAAAACTAAAATTCCCTTTACACTAAAATGATCTGTTTGAAATTAGGGAAAATATTTGTTCCTGGTGACATTATAATTTTTTTGACGTAATTTTATGTTTTGTCGTAGGCTATATCTAGGCCAAAACTATTGAAAAACATGAAAAAACCGAAAATCGAAATTTTCTATCACAATCATCATACTGTCTTAACACTCGAATCAAAATTTTCCAAAATGAATTTGCATAAATCATAGTTGAAATTACATTTTATGTACACGAGTAAAGTTGAATTAGACAAGCGGCAGCAGATACCCTTCAAGTTGGGCCGAATCAATGAAATTTATGCCTCTTCAAATGAATGTCAAGGGTTCCAATTAGAATATTTTAATTGGAAATATTATAATTGAATTTGTAAATACAATAAATTTTAATAAAGTTAACTGTCTGGCTAAATCTATTAATAACGGTACAGCTAAATTAAGATACACTAAAGATTATTAAAAATACATAAATTCTATTAGTGTATTTAAATTATTAAAATTTAATTAACAAATTTAAATTTTAGTAAGGTTAGAAGGATTCAATTTTGTCATAGATAATAATATAGCGATCAAATCAAAATTCCGTTCTGATCTAAATTCAAACCAAGTTATCTATTTAGATTAAATTTCATTTCGATTTTCATGCCCTCAGTCACCAATATCAAATTATGCGGCAAACTTCACTAATTTTCTCCCTAATCTTCAAATACTATTAAATTTAAATAATTTTAACCCTTTCTAACCCAGTGTGCCATAGAAGTCACATTGGAGTGAAATAACAGCCATCAAAATGTTAGGTGTTAGTGACTTCTTTGGATGAAAGAACGCTGGGTGTGAAGTGTAATAATTTTTTGTACCCTAGCCAGGAATCGAACCTAAGACCTCCACTTTGGAGTGTAGCATGCTGACCATTGCGCCACGGAGGCGATCATCAGTTTTTTTTTAAAGTTAATTTTAGTTTCTAATATTCGTGTTCATTAACTAAAATAAAGTAGCATTTCTTCGAATTTGTTGTATGTATGTTCAAGTATAGTTTTTAGACTTTTAGTAATAGTAATTTTATCCATTTTACAAATATATTTTCGTTGTAAAAATTTTTAAGTCTTAAATAAATAATGACTTTAATATTAAAATCATATTTAGTTTTTTTGCTACAAATATGAGTAAGAGAATATGTTTTGTTTATGAAGGCTGAACATGATTTTACTTGTTCATATTTTTGGGAACTTTGATACCATCAAGTCCCAATGTGACGTACGTGTCACACTTTTTTGTTAGGCCATCAAAAGGGCTAAAGCACTAAAAGTAATTTTATTACACTTAAATTTATGAAACAATGTACACATAATTTTTTGTATATAGTTAAAAATTTTGGGATTGAAAGAGTTCAGACCAATTTTGATGCTTTTGGTCTACCCACAACAGTTTCCGTTAACCATTCCAAGGGAATGCTTTGTCAGCTCTTACTTTGTGTTCTGTGCTGTAACCACGGTTACTTTACTGGACGGTAGGTATCATCAACAATATGCGCAGTGGCAAGCCCCGCCCTCTGACGTCACTGGTCACCAGTGACGGCCGACGCAAGATACGTACCGTGTTGGTCTGTGATGTTTGTGTTGTTTAGGTCAACAGTCGAAAGGCTGGTTTGAACCTCTAGAGGTTTTACTAAGTAAAAACGAGGAGTAAGGTGGTTTACCATTGCCTTCCTCACTGAGTTGAAAGAGTATGCTCATCAGCATGCCAGGCCCTCCGAAAAGCACTCACTTTCCACCCTGCAAATGACACCTTCACTTCATTCACCACAGGGTCTGGCTGCATAGTGAAATTCATTACTCTCAGAAGAGATAACTCTGACTAGTGTCTTTTACACCTCTACCTCTTCTGTTCTTAAATAGTTCAGTCATATAAGTGGCTGACTATGTGATAAGAAACAGAACTATTTTTTTTAGCCCTGGACCAAACAGATAAGAGTGCAATGTGATGTTTACTGTATGTTAATGTTAATTTATGTTTATGTTAATTTACTGTGATGTTAACAAACTAAAGTTTAATGTACAAACTGTGATGTTTACTAGTCTTAATACGGTCTGTAATACTTTACTAGTCTTTAATAATGGTGCGTTGTGCGATTGCCGGATGTTCTAATCATGATAGACACCAAAATGAGTTGAGCATTATAAGTTTCACCGTTTTCCAAAGGCCATTGAAACTAGATTGAAGTGGATAAATGCTTGCCAGCTGACCGATTCATTTTCTACTACTAATAATGGTCGCGTGTGTTTAGTACATTTCGACGAATCGTATTATGTACGCGATTTAAAGTCCGAGTTGCTATATCTTCCATTAAAATGTGTCTTTAAGACGAATTCAGTCCCACATTTAAATTTTCCGATTTGTAGTGTCGTGCACCGAGCGGAAGGCAGATCGATCGAATTACAAAAAAAAGTTATCTACTGGTCAGATCATACGGATGCGTGACCGTTAATTAGTTCAATGTTGTTTATTGTATTTGCGCTTTAAAGCGACAAATTTGGCTTTTAGGTACGTAAGTAGTACCGTTTTACGTCCGGGAAACCCGACTTGTAGTGAACGTAAAAATCGAGCAGAGAAACGATACGCTTGTAAGGAAGTTTATGATATTTTAAACTCATCATCCAATTACAAGACAGGCAGTTCACAAAATAAAGGGATAACCGTACAGAAAAGTAGACCTCGTTTTAATGAAGAACCGCTAAATTTTAACGTTGTGAAGTCAGAGGAAACTGATCTCTTAAAACGTGAAAACGCCGAATTAAAAGAAGAAAACAAGTTACTTAGAGAAAAACTTCGGGCCGCAAACGAAGAATTATTAAAATTAAAATCGATTTCTCGTGTAAACATATCTAAACCACTATGTTTGTAAAAACAATGCAAAAATCCTACCGTCACTACGCACCGGGCGAGTAGTTGGGGACCAGCTACGTCATCTTATATCTCACAGAAGTTGTGCGTGACCGCTACCGTCTCGTATAGTAACCGTGGCTGTAACATAACTTTCCCAATCCCTATCCAACCATATGGTTAAACCGTTATGGTTAACAAGAGTCAATAACAAACGGTTGACAAAATATTTTTTTAAGATACTAAACAACAGATGGTTGGAGTTCAATTAACCACAGTCTCTCAGTCTCTCATGGTTGGATTTAGTATGTACAAGACTACATCTCATTTACACGTCATACACATCTCCTCAGCTCATTTGGTCATAGAGTTGCTTATTATTCTGAATTGAACAGATTGCAACGTACACACATTAGGGATTAACAAAAAATATTTGGATTGAACCCACCGGGTTGGTCTAGTGGTAATTGGTTTGCCGGCATTTCTCCGACCACCTCCCCTCCGATTGGTCGCCAGAAGGCATAGACCCGGAGGTTGTTCCTAAGAACTCTTAATTTGTTCAAATGTGACGGCGACAGTCACCTGAAATTATTAAACTAAACTAAGTTAAAAGTTAAAACTAATTCCAGGGCGAGTTGGAGCCAGGTCGGCCGACCTGGGGAATGTGCACTGCTCGCCCTCTTGTCATAATGCCTCTTGGGGCTCAAGGCCCCCGTCCAAATTAGAAATGATCCTAACAGTCAAAAAGAACTAACCTAACAAGAAATAAAATGAAGAGTTAGGACCTAAAGTTGCCTTTATTACCAGCAAGTGTTTGTCCACTAATTTAAATTTAGCTCGGTGTCAGCGAGTCGAGATGAGACAGCTTTTCCCTTGGTAATCTACATGACGACGGTAGAACGTGGCTACCTCGTCAAGGAACCCCCACACCGACCGAGCATGCACTTCACGGCACAAGCTCGAACGTTCCGTGGTCTAGTGGTAAAGTCATCGCCGCGAATCAGCTGTTTAACAGCTGATTATCGAAACGAAGGTTCCTGGATCAAATTGCCATTGACACAAAAATTACGCATACATTGTTCTTTTTTTGAAACCTACATATATATGGACCTACGGGTCCCAAATTTACGGTTCAACCAATTCCTCTAACTTGCAACGAATTCAAGCATTCCAGTCAAAAACATTACGCCTTATAGCAAAAGCACCCCTTTACGTTAGCAACAAAACCTTACATACAGATTTAAAAACACCATTTGTACAAAATTCCATCGAATACCTATACAAACCCTTTCACGACAAGTCACACAAACACGAGAACCCACTGGTGCGTTCACTTTCCACCTTCCATTTACCTGATAATCCCGCTAGACGCCTTAAAAGACGCTGGAGTAGAGACCTGCTAATTTAATACACAAATTTTATTCTTTGGGAGGCACCAACCCTACCCCTCTCATGCCTATCATCTCATTAAAAAATTATCATAATCATCACATTTGCTTGTTGTAAAATTTTACAGTTGTAAATAAAAAATTAGAGAAAAAAATCCTAGTAAACGTAGTAACTTTTTTACGGATTTGAATACTAAACAGTGGTTACCGATGTACTTTGATGGTCGGGGTTCAATTAACTATACTTTCTCAAGAATGGTCGGCCTGAAAGATAATTCTACTGCATTATTTGTTATTTTTACTGATACGAAATTTAAATCGGTAATAAAACTAGTACATTTATATGTTTACAGTTAAGAAGAAAAATAATAAAACTTTTGCAAGGCCGTGTACAAGGAATTTCACGCAACAGATAAAATTTCTCAAGCACCTGTAAAGCCATGCACCTAGCATGAATGAATTCAGTTGCATATACTGTATCGCATTAGTTACTTTCTGCCAAGGCCGGTCACATGACTAAAGCACCTACACAGAGCGTGAACCTGAACAGATTGTAGTTTATGTAGAGTAATGTTTTTAATCATTGTAACGTTCCCTACAGCTTATTAGTAAAAGTGACAAATTATCATTTTTAAAACGACTACTTCAAGGTTCGTTTGTATGATGTTAGACTGGAAAGATAAAGCATCTGGCTTTGATTCTTAGCCAGACACGTATCCAGTGAAGACTTGAGAGGTTTCAGCCCCTTCCCCGATCGGAAAATACTAATTTTATACAAGACTAATATGCGTATGGGCCCGAGTTCGATTCCTGCCTAGTTTAGCATTTTTTTATCGTTCGTTTTCAGCTATTAATTAACCTTAATGCGCATAACTTCTTTGGTTGTTAGCGGCTGCTTTTTTTTTGTTTAACGTTCGACTGTTTTGCAATTACTGCTAATGCAGACGGTGAGAGGCGTGATAGATGAAAATGAGTGATGAAAAAATGCTAGACCTGACCCGGAATCAAACCCGGGACCCCGGCGTAGAAGCCAGTTGCGCTAACCACTACGCCAACGGGCCAGTGGCTGCTATGATTTGCTACAGAATCGGAGGGTTTTAACTTGTATTAATTTTCAGACTCTAACCATGGATCGAACCCGAGACCAACTGCTTTGTAGTCGAGCACTTAAGTTTTATAGTCTAGCTTTTTGACCACTGAGGCGGCTCCGATTAATATTTTTAGTTTCTAAATTTATGTGTTTGTTTGAATCAGTGTATTTTAACTTGTAATCATTTCCAGAACCTAACCGGGAGTCGAATCTGGGACCTACTATTTTGTATAACGTTAGACTACAAAAATGAAGCTTTGTTTCTTGGTAAGACTAGTAGCTAGAGAGCAGGCTTGAGGGGTTTCACCCTTTCCCCGAACGGAAAATGCTAATTTCATACAAGACTAATATGCCGATGGTCCCGGGTTCGATTCCCGGCTAGTTTGGTAGTTTTTCATTGTTAGTTTTCAACTATCAATAAACTTAATGTGCATAACTTCTTTAGTTGTTAGCGGCTGTTATGATTTACGTTACAGAATCGGAGGGGTTTAACTTGTAATAATTTTCAGACTCTAGCCATGATTCATGGATCGAACCCGAGACCAACTACTTTGTAGTCGAGCACTAAGTTTTAGGGTTTAGCTATATATTTTTTTAATGCATCCAGGAGACTCCCGGAGGAGTACAGGACATGTCAAGAAGTTATAACATCTGAAATACACATTACAATCACGCATTACTACTATTTAAATAGAAATTCTTGTACGCTATAAAGTTTCACCAATCAAGTAATTTTTCAGTTTTTTTAAAGAAATATAAATTAACACAACATTTTTAAAAATTGGGGTAATTTATTGACGTTTACAATTGTGTTTATAATTGGCAATTGTGGTTTACAATTGCCAAAACTCACTGAGTGGAAGAGTATGCTTATCAGCATGCCGGGCCCTCTGAAAAGCACATATTTTCCACTCTGCAAATGACACCTTCACTTTATTTACCACTGAGTCTATGTATTTTTGTAGTTATCTTTATTTACCACTGTTTAATGAAATTTATTACTTTCAGAGGAGACAACTCTGATTAGTGTCTTTTACACCTCTACCTCTTCTGTTCTTAAATGATTCAGTCATTTAATTGGCTGACCATATGATAAGAAACAGAACTATTTATTTTAGCCCTGCAACGAACAGATTGGGTGTAAATAATTTGACACTCCACCTATCTGTTATGGGCAGGTAAGTGAAAAATGTACAGTGAGGGAGGGAGGTGTAAGCAATTTAAGCTCCTTAAATAGTGGTCTGAATGAGGTGAGCTGGTTAGCTCCCACCATACCCCTAATAGCTTTTTTAATTTTAAAACCCCCATTCATATTACTCATACTAGAATTTCCCCAAACTCAAATACCATAACATCTAACCATTGAGGCAGCTTCCATTATTTCTAAATTTATGTTTTTGTTTAAATTTAGTGTGTTTTAATTGTAATAATTTCCAGAACGTATCCGGGAATCGAACCCCGGGACCTACTACTTTGTATTCAAACACTTAAGTTTTAGATTTTACCGTTCTAACCACAGATCCTCAAAGCTGGTCAATTTTTTTTTTAATTTATTTGAACAAATTAAAGTAAAATACGAAAGCATATTAGTTGATAAAGATTTTGTGAAATAATTTTTAACTTTCAAAAATTACAATTTTATTTTAAGGTTTGTGTGAATTTAAATCAGAAATGAAACTTTAAACTCTTTACAGATGATAAAAAAAAGTAAATAAAAGTCTCAAAGTTTTAAAACACAAATAGAAATGTATTATTAAACGGATAGAATTATTTACAGTTGCATTCATTGTACGCACTCTGATATGTGAAAATAAAGAAACTCAGAATCTTCCACTACGCTTATAAAATTCATGTTTAAATTGGTTTAATAGACTAAGACTACTTTAAAAAGGTCATCGTATGACCATAACCAATTTATTTAAAGATATTTTCATGTTTCACTAGCATTGTGTTTCGTAAATGACTCTATCCAATAAAAATTAATATAAAGAACACTAATTTAATGCACACTGAATATTAAATTGTATTTTTACAAAACTGTATTGTGTTTTTAATAAAAATAAACAAAAAACTAACCTCAAAAAACATAACCCTATTAATCATGAGTGAAAGACCCAAAATGAAAATCAACATTAGTTTGGCTTATAAATACGGAAAATCACTCTTTCACGCTAAACTAGGCTCTATAGAGGAAAATGCTTTAAATTAAAATTGTAGAACTTTTAATTTTCTAAAAATTTTATTATATATACTCTTGTCGTAAAATGCAAACTAAGGCCGAAATCTTTAAAAAAATCTATTTTTCACACGTTTTCGTGAGAAAAAAAACAGAAAATCGCTAATTACCGCTAAACTAAGCGTTATACAAAAAAATATATTTTAAATAAAAGTTGTAGGATTTTTAATTCTCTACATTTTTTATTATATAATTTTTTGCGCTAAAAGCATATTAAAGCCATAATATTAAAAAATCATTTTTTTACGTGAAAACAGCCTCACCAAGAATTTCAGCAAACATGGCGCCTACCCTATCTTGTAGAGCATAAAAAAATTAGTAAACCAGGCGATTTTTTAAAAAATCATAGGACCCGTTTTTGAGAAAATCGCAAAAAAAGTGAAAAATTACACGAATAAACTACTACTTCCGGTTGACCGATTTCGATGAAAATGTTCGTGTCGGGTCCGGTAGTGGTATGTAACTATTCTGTTCACACACACCTCACAGAAATCATATACCTCACAGAAAACATGTATTTCCAGTGAAAACTTTATTTGGAAAAATCGACATGAAAACGATAATTTCCTTCCCTGTATATTCATTCATACAGAGGAAGAGAAAGTAAAAACTGACGATCTTAATGGCTGAGTTGTTTTTGTATTCACAAAGTGAAAGGTCGTGGGTTAATTCGCGCCTAACTGGAATCTTTAGTATTGCAGTAGGCTATTATTAATAAGTATTGAAAATGTTTCAAACGTAATCTAGTTTCTAATAAACTTAGTAGTTGATGTGACCCTAAACTTTGTGCATTTGCCACTAACTAAGTTACCAGAGTTATAGAACATAACTTTATTAGATAGTAAATTTCACAAAGTTTGGCATTAAAAATTTATGGCCACGACAGTATGCCACTCTCCTACAGGCTACTATTATATCTACTTGACAAATAATGTTTTTTTCTTTCTCTTGCCTATATGAATATATAGGAAGGAAAGTATTGTTTTCATGTCGATTTTTCAAAATCGAGTTTTCACCGGATCTACTCGTTTTCAAACACCCTGAACCCAAAAAAACCATGTTTTTAGCGATTGGTCTGTATGTATGCCTGTGTGTGTCTGTATGTGTGTATGTGTGTGAACAAAATATCTCAAGAATGGAACATCGTACGAACTTGAAACTTGAAACAAGTTAGGTACTACTACCAGACCCGACATGAACATTTTCATTAAAATCGGTCAACCAGAAGTAGTAGTTTATTCGTGTCATTTTTTCACTTTTGCAATTTTCTCAAAAGCGGCTCCTACGATTTTTTTAAAAATCGCCTCATTTACTAAATTTATTATGCTCTAAAAGATAAGGTAGGCGCCATGTCTACTGAAATTCTTGAAGAGGCTGTTTTCTCGTAAAAAATGGTTTTTTTATGATTGCGATTTTAATCTGTGCAATTTAGCGCAAAAATGTATGTAATAAAAGATGTAGAGAATTTAAAATCCTACAACTTGTATTTTAAACATTTTTTTGTATAACGCTCAGCTTAGCGGTAATTAGCGATTTTCTGTTTTTTCTCTCACGAAAATGTGAAAAATCGATTTTTTTAAAGATTTCAGGCTCAGTATGCATTTTACGACAAAAATGTATAATATAATAAAATTTATAGAAAATCAAAAGATCTAGTACAACTTTTATTTATAGCAGTTTTCTCAACAGAGCCTAGTTTAGCGTGAAAGAGTGATTTTCCATATTTTTAAGCCAAACTGAGTTCGATTTTCATTTTGCGTCTTTCACTCATGATTAAAATAAGGTTATGTTTATTGAGGTAAATTTTTTGTTTATTTCTAATGATAGGTTATATTGTTTATTATTTGCATTGGCAAGAGAAAGTTGTGTGAGTGTTTCATACCAGATTTTTTATCCTTTAATCAGGAAATTGATTAATTATTCAAATTTTTTGTACAGGTTCAACTTTGATTGTAAGTCTCCCTGAGAAACAATTTTTTCTATGTGATAAGAATGACGATATCACAGTATACAAACCTGGTAATTCATTTTGAATAAAATACATTACCCAGAGTTCCTCTTCATTTTACTGCCAACGTAGACTTAAAACTGCAACACGGAGTTCAATCTTCCACTCTCCTCGCTAAAATTCTAACCTAATTTTTTTTTGTATTTGAGTTGATACCGCTGGTTTTATTACAGGAGTATTTATATACAGTCTTTCTAAAGTCACAAACGTATTCAAGTTGTAAAAATTTCTAAATTAGACAAATTTATTTTCTTATTAAACCTAAGGGTTCAATTAACCATACTCTTTCAGGAATAGTCGGTCTGGATCTGTACAAGACTACACCTTGTTTACATGTCATACATACAATGTCATCCTCATCTCATTGAGTCATGGGGTTGCTTATTGTTCTGAATTTAACAGATTGCAACGTACACTCATTAGGAATAAAAAATTAAACCTATAAAGCAACAATTAAAAAATTCTTCTAGTTTAATTTATTATTCTGAAATCGCATCAAATTGTTTTTCAAAAGGTTGCTGTAGATAAGGTGGTAGTTTATGGCGGGGAAATTTTTCTAGCCGTAATGAGCAAAATTATAAGTTTTTAATGGTACATTTGTGGAATAGGATTCTATTGTGTTATTGTTGGCTATTTAAACCTGAACTGGAGGTATTGTGCGGTCCCAAGCTCCGTGTAGTTGCGGGATGAGGGGTACGGGTGAAGTATAATATATAAGTGACGTATGCTGGGCGAACGATTGTTGTATTACTCTAATACAAAACATTAGTTTTCAAACTTTCCGTATTTAACATATTTGTTTGTATTTATTACATTTATTCATTTACATATTTTGATATAAATTGGTAAGTTAAATATTATGAATCCGACCAAGTTAATAACCCATGGTTCCGTGGTTCAAATTCTAGTAATGGTAATTACTCACAGGTTACAGGTGTAAAGGCCAAGACAATTACTGTGAGCTCTGGACTACGCATGCGCATACATAACTTCGACCCCGTATATCCCTCCGACCAACATGCGTATTTATCTATACATTTCTGGACACCCCTCGGCCAGCTACATCCATTCCGAAGGAATTTAAGCAGCCTAGTGGCTCCGAAGCACTACCTAGGAACCCACAACCCCTGAGAGGCCAACCCAAATGAGTGGGTGCGGTCACGTCCGCAGGGCGCCCCCACTCCCCTCAGTACTCGTGTAAACCTTGGACGAGTCACCGTCGAGCTCGTTACGCAGCTAATGCTTTGCACGTGGCTCTACCACACATGGATGTTCTGCGCACAACCGTGTACTACGAATAGCACACGCAGGTGCTACAGCCAGTGCCCGTTACCTCAAAGCAGGTGAGGATTGAGAAGCTAAACTCCAGTTCTATGGGCACGCTCTGTGTGGTCTGGAGCGTGCCCCCACGGCTACCAACAGTAAGATGTACAGTCAGAGTGTTATTGAAAATTGACAACACCCATTGTATTTTGTAGCCATGTTGTTCCATTGTTGATTACATACGCTGCACTTCTCCAGCGCATACAAGACTATACTAATGCAGACGTACGTTTTTCCCAGCGCTCTCCTTACGAAAATCAGGCTTTGATGGTTGGGGTTCAACTAACCATACTTTCATCTACACGTGATACATATCTTCCTCATCTCATTTTGATCATGAGGTCGTTTATTGCTGTTCTAAATTAAACAGATTGGAAGGTACACACGTAAGGTATTAAAAATAAATTTATACATACTTAAATTAATAAAAGATTAATGGAAACGATTATAAAAAAAAAGATTAAAATTTTACGGACACAAAAAAAACTTTAATTTTTAACGGATTTTTTTTGGAATTTTACGGACGATTTTTTTTATAGAATGAATGACAACCGGTTGACAGCAAATTTTTAAGACACTAAACAACAGTAGACCAACAGTAAATTAACCAAGAAGTCAGATAAATATTTCAAAGAAATCAGAAAGGATATTGAGAAAACCAAATAAACCGAGAAAACTTAATGAACTAACCAAATTCAGATAACTAATTACGGACTTTAAGGGCTTCAATGAATAGTAAAAACAGAACAACGGGTGGATAGAAGAAAGGAGAAAAGCCTACAATGAGTGAATGCTGAAAATGTGGGCTTCTAGAAACGTCTAAAGTCACCTCACGTGATCTAATATTGGTCCTAAACGAGAAAAAATTTAATCATATTATACGTATTCATAAGTTTTAGTTTGTAATCAATATGATGAAACAAAGAAATAAATAAAGAAGGTCTAAATTTGATTGTGAGCCTTGTATATATATGATGAATAACAGCTTCATAAAGAAGATGGAGTCTAATCAAAATATTAACAGACAAAAAATACACAAGGCTAAAAATAGAATGCCAGAGTATGGTCTTATATAGGCTGTTAAAAAGAATATGCATATTTAGATCTACATTGAAGACAACAATGGCTGGGTTAAGGCCTACATTATAGCATAAAAGAAATGAAAAAAAATAATCTTCAAATTCCTTTACTTTAATATTTTTCTTTTATTTCAAATAAAACGTGTCTTAAAATCATCTTGGCCTAAAAATTTTATGAGTACAATAATATTTCCTCATAAATACGACTGCATACTTAACCCTTTCATTACCAACGTCCGGAAAATAAGACGTCGATTATTTTACGTAGTTACAACATCCGGTTTACCGGACATCCGTAAGTTATGCATAAATTGCTAACGTCCGGATAACCGAAAATTTACAAAAATAATTTTTAAACAAAAATTAATGGAATAATGTATTTTGAAACCGCCTCCGTGGCGTAGTGACTAGCACGCTGCCTGCAAAGCGAAAGGTCCCGGTTTCGATTCCCGGCTAGGGTCTGGAAATTTTAACAAGTTAAAACCACCGTTAAGGTACCAAAACCCATAGTAGGTGCTAATGACCAAGCTGTCGATGCGACTATTTTTTTTCTTTTTTTTATCCCTAATGTGTGTACGTTGCAATCTGTTCCAATGCAGAACAATAAGCAACCCTATGACCCAGTGAGATGAGGATGATGTGTATGTCATGTAAATGAGGTATAGTCTTGTACAGACCCAGGTGGACCGTTCCTGGGAGAGTATGGTTAATTAAACCCCAACCATTAAAGTACACCGATAACCACTGTCTAGTATTCAAATTCGTGTAAAAGTAACTATAGTGCGGGTCCAAGCTCAGTGTAGCTGCGGGGGGGAGGGTGAAGGGTACGGATGAGGTATAATGAATGAGTGACGCATGCTAGGAATACGATTGTTGTATTACTCTAATCTGCCCATAACAGACAGGTAGAGTGTCAAGTTATTTACACTCAATCTGTTCGTTGCAGGGCTAAAATAAATAGTTCTGTTTCTTATCACATGGTCAGCCAATTAAATGACTGAATTATTTAAGAACAGAAGAGGTAGAGGTGCAAAAGACACTAATCAGAGTTATCTCCTCTGAAAGTAATGAATTTCATTATACAGCCAGACCCTGTGGTGAATGAAGTGAAGGTGTCATTTGCGGATTGGAGAGTATGTGCTTTTCAGAAGGCCCGGCATGCTGATAAGCGTACTTTTCCACTCAAAGAGGAAGGCAATGGTAAACCACCTCACTCCTCGTTTTACTTAGAAAAACCTCTACAGGTTCAAACCAGCCTTTTGGCTGATGACCTAAACAACATTACTCTAATAAAAACATTCGTCTTCAAACTTTCCGTATTTAACATATTTGTTTGTATTTATTACATTTATTCATTTACATATTTTGATATAAATTGGTAAGTTAAATATTATGAATCTGACCAAGTTAAAACCCGGTAGGTATTTGTTAAATTAATGTGCCGGATGATAAGAATATTTTTTTAGTCCAGTTAGTACACGCTACTACTACAAATGCATCAGATGTGAAATACTACAACTCATTCATTCTCCCACTACTATAGCAACGCATTACATTCCTTCCAACTACACGGAGCTGGGACTCAAGCTATACCTTTACTAGGATTTGAACCAGGAACCTTCGTTTCCGAAAACCAGCTGTGATGACTTTACCTCTAGACCAATCCGGTAGGTCAGATGCGACTTTAAATAAACTAAAAAAAACTATTTTGAATATTATTAGTGTCAGAACGCTTTTTTTATTAATATAATACAAATTAATTTTTACAGGAAATTTTTCTATAACGTTGAAATTTTGGTTGGCATTGGGTAAACTTAAGCCTGCAAGTTTTCGAAATAAGGGCTAGCACTTTTTGTACACCCTTATTCAAATTAAATGGCTTTAGAGGAAACTTTTAAATATTGTTTCAGCACTGAAAGAATAAATTTTCAGATAAAATGCTTTATTAAAAATCTTTTATTGTCCTCAGAATTATTCTAGTACAGAAAATCAATTTTTGAACTATTTCTGTTCATGTTTTAATGAATGCAGTCTCGTAGAACCATTACAAAAGTAAATAAATACTGCAGACTTATAAAAATAGTAAACCATTAAGGGCACCGGTGCAGGCAAAAATCGAAAAAAAATAAATTTTTAGGTTTTAATGCTAACATACAGTTTGAAATTCCCTCTTTAAAATGGTGGTAAAATTGTGAAACTACGTAGATTAAAAGTATTAAAAATTAATTTTTTTCTGAAGCCTTGCATGTCTCCTGAACTCGCCATTTTAATGATTATTTATTTTTAACTTTTCCTTAATTTCTTGTGAATATTTTTTGTAAATATTTTGATAGCGTTTGCTAAATATTTTATTTATCTCTTTGTATTATTATTTGAGTTGGTTAACCTGATTTTCAAATGTTCTAAACAGAAGTGAATGTTTGTTTTGGTTACTGTGAGTTTGTTTACATTTTTTGTTTATTATTCTCAAGTGATTTTACAAAATGCCTAGAATAAAAAGTGCTTATAAGAAACGAAAAGGTCCAGATGTATGTAAAAGGTGGAATAAAGTTCGAACTGTAAATTTGGACCCGTGTAATAACCCTAGTGTTAAAATGTTCTAGTTTATATTCACCTAACCTATCAAAACCTCAGTGTTCAAACTTTTCACCTAACCTATCGGAACCTCAGTCTTCAAACTGTGTTGGCAAAACTTCAAGTTCAAAAGACAAATTGGGTGAGTTAAAAAATAATTATAACAAGTATTTTAAAGAAAATGGTTTTCAATATGACATGGTTGATTTGAAACAGTTGCAACATTCCCTCCAAAATATTGGTAATTGTAAATTCTGTAATGGTAGTTTAGTTATTAGTAAACGCAAGGTAGCTGGCCTCGCTGCTAATGTACGGATTTCTTGCAATAAATGTGGTAAAGAAGAAGTTTTTTGTAATTCAAAAACAATACAATATGATAATAAAAAGTATTATGATGTCAATGTCAGGCTTGTGTATGGCATGAGGTGCATTGGCAAGGGAAAAACATCTGCCACAATGCTGTGTGGCGTGATGAATTTACCAGAGCCACCGTTTAGATTTTTTACTCATGAGCAGTTACTTCTCACTGCTTCTGAAAAGGTTTGTAAATCTTATATGAAAAAAGCAGTGGAAGAAGCAGTTTATGAAAATGACAACAACAGGGATTTGGCAATAGCATTGGATGGCTCGTGGCAGAAACGCGGACATACGTCGCTCAATGGTGTGCTTTCTGCCACCTCAGTTTCAACTGGGAAAGTGCTCGATATAGAAATTATGTCGAAGTTTTGTAAATGCCCTGATAAATTACAACTTCACGAAACCACATGTATTGCTAATTACACTGGCACAAGTGGTGGAATGGAAGTTGCAGGTGCACTGGCTATTTTTAATCGGTCACTTTCTGAATATAATGTGCGCTATCTTCATTATCTTGGAGATGGGGACTCAAGAGGTTTTGATTCTGTACAAGTAGCCAGGCCTTATGGTGAGGAAGTTGTTATTCAAAAAGAAGAATGTGTAGGGCATGTACAGAAAAGGTTCGGAAGAAGATTACGTGAGCTGAAGATTAAAAAAAAGCCAATCCTTGCTGACGGTAAGTCGCTTTCTGGTAAAAATCGTTTGACAGATGCAGCTATTACCAGACTGCAAAATTACTATGGATTAGCAATTAGAAGAGCTGCAGGTAGAGGTGTTCAAGCTATGAGAAAAGAAATTTGGTCATCATATTTCCATGTATCTGCTACGAATGAAACACCTGAACGACATGCTCTATGTTCGACTGATCCTGACAATATATGGTGTAAATTCAAAATAAGTCAATTGGAAAATAAACCATATGACCATACACAACATTTTCATGTTCCTGCAATGATTATGGAGTGCATCAAACCAATTTATAAAGATTTGAGTGAAACACATTTATTACAGAAGTGTGTTCGGGGTAAAACTCAAAACTCAAATGAATCGTTAAATAATGTTGTGTGGTCCGTTATACCTAAAAGAACATTTGTTGGAATAAGAACTCTTAGATTAGGTGTTTATTTGGCTGTGAGTGTTTTTAATCAAGGGAATGTTGCAAAATGTGAGGTATTAAAGGAATTAGGTTTAGAGCCTGGAAACAATTTTGTGAAAGTGATGACGAAATGTGATGAGGTTTGTGTGAAGGAAAGCATAATGGACTTAGAAAACTTAGAAAATAAAATTAGACATAAGAGATCAGTAGCTAGGAAAAGATTAGAAGATGCATATGAAAGTCAAGAAGACCCAGATAACCCTTCATATTCAGCAGGGAACTATTAGTGTAAGTAAAAATAGATTTTTCTTACTATCTAATTTTTAACGCTCATTTCCCGTAAAACTACTATTTTCAACTTTAGGAACACATAGATCAATTGCTATTTAATATTTTTGTTTCAAATTTTCAGGGATTAATGTATGTCTATAGATCTAACTTTTAACATATGCTCATTTAAAAATATCATATTGGAGGGGAGAAAAAAAATTTTTTCTTCTTTTTCATGCTCGGCAGGTATATATTTTTTTTGAAAATTCATGAAAAATTCTGTACTCAAGAAAATTGAAAAAGGATATGTGACAAAATAGGAAAAGATACACAGATTCATTTAAAAAAAAAAAGTTGAAGCTATCTAAAGTAGTTCCAGAGATATGTGTACCTACGTTAACATTATAGGTATAGGCTGCACCAGTGCCCTTAAATGGAATTCGTAGGCAACATGCAAACATAAGAAAAACTATATACTCTACCTACATAGCACGTGTTTCAATTTGATTAAAATATCAAGTGTGCTAAGAATTTTATTCTTCCGTGAATCGCAATGTACTTTAATATTGCATGAAAACCTAGCGCTACAAAATAATCAAAGTAACTTTTAAGATATGAAAAATGCGGTTATTATCACATCCATACTCTGGATTTATGAAAGTATGTTACCATTGTAAAGAATAGTAATTACGCACGCGCTCCGCGCGGCCGTAATTGTTAGCCACAGTGAGATTGTAATAATTATTATTCTAGGGGGTGGTTCCATCGTAACAGTTATTAAAGTACATATTATAAAATAATATGACAAATTTTTTTTTACGTCTGACTGTTTTGCAATTTATGCTAATGCATAAATGGTGGAGGATGATGATTTATGCGAAAATGAGTGATGAAAAAATGTCAGACCTGACCGGGAATCGAAGCCGGGATCTCGGCTTAGAAGCCAGTTGCGCTAATCACTACGCCAACGGGCCGGCCGTATGACAATATAAATATAAATATAAATAAAAATACTGTCTGGTCTATAACTTGATGGCCTCCCGCAGAGAGGAGCAGAATCGGCCCACTCTACTAGCTTTCTCAATAACATTTCATTATGTACTACTACAAACTAGTACACTGGAATTGGTACTGATATGTAATGTTGTTTAGGTCAACAGCCGAAAGGCTGGTTTGAACCTCTAGAGGGTTTACTAAGTAAAACGAGGAGTGAGGTGGTTTACCATTGCCTTCCTCACTGAGTGGAAAAACACACTTATCAGCATGCCGGGCCCTCTGAAAAGCACACATTTTCCACTCTGCAAATGACACTTTCACTTCATTCACCACAAGGTCTGGCTGTATAATAAAATTCATTACTTTCAGAGGAGATAACTCTGATTAGTGTCTTTTACACCTCTACCTCTTCTGTTCTTAAATGATTCAGTCATTTAATTGGCTGACCATGTGATAAGAAACAGAACTATTTATTTTAGCCCTGCAACAAACAGATTGAGTGTAAATAATTTGACACTCCACCTGTCTGTTATGGGCAGTTACAATACTTAATAACATTTAAAATAACATTCCTTTCCACACTTCAAATTGTTTTACCCTGCTTTCGAACGGTCGACATGATAAACTTATAATACACGGATAGATAACTAATGTATTACAACACTACAGAATAATGAATAAAATGTGAAGAATTAAAATGAAAAGAAACGGAATGAGTTTTAACGAATTAAAATACTTTTATTCATATAAATGTAACCTAAAACGTAAAAACAGAATAGCCAAATCAAAACAATATTTCCTGTACCACTCGTCGCGTAATAAAATAAGGACTGTGTATTCCAATGAACTACGAGTGTTAGTATGTTTTTAGGATTGTAACAGAGAAACTGGGCATGCGCAGTAGTTGTTCACCCTCTTACATTTTTTTTGTCTCAAACAAAGTTCATTTCTTGACTAACCATCAGTACATAATGAAAACTGGGCATGCGCAGTAGTTGTTCACCCTCTTACATTTTGTCTCAAACAAAGTTCATTTCTTGACTAACCATCAGTACATAATGAAAACTGGGCATGCGCAGTAGTTGTTCACCCTCTTACATTTTGTCTCAAACAAAGTTCATTTCTTGACTAACCATCAGTACATAATGAAAACTGGGCATGCGCAGTAGTTGTTCACCCTCTTACATTTTGTCTTAAACAAAGTTCATTTCTTGACTAACCATCAGTACATAATGAAAACTGGGCATGCGCAGTAGTTGTTCGCCCTCTTACATTTTGTCTCAAACAAAGTTCATTTCTTGACTAACCATCAGTACATAATGAAAACTGGGCATGCGCAGTAGTTGTTCACCCTCTTACATTTTGTCTCAAACAAAGTTCATTTCTTGACTAACCATCAGTACATAATGAAAACTGGGCATGCGCAGTAGTTGTTCACCCTCTTACATTTTGTCTCAAACAAAGTTCATTTCTTGACTAACCATCAGTACATAATGAAAACTGGGCATGCGCAGTAGTTGTTCACCCTCTTACATTTTGTCTCAAACAAAGTTCATTTCTTGACTAACCATCAGTACATAATGAAAACTGGGCATGCGCAGTAGTTGTTCACCCTCTTACATTTTGTCTCAAACAAAGTTCATTTCTTGACTAACCATCAGTACATAATGAAAACTGGGCATGCGCAGTAGTTGTTCACCCTCTTACATTTTGTCTCAAACAAAGTTCATTTCTTGACTAACCATCAGTACATAATGAAAACTGGGCATGCGCAGTAGTTGTTCACCCTCTTACATTTTGTCTCAAACAAAGTTCATTTCTTGACTAACCATCAGTACATAATGAAAACTGGGCATGCGCAGTAGTTGTTCACCCTCTTACATTTTGTCTCAAACAAAGTTCATTTCTTGACTAACCATCAGTACATAATGAAAACTGGGCATGCGCAGTAGTTGTTCACCCTCTTACATTTTGTCTCAAACAAAGTTCATTTCTTGACTAACCATCAGTACATAATGAAATGTTATTGAGAAGGCTAGTAGTGGGCCGATTCTGCTCTTCTCTGCGGGAGGCCATCAAGTTATAGACAGACAGTAGCTAATCAAAAGGGTGCTTGTCAGTATATCAAAAGTCAAATGGGTTAGTATAGGGAGGGCAAGGAATTTTAGAGAATCAAGAGCCAATATCCGACCTAACAATACAGTGGAAAACCTCTTATCCGGACTCTCTTTATCCAGTTACAATAGAAAAAGCCTGAATTAATATGGGATGAATCAAATTGTTGGAATTAGTAAAATACGATTAACATTATTTGAATTTGATATGTTTGTTTTGTTTGTTTTGTTTTAGGCTATTATTTTTATTTTAAATTTTATACATGACCCACCGGGTTGGTCTAGAGGTAAAGTCGTCGCCAAAATCTGCTGTTTAACAGCTGATTTTCGGAGACGAAGGATCCTGGTTCAAATCCTAATGAAGGTAGTTACTTTTATACGGTTTTGAACGCTAGACAGTGGTTACCGGTGTATACTTTGATGGTTGGGGTTCAATTAACCATACTTTCTCAGGAATGGTCGGCCTGAGTCTGTACAATACTACACCTCATTTACACATCTTACATATCATCCTCATCTCATTGGGTCATGGGGTTGCTTATTGTTCTGAATTGAACAGATTGCAACGTACACACATTAGGGATTAAAAAAAAAATTTATACTAACGTGTTTTTTAATTTTATTTTGATCATTTTCTCTTTTGTGTGACTTATTTTTTTATGTAATAAGTGATGTAAATACCATTGGTATTAACTGTTCTTTCTTTTTGTTTTTTTTATTAGTGCTATTATTGTCTTATTGTAGTTTTATTTTGTGCTATGTATTTTTTTGTATTTAGAGTATTCCTCCTCCAAGCACGGGCTTTGCTCTTTTGGGGGAATAATAAATTAAATGAAATAAATAAATAAATAACATAACTATCCGGATTCAAATAAATGAATATTGAGAATGATGCAGAGAGCAGCACATGGGAAGGATGTCAACTCTAGGGATACATCTAAAAGTCCAATGGTATACTGCCCGGCCGGTAGCTGTGCACGTAGCGTGTGAGAGAGATAGAATGACAGGACGGCAATAGTTATTCCCTTTTTGAAAAACATCACGTCGCAGTGTACACAGTTTGTATTTATGTACCACATTGTATACAAATTGTACGCAGTCTAAAAATATAGCCCAATTAATCATCATTCTGAATCATCATAGAATGTTGTTGTTTAGGTCATCAGCCTGTAGGCTGGTTTGAACCTGTAGAGGTTTTACTAAGTAAATCGAGGAGTGAGGTGGTTTACCATTGCCTTCCTCACTGAGTGAAAAATTACCCTTATCAGCATGCCAGGCCCTCTGAAAAGCATATAGTTTCCACTCTGCAAAAGACACTTTCACTTCATTCACCACAGGGTCTGGCTGCATAATGAAATCCATTACTTTCAGAGGAGATAACTCTGATTAGTATCTTTTACACCTCTACCTCTTCTGTTCTTAAATGATTCAGTCATTTAATTGGCTGACCATCTGATAAGAAACAGAACTATTTATTTTAGCCCTGCAACTAACAGATTGAGTGTAAATAATTTGACACTCCACCTGTCTGTTATGGGCAATCATAGAATGATGAATTACAATTTTCAGTGTGGTGACTGAATTTCGTGTCTAAAGTTAGGTTATTCCTCGGTTTATTGTAAGTTTCAAGCTTTTCGTGCGTAAAATTTAATTTAAAAATTCAGTGATATTTAATTTGCAATAATCACAGTCAATGTTAACAGTTTCGTGACAGGATTTCATGTATGAAGTTAGGTTATTTTCTCGGTTTATAGTTAAATTTGTTTATTGTAAGTTTCAAGTTTTACGTGGTACGTAAAATTTAATTTAAAAATGGATGATTTTGATAAATGTGTAGTGGGTAAGTTGGTGTACCACTTTCATTTAACAGAACACCGGCTTCTGACAGCCGCGTTACTACGTGCAGCGCTGAAAGAAAGAATTGAGTTTAAAGGTAGAAATTTAATGGCTTTCTAATACATTTAAGATAAGCAAAAATGTGAAAACTATTTATAAATTAATTAATAACACAAGAAAAGAAAAGAAATAATTATATTATGTAAACATATTCATTAAAAATTTTCCGTAAAAACGAAGCACAACTTCGTATTTTAAAATTTCGTATAAATTAAAATAAATCTATAAAATGTTGCATGAAGCGAAATTATTCACAGTAAAAACATGGATAGAAAACAGTAGTAGATATTTTCAGGTTGGTTAATAGCGCGGGAACACAGCGATGTCTCAATGTGCACAGCTATACGCTGTTCAGTATATGCTCCAAAGGGGAAGAGAAACTTGGTAGACCTAAGATGAGGTGAATGTAAATTTTATTTGTGAGTTCGAAGCAGGCATATGCCTAGCCTTGTTCACAAGAAATAATTATGAAGAAAATAAAAGTAATACTTAAGAATTAGTTTTTTTTTTTTTTATTTCATATCAGTGTTTAAATTCAGAGTAAATTTTATTTGTGAGTTCGAAACAGGCATATGCCTAGCCTTGTTCACAAGAAATAATTATGAAGAAAATAAAAGTAATACTTAAGAATTCGTTTTTTTTTTTATTTCATATCAGTGTTTAAATTCAGAGAACAGCCCGTTCTTTACTGTTTACATTAGGTAATTAAATATTTATTACAAATTATCAAACAGCTTTAAAATTATTCAAGACAACCCAGTCAAGAATAATTACCAAGCTATTAATGTGACTTAAAATAAACTTTAAAAAACCTAGAAATTTTATTAACGTATAGAAATCAATAAAATGACGCTGGCAAATTAAAATGACATTTGCAAGATAAGTATACTGGAATATGGTTAAACATTAACCACAACTTAAAAACCAATTTAACAATGACATACATTAACAATATAAGGTGAGAATAAACACAGCAAAAAGTTCATGTCTTCAATTAATTTTTTTTAAATGTCAAAACTATTTATAATTTGTATAGAAATGTAGTACAACTGAATAATTTACAGTAAATTACAAAATGATTATAGGTTGGTTTTTCAGATCTATTATAATTTGAATGTACTGATTTAAATATGTTCTACATAAATAATTAAAAATAATTTTTTTTTTAAACTTAATGTGTGTAACAAGATGTTGCTTAAGGCGAGACTGTATGATGGTTTTAACTGAAAATTTCGAATTTCGGTTCTTTGTTTTTTCAAGAGTTCAGACCGAGATCAACCACTAAAACATTAAATTACGTGAAAAAAATTATTTTAATGAAAAAATTAAGTGTTTAGGAGGTTTACCCAGAAAAATTATCGTGTCATCAAGAATGAATATTTTTCATAATTTTATACCGATCATTTTAGAGCAAGCCAAACAAAAGTCGATTTTCATTTTGTAACTCATGATTAAAATAAGGTTATGGTTTTTGAGGTTAGTTTTTTGTTTATTTTTAATGTTTTATTACTAGTTTTAGGTTATATTGTTAATTATTTGCATTGGCAAGAGAAAGATGTGTGAGTATTTCACACCAGATTTTTTACGTTATTTTTCATCTGGAATTTTTTCTTAGAAAGAAAGCCGATCCCATCACTGAAGACTGGCTACAACTCTTGTAAATTTCTCTTTATCGTAAACCACCACATAAAATAATGTGCATACACATGTTTGTTCAGTCTATAATATTCTTCAACCATGAACATTTTCTCCATCCAAGTCACTATCAACCCTCAAATTTGCCCACATTAAATCTGAGAGGCTCATACACATATCACCTCCATATAAATTACCAGAGTCGGCAGTCTCTGCCTTCTTTTGATCGTGCTAATAAACACATGTGCCCATAACAGACAGGTAGAGTGTCAAATTATTTACATTTAATCTGTTCATTGCAGGGCTAAAATAAATAGTTCTGTTTCTTATCACATGGTAAGCCAATTAAATGACTGAACCATATAAGAACAGAAGAGGTAGAATAAATACATACATACTTAAAAAAAAATAATCCAAATAATAATAATAATAATCCAAATAATAATTCAAATAGGCTTGAATAATAAATTCATCATTTTTATTGATGTTAAACATCATCGGTTTATTGCTTTATATAATGATGTTTTAGGTGTACTGTGACACTAATCAGAGTTATCTCCTCTGAAAGTAATGAATTTCATTATACAGCCAGACCCTGTGGTGAATGAAGTGAAGGTGTCATTTGCAGAGTGGAAAATATGTGCTTTTCAGAGGGCCCGGCATGCTGATAAGCTTACTTTTCCATTCAGTGAGTAAGGCAATGGTAAACCACCTCACTCCTCATTTTACTTAGTAAAACCTCTACAGGTTCAAACCAGCCTTTCGGCTGATGACCTAAACAACAATCAACATATGCTTCGTAATCATACTTCTCAAAACATCAACGTTCGTAAAATGACCAGTCAACCAAATCCGGAGGAGCATTCTTCTGAATACCCACATCTCGAAAGAAACCTTCTAAACAATACATTTACTGCCTACTCAAAAGTCCATATTTCCACCCCATACAGAAGAACAGAGTAAATAAATATCTTAACAAACCTGTATCCAACAGGATGCCCATAACAGACTGTTGGAAGAATGTTAAATTATTTCCATTCAATCTGTTAGTTCCAGGGCAACAAAAAATAGTTCTGTTTCTTATCACACGGATCAGGCAATTAAATGACTGTGAAGTATTTCAGAACAGAAGAGGCAGAGGTGTAAAAGACACTAGTCAAAAGTTATCTCTTCTGAAAGTAATAAATTTTATTATACAGCCAGACTCTGTGGTGAATTAAGTGAAGATGTCATTTGGAGGTGTTAGAAATAATTTTTATTGCTTTATATAATTACAATGATGTTTTATGTTGGTATTATGAGCGGTGGTTATGTTAGAAACGGAGGGAAAAAGGGAGGAGTGCGTCTCACGTTTGCAAAACGTGCAGATGTGAGTGTATGTGGTGTAAAAGTATTGGCGGTTATTAAAAAAATTTTTTAATATACATATATACCAGTGTTTTATTGCTTTTGATCTGTCATCCTTGAAAAGTAATTCAAAAAAAAAATTTTTTTTGCATCCAGGAGACTCCAAAAGGAGTATAGGACATGTCAAGATAAAACTGATAAACTGAAAGTTTATCACCAATAATAAATTCATCACCTACCGCCAAAAAATTGTTTCTGCTACTGCTTACTTCAGTAGGCCATGAACCCCATTGAATCAAATATCACACAAAATTAAAAAGTCCAACACAATGATAAATTCATCACTTACCAATAATTTTTTCCCGCTACTGATAACTCAGTAGGCTTGTCATGAACCCCTTTGTATCAAATAGTACACAATAATTTGTTTCATTAGAAGTTAAATACTTTTCAACCAAAACTATTTAGAAAGGAATTCGTGCACACTGTACAATGTTTCATCAATCAAATATTGTTTTAGCTTTTATTTAAAATGACTTAAATTGTCACAACTTTTTAAACCTTGTGGCAATTTATTGATGTATTTTCTACCTGCATAAGTTGGTTTTTGTTCAAACAATTTAGTGTTGTGATTAGCAATATAATAATCGATTCTGTTTCTTATGTAGTGGTTGTGAGCATCTAAATTCTGTAAAAAGGTATTTTTTCTTTACATACATTATCACTTCAAAAATGTACAAAGAAGGAACTGTGAGCAATTGCAGCTCTTTAAATAGTGATCTGCATGAGGTAAGGTGGTTGACTCCCATCGTACACCTAACAGCTTTTTTCTGTATTTTAAAAACTCTTTCCATGTTACACTGTGATGAATTACCCCATACTAATATGGCATACCTGATATGAGATAAAATTAAACCAGTCATTTGTATAAAAAGATTTTTATACAAATGACCTATAAAAAGAGTTTTATACAAATGACTGAAGATGTATCATCTTCGGTAAATTATAAATAAGTGAGATAAAAACTTTTTTAGTTTCAATTTTTTTATTTACTATGATGATGGTGGATCCACCGAAACACGTGTAAGTAAGAATAAAAATAAAGGTGACGCAGTTTGAAGGGAAGGTTGGTGAAATTGTTATATAAATTCATTATACGAAATAGAAATAATTTCAAACTTCAGGATCCATTATAAAGATTTACAATACAATAAAACAATATAAATCACTTGCCCAAACACTGATTTCATTTTGTATGCTTTTACCAATTCAGTCCTACTGAATAGTAAGCTAATGAAATTTTTTTTAAGTTACAGTTATTATATTGGATCACATCGATTAAAAAAACACAAATAAATAAACACATAAAATAGTACAAAAAATTTAATGAAAATAAATTTGAAAAAATTAAAATTAATTAATTTAATTATAGATCAGAAAAAAGGTAATAGGAATATCTATTGAACTTATATAATTACACTAGCGGTACCCGGCACACGTTGCTACGCCCAAGAACAAAAAACATGTTTTTATGGAAAATATGAAATTTATTTTATTTTATCTAAGGCCCGTTAGCGTAGTGGTTAGTGCAAGTGGTTTCTACGCTGGGGTACCAGGTTCGATTCCCGGTCAGGTCTGGCATTTTTTCATCACTCATTTTCATTACCATCATTATCCACTGGCTGTATTAGCAGAAATTGCAGAACAGTCAGATGTAAAACAAAAAAAAACTAATGCTAGGGGCATAAAATGATAATTGTAAACATCACTAATATGACCGATGCACAACTAATATTGACATAAAAAATACAGGTTGGTGGTAGAAGGGTGAACATTTAGGAGTGTATGTATTTTTAATGTCACATTATAAAAAAATAAAAATTTTGTCCAAAAAAATGTTAAAAAAATTTTTTTGGGGTGGACCACCCTTATCACTTAGGGGTATAAAAAATAGATAAAAACCTATTCTCAGACCAACCAAGTGTACATATAAAATTTCATCAAAATCGGTTAAGCTGTTTCGGAGGAGTATGGCAACTAACACTGTGACACGAGATTTTTACATATTAGAAATAGATTAGATTAGATAGTTACGAATATCAAAAACTTTTAATGGGAATTTTTCATCAAAAAAATTATCATTCTTTCAATTTTTGTACTTTTCAAACCGTTTTATTTATTTATGAGGTTAATCCATTAAATTGAGCACTGACTGTATTAACAAATGCTTCATGTTAATAAACAATTAGCCTTACCATTTCAATACAAGCTGATATTTTCACTGCCGGCTCCAGATCTGCTGAAATCCAATTTCCTAAATAATGTACTTAAATTTTAACCTGGTAAATAGGTTGATGTTTAATAATTAGGTCAAACTGAGTATCAGGAACCTTATTGACCCACTAACACCTTCGTTTGCATTAGGTTGATTTTCAGAACAATATCCTACTTCCTGTTTAGAAATTTAATCCATCAAATACTAAAGCTTCCTGCTGAATCTACAAAAATGACTAATAATCATCATATTGTACTTCATTCACCCTTACAGTGCCATGGTCCTAATTTATGACGACATCCACAGTTCAATCAAAAAAATGTCAGCGTCCTTTTATTAGTACGTTGACTAAAAAATTCATAGAATTTTTGTTTTTCACTCAATTTTTATCTGTTTTTATATTTTACTAGCATGCCCTGTCGCAGCTTTGCACACAAACAATGGTGTAATTATTTTTTTTTAAATATGTAGCAGAAATTGTGTAGCTGCTAGATCGACTGTATACTCCAATGTACACGCACGCGCGCGCGCGCACACACACACACACATACATACTTACTTTTATAAAATACTCAACAATATAAAATCGTATCTACATAATAAAATACAATAAAATTATCATGTGATGTTGTCACCAGCTGATCCTTAGCACCATGTCGCTATTTGCTAAATCATATGACTTTATTTAGTTTTTTTTTTTTTTTTAGTAGGTTACTTGGTCACCAGAGACGATACAGTCTCTATCAAAACCATTAAGCGGACAGAAACCGCGCCGATCCTCCCACAGGAGAGGGCGCTATTAAATCACAACTTTGTTTTCTTTTGCAAATTTAAAAATTTCCCTGTAAGCAAGCCCGTTATCTTTACGTATTATACCTTGTACATCATATACAATATCAGGATCAGTTCTCCACAAGTCGAGTCTCAGTCTCTCCGAAGCTTCAAACAATAATGGGCAATCAAATATCAAATGGTTTAAGTCTTGTCTGACCACGCCGCAGTCGCACGCGGCAGAACCAATCACATTTTTATCCGCCAGATGTGCTCTACAGCAAGTGTGACCAGATTTTATTCTGTTGATCAGAGTAATAAACTCTCTAGGACCTCTAGAATTTGCAAACCAAGGTTTGTTCAAACCAACTTTGGAGTTTTCAAAGTAAAATTTTCCCTTAAAATTGCTTTGTGATTTCAGGAAATTACGAGAATCAGATCGCAGAACACATTCGAAAAAGGGGAAAAGATTGTCAAACCTCACCTTAGGAATGTCTATAACATTTTTACCAAGCGCTGCTGACTTTATTATGACTTTATTTATGACAAATCTTTATTTGAATCACATCAGCTGGTTTAAAAGCCTTAATGTTGGACATAAGCATTAATTTCAACCCTTTAGGGCTAACTTTTTAAGGGTTTCAATAGCCTGTATACAGAAGATGTTGAGTTCTTTCCTTATCTCGGTATTCCTCTAACGATCTTCTCTACTACACCCATATGTATGTCGAAGAAATTTCATTTCAGATGCTTGCAATCTACTCTGCTCTCGCTTTCATAGCACCCAAGTTTCACTGCCATAAAGTAGAGTTGGCACTGCTAATGTTTTATAAAATCTTAAAAAAGGTATAGAAAGTTCATAACAAAAATGTCTAGAGGAAAAAAGTCCAATCAATTAAGGTCATGAGTTATTATGTCCAATGTACAATAATGTCCACTTGTTAGAATGTCCAATTAACATTAACAACATTACAAGGAGGCCATAGAACAAACAACGTATTGAAGGATTACATTCAAAATTTCAAAGAATGATTTCTGGCCACCAGCATTTGGAGATTTTTAGATTATGTCATAAAGACACAAAATGATACACAGAATACAATAATTCAAATTGAAAATCGTTATTGAAATTGAAAATATAAACATAAGGCACCCGATCAATAAGAAATACTTAACAAATCAAAGGCGAATTGAAGAGATTGAAGAATAATAATATAATGCAATATCTATGAGCTTTCCTACCACATGAAGAAAATTAGAAAATATATTTTTTATTTTGAAAAAATGTTTTGCACATATTAATTCGCTTCTATATGTAATAAATTTATCTGCATATTTTATGTTACTGGTTTTAATTAATAAAGGAATTTAAAAATCACTTTTTCACACTAAACTAGGCTCTGTAGAGAAAAACGCTTAAAATAAAAGCTAAAGATCTTAAATTTCCTATAAATTTAATTATAAAAACTTTTGTCATAAAATGCAAAAATGTGAAAAATTACACGAATAAACTTCTACTTCCAGTTGACCGATTTTGATGAAAATGTTCATGTCAGGTCCTCTAGTAGTACCTAACTTAAGTTTCAAGTTTCAACTTTGTATAATGTTCCGTTCTTGAAATATTTTGTACACACGCATGCGCGTGCACGCACACACACACACACAGACCAATCACACAAACATGTTTTTGGGGTTCAGGGGGTCTGAAAACTATAAAAAAATGTAGTAAAAACTCGATTTTGAAACATCGACATGAAAACAATAGGCCTACTTTCCTTCCAATTTTATTCATGTAGGCGAGAAAAAGTAATAAGGACGGCAGATAATTTTGTTACTGGAATTATAACACAAGTGGACATTTTTGTTACTGGACATTTAATAAAATTGGACATTATGGTAAGTGGACATTTCCCTGTCGACTAACTAACTAATAATCGATTTTACTGTTTATTGATACTGCCATAACACGATTGAAAGAATTTAAAGATGTAAAGCAAATCAATTAACAACTTACAATACTTGGATGTGAAATAAACAAACATTTCTGAATGAAATATACACATCTGATAAATTGTATTACTGTACTGTTTATTTCTGTATAGCAGTTAACGTTTAAAATCTCATTAACTAATGTAAAAAGATCATGTGGATAAAACAATACTAATAAATAAAATACAGAAGCTACAAAATTAATCATTCTGGTTTATTGAAGTTTTTTTAACAATAATTTCAGATAACACACGCTTTCCAATAATTTTTAATAATTGTTTTTTATGCCTGTAGTAACCCTATTTTAAAATTCAATTAAAGATTAAAGCAACATTTATTAATCGTATACATTTCAACTAAAAAAAAAAAAAAAAACAATTTGATTATACAAAAAGAAATTATAAATTTAATTAATAGATATTTTAATTTTTGCAAAATATATTAGGAATAACAAATAACATTCAAAATTTTAAAATATCCGTCTTTAAAAAAAAATCATACCTACAATTTAAGTAGTCATGTAAAATTATTTAATTTTAAAAGCAATCCACATTTTTCAAACATAATAAGACAAAATATTTTAAATATCTTGAATATTACAAAAGAAAATGGAACATGGAAAAAAGTAACACAAAATATTTTCTTTTAAATAATTCAAAATATTTTACTAAACATCGTTATATATATTTTTTACCAATAAATTAAATTAAATATAATTTTAACAAAAAAAAACTATAATTACAATAAAATTAGACATATTTTATTTATTTATTTATTTAATATATAATTATATAAATAATCATTAATAATAATATAATACAATAACACAGACTTATATAATGTCAAATACAGTACCTAATAACAAATTATATAACAAAAATAATAATACATAACCTCTAAATAATATACAATTTTATAATAATATAATAGAAACTAAATGCAACCTATTAAAAATATAGCATAAAGTAAAACATAACAGTACAATAAATCAACTACTTATAAAATTTCAAATATAATAAAATAATTAAGATATTTTCAAATAAAATATGGTACAATAATATACTTTCAAATACTGAAATTTAATTTTCAAAAAATAAACTTAATATAGGTTTTTTATTTAATAATAATTTTTTATTTGTATTAAGTTATATTCTAGCTGTATATTTAATAGTTTATTGGGTACTGTTATGTACAATTTCTTAGTAAATTATGAATATAATTTTATTAAAAAATAATAACCTTATTAGGAAGAGATATTTGAGTTACCTATCCATTTAATTAAAAATCCTTTTAGAATCCGTGAAAAAATATACGAATTCATTGTATTCACCCAGAAAGATTTTGTAACATATTCTTTCACGGATGATAAGAAATTGCACAAATTGTTGGGTTACTTACTTTTTTTTTTTTTTTTTTAAATTCCTAATGTGTGTACGTTGCAATCTGTTCAATTCAGAACAATAAGCAACCCCATGACCCTATGAGATGAGGATGATATGTATGACGTGTAAATGAGGTGTAGTCTTGTACAGACTCAGGCCGACCATTCCTGAGAGAGTATGGTTAATTAAACCTCAACCATCAAAGTACACCGGCAACCACTGTCTAGTATTCAAATCCGTATAAAAGTAACTACCTTTACTAGGATTTGAACCAGGAACCTTCGTCTCCGAAAATCAGCTGTTAAACAGCTGATTTTCGGAGACGACTTTACCTCTAGACCAACCCGGTGGGTTACTTACTTTAGGACTACTAAAAGGTTTTCAAGAAAACGGCCCACGAAAAGGAACTTATTTTCCATGGCGGTTATCAAACTATTTTTGAAATTCACGTTAGCATGTAAAAGAATTTTGTTTTACCAAACGTCTAATTAGCATTTATTGTATTGTACTTATAATACAGAATTTAAGTAAACATATTCGAGTATACTCAAACGGAAATATACTTAAATACATTTTTAAAGATATACAATAGAAAAACAACACAATAAAATTTATTTTTATAACTCAACATGATTGTAGTTTTTCCACAATTAACCTCACAAAATAATCATGGAAACATTTCCTCATTACAGATATATTTACTTGTCATTTCAGATTGTATATGATAATGTTAATGATATTTACTTACAGTTTTATCAATAAAAATTCCCATCAATAAAATATAATATTCATTACGACTTTTAGTTAAAACAAAATCTTTCCATCATTATTTTTAGTTGTCGAAACGAATCCCGAAATATCATATGATTACTAGCAGACGATGAAATCGTTCACGAGGGCCACAGCCGGTCCGAAGTAAACAAAATCTTATTTCTCTATAAAAACTTTGCGAAGTAAATGTAATACAAAAATAGTTTATACAAATTGGCATAGGCCTGCCTTATTTTAATAAATCAATAACAACGAATTTAAATCATAACTTAAATACTAAAATTATATTCACCCATGAAACTTTACATAATAAATACGTCGTATTTAATACATCCCTACTAATTGGCAGTGTCATTTTACTTTTAAAGGAAATATAAGTTGAATACTTACAACAAAGTATACAGCGGTTGTGTTTAGCATACTAATATTTTACAGGAAACTTTAATTACAGGTAGATTTCCTATTTATTAATATTGATGACATAAACAAACTTACAACACAATACAATATTTTGATAAGGTTATGTTACATAAATTTGCGGTTATGTTAAGGAAAAAATTAAGTTCAACTTTCTTTATAAAGTATTGTTATACATAACTTAAATTTGTATCAAAATATAATCATTTTTTACATAACATAATTTACAAAATAATAAAAAAATAAACGATTATTTAAACAGCTAGAATTTAACCCCAAAATTGAACTCTTACGAATTAATAACACTAATATAAATAAAATACTGTTACAATTAATAATTAATTAATTAAATAAAGTACTTGATATTTACTCATTTATTATTAAAATTAAAGTAATAATACAATAATTATAAAATATTCTCTGCTGACTAGTAAAAATTAAAATATGTTAGGTTAGTCTTTTAAACAAACCATAAGGTGAACTGCGACTCAATCACAGAATGATTTTATGAGAATTTAATTGTTCAATTACTATTGTATAAATTTATTAGGATTTTTTATTTATTAAAAATGTTTAGTTAACAATAAAATTTGTGAAATTATGACAAATCAAAATCATTCATTGATTTAGACCTTTCCATAAATAATATGCTCTTACCTCTTGTTTATCAATTTAGTATTAAATAAAAAAACATGAATTTCAGAATTTATTTTTGAATATTTTCTCAATCCATAAAATAAATTTGCAAGAACATTTCTTATTAGTTAACAGAACATTTTATCCCTACAACTTCAGGCTTACATACATTAAAAATTTGTTCAATGTAAATGACCCAATATTCTTTTATTAATATACTCAATTTAAAATATATTCATTATATACATATAAATATGGCTTCTCTGAGTAAAAAAATATTGTAACCACCTGCAGAGCAACAGGTTTTGGTTCCAGAGAGAAATTTTGATGATCATTATCAAAGAAGATTTTGTTAAATTTTTATTACTGGTCAATAAGTTTCTTGTCATGTAAAACACAATGAATTACTGAAATACTTAAACTCAATTCAGTATATAAAATTAAAGAAATTAAAACTTTCCAATGTCTAGGATTCTTAACCGTTGGTTCATTATAAACCATCTAAACCAACCACAATGGAAGTAACAACTCAGTGCAGTCAGTATAAAATAGCATGACAGCATTAGTTAAGCATGAAATCAAACAAATTTTCCTTCCTTTCCAAGCTACCTTCGAGAGGTTTTTTCATGACAGCAATTACATTTAGTTTTAATAGTGTTGTTGTTTGGGTCATCAGCCGAAAGGCTGGTTTGAACCTCTAGAGGTTTTACTAAGTAAAACGAGGAGTGAGGTGGTTTACAATTGCCTTCCTCACTGAGTGAAAAATTACGCTTATCAGCATGCCAGGCCCTCTGAAAAGCACATATTTTCCACTCTGCAAATGACACCTTCACTTCATTCACTACAGGGTCTGGCTGTATAATGAAATTCATTACTTTCAAAGGAGACAACTCTGATTAGTGTCTTTTGCACCTCTACCTCTTCTGTTCTTAATGATTCAGTCATTTAATTGGCTGACCATGTGATAAGAAACAGAACTATTTATTTTAGCCCTGCAACGGACAGATTGAGTGTAAATAAATTGACACTCCACCTGTCTGTTATGGGCATTTTTAATAGTGATCAAGGTGATTTAAAGGGACTGCCTTGGTAGTGATTAGCAATTATGGATCTAATGAATGCTTCTTAACAAATGGTAAAAGTTGACAAAAACAATTTAATTGACATAAATTTTGCCTACAACAGCCAGGTGGAGGGTTAAATTATTTACACTCTATCTGTTGGTTCCAGGGCTACAAAAAATAGTTATGTTCCTTATCACTTGGTCAGCCAATTATATGACAGAAGTATAGGCCAACTCATTCCAAATGAGATGTGAGTCGCGTATGCGCAGTAGCAAAGGAAGTAGTGGGGGGTTTCAGAGCCAGTGCATTTCCAGTCACCAAACAGTGAACATCCGTACAGTGGGTCAAAAAAGTAGTGTTTCGGTTTTGTAGTCCAGTCGGTTTCTTTAGAATAGTATCTAACATACTTTAAGACGTGATTTTCTTTTATGCGTTATCGAAAACCAGTTTATTTAAAACAGTGTAATTGTGTATACTATTTAAAATAGTGTTTCAGTGTTAGTTTTTTTTATCCGAGGCGGCGAGAAAAACTCATGTTCACTGTTAGCTTATTTAAAACAGTGTAATTGTGTGTTTATTTAAAATAACAGCATAATATTTTATTAACAGCACTATGAGCGTAATAGTACAAGAGAAAATTAAGTCTGTTTGTAACTAGAAATATAACAATAATGTGTGTGTACGTGTGTCTGTGTATGTGATAAACAGCACACAGAACTTTGTAGGCAGGCTGTTCCGCACTGACAAGTGTGGAGAGCAATATACCCCTCTCTTTCTAAATATTTCTTTCTCACTCAGTTGTTCTGCGCAACTCGAAATTCATTTGGATCTTGCCGGCCTGTATTCAAGAACAGAAAATATACAAGTGTAAAAACCGCTAGTCACAGTTGTCTCCTCTTAGAGTAATGAATTTCATTATAAAGCCAGACCATGTTGTGAATGAAATGCAGGTGTCATTAGCAGGGTGGAAAGTAGATGCTCTTCAAAGGGCTCAAGGCATGTTGATAAGCATACTTTTCGACTTAGTGAGGAAGGCATGGTAAACCACTTAACTCCTCATTTTACTCAGTAAAACCTCTAGAGGTTCATACTACAATAGCACAAACAGTTCCTAACCTGAAAGGTTTATAATTATCACATTTCATTGTTAAGTTAACAATAATTTCTTTATTTTAACCTTTACTATGGTTTTTTTTTAATATGAACAGACCAAAACTGATCATACGGTAAATTAAACATAACTTATTGGAAATTCTCCTCCGCTATTTTTATTATACAACAAAAAATTGGAATTTTTATGAAATAAATAATAATACACTAACGACCATCTCTGTGGCATAGTGGTTAGTGCATAACTCTACAAAACAGAAGGTCCTGGACTCAATTTCCAGTAAGGATCTGGAAATTATTAGGCAAGAACGCCATTCCATAACCCACAGTAATTGCTAATGACCAAGTATTGCTAATGACTAATGATCCAATGTAGGATTTTAAATTCTCTACATGTTTTATTACATACATTTTTGCCGTAAAATGCATATTAAAGCCGTAATCTTAAAAAAACAATATTTTTATGTGAAAACAGCCTCATCAAGAATTTCAGCAAACATGGTGCCTACCCTATCTTATAGAGCATAAAAAATTTAGTAAACCAGGTGATTTTAAAAAAAATTGTATTACCAGTTTTTGAGAAAAATCGCAAAAAAGTGAAAAATTTCACGAATAAACTACTACTTCCGGTTGACCGATTTTGATGAAAATGTTTGCGTCGGGTCCGGTAGTGGTATGTAACTTAAGTTTCAAGTTTCAGTTCGTACGTACGATGTTCCGTTCTTGAGATATTCTGTTCACACAGACACACACACACACACACACACACACAGACCAATCGCTAAAAACATGTTTTTTTGGGTTCAGGGGGTCTGACAACGTGTAGATCCGTTGAAAACTCGATTTCTTAAAATCTACATGAAAACAATACTTTCCTTCCTATATATTCACATAGGCAAGAGAAAGTAAAAATAATAAATAAAATGATATTAAAAGAAAAATTTATTTTCTCTTTTGAAGTTGATATTCTCAAAATTCCCTCCTCCTTTTAACTTGCTATCATGTTATTTCACACGGACCATTTTGAAATCTACACAGGACTTAACATATGGTATACCTTATATCCAATAAAAGTTAAAAACTTTTCAAAAATTGTTATAAATAAATCTTATTCATAACATTCTGTTACAAAAATTCAATTTAGTGAATGAGAGAAAACAACATTAGTATGGATTAAGGCTACCCCATGCCCTATTGGTTAGAGTGCAAGACTACACTGCTCATCATAAAGTAAAAAAATGTTGTTTTTTTTCAGTAGATGCGACTCAAAGTTGCACCTACTAAAAAAACCATTCGTTAAACTGTATAAAATGAATATATCCGTACATTGACCTAGGATACCGGACAACATTATCTATCAATTACCATTTCTATTAATGACCACAAAATCTTTACACACAAATAACATCACAACAAACTTACTCCTTTAAAATAAAACAAAAGATAACAATCGTAATGTATAAATCTTTACGTAAAAAAGAGATATATGTTATATTACAATAACAGTAAATGTTATTTAATAAAATAATATTGAATAGTATGATATTAATAAATATAATAAAATGGTAACTTTATTTCCAGTTGAAATTACCTAACATTTATGTTAAAAAATAAAAAATAAACAGAAAAAATGTTAATTATGTTATATAAACAATAAGAAATTATATTCTCTTTTGTTTCTATAACATTTAATTGTAATTAAAACACGATGATTACACGTCTTTAAATGTAATAAAATAATTAAGTTAAAAAATGAGCTAACACGACATAAAATATTTAAACATAATTTAAACGTTGCTAAATGTAATATGTTAATTTATGCAAATAAATAAAGAGATGATTATTTTAAGCATTACTGAATCGCAAATAAAAACCATTTAATTCAGAATAAAAAAAATATATAAATGAATCCTAATATTACATTCTCAGTACTTCATTTTTAAGTTTTATACATTAATCTTTTCATAGTTTTGCATAAAAGTGTTTAAAAATGCCACTACTAATCTTGGTTGATAAAATAATATCTTTTAGAAGCCTGCACAATGATTTTTCAATTTTCAATGCCTTTATTTTATAGAAATAATATCTGTTCTTTATTATGTCCATTAATGTTTTTACAATCAACCGAAGTATTTACATAAATGAAAGTTTAAAATATTCAAGTATTAATACAAGAAGATTAAATAACAATAAACAGCTGATTATCCACGGTGTGTAATTTTTGTACAAAAAAAATATCGAAAAGTAAAAAATGTAAATGATGTAACTTTATTTGTTTTATTTTTTATCCCTAATGTGTGTAAATTGCAATCTGTTCAATTCAGAACAATAAGCAACCCTATAACCCAATGAAGGATGATGTGTAAGCGAGGTGTAGTCTTGTACAGACCCAGGCCGACCATTCTTGAGAGAGTGGAGTTAAATTGAACCCCAGCTATCAAAAGTACACAGGTAACCACCGTTTAGTATTCAAACCCATACAAAAGTAACTACCTTTACTATGATTTGAACCAGGAACCTTCGTCTCCGAAAATCAGCTGTTAAACAGCTGATTTGCAGCGACGATTTTACTTCTAGACCGACCCTGTGGGTCATACATATTAAAAACACAAGATTATTCAAAATCGGTTAAGAATCGGAAATGCAAGATCTGACAGTGGGTTTCAGCACTCAAGATGTAGAAGTAAATGCCAACGAAAACATCACAGAAATTTGATTGTTATTATAAGATAAGATATTACAAATCAAAAGAAGAAAAATACTTTATTCTATTCAACTTTCCAGTACTAATTCTCGAACAAGACTTGTCTCGCCTTTACTAGTGCACATCTATTTATAGGTTGCTAATCTAGCCTTCTACAAAGTTTAAAACAAAATGTACCAGAACTTCATAAATAGTTAACAAAACACAAACAACATAAAGGTATATAAAACACGCATTAATATAATGTAATATTAGTTATACATAAAAAAGAATTACATACACTGTTTCAACAAACTATAACCGGTATATTGCTAGGTGTTCAGAAGTTCTTAAATTGGCAGAGACTTTGCTCGAATTTATGGAAAGTGAACAAAAATGAAAAATAAGATAATTAGCTCAAAAACATGAAAAAAACTATGTACAGTAGAATCTTGGTAGTCCGGCCGTGCAGTAGTCCGGCACCTACATTAATCCGGCCCTTAAAATATTAGACCTAAAAGTATGAAACCTCACCAAGGACAGATTTTGGTAAAAGATTTAAATTGAATTAGGAAAATCAACTCTGACCTAATTACGGTGGATTTGATATAACATGTATGTTTAGGATTTGATTAAAGAAATGAATAAGCAGAAAATTAATTAATTAATTATTGTTAAATTGAATAATTTTTGGCCTTTTATCCAAAACCCAGAACTGGGTCATACTCTATACTTCATGCTGAATTGACAACGAAACGTAATTCTCAGAACACGAGCACCCCCACACCGCACTAGGCCATGTCAATAATTATGTTTAGTACAATTATAATAATAATTATAATTATTATAATTATAATTATGTTTAGATAATTATGTTTAGTACAATGACTACAGAAGTACTCAGCAAACCTTTTCTAATTCGTTACTTTAATTTAAAATCACATAGAAATCAATGCATATTCATTTTTTTGTTTAAATTTATAATTTATAGTTCTAAAATTCCAACACTTCCAGTAATCCGGCATTTTCAGTAACCTCGGTCACGAGGTTCCCTCTCGGGAACAGGCCGGACTACTGAGATTCTACTGTAATTTTATAGGAAATAATTTTTATTCCTAATTTGTGTACGTTGCAATCTGTTCAATTTAGAACAATAAGAAACACCCAATCTGTTAGTTGCAGGGCTAAAATAAATAGTTCTGTTTCTTATCGCATGGTCAGCCAATTAAATGACTGAATCATTTAAGAACAGAAGAGGTAGAGGTGTAAAAGACACTAATCAGAGTTATCTCCTCTGAAAGTAATGAATTTCATTATACAGCCAGACCCTGTGATGAATGAAGTGAAGGTGTCATTTGCAGAGTGGAAAATATGTGCTTTTCAGAGGGCCCGGCATGCTGATAAGCGTACTTTTCCACTCAGTGAGGAAGGCAATGGTAAACCACCTCACTCCTCGTTTTACTTAGAAAAGCCTCTAGAGGTTCAACCAGCTTTTCGGCTGATGACCTAAACAACAACAAGAAACCCCATGACCCAATGAGATGAGGATGATGTGTATGACGTGTAAATGAGGTGTAGTCTTGTACAGACCCAGGCCGACCATTCCTGAGAGAGTATGGTTAATTTAACCCCAACCATCAAAGCACACCGGTACCACTATCTAGTATTCAAATCCGTATACAAGTAACTACCTTTACTAGGATTTGAACCAGGAACCTTCACCACCGAAAATCAGCTGGTAAACAGCTGATTTTGGTGACGACTTTACCTCTAGACCAACCCGGTGGGTAGGAAATAATTGTAGTTAAATTATTAAAATAGGTTGTTTATATTGTAATATCAATTGGTATGTTAAATTTTTCATATGAAATAAAGATAAGTTTGTTTTCTTGTACGATAAATTTATGCCTCTTTACGATTTATTTTATTTCGTCTTAAAATAATGTATTGTATCATATTTTATGGATTATCTGTGATTATCTTAATCTAAATTAGCATGAATAATCAGCGTTTTACTATAATATGTTCAACTAATTAAAATATTAAGTAGTATTAAATGGAAATGGTAATCAAAAAACAAACTTTCTAGTTTTTCTTGTTCATAATATGGCACTATCGTTCAATTTAAAATAACTATGTACATGGTATATTTTAATAAATTTGTTTTTTATTCCAAAATTACTGTAATATCTGTATTGTTATATTCAATATTTACAACAAACATAACCTTAAATGTTAAAATATGGCACCATTCCTAAATTAAACATTTCAAACGAAGATTTCTAATAATCTTTTTCAAACGAAATCATTTCCCATGTATGTTACGCATACATAACTACTTAACACCCTTCTGTAACACAATAAACAAACAAGTTTCGCATCCTCTTTGTCTTCATAAACAGTCTAAAGACCAATACGTATTATCTAATTCAATCCAATAAAAACTATTGAATCAATTTAAAATAATTGTTATTTTGATTTATATTTATGAATACAGAAAATTGAAATAATTCATTGTGGCCGGCTTAAAATATATTATTTTGTGTTTACTTTTCACATTTTTTTTAAATATTAATTTTAATTAAATTAATATAAATCTTTCATTATAAGATTCAAAACATCTCCTTGCATATTACGTTACATCCGAAACATCTATTAAGAAATGTTATGCTAACCTAACCTAACCTAACCTATGCTTATAGGTTAGATCTTGACAAGGATTACAAAATGATTTGAGGCTTAGACACCAAATATTTTTGATCATCAAATATACTAATATTTAATGCATACAAGTATAAACGTTTAACAATTTTTATATTTTCTTTTAGTTTATAAATTGTATGTCATACAGTGAAATTTCCTATTTCGGAATTTATGGTAATTCATTCTGTGTCAAATTACATTAGTACAGTATTTACACCACTTACATGCTATTTACTTAAAATGTTACAACTGTTGCATTGGGCTATTTAAAAGACATAATATACCTTTAAATACGGTAACTACAAATACAACATGGTGTATTTCTGTAATCAACCAATACTGGGGTTAGCTGACCGTATTGGCGTAGTTGGTAACATGCTCACCTCTCATCATGCGGTCTTGGGTTCGAATCCCATTCAGGCATGGCATGTTTTCATACATTACAAAAAATCATTTCATCCTTCACCTTCTGCATTAGTAGTAATTGCAGAACAGTCGGATGTAAAACCAAAAGAAAAAAAATACTGCGGTTACCAACCAGCCGAATTACATTATAAGATGTTACTACCGCAGTACTTACGATGGTATCAACTAAATGTGAAAATAAGATAAAATGTTAGCAACATTGAAATTTACACAAGAAAGTGAGGTTACATCGGTAGATGCGTGCAAAAATTCGTTCATACTCAGTTTCAGCAAACAAAAAGTATCAATTTTTAAATAAAAAATTGTTAAAATTGGTTAGGCGCCCTATAACTCCATATAATTACCTGCATCACTAACTACGCTCGTGTCAATAATTTAATATTCAAAATAAAATTTAAATTACACGACAGACGCATACATTTAAGATGATTCTGTTCAACGTGTAACGACAAATTTTGGTAAATCTGAATCTACTTTCTACGATATAAAATTGCACTTTGCTATGAAGTAAAATTATAAATTTGCTAAAATTAATTAATTTTTGTGATATCATTATAAATTTACTAGTAATAAGTCATAAATTAACAATACGTACTGGGGTACATTGGTATATTAAGGAATATGTAAAGTCTTAATAAAGTTAAATGAAATGATAGAAGTTGTGAAACATTGAAAGCTGGAAGCTGGACAACTTTGGTCATTTGATGAAAGGTGAGAAATATATAATACTCCTGGGAAAGATAAGGATAAACGCGGTTTAGATCGACGGACAACAATATGGTTGAGAAATCTTCAAGAATGATACATGATGTGAGTACCATATGATGTTCGGTAACCCTTTTAAATTGAGTAATCAACAAAATTTGATAGTAGCCAATTTTTCCAAGGACAAGGACCTGAAGAAAAAGATTGATACACTACTATACTATATTAGACCAAAGGTTCCAGGTTCGATTACCAGTCATAACCGGATTTTTTCATTATTCATTTTAACACCCTTTATCGACAGCCTTCATGAGCGAAACAGCCAGATGTAAAACAAAATACAAGAAGAAACTACTGTACTTTAAAAAATCACCTAATTTGTAAATTTTGCAATTTTGACTCTTCTTTCCCCCATAAAATCTAAATTTGTGAAATTTCACTGTATTAAATTTTAATATAGTGTCACATACCCCGAATCAAATTGTTCCTGCATACAGTAACCACACGTAACATAAATTTCATATACTTAAAACTACCATCCAACTACCATCCAATTTGCAAAACAGTCGGACATTAAACCAAAAAAAAAAAAAAAAAAAAAAATACCATCCAACTGAATTTTTTTACAGTCTATCAATAATCGAATTTAATCACACAAATATATAACGAAAACAAGAGTATTTGAAAACGATTTTAAATATTTGTTTTTCTTATAATTTTCACTTAAAAGTTAATAAAGTATCTTACACGACATATTTAAATACAATACAATAAATTATATATTTATCTATATATAACAATAATTATAATTAACTGTTTATTAAACTAAACAATACGTATTTAATATTTTAATTCAATCACGAAAAATTTTAATTACTTCGTAATTTTTTTTTTTTTTAACTAAGAAACGAACAAAATTATTATAATATAAATAAATAATAATAATAAGAGTTCAACATTGTCAAAACAGTTTCTTTGTGTTTCTTATTGTAATTTATATTCAAAATCCAATATTTATTCCAATAAACCATCCGAAACAGAATGTTCCTTTTTTTTAGCACGAACCAAACAAACGAAACAAAAATACAATTCAAATAAATATTTAATCCACTATAGTATTAATAATTAAACAAAACAACACTAGTTTAATATCGTACGTTCGCTTTTTCCTTTTTATAAAAAAGTTCAAACACTTTTAATGATTAAACCAATGAACTGAACGACCAATAACAATCACTACGGCATTTAATACAATAAAACACAATTAAAATTAATAACAAAATGTTCATTAATTGTACATTAATTATTTGATTAAATTTATTATTATATAAACACGTTAGGTATAGCTTACTATATATGTTTAATGACAAACAATATATTTTATTATATTATGTACTTTTTTCTTATTAAAAAAGTCTTTCACGTTCATTTTGTAATACACACCTCACTTTATTATTCAAGTTACAACAGGTATTAAATTAAAAATAACATACATACATGTGACACGAAAAATTTGAGAACATCTTCTAATTTAATAATTACAAGTATGTAATATAAATTAACATTTTTACAATTATTCTGTCGTTAATTTACGAAGAATGTAATTCATATATATATAATAATAGTTCACCAGGAAGCAGATTGTTTACGAGTTAACGTCATTTATGTTCTAAATATGTAGCAGTTTTTTTATTTTGGAAAAGGTATATTAAATTTTTTTCTATCGATAATTTTTTTTGAATCGGAAATGTAGGTTGAATAAAAAAATTAATACCTCAATATTAACAATTAAATGAGCGAACTTGGAAGTTAAGACGAAGAACTTAACAAATTTTATTTATGTGAATATTCTACAACAAATCCTTTTTAAATATATTTAGAAACCGAATAATCCAAAATGTATGAACAAAAACCTACATATGCAGGGAGAAAATTCACGAATAAATTACCCCAATTTTTAAAATGTTATGATAATTTGCATTCCTTTAAAAAAAAATCTGAAAATTACTTGATCGGTGAAACTTTTTATAGCGTACAAGAATTTCTTTCTTGATAGTAGTGATACATTGTGTAATTCTTATATGCATTTCAGGTGTTACAACTGACATGTCCAATACTCCTCCTGGAGTCTCCAGGACGCATTAATAATAAAAAAAAATTTAAGAAAATAAATAACTGATGTGATAAACAATGTGTCAACATTGTTTTTCTGCAGTGAACAACGTTCAATTTTATGTACTATCTTTAAGCATGTACTATAATAGAATCCATTTTTTCTGAATCCAGATTACCAATCTCACAAAAAAATCTTTTCTACAAATAACTAAGGACATAATTTCATTTAAACTAATAAATTATTTGCAATTTTCATGTTATGGTATAATTATATTCTGATGGTGGATCCACAGAAACATGTAAAAACATGTAAATAAGATCAACGATAAAAGAAAATACAGAAGGTGAGTAAAAATTTAAGTATTTATACATCAGAATCGTAATTTTATTTAGTAAATTTTATATTTCTTTAAAAATTATTTTTTTTTATAAATAAAGGTTGTCTGTAAAAACGATTGTCAAGAGATGGTTTCGCTGAATTATTTTGGGTAACTCGGATTCTACTGTGCAGGCAATTACAAAAATTAACATGTAAACATATCTATTATGATAAACTATGTAAAATATATTTAATAATATTGTTTGAAATTTTAAATAATAATAATTTTTAGTACAGAAGACACATCACAAATGTTGGAAATTATCTTCTGATGAAAAAATCTCTGCCAGTAATGTACCATAAAACACAAAGATTAAATTATGTAGAAAAACCATGCATATTGGGGTAATTCTAGCATGGGTAATATGAATAGGGTTTTTAAAATTCCAAAGAAAGCTATCAGTTGCATGGTGGGAGCTAACCAGCTAACCTCATGCAGGCCACTATTTAAGAAGCTTAAATTGCTAACAGTTCCCTCTCTTTACATTTTTGAGGTGATTATGTATGTTAAGTAAAATAATTTTATGCAAAATTTCAATGTTTACAATCATAATACGAGAAACAAAAATGATTATTATGTGGCTAATCACTCCACAAAATTGTTTAAACAAAAACCTATACTAATGCAGGGACAAAAATTCATGAATAAATTACCCCGATTTTTAAAATGTTGTAATAATTTGCATTCCTTTAAAAAATATCTGAAAAATTACTTGATCGGTGAAACTTTTTATAGCGTACAAGAATTTTTTTCTTGATAGTAGTGATACATTGTGTGATTCTTATATGTATTTCAGGTGTTCATACAATTGACATGTCCTATACTCCTCCTGGAATCTCCTGGATGCAAAAAAATGTACATGGATAAACTATGGACCATAATACATAAACTGAAAGTATTCTCAAAATATTTTTGAAATAAACTGCAGAATTTATCAGTCGAAATTTCTGTGTCTACATGAATAATCCTTCCTTTCATACAAAACGAAGAACCACTAACACAATCTATACAAGTTCGCTCAATCAAAAGTTAACATTTTAATAAATTTTTAAAAAAATTATTAATTTTTTAATTACAATACCATATTTAAATTTTAAGTATAAATATTAATAAATGTTTATGAAATTTAGTAAAATATATTATGCAGTAAATTAAAAATAATAATATAGACACTACGAGTAAAATTTATTATAATTCTTTAGTAAATATTTTAAAAACTTATTTAATAATTAAATTAATTATTTAGCAATTAGCTTTTACTATCACAGCCATTCTTGTTTAAAATGTGAAATCTTAATTGAAAGCCATATTTAATTGTTTTATTAATTTCTGAACTAATAATTATAATCAGTTTCATAATTTATTTTGTAGTTTTTTTTTTTAGGTTAAATATTTATGAAAATGAAAAGAATGCCCACTGAAAGATTAATATTAATTTTTTAAGCAATAATAATGTTTTTATATAATACGAAAACAAAACAGTCGTTTTATTTGAATTAAAATGGTCGATTCTAAAAGCAACAAGCTTAAATGTTAAACCCAGATTAACATCTCCCACCACTATATTATAAATAGGCTCTATTAATGATATTGGGTAACAAAAAAACTTCCATAGGCAACAAATTCACATATACCTATGATTTGACCCACATTTGTTAAAAAATGTATAGGCTACTTAATGAGAAGAAATCATTTTAATTTCTCCATAAAATGTAAAAATAACTTTTAAAAAATAAAAAGTTACAGTTTAGTAAAATTTTACACACTATAACAATTCTTTACAATCGTAATAATTTCAGAAAACAAAAAGAATCCTTTAAAGTGTGACACAGTTTTCTTACATTATTCAATATTGTACGGCATTTATAAAAATGAATCGAAGTCCCAGAATAACTTAAATGTTATGCAAATCACAACAAATGTAAATATTTTACTTCAAATTTTTCTACTTTAAATGAATTCATTAATAATTTTACTTGGAATTGGAGATTATTAAAATACAGGGTGCCGGATAAAGATGTTGTACACTTTTAAATATATATAATAGGTACTGAAGTTCTTTTGAGAAAATGTAAATCAGTTTATTAATCCCCTATTGATATAATTCATGGTCTCTCTCTGAAAATGATTTTTTATTGGAGTATTAAATTAACTATAGTTAAAAGAGAAGCTCCGAAGAGTTATTTTTCTTTTCCAGAATCTACGCAGTTCGTACAATCTGCGCATATCTAACACAAAAATTAATGTGATGACTTTTGTAGGCAGGGACTCTGCAAGATCCAAAATTGTGATTAACAGCTGTATCATTGAGTAGGCCAATTACTTGGGCTACAGACAGCAAAGCTTGATCTGGACAAAAAATATATTATTTTCAGAGAATGTGCGAAATGATTGTTATTATATTAAAGAACAAGTCTTACAAAAATACTTTGATGAAATTTTATACCGTAACAGAATTTCCAATTCTTTTGTATGCCAGTAAAACTTGGGCTCTTACACGGAGAAAATAACAAATTAGAAGCTATGGAAAAGTGTTTTTTTAAAACGAATCAAGGGCTGGAAAATGGAGAACAGAATTTTCTACCAAAAGAGTTGCAAATAGCAATGTAAATGAGAAAACGTTGATAATCTTCAAAGAATAAAGGAAAATATAAATTTCAAAGGAAAAATAAGCTTGAGAATACCTCTACAATCCTGGTTTTTTTTATTTACAGCTTTCTAATGAAAAATAAAATATTTTGATGCTGAAACAGGTTAGATGGCCTACGCCAAGAAAATAACAAAGTGGTTTGTAATATTATGGGTTATATGACAAAATTAACAGAATAATATAAAAATATAGGCCGTCTCCATACCGTAGTAGTAGCATGCTAGCCTACAACACGGAGGTCTGGGTTCGATTCCCGGCCAGGGTCTGGAAATTTTCACAAGGTAAAACCCACCGTAGTTGCTAATGACCGAGCTGTTAACACAACTTTAAATAAAGTAAAATAAAAAATACATAAAAATTTTCAAGGCATTTTTTCTTGGAGATTAAAACAACTTAAAAAATTTCAAAGGAAAAATATTGTACGTGTTTTAGATGGAATTAAATCTTTACAAGACACAGCTTAACCAAATATTAACACAAGAAATCTTAAGACCCGATAATCGACTCAAGAAGATGATTTATTTTAAATTTTGATTGTTTTTTGAATTTATTTGAAGTTTAAAATTTTCTGAAGCATAACATTTGTTTACTTTGTTTGTATGTTGACAAAAAATTATAAAAACATCTGTTTAAAATAAAGCTCACTAGCAAGGCGAGTGAAATTATTCCTTCAACTTTAAATTTTCGGGAAATGTAGTTTTTGCATGATTGTACATTATTGGGAATTAAATATTTTGGTCTGTATTGGAGATATTTGGATGATGGTTTCTTCAAATTTTCATAATTTCTTGCTCTATTATCTGTGGAATGATTATTACAAAAACCTTAATAGGGATTTAGTTAAAAAATAATTGGTAAATACATAAAATAAATATTTTTGAAAATATGGTTTTTCTTCAATAAATTTCTTGTAAGAAATAATACATACAAGCGCATACAACAGATAATAAAAAGTAATTTTCTGTATTTTGTAGTATAAGAATCATGTTGATATCTTTCTTGGTTCCCTAGATGTTTGATTCCCTGTAAAAGCCCGCTTTTTCAACCTCACCCTTATATTAGGGGCTGTAATTAATTTTTTGGCTTGGTTCAAATGGTAGATTACTAGTAAATTACTCTTTAATTTAAAATAAATAATGATAAATTATAGCCAGAAGTTTTCATTTTCTGGGTTGACTACCCCCTTTTAAAAGGGTTGATAATTTAGAAACACTTATTTTGTTTTCAAATACTTATTCACATAAAAATATATAAAAATCAGCAACTAACAAACCAACTCTTACCTACCATAAAGGCCTACAAAAGAAGGGGTCAAGGATCAATGGTAAACCTAAATTTCTTTCTTTACACCAATACTTTTATATTTTTTATCACAGAAAAAAATCAGTTCAATATTGAATGAACCAATATAAATTGACACAATTAAATTATTTACATAATAAAAAAAAATCACGACACCTAATTAATAAATCTGTTAATTAAGACAGATATTGGATCAACGAAGTCAGTTTAAAATATTGAAATGTTAAAGGTGTCAAAACAACTTTATAAACTTTCCCTTTTTTATTGCCAACTGTTGAATAATAGTAATTAATTTTAAAAAAGTTTTTTCTACTACCAATAAAACAGCAAAAAAACAAAATAAATCCTTTTAATCTCCTTGTTAATTTCCTTTTTTATCATAATTACTACAAATGTCCTATTATGTTTAAATTAAATAAAAACAAAAGATAAAATTTTTATTCTGCTGATGTTTAGTTTGTATAGTAATTATTATTACAGAATTTTGTTGTGTCACCATAACATTAGGTTAGTTTTTAGGTCAAACACCCAAACCAATGATATTCATAGCCTATTATAAACACAAGGAAAAAAAACTTTAATTTTATTCTTTCTTTCAGTTTTTATGTATAATAAAACAATAAAAGATTAAAATTAAATATAAATTTACTTCACCTATAAAATTTCAACAAAAAAAAACACTAAAAATAACTTTTAAACGTTTATCTACTTTAAAGTACAGTAAATTCTCGAATATCCGCAACAGAAATATTTGGTATTATTTTGCGCAAAATTTTGAAAATTGCTGCGCATTTGTAAAGATTTATTTAACTGATTTCCTTCACAGAAAATATTTTTAATACATCAGACATTTTTATGGGTGGATTTAGGTCTTGATATCTGAGGGTGCAAGCTCACCAGAAGGTATGAGGTATTTGGATACTAAAAAACTAATTTATCATCCCAAAAATCTGGGGGTGCAGCGCACCCCCGTAAATCTGCCCATGGACTTAGTAATAATCTTTCTTACTAATTGATAGAATTTTAATACAATTTGGATTAATTTTTTGTATTATTCCACGTCAGAAAAGTATTAATAATTATTAATTAAGTCCCTTCTGTGGTGTAATGGTTAACGTACAAGACTACAAAGCAAATAGTCCTGGTTTCAATTCTTAATTAGGATCTGGAAATTCTGAAACATTATAACATCCTTTTAATAGTCCGCAGTAATTCCTAATACCCCAGTTCTGCTGATATGACGATAGTAATTACCAAATTAATTTTTATTTAAAAATTGTTATAGATTCTGAAGGTTATTTTATATAATTAGTATATAATTTTTTTTTAAATAAGTAATTTTTCTATTATTATAATTAATAAGTTTTCCACTGAAATAAATATATATATATAAAACATATATTATATTGATTTCCAGTTAACATTGGACATATCTGTCACACCGCTGTTTATTATGTTTTTATCACATATTTTTCAATACAAACATTTTGTCCATGTCAGTCATGCCACTTATTACCATGGATAACTAAGAGTTTACTGTAGAATAATAATTTTTATTACTAGGATAATTAAAACTAATTTAATTTTTCAGTAGGCATTGTTCAAAAAATTTTTATTTAGATAAATATCAATTTTTTTCTTTCAGAATTTCATTGTATTAAAATTCTGAAATAAATTATGGCTAATTATTTAATTTTATGTATCAATCTATTATAAATTTTGATAAAATTTAAATTATTTTTTCTCCAATAATTTATAAGATGAAAAACATGGCACCGTAGGACTTGCTGGTACCGAGGAAATCAATATAGGGCTACTACAATTATTTTTTATAAGAAATTCATATGGTACATGTGTACAAACTTAAAAATTTTCAATTATAAATTATAAGGGAAAAGTATTTATTGCGTAAACAGATTTGAAATTATAACATATAAAAAGCATTCGAATAGATTAATTGTTTTGCACAATTAATATAATTTATAATTGTATTCATGTGTATTTTATTTTTTTATTTACCAATGTTTAAACGATCTACCTACGTTAATAAATTATATAAAAATAATAAATTAAATTTTAAATAGGTTAAGATATACACTTATGCAAAAAGACTACAATTAATTTCAGGACTTCTTTTAAACTTTAGAATACAGTAGCAACACTAATTTCAAATTATTATCATGTACTTATTTACTTATCTAAAACATCGCAAAGGTGTTTATTTGGTAAAATAATTTACAAATGAAAATTTTGCATTATTTTTTTAAATTTTTATGTATATTTTTTTTGTTGGTAAGGAAGACCCGTATATTATATGATAGCTATTTTAATTCTTAATATTTATCTATTAATATTATTATTATTATTATATAATATTTGATACAAATAATGAAATAAAATATATAATAACGTAATCTATGAACAGTGATTTTTTCAGTAAACATCCACTTATTTCTTTTTCTTGTATTAATAATTTAAAAAAAACAAATACCATTAATTACGTTTATTATTATATTACAGATATTTTATTTTTTACATTCATGTAGCCCTACACATTTTCACAAATGACTTTTATTACAAGGTAATAACATGTATTATTACAGTGCTTAAGGTCGCACATCAGTGGAATAATATATCTATGGGAAATACAATTTTTGATTTTATTTTTATTCATTTTTTTATTAATTTATTATTATTCATTAATATCTAGAAATACCTATTTAGAAAAATTCTACGTAAATATCCAGAAATTATACTTAAGTTTTATATGGTTGTAATTTAATGAATAGTATTACTGATAATTTATTCTGTGCCAGAAAAATCAATAAATGAAATACAATCATTTTTTTAAAATTAATAAATAAATGAATTTTAAATTTGATAAAATTATATATGAAATAATTTTGTTTAAACGGTAAATATTAGATAATAATGAATTTACATTCACATGTAATACAAACTACATTCTATGCTATTTATAAACATATTGCCAATATAATGTACAGACAGGTGATATGAGAGAGTAAACTGTAACGACATGAGGTGAACATATGAATATGGTGTAAATGGGCACAAAAGTTCTTTTGGTTTTTGTACTCAAAAGTCTGCAAACTCCTTGGCACATTTTTCTGTTGATGAGATTCTTAGCGCTTCTTCTTCGTAATCATCGAAATTACTCGTGTCTCCAGGTCCCTTGCAGCGAGGTATAAATGGAGCTTCAATCTTCTTTTGGAAAACCGCTATCCAGTCGGTCGATGCGAACCATTTGTGCCCTTTGATATCATTCACACCATTTTTCAGATTGCCGTATCGTTTGGTCAGATCGACTTGCAATAGATTACGTAAAAGATCTTTTAAATCTGATCCGAAATGTGAAGGAAATCTTACTTTACCGGATACTATTTTCTCATAGATTTGAATCGGTTGATCAGCAAAGAATGGCGGATAACCTGCAGCCATTTCATAAACTAAAACACCGAGTGCCCACCAGTCGACGGCTTTGTTGTAACCTTTGCTGAGGATAATTTCAGGGGCGAGGTACTCAGGTGTTCCACAAAGAGTCCAGGTTCGTCCTTTAACCCGTTTGGCGAAACCGAAATCTGTGACTTTAAGATATCCTTGTGAATCTATCAGTAAATTTTCAGGCTTCAGGTCACGGTAGATGAGGTCCAAATAATGCAAATATTCAAAAGCTAAAACTATCTGTGCAGCATAGAAACGTGAGTGTGGCTCACTGAATCGCCCAACTTTTCTTAAATGCGAAAACATTTCCCCCCCTGGTACATATTCCAATACCATATATAAATTTGAATTGTCTTTAAAATGAAATTTGAGGCTCACCAAAAAAGGAAAACTTATGGCTTGAAGGATTCTTTTTTCATTTAATGTGTGTTCTACTTGTTTGAGTTTTACAACTTTTTGTTTATCTAAAATTTTCATAGCATAATACTCCTTGGTAGGTTTGTGTTGAACGATCATAACTCTACCGAAGGATCCGGTACCCAGTGTTTTGATCCTATCAAAATCATCTAGGCCAGCTGTATTTGTCGGGTTCTTTTTCCATTTTTCTTCGAACTCCTCTTTGGCCTGGTCTAAAAATTCTTTAACACTTTCTGCTGAATCACCCTTCTTATTGGCGGTAGCGGCATTGCCCATGGTTTTACCTTTTGTACCTTCCAGGGCTCACAGTAGCTTTATACTACCTCTCCTCCGACCAATCCACCAGAACCTAAGTTCTGTTTTGACAAGCAGACAGCAAACCTGACTGGAAGGCCAACACTACTTCATTAATAATTAAGCCACCTACCTCACTAACACATCCATATCATATCCGCTAACATATTCCATGCACTTAACTAACTTCTTACACACAATTTTTAACAACACAATTGATTTTAAAACATATATATTGACGTATTTTTACACGAAGCAGACACTTAGCAACTCACAAATATGGCTTCCGAACCCCGGATTTCCAATGTACGTACGAACAAGAAAATGGTAGCAGACGGGTCAATTTTTAAGTACTACAGTTATCCGACAGGGCGAAGTACCGTTCAGTGATAAGAAAGGGATACAGTGGCAACTGCTACGCTCTAACGCTCGAACTAGACACTAAAATCTCGCTTTATTGAACCTGCAGCAAGTGCTGCACTCTACTGTCTCTCACTTTTAAATCTACAACTGAACACAAAGAAAGTGAGTGGAATCGTGTGCAAAGATAGAACCACGATTTCTATTGGTCTATTCCCCGTGGCATTCAAAAACATTTACCTGCTTGAATTGCCCGTAAATTCTCACCGTGTTTTTAAAAGAAATATCATCTAAAACGTCATCACTGTAATAATCATTATTACTATTAATTAGTAATAATAATAATTATTATTATTGTATTCTAAAATAATTGTAATTTATATCATCACCTAGTAGTATTTTAATACAAATATTAATTATACAAAGAATTAGCAAACTCATGCAAACCGGTTTTTGTCACGCTTGTCTGTCAGCCGGTACTTTTTTTCTATTATTAGGCGGATCTTCCCAGTTATTTTTAGAATGTCGGTATAATAATTTCAACTCTGTAATATACTTTGGTCTTTGCCAAGTTCAAATCTAAATATATATTTTCATTTTCACTGAGTGGAAAATAACCAATACTGGGAACACAAACTATAAAATAATGTTTATTTTTATTGCTGTTGAAAAAATTATTTACTATTTTTATGTAGCTACGAAGTACTACTCTCGCATATTTCTAGAAGTTAACAAAATAATTTAATTCTGCGTAATTAACGAATCATACAGGTATTGTGTGTTTCATACGGCAATAACAAAAATATTACTGAATCTATTATAAATAAAATAACGGTTTTTTAGTCAGTTTGGTCTCGGCTCCCACTGAACTGATTCCGGTCGACTTTTTCTTTCTCTTGCTCTATGTGAAATACATCGGGAAGGAAAAAAGGTATTGTTTCATGTCGATTTTTTGAAATCGAGTTTTCACCGAATATTTATGTTTTCACGCCCCTTTACCCAAACTACAATTTTTATTTCAAACATGTTTTTTGTTCAACGCTTAGTTTAGCGGCAGTTAGTAAGATTTACTGGATTTTTTTCATGAAAATCTGTAAAAAATTAAATTTTTTAACATTGCGGACTTAGTATGCATTTTACGACACAAGTGTATATAGGTAATCGAAGTTATAGGAAATCACAACTTTTATTTTAAGCGTTTTTTTTCTATAGAGCCTAGTTTAGATGCAATTATTGATTTTCCGTATTTTTAAGTTCTACAGAGGTTGATTTTCATTTTGCGTCATCCACTCATGATTCAAATAAGGTTAGTTTTTCGTTTTACATTGTTTACTCATGATTAAACATAAGTTTTATTTACATTGGCAAAAGAAAGTCGTCTGAGAATCTTACACCAGATGTATCAGTTTCTGTTAACCACCTTTTTTGTGTTTGTTAAATTTTTGTAGTATCTGCTTCATAAATCTTTTTTGGGCCATTCTATTGGTAAGAATGTAAACTGAATTTACTGTTTTTCATAGAATCTTATCCTTTCTATTTATCCATTCCCATACTTATTACTTCTTATCGTACATTCTCTATTTTCATTTCTATTTGGAACATTTAATTTACGTAAGGGCCATAAAGGCTTCTGTCATTAACTGGAAGAAGACCCCCTTAATTCGTTTTACGAAAGACTTAAGGGGAGATGGCACGATGGTTTAAACTCAAAATTTCAATTTTTGGTTTTTTATTTTTTTCAATAGTCTAGGCCTAGATATGCCAGAAAAACTTAAATTACGTCAAAAAAGTATTTTTTTTTTTTATGAAAAAAGTAAGTTTTTATCAAGTTCACAAAGAAAAATTATTATGTTACCAAGAACGAATATTTTTCACAATTTTATACTGCTCGTTTTAGAGCAAAGAGAATTTTAGTTTTTAAAATATCTCCATCACTGTTTTTTTTTTGTATTCTCAGCTGTTGGTTCAGCTTTCTAAACAACTGTTGATGGAAAATTTCCTTTTTGTGTAAATTTTGTTTTTGATTTGTGCTTTCTTGTTTTTTGCATTTTCTTAACAATTTAGATTTTTAACACTAGGTACATTTTTCTCAAAAACCAATAAACCTACCAGGCTCAAATTTTTACCAGTTAATTATCTTATATATTCACACATACCGACATTATATGACTTCCTCAGGTGCACCAAAAATTAGTAAATACGCAAAAAACTTAGAAATCAATTTGTAAAAATTTTATGTTATTCGTCATTTTTTATTTAAAAAAAAGTATGGTCCAAAGATTAAATTGAAAAAAATATCAGTAGCTCTAGAAGAAACCCGACACCTATAGTGTGTAATGTTTAATTTCCCTATCTTTTACCAATCCTATGAAAAATGTACCTAAAAGTAGCAAATTTAACATTGGCAGGATACAAAGTACAATTTCCCCTTAAAGTAACCGGCCAGGATAGAAGGTAGTGTCCTATCCATAGAATTCATGTTGTGTGACCTGTTGGTAGCCGTGGGGGCACACCGCAGACCACACAGAGCGTGCCCATAGAACTGCAGTTTAGCTACCCTATCCTAGCCTGCTTTCTAGGTAACGGATGCTGGCTGTAGCACCTCCGTGTGCTACTTGTAGTACATGGTTGTGCGACAGAATATCCATGTGTGGTAGAGCCACATGCTAAGCACTTTAGCGGTGTAACGAGCTCGACGGCGACTCGTCCAACATTTACACGAGTACTGAGGGGAGTGGGGCACCCTGCGGACGTGACCGCACCCACTCATTTGGGTTGGCCTCTCAGGGGTTATGGGTTTCCTGGATAGCTCTCCGGAGCCACTATGCTGCTTAAATTCCTCCGGAATGGGCCTGGCTGGCCGAGGGGATGTCCGGCAACGGATAGGCAAATACGCATGTTGGTAGCCGTGTGACTGCTCAAATTATGTTGACCGTCTCATGGTGAACGGACTGGAAGGGCTGCCCATCTCACCTTGGCAGATCGTAGCTTGAGCACGGATTTCTAAATATACTAAGGGGCTTTTTACACGGTCAGTTCAGCTCTCATATTAGTTCCGTTTCAAAATCAGTTTAGTTAACAAAAATACGCTTCTATTCTTTACAGTTTGTTCTCATTTCAGAAATGAACGACAATCTACATCAGTGTTTCCCAACCGGTGGTCCGCGGACCAAAGGTGGCCCGTGAGAGCCTTCGGGGTGGTCCGTGAGAGTCCGGTGACTACTTATAAAAAAGTATTATTTTCCCGTAATTAAATCAAAGTTACGATTTTCATTGAACAAGATTAAGTAAATACATTCAAGATTCAGATTAAGTAAAGTTAGAAGAGTTGTGGTGTAAGAAAGCCCTGGGCTTCCCCAAGATTCGGCAAGTAGCTTTGCGGTGTCTTATGATTTTTTTCAACCACTTATACGTGTGAGCAGGGGTTCTCTAATTTATTGTTAATTAAACAAACAACGAAATCGGCTAAGTGTAAGCAGTGATTTGAGAGTAGCTCTTAGCAAGAGCCTAAAACCTAGAATTCCTCAGCTAGTCAGAAAGATACGTGCACAAAAGTCGCATTGAAATTTTCATTTCATTTTTAATTCATTTTTTAATGTTCATTGTTATTTTCGACTAAGTAAATTCTGTATTTCTTACTTTATTAAAAGACAATTTATAATTAAAATATTTTTACTTTTTGTGATGTACAATGTACCATACTTTCTGAAAATAACGATTATTTGTTTGTAATAATAGTTTCTTAATTAATAATAATAGTTTGTTTCTGAAAATTTGTTTTATTTAATCACCTTTTAATTTGGTTACAACTGATAAGATAGGTATATGCAATAATGTAATGAGTGGTCCGTGGTAGTTCACTTTCAGGCTGAGTTGTCCGCAGACCACTGCGGGTTGGGAACCACTGATCTACATATTAAAATTGAGCTTTTATTAGCATTAACAAACCAAAAGAGAAAGAGATCAAATTGGATTAAAAGATGCTTACAAAAAAGACAATCTCTGTTTAATTTTTGCTAGCACCATGTTTCTCGTAGCTGATGAATCATATTCTTTGTTGTTAAGGTCGTCAGCCGAAACAAAAATGATTATTATGTGGCTAAACACTCCAAAAAATTGTTTGAACAAAAACCTACTTATTCAGGGAAAAAATTCATGAATAAATTACCCCAATTTTTAAAATTTTGTGATAATTTGCATTCCTTTAAAAACAATCTGAAAAATTACTTATCGGTGAAACTTTTTTATAGCGTTCAAGAATTTCTTTCTTGATAGTAGTGATACATTGTGTGGTTCTTATATATGTATTTCAGGTGTTATAACTGATATGTCCTATACTCCTCCTGGAGTCTCCAGGACGCAAAAAAGGCTGGTTTGAACCTGTAGAGGTTTTACTAAGTAAAACGAGGAGTGAGGTGGTTTACCATTGTCTTCCTCACTAAAAGAAAGTAAAAAACCGCTTCGAGAGCTTTAAAATTTGAAAAAAATTATGATGCGTCCTCTTTGGTAAAATATTCCCTACGTACGTAATTATACAATACAATAATACTCGTATTGTATTGCGAATGAATACTCTTAGCCTATGGTTCGTCATTAAATAAAAAGAAGAGCTAACATTGTAAAGCCTAAGAATGTCATTATACGTATAACTTTCCAATAACCCATACTATTATAAATGCATTTTCAGAACAGTAAAACTCGAACTGCTTGTGCGGAGGCAATGTTATAAATCTTCTGCTCTTTACGTATGAAGTTCAAGGTCCTTCACTTCGTCATCATCGTTGCAGCGTACTATGACTACAACTCGACTCGCTTGTAACTGAATCGCGCGATTCTTATTTGTTTCAACACCACTATTTACTTTTAAAAACAGTTTCCCATAAAATATCGAATGTATACGTTTATTTGGAACTTATGCATTAAACCGACCACTTTTTTACCGTGTAATTTTCTGCTATAGTCGTTTGCACGTTCAGATGACACAATTTATCTTATGGGAATAAGAGGCTTTACTAAGTAAAACGAGGATTGAAGTAGTTTACCATTGCCTTCCTTACAACCCTCAATAACATTGCTGCATTTTCAAACCACCTTTTCGGCTCATGATCTAAATAACAATGGATGAATATGTATTGTTTTTAACTAAATGATTTGGTATTTTGTTTATACTGATTCTTATATCAATATCAAATCTTCATCTGAAGATAATAATGAAGCGAATATGATCATACCAAAATATGGACTGAACAAAAATGGCATTGGTCGAGAGTGGAGACGTTAGAGTTAGACGTTCCAGGGTGAAGAGCAGTGCGTAGTGCGATGCGCCGTTATGCTGAGGTCATTTCACAATGGTGTAGCGTCGCTCGAGCGACGTTTTCAGAAATTTTTTTTATTTATTTTACGTCGCATCAACTACAATGGTCATTAGCGACGACGTTGGGTTGTAACTTACTGTGTATAATAAAGGATGAATGATTTTTTTGTAACGTATGGAATTATACCGTGCCTGAGTGAGATTCGAACCCATGACCACATGATGAAAGGCGAACACGTTACCAACTACGCCAATGCGGCCAGCTCAGAAAATATTGCTTATATCGATTATTAAAACTCGATATTGACTGAACAGATCGATTTTATAAAATTTAAATTAATTAGATCGTCTTTTGTTTTATTAAACGTTTGTATTTTGTTTCTTATTTCAGTGTTTTTCATTTGAAACTAGATTTTTAGTTGCTAGTGTAAAAAGCGATCGTCTTTTTTTTACTCTGGTTGACGCGTTTCTTGTTTCACTGATTTATTGTTTATTTTTTTACATTTTGTCGTTACAACGTGTGGCTTTGGCATTCTATTTTTACAAGCTCTACAAATTTACAACAAAAATTTAAAGCAATATATTTTTAAGGCTACTTTGCTCATATTTTTGATACTTAAAATTGTTTCGTTAAACTCCCGGGCAAATGCCCATTTATAAAATATCATGCACACTGGCTTACGTACTAAATGAAACAGATTTACTTTACTTGGTTTCTCAAAAATGTTGGCAAATTTTTTTCAAGCTAAGTCACGCATGTTAGCGTCCCCATATTCAAATCTTGAACAGTTTCACAACACGGGATGCTGTTCACTTGGTTTATTAATTTCGACATCGTTTTTCCAATGCAACTAGAGTGTTCGCAGCGAAGAGACTTTTGTTGCAACAGACAGAAACCAGAACACCTTCAGTGATGTCGCTCTAGCTACGCCAATGTGAAATGGCCTTTGCAATACAAAACAATGTTTATAAAAATAAAATTATTATGTAAATTATTATAATTAAAATAATAAAATATATTGTGTTCAAAATTACAATTATTTAATGTTCATAAAATCTGTTACATCATGAGAACTGTTATCAATTTGTATGTTACCCACCTGATTATGTAGAAAATATAAAATAATGAACAAATGCTGTAATATTAGGTAGGCCTATATACTACACCAAAAGACTTTCACCTAATTATGATTAAATTATACAACATGTATTACGCGTACATGTAGGCTTACAAAATGAAATCAGAAACTCCTAATTTGTATTAGGTACGGTGTTATTCAGAAAACAAGCCGCACCCGAATTTAAGCCGCATGGGAAAAATAATGATTAAAACTAGGAAAACAAATTTCAAGTAATTTACTGGTAACGCAATTTAAGTTGACGATCGTCAGCGAGAGTAAGACAGGATAATACGGGGGGGGGGGGTGGAAGTGCTACTATATGTGCTTTTCTAAATACATCATATCGACAGCTCTAACCATGACATCATGTTGTAGTTTTACTCTTACATTGATTTATTATGTTTACAACTATGTCGTTTTATAAATATCTCATTGCATTATTTATTGGTTCTTAATAATTATCCTAAATAATAAACATTCATTCTAAATAAGCCATAATACTAGGCCTAAGCTATACTTAGCATCCTTCTTGGTCATCAGCAGTAAACTGAATTACTGCACTCTGGCATTTGTAGTGATAGACTAGTTAGTCCGTGAATTCCGTCGATGCGAGCTTATTTTCGTGAGTAATACTAGTTTTACGGTAATTTCAAAATGTTATTGTATTTTTAGGGTTTTCATATTTCATTATTTTCAGTAAAGTTATGTTAAATTGCAATAGAATTTTAAACAATTCTCTTTCTTTAAATAATTATATTATTTGTTACTTATTTAGTGTGACGGGTCATGAACGGATTTTTATTATTTGAAGTGTTTGTGGTGGTTACATTTTGAGTTACACCTTGATACAATGTCTTATGCTTTCGGGTGGCCGATGTAAGTAGGATAGATAGTATACTGTCCTCCACATGATAGGCGCAATCGTCAACTTATAGCGCGTTACCAGTACATGTAGGCTTACAAAATGAAATCAGAAACTCCTCCAAATTGTATTACTGTATTATTCAGAAAACAAGCCGCACCCGAATTTAAGCCCCATCGGAAAAATTATGATTAAAACTAGGAAAACAAATTTCAAGTACAGTACTTGTTTGTTTTTGAAAATATTTTATTATACATATATAAGAAAAAAATTACTGTGCAAACAAATATATTTACTACTTAATTAGCATTTAGAAGTTTTTGTTTATTTATTGTTCAATGCGGAATTCAAGATTCGTCTACGCTTCCAATACTTCCAATACGAATAAAAGTACACGTATATTATTAAATTACGAGTTAAACAAACAGTTTAAATAATTATGTGAAATTCATTAAGCGCATATCAATCAAGCAAGGCCTAATATTAATAGGAATTTAAGCCAATTAAAACTTTCTGCTGTCGTTTTATTCAGAAAATGACTTAATAATCCTTATAAGTAACGCAAACGTCCAATTAATTTAAATTCTACATTTATATGCATTCATTTTTATATTCCTTTTTAATTTTAAAATGTATAATTATGAAAAAATATATAAAAATTAGCGTTTCTTGTAATTCAATTTAATTGGCTTAATGAGTTAAAATGAAAATTTCTTAAAAATTGGCAGACAATCTTAAATTTGTTTAGAAATTTACTAACACGTTTTTACTTGATGAAATTCAACAGTAATTGTTAAGTTTCGTTGATTAAATTGTCAAATACCAGAAAAAATATGTTGTTGTTTAGGTCAACAGCCGAAATGCTGGTTTGAACCTCTAGAGGTTTACTAAGTAAAACGAGGAGTGAGGTGGTTTAACATTGCCTTCCTCACTGAGTACAAAAGCAGCCTATACTTATCAGCATGCCAGGCCCTCTAAAAATCAGCTCCCTTCCATCCTGCAAATGATACCTTCACTTCATTCACTACAGGGTCTGGCTGTATAATGAAATTCATTACTTTCAGAGGAGGTAACTGTGACTATTGTCTTTTACACCTCTACCTCTTCTGTTTTTAAATAGTTCAATCATATAATGGGCTGACCACGTGATAAGAAAGAGAACTATTTTTTTAGCCCTGGAACTAGCAGATAAAGTGCAAATAATTTACCACTCCACCTGCTTGTTATAGGCATAGAAAAAATATACGAGGTGTGGCTATTAAATAACGAGACTGACGTTGTAAAAAAAATTTTTTATTTCATACATAATCACTTATTGTCACCTTCAATATACACTCTTTCTCTATTCCTACAACGCTCCATGCGAATTTTCATTGGTGGAAACAGTGCTGGAAGTCATCTTCTGTCAGATCCTTCAGAACTCGTGCCGCTTTCTCTTTTACAGCTTCCACAGACTCAAATCTTGTCCCTTTTAATGCAGATTTCACCTTAGGAAACAGGTAGAAGATAATAACATGTTATGAAGCGTGGTTTTTTACTTATGATCCGGAAACAAAGCGCCAATCCATGCACTGGAAGAGCCGAACTTCACAAAGAGCCAAAAAAGCTCGAATGAGCAAGTCAAAATTTAAAGTAATGATGATTGTTTTTTTTTATATCCATGGAATTGTGTACCTTCACTGGGTTCCTGAAGGTCAAACAATTAATCAATATTACTACCTTGAGGTACTTTCTAAACTACGTCAGAGAGTAAGGAAAAACGCCCCGAAATCTGGAAGGATTAACTATGGGTTCCCCACCAAGACAATGCGCCAGCTCATTCCGCGTTATCTGTCAAGAGGTTCCTAGCCAAGTACAGCATCTCAGTTTTAGAACATCCACGTTATTCACCTGATCTTGCACCATGTACTTCTACCTGTTCCCTAAGGTGAAATCTGCATTAAAAGGGACAAGATTTGAGTCTGTGGAGGCTGTAAAAGAAAAAGCGGCACGTGTCCTGAAGGAGCTAACAGAAGATGACTTCCAGCACTGTTTTCAACTATTGAAAATTCGCATGGAACGTTGTAGGGATAGAGAAGGAGTGTATATTGAAGGTGACAATAAGTGATTATGTGTAAAATTAAAATTAAATTTTTTACAACGTCAGTCTCGTTATTTAATTGCCACATCTCGTTTAAATATAGTACTATACCTACGGCTCTCTATCAATGCACCTCACTACTCATATATCAGGACTCAACTCAAGCAACCTTCAAGTATAGAGTACTATACCGTTGGGTCTCAGTATATGCACCCAAAAAAATACCTCAAGTCCTAAGAAGTTATACCCGGCAACACAGGAATTCGAGGAGTAAGAAGGAGCTATTAGTAATGTTTCACGTTGATGCTCACAATCATATGACATTCACTATAACTAGTAGATTTCTTCTTCAATTTACTTTATCATTCAATTATGGTTCGATCTAAAATATTCTCGTTTTATTTAAATAGTAATAAAATTCTCATGACAGTGTGGATATGATCGTCTAGCACTGATGTTGGGCGTGAACGTCGTCTGTAAAAGATAGCAAGTACCGGACTGTAGCGTTTATTAATAACAAAATTTAATTAAAATATTTTCATCACGATTATATGAATTAAAATAGGAAATTACAGACAGGGAAATTGTGTACAGTCTGTTGAAAAATTTAAATTATAGTAACTAAAAATACAAATGTCTAAATTACCTTATTTTACTCTTGGTTATGATAGAGTTAAAACGTGATTGTTGTTAACTTTATTAATGATCATGTTGAAATATTACTTTCAGTTTCATGCAATAGCTGTTATTTATTTTTTTATAACTCTTATTAAGTTTCGTTTGTATTAAAAATTACTAAATTACAGTAGTATTCATATAGTATGACATTAGGAACACTGAAAATGTTCCAACATGAAATTTATTCCTCTTAAGTATAGTTAACCCACCGGGTTTAACAGCTGATTTTCTGAGACGAAGGTTCCTGGTTCGAATCCTAGTAAAGGCAGTTACTTTTATACGGATTTGAATACTAGACAGTGGTTACCGGTGTACTTTGATGGTTGGGTTTCAATTAACTCTCATACCTCATTAACTCTCATTAACATACTCTCTCAGGAATGGTCGGCCTGGGTCTGTGCATATTCGACTGCATGTTCGAGACCGACATTTCCGTTTACGTTAACAAACAGTTACATTCGTAAAGTTAACCTACAAAAGGTTTCGCGATAAACTGTGTGTTCTCTAAGTACAGTTTACATTGTTGTGGTGGCGGACTGATACCAAAGCAGTTGCGCATGAGCACTGATTTTTCCCCTTCACTCCTCGTTAAAGTCAAAGGCAAACTCGTGACTCGAACTACAGCACATCTCGCATTACAGTAGAAAGCAGGTTATCCGAATTGGTTTTGGAAAATTAAATTTATTTATCTTCTTCTTCTTCTTCTTCTTCCAACCAAGGATTAGGCCGCAGCCTGCTCCAAACTCACACACTATATCATCTATCTCCATCTTTTCCATGGTCTACCGACATCCCTTTTACCTTCTGGAGCATACCTGTGCGCCTGCTATGGTATCCTGAGATCTGACATCCTTGCCATGCGCTGTCTCCAACTTTGGCATAAATCCTTTATCATTTCGTTCAAAAAACGAAAACTAAATAGATTTATTAAATGTATTTACTGTATCCATTTCTCAGTAAAACTATTGTAACACCTAGGTTTGTTTGGTATCTGGATATAATAAAAAATAAACTTTCTTAAACTTATTACAATATTTATTTACACAATTAATAATTAATTATTTTTAAATATTCTCCCCATAACAGGCAGGTGAAGTGTTAAGTTATTTCCACTCTTATCTACCAGTTTTAGGGCAACAAAAAATATGTAATTTGATTTCTTATCACGTGGTCAGCCAATTATATGACTGAAGCATTTAAGAACAGAAGAGGTAGAGCTGTAAAAGACACTAGTCAGAGTTATCTTCTCTAAGAGTAATGAATTTCATTATTTATCCAGAACCTGTGGTGAATGAAGTGGAGGTGTCATTTACTGGGTGGAAGGGAGATGCTTTCCAGAGGGCCTGGCATGCTGATAAGCATATTTTTCACTCTGTAAGGAAGACCTGGTAAACCACTTCACTCCTCGTGTTACTTAGCAAAGCCTTTAGAGGTTCAAAATAGCCTTTCCGCTGTTGACCTAAACAACATTGTGTAATTATGTCAACACAAAAAGCAATTTTTTTAACAAAACATTGAATGGAGATGTACATCTCCAAACAAGTTCAGAATGACTTCGAAATTTTATATAGTAACATGGTATCAGATACCTCAAAATTTACTTAGGTAAAATGTCGTCAGATATCCCTGCCGTAAATGAATAGTATATTGAAAAATTCACCGAGGTTTCCAGTGTATTCAATACAGTTGAAAATGGACTTTCAAAAACAAATTCTTAGCGTAAATTTTGTATGATTTTTGTTAATTTTACAGAATAAGGTATATCAGTTACTTAACTTAAATGACAAAACTATTATTATACATAAACTTTAAAACAATTTTGAGAAATAATATTTTTGTTTCTTTCCAAGCGTGACAAGAGAGCAGATAGTAAAAAAAATAATACTGTAGATCGTAGTTAGAGGTCGATGACCTGTGTGCACACACCCTCACCGAGAGCAGGCTACATTATAATGGTTCTCTCTTACTTTACCGAAGAGAAATGGAATAACGTTCCGAACGAACACCAACCATTCTGGTGGTACTGCCGACAATACGTGGCCATGGCGCCTACAAGCAAGTTTACTACAGTTCACAGTTCACACAGGTATCCGATCTGAATGGAACAAAGAAATATCAACTCACAACATTTACAGACGTTTATTATACATTACATACCATAAACATACACCCATTATTGTTTAACTAATCAACACTAAACACCTGGTTTTAAATTATTGATTGTTTTTTAGTCATTTAATTTCTTTTTTGTGATCTAAAATTCTATTGGCTACCAGTAACTTTACATTGTTTTTTTTTTAAATTAGGTACGTTTGGATGTATAGCAACCAAATTTATTGTTGTGCCAAACCGTCAGTCATTTTGAAAATACAACGCTTTCAGTCCATACTGTTAAGACAGATAACTAGTGCTCCCTTTACGTCAAACGATACACTACACACAGGCTTAAACGTCCCATACATCAACAATCTGTTCCTACGCACATACACACGATTTAAAAAGAAATTACCCAATATTCCAAACCACCGGGTTGGTCTAGAGGTAAAGTCGTCGCCGTGAGTCAGCTGTTTAACAGCTGATTTTGGAGACGAGGTTCCTGGTTCAAATCCTAGTAAAGGTAGTTACTTTTATACGGATTTGAATACTAGACTGTGGTTGCCGGTTTACATTGATGGTTGGGGTTCAATTAACCATACTCTCTCAGGAATGGTCGACCTGGGTCTGTACAAGACTACACCTCATTTACACGTCATACACATCATCCTCATCTCATTGGGTCATGGGGTTGCTTATTGTTCTGAATTGAACAGATTGCAACGTACACATATTAGTAATCAAAAAAAAAGTCCAAACCAGCTCATTGTTGACCTAGACACACGAGATTTACCAACTGCCCCTATATGAAGACTGAAACGACTCTGGAGTAGGGATATCATGAGACATCAAAATTAAAGAAAAAAAATAATATAAGAAATAATTTACAAAATAGGAACTAACTTAATGATTATGGTTGGAATACTGTCAATGGGCAGCGATCACCTCAATGTCTTAAAATTTGTATCCTTTTTTTTTATCAAATTTGCTTGTTGTTAATTTTATACAGTTGCAAATAAAAATATCTTGTATAGTCAAAAAAAATCAGGTATAGTAACCTCTCTTTAATACGGCAATTTCAGGACTCGAGTGAGGCCGAATTACAGATTTTTCCGGATTACCGAATGTGGGTTATTTTACTGAAGATAATCGGGATAAATAAGAGGGGTCAACCGAGTATAGTACACTTTATTTATAATTCTATGCGCATTCTTATACACGAAGATCGTAAATACCAGGTCAGACCACAGACCATTTTACCATGTTTAGGGAAGCGAGGCTTGGGAAGACCTAAAAGAGATGGATGCCGGAACAGGTCATTGAGCCTGTTCCGGCATTGAGCTTGACAGACGATGATGATGATGATATTTTGTACCGTACAATTGTTGGTTCATAATAAGGGTGGCACCGGAAATTATCTCAAGATCAAGGAAACCACGGGTCTTTAAAGTTTCAGAACCACTGGTCTGGGGACATTTTTTAGATCACGAGTTCATACTAAGGATGGCACCGGAAATTATCTCAAGATCAAGGAAACCACGGGTCTTTAAAGTTTCAAAACCACTGGTCTGGGGACATTTTTTAGATCACGAGAAATAACTTTCGACATTTCTGTAAGCTTTTCTTACACCCCATACTCTCACTATTTTTTTACTTTGGGATTTTTTTCTTTTCTTTAGTTCTTCTATTGTTCTGCGTTTACTCTTCATGGTATCCCTTGTATTCCGGTATTGGTTATGTTTTCTCAGTATATTTTTTTATGATTTAAAGTCGCATCAACATCTTAATTTTTAGTGACAACTGCAAGTTATGAAACTGTGAATTTTAACGTGTAATAATTTGCAGACCCAACCGAACATCTAAACCGGGATTTTATGTAGTTTAGGCTACCGTGCTTATCACTACGACACACAGTTATTTATCTGTCATCTTAGTTTTATTGTTTGGTGACTTAAATATTTTTGTTTATCAATCGTTTGTCATCCATTCCACGAAAACGTCCGTAGAATTTTAGCCTTTGCTATCGTTTCTATTGTTTCTACTTTCTCTTGCTCTATATGCATATATAGGGAAGGGAAAGTATTGTTTTCATGTCGGTTTTTTATAATCCACCGGGTTGGTCTAGAGGTAAAGTCGTCGCCGGAAGTCAGCTGTTTAATAGCTGATTTTCGGAGACGAAGGTTTCTGATTCAAATCCTAGTAACAATGGTTACTTTTTACGGATTTGAATACTAGACAGTGGTTACTGGTGTACTTTGATGGTTAGGGTTCAATTAACCATACTCTTTCAGGAATGATCGGCCTGGATCTGTACAAGACTACACCTCATTTACACGTCATACACATCATTCTTCAAAATTCATTTGGTCACTGGGTTGCTTATTGTTCTAAATTGAACAGATTGCAACGTACACACATTAGTGATAAAAATGTCGATTTTTCGAAATCGAGTTTTCACCGGATCTTTTCCTCGGTTCAATTGATCTACATTCGCCTCCACTGTAACACCTCCATCACTTCTATTCTACAGTATCATTAATTATCTGTCATACATAGTTTTTCAATAGGAAATAATATTCTAGGTATAGTCTAGAAAAGGACAATGGTTAGTTATTACCTAGTGAACATACTTTACCAAGTTAAGAGAATGAAAGTAACACTAAACTTCTTTTATCTTGAATGCCCTAGTTAAACTTTATATCGTATGTTTTACAATATAACATGTCTCCTCTGTTTGATATATGAATGTACGGTTGAGCCGTTCTTTGTTTTCTCCTACTGTCAACAAACAAAAGCCACCTACTACAGGGTTCACGCTACAGTCTGCGACTTTACGGATGTCGTATTCCTTTTAAGCTAACTATTTTCTAAATTATAAGTACTTACAGTACTAAAAACATCAGTCATGATATGATGTAGGCCTAACAATTTAATTTAGAAAAATACTTTTAAAAGTATTTTGTATTTAAATACTTTTGAAAATTTTGTTGTTACTTTTTAATCGGCGTGTACACATTTTTATATAATGCGCATGCTCAGTGACGTCATTATTTTTTTACATTAGGAGCAAACTAAGAGAGGCTGGATTATAGAAATATTATAAATCGATGTTGTTGTTTAGGTCATCAGCCGAAAGAGACTCGTCGTCTTATGAAAGAGATTTTTAAATTCCAAAAGTTTCGATCAATTTGGGTAATTTGAAAATAATAACACTTAAATAATTAAACTGAATTAAAAATAGAATTCCGTTATGTGTAGCCATTAATAATACAAATAAAATTTTTATGTGCGAGTGTGTATGTATACAGGCGCTCTGAAAAAGGTTTCAAGAATTCAGGGCGTGATTCCCCACAACAAAAGAAGAAAAAAAGTTCAAATTAACATAGGTCCGAAAATCATTAGTTACCGAGTTACACAGGGTGAAAGATTTCGTCAGAATTTCAGTTACCCAGTTGAAACGAAGCCCTACAGATATTTGTTGGGCGTTAAATTAGGCATAAATTTTACCGTATCGTATGTAAAATGAACAGAAAAATTTAACAAAATAGGTTTCAGACCTGTAGCTGCAGTAATTTTTAAGATATCTGATGAAATACGCAAGTTATCTGACAAAATACGCTTTGGTTTGTTGATAGTAGGAGAAAACTAAGAACGGCTGAACTGTATATGTTCTACTATTACTTTTGCGTCCGTACATTGATATGTTCCTATCAACCTGGAGTCCGAGTGAAATTTGACGTCCGTATACGGACGCCAAATTACAATCCTTAATAAAAATTTATTGTGACATGGTTTATTGTAACATGGAACATAAATATATATGTAATATATTTGATGTGTTTTATACATTTTTTAGGCAGCAAAGAATAGAGAATAGCTCTAGTGAATCGGCCATGAACTTTCTTCAGTTCATGTAATTATGTATGTATATATAACGTTCTTAGGTAAATATGTTGCACATCTGTAATGTGGAAACCTATTGTAAGAAAACACCTGTCCTTACACAAGCCGAATTGTAATAAGTTAGACTGTTTCACTTGAACAGAATTAACTTCAGCAATATGTGCATTATAATACCAATAGCGGGAAACGTGTTAATGACGTCAGTGAAGTAACTCTTTAATAAAACAATAAAAAAGTAAACGGTTCAGGTTTCCTGTAGTACGCCATTTTGGAAAATGTTATGGAAAGTTTTAGAGATAGCCTATGACGTATAAAATAAATATGAACATCTTTTCGATTCTAACGGGTGTTTCAAAAAGGACATAGCCGTAACATTTATGTAGAAGTAACACATAGGTAAATTTCTTGTCTCCTTTCATGCCAGTTGGCAACACTGTATTCAAGGTTAACAACAGCTTCTAACAATTGAAATGTCGTTGTTGTGCACCAGTCCTATTGCAGCTTCCATTCGCTGGATTGTGTCAACGATGTCGTTTTCCAAAGACTGGGTGTGTACAAGTCCGAATGTCTCTCAGCTGTGAATGTCTCGATCTGTCAACGGTCTGGCTGTGTAATGAAATTCATTACTCTCAGAGTAGATAACTATAACTAGTCTCTTTTACACCTCTACCTCTTCTGTTGTGAAATGTTTCATTCATTTAATTGGCTGACCATGTGATAAGAAACAAAACTATTTTTGTGTAGCCCTGGAACTAACAGATCGAGTGCAAATAATTTAACACTCCACCTGCTTGTTTTATGGGCAACTATAGTCTTATAAAACTTAAAAACTGCTATAGTCTTATAAAATTGTAAAAGTGTGTGTGTCTTTCTTAATATTATGCTTCAACGTTTTATGTACCTTTCCAAAAAATATCTTTGAACTTAATTATTTTATTCGTCACGACCTGCTCGTTTGCGAAAGCACTTCATATCCCAAATATTAAAAAGTGGATCCTGCTTGCCATTAATTTTTATTTTTGACCTCACCGGGAATTTTCCCATAAAATATGTAGTTATGTACTTTAATGACATAATTATTTGACACATATAAATCTCATTATATTTTTTAATAAGATACCGTCAAATTATAATCGGCGCAAAAGTTGTTTGGCGTAAAAAACCCTCTTTGTAATGGTTCCTCAGGTTTCTCAATTATATCAGTGTCATCGGCGTGTGCTATTCTGATAAATAAGTACTTTAACACCATTACACAGCCGCACTCCTGATTCAAAAACTTTCTCCCTTCTGTGAATGGCCCCATTCAGATAAAATGTTAAAAAAATGTGGGGGATATTACAACCCTGTCTCACACCCTGGTTAGTCTTAATTAAATAGTAAATTCGCCACTCCAGCGGTGCTTCGCGCTAGTTTCGTGTCTCGTATCAGTGGGGTAACTGGATCAGAACCATCGAGGTGCGTGTGCTGCCATAAGGTGAAGTTCGGCCGCCAAAGGGCTTTGGTGGATGACCATAATTTGAAGTTTGATAGTTTAAAAATTTTAGGTTGGTATTTGAAGTTCAAAGATCTGAAGTTTTAAGGTTTTGAAATTAAAATAATTTAAGGAGATTAAAAGGTTTGAAAGTTGATATTTGAAGTTCAAAGGTCTTTTGAGATCAATATTTCGAGACAAAAGAAATGAATAACGTAAAACCCGGGGATGCAAATCATCAAAATTTCGTTTTTTGAGTTTTATTAGCGAACCAGTGGGTTAAGAGCACTTTCAGCGACACGGTCTTCAAGTACTTTAGGTGGGGCACTAATAAGATTTCATACATTTTTTCGCTACAGTGGACTGTTTAAGAGATAAAATTTACTAACCGCTACCTTAGGGAAGGGTGTGACCTGGAAATCTTAGGTTAACAAAATTTTATGTAATTTTGAACACCAAACAAAATTCCGTTAAAACATATTTTTTATTCTGAAAATTTAAAATTTTTGGTCCTTGCATCTCTGCGGTGGAGCTGTGCCGTAAAGCACGCGTAAAACTTATACAGTAGAACTTAACTGTAATTTTTTTTTTTTATTTAACTTATTTATTTACAATCAGCCTTACAATGTGGCTTTAAGCACATCATTATACAAGAACTAAACTTACGTGAGTGAAGTAGACAGCCTTTGCTCTCACTTCAACTAAATAAAATTAGAAAATAAAGTTAATAAAAACTAAGAAATGTTGTAAAGTTACAAAATTAACAAAAACAATGTAAAAGAAGTAAACAAAAAAATGAAGTAAACAATGCAAAAGAAGTTAACAATAAAAAAGGAAAATAAATAAAATTTTGAAATTTCACTTTAGATTAAAAAGTAGTGATGAGGATGAATGGTGAATTTAACTTCGTGTATGTATTAAAATCGTTGGTCTAAGTCGAGGATGTAATGTCTTTTGAGGCGCTTCGTTTCCTCACTGTTGTCCAGTAAATTTAATGCCAGGTTGTTCTGGTGATTGTTTAATCTTAGCTGGTACCGGAGGCTCAGCTCTCTTATCTCTTCTGTTACGGTACGGATACGAAGATGGTCATGTATTTCCGAGTTTCTTATAAACCACCCAGCGTTACTCGTCGATCTTAATACTTTATTTTGGAAGCGTTGTATCATTTCTAAATTGGATCTGCTGGCTGTACCCCGAAGCTGAGCGCCATACTTCCAAACAGGCTTGAAAATTGTATTATAAATCAAGACCTTATTTTCAACAGATAATTGTGATCTTCTTCCTAACAACCAGTTAAACCTCATGTATTTTAAATTAAGCTCGTTCCGTTTACATACTATGTGATGTCGCCAAGTTAATCTCCGATCAAGATGCAAGCCAAGGTACTTCACATGATCTTGACTTAACTGTAAATGATAACATTCTGCCATTCTGTGACGTCACAACTGTGGTCCCTCTGTTTCTCAGTATGAACACTATATGGTACTATTATAGTAACGCGCTATTAAGTTGACGATTGCGCCTATCATGCAGAGTACAATATATCATCTATCCTACTTACATCGGCCAACACAAAAGCATAAGACATGTATCAACCACCACAAACACTTCAAATAATAAAAATCTGGTGTGAAACACTCACACAACTTTCTCTTGCCAATGCAAATAATTTACAATATAATTTAACATTAGTAATAAAATATTAGAAATGAACAAAAACTAACCTCAAAAACATAACCTTATTTTAATCATGAGTGAATGACGCAAAATGACAATCGAACTCAGTTTGGCTTAAAAATACGGAAAATCACGCTTTCACGCTAAACTAGGCTCTGTAGAGAAAAATGCTCTAAACAAAAGTTGTAGATCTTTTAATTTTCTATAAATTTAATTATATACACTTTTGTCGTAAAATGCATACTAAGACCGAAATGTTAAAAAAATCGATTTTTCTCACGTTTTCGTGAGAAAAAAACAGAAAATCGCAAATTACCGCTAAACTAAGCGTTATACAAAAAAATGTTTGAAACAGAAGTTGTAGGTTTTTAAATTCTCTACAACTTTTATTATATAAGTTTTTGCGCTAAAATTTATATTAAAGCCGTAATCTTAAAAAAAACAACGTTTTTACGTGAAAACAGCCTCACCGAGAATTTCAGCAAACATGACGCCTACCCTATCTTGTAGAGAATAAAAAATTGAGTAAAATAGGCGATTTTAAAAAAAATCGTAGGACCAGTTTTTGAGAAAATCGCAAAAAACTGAAAAATTATACGAATAAACTACTACTTCCGGTTGACCGATTTTGATGAAAATGTTCGTGTCGCGTCCGGTAGTGGTATGTAACTTAAGTTTCAAGTTTCAAGTTCGTACGATGTTCCGTTCTTGAGATATTCTGTTCACACACAGACACACAGACACACACACACAGACACACACACACACACACAGACACACACACACAGACACACACACACACACAGACACACACACAGACCAATCGCTAAAAACATGTTTTTTGGGTTCAGGGGGTCTGAAAACGTATAGATCCGGTGAAAACTCAATTTCGAAAAATCGACATGAAAACAATACTTTCCTTCCTATAAATTCATATAGGCAAGAGAAAGTAAAAATCCGTTCATGACCCGTCACACTAAATAAGTGTTGTTGTTGTTTAGGTCATCAGCCAAAAGGCTGGTTTGAACCTGTAGAGGTTTTACTAAGTAAAACGAGGAGTGAGGTGGTTTACCGTTGCCTTCCTCACTGAGTGGAAAAGTACGCTTATCAGCATGCCGGGCCCTCTGAAAAACACATATTTTCCACTCTGCAAACGACACCTTCACTTCATTCACCACAGGGTCTGGCTGTATAATGAAATTCATTACTTTCAGAGGAGATAACTCTGATTAGTGTCTTTTACACCTCTACCTCTTCTGTTCTTAAATGATTCAGTCATTTAATTGGCTGACCATGTGATAAGAAACAGAACTATTTATTTTAGCCCTGCAACGAACAGATTGAGTGTAAATAATTTGACACTCCACCTGTCCGTCATGGGCACACTAAATAAGTAACAAGTAATATAATTATTTAAAGAAAGTGAATTGTTTAAAATTCAATTGCAATTTAACATAACTTTACTGAAAATAATGATATATGAAAACCCTAAATATACAATAACATTTTGAAATTACCGTAAAACTAGTATTACTCACGATAATAAGCTTGCATCGACGGAACTTACGGACTAACTAGTCTTATCACTACAAATGTTAGAGTACAGTAATTCAGTTTACTGCTGATGACCAAAAAGGATACTAAATATATAGCTTAGGCCTAGTATTATGGCTTATTTAGAATGAATGTTTATTATTTAGGATAATTATTAAGAATCAATAAATAATACAATGGGGTGTTTATAAAACGACATAGTTGTAAACATAATAAATCAATGTAGGAGTAAAACTACAACATGATATCATGGTTAGCTGTTGCTATAATGTATTTAGAAAAACACATTTAGTAGCACTTCCACCCCCCGCATAGTCCAGTCTTACTCTCGCTGACGACGTCAACTTATATTGCGTTACCAGTAAGTGCGTCATAAATTCTGCGTAAAAGGTCACTATCAGTTTTACAACTGATACTATGTTGTAATTTCCGGTGAAGTTCGTGGTCAGTTGTTCTGATTGAATTTCGATTGTTGCGAAGGTCAAAATTAATTTTGAACTGTTTTTTTTAATTCTAAAAGCCACATTTCTGTGTGCCCGGCTGTCGTAGTAATTATTATAAACGAATTCATTTACTTGTTTAAGGCAAAAAAAACACTTTTTTCTGACAAAATTTTAAAAATTTACGATAACAACATATTGTTGTTTAGGTCATCATTCAAAAAGGATGGTTTGAACCTCTAGAGGCTTTACTAAGTAAAACGAGGAGTGAGGTGCATATTAAGGGAAGACTCTACTTCATACCCTGCCAATGTTAAATTTGCTATTTTTAGGTACATTTTTCACAGGATTGATAAACGATACGGAAATGAAATTTACTTACTTATAGATGTCGGGTTTCTCAAGCTATTGATTTTTTTTTCAATTTAATCTGTTGAACCATTAGTTAAAAACAGAATAACGAATAATATAAAATTTTTACAAATTTTTTTTCTACGGTATTTTACATATTAATAATTTTTGCAGAATTTGAAAAGTCATAAAAATGCCAGAATATGTGTATATGCAAGATAAATAACTGGTAAAAATTTCAGCCTGGTAAGTTTAATAGTTTCCGAGAAAAATTTAGGTACCTAAATTTTGAAAATTTTAATTTACGGGAACGGCGATAAAACAAAAAGGCACAAATCAAAAACAAAATGTACAACACAAACAAGTGAATTTCCCATCAACAGTTGGTTAGAAAGATGAACCAATGGCTGAGAATATTAAAAACAGTAATGCAGATATTTTTAAAGTGCTAAAATTCCCTTTGCTCTAAAACGATCCGTATAAAATTGTGAAAAATATTCGTCCGTGGTGACACGATCATTTTTCTGGGTAAACCTCCAAAAAACTTAATTTTTTTCATTAAAATATTATTTTTTCACGTAATTTAAAGTTTTGTGGTTGAACTAGGTCTAAACAATTGAAAAACATAAAAAAACCGAAAATCGAAATTTTCAGTTAAAACCATCATACAGTCTCACCTTAAGGCCGCTATCGTAAAACCACCATTTTTTATTACGAGAACACAGCCACCAAGAATTTCAGCAGACATGGGACTTACTCTATAATGTAGAACAAATTTAGTAAATGAGTCAATTTTTTAAAATAAACCGTAGAAGTAATTTTTTAAAAAATTCCAAAAAGTGAAATATCGTACGAATAAACTACTTATTATTTCCGGTTTAGCGATTTTGATAAAAAATTTTATGTCGGGTTCCCCTAGTGGTAAGTATACCTAATTTAAGTTACAAGTTTGAACTTCGTAAGATATTCCCATCTTGAGATATTTTGCTCACAAACGGCCAGACCAATTGCTAAAACCATGTTTTTTTTGGGTTCGGGGGCCTGAAAACCTGTATTTCCGGTGAAAAATCGATTTCAAAAATCGACATGCAATACTTTCTTTCCTTATAAATTCATATAGGAGAGGAGAAAGTAAAAATAAATTAGGGGATTTGAACTTCAGCTCCTGATAATTGACGAACATTAAAATAAAATTCTTCACACAAACTATCTTGTTGTAAACAAAATGTTATGCCCCTAATAGATAAGTAGATTGTTAAATATTTGCACTCGATCTGCTAGTTTAAAAGCTAAAAATAAATAGTTCTGTTTCTTGTCACACAGTCAGGTCATTATATGACTGAATCATTTAAGAACAAAAGAGGTAGAGATGTTAAAGACACTAGTCAGAGTTATCTCCTCTGAGAGTAATGAATTTCATTATACAACAAGACCCTGTGGTGAATGAAGTGAAGATGTCATTTGTGGAAAATATGTGCTTTTCAGAGGGCCTGGCATGCTGATAAGCATATTTTTCAACTCAGTAAGGAATGCATCTGCCCATAACTGTCAGGTGGAGTGTCAAATTATTTACACTCAATCTTTTAGTTGCAGGGCTAAAATAAATAGTTCTGTTTCTTATCACACGGTCAGCCAACTAAATGACTGAATCATTTAAGAACAGAAGAGGTAGAGGTGTAAAAGACACTAATCAGAGTTATCTTCTCTGAAAGTAATGAATTTCATTATACAGCCAGACCCTGTGATGAATGAAGTGAAGGTGTCATTTGCAGAGTGGAAAATTTGTGCTTTTCAGAGGGCCCGGCATGCTTTTCCACTCAGTGAGGAAGGCAATGGTAAACCACCTCACTCCTCGTTTTACTTAGTAAAGCCTCTAGAGGTTCAAACCAGCTTTTCGGCTGATGACCTAAACAACAACAACAACAAGGAAGGCATGGTAAACCACCTCACTCCTCGTTTTACTTAGTACAAAATCTAGAGGTTGAACCCAGCCTCTCGGCTGATGACCTAAACACGAATAAAATGTAAAAATTTTAAATATTATAATAAAAAGAAAACTTCTATTACGTAGGTTGATTCACCTATTCTGTGTTAGGTACACTTTATTGGACAATATTCATGTTTCCTTTTTGAACAATGAAATCATCAGAAAGTTTAAAAGTAATGTTTGTTAAAAATGTTCTATATAATTATTAATATAATACCATATTACTAAAAGGATTGGCTTGTTTTTAATACATTTTATAAATCCAAGGTCATTTATCACCTTAAGGTTTAAAAAAGGAATCAACGCACTGATTACTTTCATGTGTTTTTGTAGTCTTATGGAAATCTTGTTCACTGTGTAGATAATTCTAGTTCGAGATATCCTGCGGGTTGAAATTTTTATTTTGATCTATTAAGTAGCTTTACAATATCTGTATTAAAATATTTCTTTAGTAAATACGTACAGTATGTTTTTAAACTCCACAAAAATCTTTCAGGGGCTCATTCCACAGCTAAATATTATTATCATCATCATAAACAATATGGCTGCAAAAATTAGTTCTGTTTCTTGTCACATGTTCAGCCAATTTTATCGTTGAAGCATTTAAGAACAGAAGAGGTAGAGGTGTAAACATAGGCGGATTTACGGGGGTGCTAGGGGGAGCGCCGCACCCCCAGATTTTTGGGATGATAAGACAAACACCCCCTAACACCCCCGTAAATCTGCCCATGCCGGTGAGCTCGCACCCCCCAGATATCAAGATTGATATCAAGATATAAATCCGCCCATGAGTGTAAAAGACACTATCCAAACATTCATTATACAGACCCTGTGGTGAATAAAGTGAAGCTGTCATTTACAGAGTGGAAAGTAGATGCTTTTCAGAGGGCCTGGCGTGCTGATAAGCATACTTTTCCACTCAGTGAGAAAAGCAATGGTAAACCAACTCACTCTCGTTTTACTTAGTAACGCCTCTAGAGATTCAAATCAACCTTTCGGCTGATCACCAAAACAACAACAAATAATATCGATTAGGTCTCCTGGCCTATTTCAACTTTTATTAATATTGGTAGTTTACTATTTCAAAAAGAAGCCGGAATGCTCATCTCTTCCGAGGTCGTCCAGTACCACTTTGTCCAAATACCCCGTAAGTAAACACCGGTTTAGCTTTTCGATCATCTCTGTCTTTTGCAACATATGACTATACCCACTCTTACCTGTATTTCCGAATTTTTGATATCACCTTAGCAGGCACATTAAGTTCGTTCTTCAAGACCACAACCTTTAAATCACATTTTTTTACCGATTTTAATGAGAAAAATTCAGAAAATCACTAATGGACACAAAATGAAGCGTTGTAGTAAAAAATGTTTGAAATACAAGTTGTAGGTTTTTTAATTTTCTAAAACTTCGATTACTATGCTTTTGCTCTAAATGCACATTAAGACCTCAATTTTTTTAAAAAATACCACGGTGGTACACCCAAGAATTTCAGCACACAAACCATACGGTCCGTTTTTGAGAAAATCGCAAAAAGTGAAAGATTACACGAAAATCAAAATATTACTTCCAATTGACCGATTTTGGTGTTGGTCCTCGAGTGGTGCCTAATTTAATTCTAAGTTTCAACTTGTCCCGTTTAGTTTACGAGTACAAACCCACCGGTAAGAGGAGTGTTGGACACCCGAGAAGGAGATGGTTTCAGGAACAGACTGAGATGCATAATCCGTGAAGTTAAGAAGAAGTTTCAACTAAAGTCCAGCCTCTCTTAGTTCGCTCCTAATGTAAACAAATAATGACGTCACTGAGCATGCGCATTATATAAAAATGTGTACACGCTGATTAAAAAGTAACAACAAAATACTTTCAAAAGTATTTAAATACAAAATACTTTTAAAAGTATTTTTCTAAATGTAATTGTTAGGCCTACATCATATCATGACTGATGTTTTTAGTACTTTAAGTACTTTAAAAAAATAGTACTTTAAAAATAATTTAAAAAATAGTTAACTTAATAGGAATACGACATCTGTAAAGTCGCAGACTCTAGCGTGCACTCTGTAGTAGGTGGCTTATGTTTGTTGACAGTAGGAGCAAACTAAGAACGGCTGAACTGTAGATATACTATTTCGTTCTTGAGATATTTTTTCAAAAAAATAAGAAGCCGGAATGCTCATCTCTTCCGAGGTCGTCCAGTACCACTTTGTCCAAATACCCCGTAAGTAAACACCGGTTTGGCTTTTCGATCATCTCTGTCTTTTGCAACATATGACTATACCCACTCTTACCTGTATTTCCGAATTTTTGATATCACCTCACCATCAAAAACATGTTGTTTGGATTTAGGGCATCTGTAAACTTGCATGTCCAGGGAAAACTTGATTTGGAAAAATCAACATGAAAACAATAATTTCCTTCCGTGTAAATTCATATTGGGCAAAAGAAAGTAAAAAGTAGAAAAATAATTTTTAAGATATTAGAATACCATAATTTTCAGTATTTCCTCTATTAAACAACATAAACGTCATTCTTATCTTCTGTCTGCTGCACATAAAGGCGTTGTAGATACATTCAGTAATGTTGATAAAAATAAAAATCAACTAAACACGTGCATGAATAAATAGACACGATTGTTTATTTGAACGTATCTTATTTCTTTGTAACTTCAACAGTAAATGAAAGTTAAATGCCTTATAAAGTAAAGCGTTCGAGTTATTTAGGACAATATTATAACTTTCAAAGTACGTAGTACTATAACTCTTGACAATGATGTATTTTATAACCTATATATATTCTTCATAGTCAAGAGAAACAGTTATGTGAATTGTCACGTTGCACACGATTTGTCATCGGTCTCTTGACTGGTTTGATGCAGTTCTCCAAAATTTTCTATCTTGCGCAAGTTGTTTCATATCTACATACCTGCAACAACTTACATTTTTTATCATTTTCTTTAAAAATTCTAACCTTTGCCTTCCCCTACAATTCATTCTCTCAATATTCCTCCATTATTGATAGAGCAATATTTAACTGGATGTCTTAAGATATGCCCACCAGCCAATCCCTTTTGGTAAAATGCTTCCATATACTTCTTTCATGCACTTGTCTTAGAATTTTTAAATTACTTTTTTGTCCACCCACCTAATCTTTATTATTTTTCTATAACATCACATTCAAAAAATTCTATCCTCTTCCTTTCTACAGCTATCACCCACGTGTCACTTCCGTATACAATCCAAACATAGTGTTTTAAGAATTTTTCACACGATAATTTACACATGTAGTATTTAGGTCATCAGCCGAAAAGCTGGTTTGAACCTGTAGTAGTTTTACTAAGTAAAACGAGGAGTGAGGTGCTTTACTATAGCCTTCTTCACTGAGTGGAAAAGTACGCTTATCAGCATGCCGGGCCCTCTGAAAAGCACACATTTTTCACTCTGCAATGGCACCTTCACTTCATTCCCCACAGGGTCTGGCTGTATAATGAAATTCATTACTTTCAGAGGAGATAACTCTGACTAGTGTCTTTTACACCTCAACCTCTTCTGTTCTTAAATGATTCAGTCATTTTAATTGGCTGACCATGTGATAAGAAACAGAACTATTTATTTTAGCCCTGCAACGAACAGATTGAGTGTAAATAATTTGACACTGCAACTGTCTATTATGGGCAGTTACACATGATATATTATCCTAAATCAATTTTCTGTTTCCTTGTAAGTAAGCTTCATATCATGTAAGCTTCACTAACTCGGGCACAACTTAAGGAATCAAGAAAGATATGGAATACTGCAAGGAAGGATGTAGAAAGAAAAATCTGGTGTGAAACACTTGCACAACTTTCTCTTGCCAATGCAAATAAAGAACAATATTTCTTAACGTTAGTAACAAAACATTAAAAATAAACAAAAAACTACCCTCAAACAACATAACCTTATTTCATGAGTGAAAGACGCAAAATGAAAATCAACCTCAATTTGGCTTAAAAATACGGAAAATCACTCTTTCACGCTAAACTAGGCTCTGTAGAGAAAATTCTTTAAATAAAAGTTGTAGATCTTTTAATTTTCTATAAATTTTATTACATATACTTTTGTCGTAAGGCTCTCTTACGGTCTTAACCTGACTCTTACGGTCGTAATTGCTTTCGTTATGTAACGTTTTGTACCGGTTTTTCGTTATTTTGGAACTTTTATAAGAAAAGTTCATTATGTCTTCTTTACCCATTTCTGGTACGTATCTCTTGTTTTTTTAGTTATAATTCAAATAGCACCTAAAATACTGAAATTTCTTTACAAGTTACGCTAATAAACTGTATTGTGATAATTATTATAGTCTTTAAATTAGTACGTTAAAACCTCTATTAATTGGTTTCTAGGGGCGTTTACAGAATTGGTAGCAGAACGCTGCAGAATTCTGTAACCGCCCCTCGCTGGCGGGCACCCAACTAGCACGCAACGAGCACGTCAGAGATCGGTTGGTTGGGCGAATATAAACAGAAATTATTTAAAAAAATTTGGAAGCTGAAAAATCAAAAACATGGGTGTTGTTGCATAAAAAAAATCACAATCATAAAATGGATTCAACAGAATAATTTAATCATTGAACAATAATCGGTAAAAATATATAAACCAATTTTAAATGAAAAAAGGCAAACCTTAAAAGAATGGTTTGGTTACAAAATCCGAAATTATACAATAACAAATTGCCTGATGCTAACATTAATAAATGTGCTAGTGAAATTACAAAAATTATTATTTTTTTAAATAAGTTATACAATAATTTAACAACTGCAGTAATATTTATGGCCAAAAATCTTTTAAGTTTAATTTACAAGCTAACCATGGTTACGTTAAATGAAATAATAAAATATAAACATTAAACCTTTTTATACAACATAAGAATGTTTCTGTATTTACAGCAAACATTCAGGCTTAACTAGTTTTCAAAAAAAATATTTAGTATTTAAAAAAAATATTATAAAGATGAAAGAAATTTAAAAAATATTAAATAATTATATTTTGTTCATTTTTCCCTGATTCATCCACGAAAAGTAAAGTTTTTTTTTTATTTTACAAGGTCGCACAAGTTAGATGTTACACAAATTCTTGCTGGATCGAAACAAGTCGATAGGTAGGATCTTAGCCAAGGCCTGCTCTTCACTTGAATAGTTAGCTGGCACGTAGGAACTATGATCAGCGTTGTTATAAGATTTTCCAAAATAAATAAAATTAAAAAAAACATACAGGTTCGCTTGAGTAATACTTTCCGGCGCTTGGCTAAAGTGTTGGAGCAGATGAAAACAACAAACGAAGGCTTCGAATTAGCATTGTAATATAATAACGGCAGTCAGGAACGAATATCACCATGGTTGAACGGAGAAAAGCAGGGAAGAACATCATTATCCGGAATTCGGCAAAATCCACTCCGGGAATCAAAAGTCCACTCTGGGAATTGAAAGTCCACTCCGGGAATGGAAAGTCCACTCCGGGAATCAAACCCTATATTAAACAGAAATCCAACTCCTGTCAGAAAAAATAATACCAAACGGCGGTAACAAGTTCATAAAACAATTACAAAAGTTTAATACAGATAAATTCAGAATTAGTAAAATTTTACAAATAATCAAATATTTAAAAAAAACGCGCCGAATATTCATTACAAGTTACGAATGATTATGCAATATTAAAATTTCAAACCTACATGTTCAAAATAAGTTTAAATCAGTTAAATACAAATTTCTAAGTTAATTACGTTACACAAACAGTAATTACAAAATTACGTACAAAAACTATATAGACCAAGTTTATCAAAATAAAAGGTTTTAAAAAAATAAACCAATAACTAAACGTTTTAACGTACTAATTTAAAGACTATAATAATTATCACAATACAGTTTATTGGCGTAACTTATAAAGAAATTTCAGTATTTTGGCTGCTATTTGAATTACAACTAAAAAAAACATAAGAGATACGTACCAGAAATGGGTAAAGAAGACATAATGAACTTTTCTTATAAAAGTTCCAAAATAACGAAAAACCGGTACAAAACGTTACATAACGAAGGCAATTACGACCGTACACGGTAGCATCAGAGAGCGGTGTAACAGGAAAAAGTACAACAGCTGACGAAGCAAGATATTAGTAGCACAAACAGACGACAGAGCGCACCAACTTACGGAGGCAACCAGTAGAAAAAGGCAAGCGCGAAAAATACAAAGATACGAACAAATGTAACGTACCTCAAACCAGACTTTACAAGAGTAGTACTGCATTCGGTACACAGACGCATCGCTTACCGTATTCTCGTTCTTATTAACTTCACTAATTATCTTTATTTTAGTCCTATTTTACGGTCATAAATCAAAATATATGATTTTGGTTAGTTTTCTGTAAATCTACTCAAACAGACGATTCATTTGAACCCACTTTGGGGAAAATCGGTGTAGGTTTAAGTAGTTAAAATCGTGTTGAAAAAAAACCTGCTCGCTATTAATATATGGATTGATATATAGCACAAACAGACGACAGAGCGCACCAACTTACAGAGGCAACCAGTAGAAAAAGGCAAGCGCGAAAAATACAAAGATACGAACAAATGTAACGTACCTCAAACCAGACGTTACAAGAGTAGTACTGCATTTGGTACACAGACGCATCGCTTACCGTATTCTCGTTCTTATTAACTTCACTAATTATTATCTTTATTTTAGACCTATTTTACGGTCATAAATCAAAATATATGATTTTGGTTAGTTTTCTGTAAATGTACTCAAACAGACGATTCATTTGAACCCACTTTGGGGAAAATCAGTGAAGGTTTAAGTCATTGGCGGGATCTGGGGGGGGCAAGGGGGGGCACTTGCCCCCCCAATATTCTACTGGTATACATTTTTAACCAAGTTAGTGTATCGAAAAAATAATTTTTTTAACTTCTTATAAGCTGTTCTTAGTGGAGATGTATTTAAACTTAAAATTAATTAATCAAATGGTCCAATAAAACTGTGTTAATGGTTAAATAAGTTAATACTATTTTTTAACATTTAAAAACATTGTTATTGGACCATTTTAGATCAATTTTAGGTTTACATCAATTGGGAGTTAAAATGACGTTTTAACGTTAAAATCCCAACAAAATTTACTTTTTAATTTAGCCTAAAAACAGCCCTAAAATTGAGTTGAAGGCAATAAAAATCTTAAAATTTTCCGGGGGAGGTCCCCCGGACCCCCCCCCCCTTGTGCTGGGGGGTATTCCATACCCCCCAGACCCCCCGGTATTTGCCCCCCCAATGACTCCCGCTAAATCCCGCCAATGGTTTAAGTAGTTAAAATCGTGTTGAAAAAATCTTGCTCGCTATTAATATATGGATTCTCAGGTCGTATTTCTCCCATTCCACTTGTGATTCATACTGATGTCAACAAGACTCCTGTTTCCAGTACTAATTAGTTATATCTGTGCAGCCACGATTTGACTTTCAATGTGTTAGGTCGTGTGAGAAGTTAAACGCTTTAATTTTAAGTTTTCTGTGAAGCGGGGTTGCAAGTAAGTATATTCATACACATTTTTTCCAAACTATTTTTAACTTTTTTAATTTTTTATTTCATTCAGCCACAATTTGATTGTATTACCTATCTTATAAGATTTATCTATGTATTCGAACGAGTTTCCGGGAAAAATAAATCATTTATGAACGAAAATAAAAATACTATTATAGAAAAGCACTAAACACACGTTGATTCGATTTAGAAAGGAAACATTGCAGTTGATTCAAAAAGAGAAAGATAGATTGAGTGTGTGTGTAAGAGAGAGGTAACCACGTGACACAGCAGATGCTGTAGCGCAGCACCTGAAGCAACTTCATCTTCCTATTCCACCCCTCCATTCATTGCATACACGAGCACGCGGGCGCGCGCACACACAGATACAGATGCATTTGTGCGCTGTATTTCATTTCATTTACTTAACATGCGCCAGCCTTTTTCGCTATCAGAGCCCGTTTCCTGCAGTAGACCTAGTTGCACAACTAGAAAGTCTTACTGACATTCAGCTGGCATTATTTCCTTTAAAATAATAATCATAGCTAAATAGGAATAATAAGGCTAACTTAGTTGTTTAAAACTTAGGTCTTTGGTAGCAATTTGATTTTTCTATTTCGGATGTCCGTCCGTCTGTCCGTCACATACAGATGTCAGAAACTACAAGAGATAGCAACAAACTGTTTCCGGATTTGTAATCTACACAAAATGTTAGTGGGTCTAGATTGGGTTTGAAGTTCTTGTTTCGACCGGAAGTGGTCCAAAATCGGAAGTCAAGAAATCAAAGTCTGAATTTGGAAACAAAAATAGTGTCATGCCTCTTAAAGAGTTGACAACAGAAATCATTAATGGTTTTGGCCATATGTCAAAGGTAAGCCTTTTTTCCTACGAGAGTTAAATAGGCTTAATCTCTTACACAAAAAGAGATATCTCAGAAAATTGAAGCCATTTTGTCCATCTTTACTCCAAGCGCTTCATGAGGACGTTAGTGACAAACGTTAGAATTCTGTGAGACAGTCGTTATCCGTGCAGAAGCCGATCCAAACTTTTTACGATCAATTTTATGATCTGATGAGGCATGTTTGAAACTCAATGGACGTGTTAATCGACATAACTGCGTGTACTGGTCGGATACAAATCCTCATATTGTAATTCAAAAAGAGCTTAATGTGCCTGGTGTTATGGTATGGAGAGGTATTTCGAGTACTGCACTGATAGATCCTTATTTTTTTGAGGGAAGTGTTAACTCGGATAATTACTTACAAATTCTGCCGGAAGTAGTATTTCCGTAACTTGAAAATAATCATGTTAACTTAAATTGTTTTCTGTAAAATGCGTTGTGCGACCGAAAGAAAATTGTATTTTACAATAGTATTCATTTATTTATTTTACTATTTTATATTAGTGACTTAAAATAGCTTTTTGCAATAATAAAAATTGAAATTCGTAACTTAAGAAAAAATTTGTCGGTTTTCAGGACGTTCTTTGTCGTCGTCACAAACAGTAGTTATAGTATAATACATTTGTATTATACATTTGTTTTAGGAAGAAGCTTGTAAGGGGTGGGCGAGTAGGTAGAGTAGGGATAGTTTCAAGGGGCAAGTGTTGTCTCCTTCTCACTTAATGATCATTCCCTCTCTTTCTAACTGTATACTACTGTTACAACTACGAGGTGCTTCCTCCACCACTGAACAGAACAGCTCAGCGGCACAGAACGTTGGAGGGAAAGCTTCTAGCTAGAACAAATGACCTATACCTTCCTTAAAAAGATTTTTGCATAGAAAGTTTGTGTAGCGTCTTCCACTAGAAAGTAGAGTTTAAGCTTCAAAATTCATCCACTTTCATTTTTACTTTCTCTTGCCTGTATGAATATATAGGAAGGAAAGTATTGTTTTCATGTCGATTTTAAGATATCGAGTTTTCACCGGATCTAGGTTTTCACCTATATGTTTTCAGACCCCCTGAACCCAAAAAAACATGTTTTTAGCGATTGGTCTCTGTGTGTGTGTGTGTGTGTGTGCGCGCGCGCGCGTGCGCGTGCGTGTGTGTGTGTGTGTATGTGTGTGTGAACAGAATTTCTCAAGAACGGAACATCGTACGAACTTTAAACTTGAAAATTAAGTTACGTACCACTACCGGACCCGACACGAACATTTTCATCAAAATCGGTCAACCGGAAGTAGTAGTTTATTCGTATCATTTTTCACTTTTTTTGCAATTTTTTCAAAAACTGGTCCTACGAATTTTTTTTTAAAATCGCCTGATTAACTGAATTTTTTATTCTCTACAAGATAGGGTAGGCGCCATGTTTGCTGAAATTCTTGGTAAGACTGTTTTCACGTAACAACATAGTTTTTTTTAAGATTACGGATTTAATATGCATTTTAGCGCAAAAATGTATATAATAACAGTTGTAGAGAATTTAAACTCCTACAACTTTTATTTCAAACATTTTTTTGTATAATGCTTAGTTAGGCGGTAATTAGCGATTTTCTGTTTTTTTCTCACGAAACGTGTAAAAAATTGATATTTTTAAGATTTCGGCCTTAGTATGCATTTTACGACAAAAGTGTATACAATTAATTTTATAGGAAATTAAACGATCTACAACTTTTATTTAAAACATTTTTCTCTAGAAAGCCTAGGTTAGCGTGAAAGAGTTATTTTCCGTATTTTTAGGCCAAACTGAGGTTGATTTTCATTTCTTTCATTTTCATTTCTTTCATATATGATTAAAATTAGGTTATGTTTATTGAGGTTAGTTTTTTATTTATTTCTAATGTTTTATTACTAATGTTAATTTTATTGTTAATTATTTGCACTGGGGCAAGAGAAAGTTGTGTGAGTGTTTCACACCAGATTTTTTAATTAGAAGAAAGCATTTTGTATCACTTAAAATACGCTTTTTCTAAGTGTTATTACTACTTCAGGAAAGCCAAACTTATATGATTTTTGTAGGGATGGTATGTTAACATTCGGTTAGTCCTAAAATACACTCATTTTTATTTTTTTTAACTTTGATTATTTAGAAACTATACAATACAGTAGGACAACCATCCAATAGCTTAACAAAATTTTGAATAAACAAATGACGTGAAAAATAAACAGAAAAGAATTTTTTTTAAAGAATACATCCCATTGGATTATTCAAAAGTTGAACAGTAAAAAGAAATAAAGAAAGAATAGAAAACAAACACAGGAATATCAAATAATATACACATAACAAGAATTACACAGAATACGAAGTACTTAGAATAAGAAGTAGCGTAGAAAGTTACAACAATAACAAATAATATAAAGTATTGTACGATAAACAAAATGAAATAAGAAACGAAAATTTAGGGTTCATGAGTAATAAAGATCTGAACAACACATAATAAATTTTATTATAATTGTTGTTGTTGTTTAGGTCATCAGCCAAAAGGCTGGTTTGAACCTGTAGAGGTTTTACTACGTAAAACAAGGAGTGAGGTGGTTTACCAATGCCTTCCTCACTGAGTGGAAAAGTACGCTTATCAGCATGCCGGGCCCTCTGAAAAGCACATATTTTCCACTCTGCAAATGACACCTTCGCTTTATTCACCACAGCGTCTGGCTGTATAATGAAATTCATTACTTTCAGAGGAGATAACTCTGATTAGTGTCTTTTACACCTCTACCTCTTCTGTTCTTAAATGACTCAGTCATTTAATTGGCTGACCATGTGATAAAAAAACAGAACTATTTATTTTAGCCCTGCAACGAACAGAGTGAGTAGTCTATAAATAATTTGACACTCCACCTGTCCGTTATGGGCAAAAATTATAATTACAAAAGTGAAATGTTAAAGAATTATGAAATCTGTAAAATAATATGGATAACTTTTAAGCATTATATTTATATATTTTGCGTAGTACTACAATATTGATAAATTTAAGACATTTTTACAAACATTTTTAACTTTTTTCGTACCTTAAACATTGCACAACAAATATGAATAATTTTAAAAAAAACCTTATTATTTAATATTAACAATTACAATTAATATAAATTGTATGTGTCGATATTTCTACAAAGTTTCAGTTGGCTACAACGCTACAACTTGGATAGTAGCTACCTAAATAGTTTTCGAGAAAACGGGTCATAAGTAAGTTCCATTTTAACTTGTGTTTAGGTACCAGTTCCCTTAAGCTACTTTGTCGTGAAACAAAGCGAGCTGGAAGTTTCTAGTACTCCATAAATTGATAAAATTATTATTATAAGGATTAGTAAAGAAAATAAGAATGTTATTTTAAAAACATAATTGAAAATGTGGCGCAAACAAACAATATTATTGATGTCTATACGAACAATTTTATGAACTGACTTTAATACGCATGCGTCAAGTGAAAAGAGAAGATTTTCTATGAAAAGAGATAGAATGTTTTATATACGTAGGAGCTGGATACGGTTTGCTTTGCTATTTCCTCTTGGCAAAATCTTATTAAAATTTCTGAAATTTCCTTTGTAAGCACGCTTAGTTCTGAGATATACCGTAGTGTATAATATATTCTGTGTTTTTCTGTAAGTAGTGTAGACAATTTAAATGTTTTTATAAAACTTACTGAAATAAATGTTGTGGCAAATAGCACTAACATTCTGGCTAATTTTCATGAAGTATTTTACTCATATTGAATGCGGTTTCAAAAATAGTTGAAGAGCTTATTGGATGAAGATGGTGTATAACAAAAAAAATCTTGAGAAAAATGCAATCAAAGTTCTAAGAGACTTTTGTTGAATTTTCTGATTTTTTTCATTTTTGTACCTTTTTACTCCCTCTTGCCCTATATCAGTGATCTTAAACCCGCGGATCGCGAAACGATTTAGTTTCAATCATTTTTTCATATTTAATGACATTTCGATAATCGCAACGTATTATTTTTTTGAAGTACCGATGATACAAGAACGTAAAGTCAAAATTGAGGAATCATGTTTTTGACACTCATTTAGAGAAATCTATTCGAATTGATTCATACAACAATAACAGTCAATGTTGACAGACTAGAGAAAAAGAAATAATGTCAGATTTCTTATTGAACAAAAAAAATTACCATTTTGATATTTTTAATTTAGTTTTGTGTTTTGTTACACGTTTCAGTATTGTTAAAGCTTTTAAAAAAATATTTTTCACTTTTCCAAATACTATAGAATTCATATTGATTTTCACTGTAAATTTAAAACAAAATAAAAACTTATTTTAAAAATTGTTTTTCCTTCCTAAATGGAACACAAAATTTATATTATATAGTATAATTAGATCAATTCGGTCCTCAAGCCCTTCCATAATAAATGTAGGACCACTGTCCTATAGTCCAGCCTCTCTTAGGTTGCTCCTAATGTAAACAAATAATGACATCACTGAGCATGCGCATTATATCAAAATGTGTACACGCTGATTAAAAAGTAACAACAAAATACTTTCAAAAATATTTAAATAAAAAATACTTTTAAAAGTATTTTTCTAAATGGAATTGTTAGGGCTACATCATATCATGACTAATGTTTTTAGTACTTTAAGTACTTATAATTTAAAAAATAGGTAACTTAATAGGAATACGACATCCGTAAAGTCGCAGACTCTAGCGTGCACCCTGTAGTAGGTGGCTTTTGTTTGTTGACAGTAGGAGCAAACTAACAACGGCTGAACTATACATGAATATATTTTCTAGCGATTTGGAGACAAAATATGTAAGTTACCCGTTTTTTAGCTCGTTTTCCCCTAGTCCATGTTTCAGAACTGTAGCACGATCAATTTTAAGAGGAAAAATATGGAATTTTACAGTATTCCTGCATGTTTTCTGATTAATGTCAGCTAAAATTCAGCCTTTTAGTGCAAAGGGAAGGGTAATAAGAGCGATTATTTAAATTTTATTTTCATTCCTGATGGCTATAACGAGTTAAAACGAACGATGTATCCCTTTAATTAATTTATACGAATAAAATAACAAAAAACCAAGCTTTAAAACGAGCCGTACCTGAAATTTTTATATTTTTTACTTCGTGAGATACGAAGTTCCAAACACAATCTTTCAGTTTACGTACTTTTTTTTGTAATCCCTAATTTGTGTACGTTGCAATCTGTTCAATTCAGAACAAGCAACCCAATGACCCAATGAGATGAGGATGATGTGTATGACGTGTAAATGAAGTGTAGTCTTGTACAGAATCAGGTCGACCATTCCTGAGAGAGTATGGATAATTGAACCCCAACCATCAAAGTACACCGCTAACCACTGTCTAGCATTCAAATCCGTATAAAAGTAACTACCTTTACTAGGATTTGAACCAGGAACCTTCGTCTTCGAAAATCAGCTGTTAAACAGCTGATTTTGGCGACGACTTCACCTCTAGACGAACCCGGTGGGTTAACAATCCATAGATTGTTAACCGTACTTAAATGTGTGTAATGAGAGTATCATGTAGAGCTAAGTTTATTAGTTTTTGTAGTCGTTGCTAGGCTCAAATAACATGGTTCGACACATTTTTATTTTATTTATTTTATCAGGAATTGTACAGTGATAAATTAAAACATTTTTTTGTATAATGCTAAATGCTAAACCTGTAAATTTGTAAATGCTAAACCACCTCACTCCTCATTTTACTTAGTAAAACCTCTACAAGTTCAAACCAGCCTTTCGGCTGATGAAACACAACACCTAAACACACACCTAAATGCAACACACAACACACACGGGTTTGAAACCCAAGAACACTGTGCGAATTCGCACGGGTCCACTATGCTAGTCGTTTTTATTTTTCAACTCACGGTAGAAAGCCAGATGGTAACCAACCTCACAGTTGGGAATCTGCCGTTGCTTCATGCCGTGCACGCAGGCCTTTGAATTTTGGGGAGCCTGTATGAACATGCATAAAAGAATCAAAGCTTTCTGGAAGACCTGCGAACGACGAGACGACAATGAAGAAGCAAAAACTTGCAAACTAAAGAGCGACAAAAAATTATTAAATTCATTTATTTATTTTTTAATTCCTAATGTGTACGTTGCAATCTGTTAAATACAGACCAATAAGCAACCCCATAACCCAATGAGATGAGGATGATGTGTATGACGTGTAAATGAGATAAGGTGTAGTCTTGTACAGACCCAGGTCGACCATTCCTGAGAGAGTATGGTTAATTGAACTCCAACCATCAAAGTACACCGGCAACCACTGTCTAATATTCAAATCCGTATAAAGTAACTACCTTTACTAAAAAAAATTATTTAAAAAAAAAATTTAACACTTCAGGTGTGTGATTATGTACGAGTTAGCACGATATGTTTGGGTATTGGATTATATAAAACAGTGTGAAATTATTTCGGAACCTATCTTAAAAGTTGAACACCAGGACCTTTGACTTAAAGGCCGAGCGTGTGCCGGTCAAGCCACCATGGCAACCTGACAAAATTTTATCAAAAAAAAAATTTATTTTTACAAAATATTCATTAATCTACTTTCTTCAGCCGTGTCGGTAAAATTTACACGAACATAAGAACAAAGAGGTCACTCACTTTTTACTTAAACGGAATCTTGGCGGCATTTGTCAAGGACACTGGTCGTGACGTCAGAAGAAGGTTACAATAAAGAGTGATTTACTTTAAACATTCTGTTAAAACAATGTATTATTAATTATATTGTTTGATAAACTGTAACTAAAAATTAATTTGCAATATGTAATAATCGCTGTCAAAATACTCAATGAAGATGTCAACGAACTCATTCATTAAAAAAATTTGTGGCACAAACATAGGTTAAATAGAAGAGTTTAATTAATCGTTTAAATGTTGTCACAATTATTATTTTGTTACCTGTATAAGTTGCCCATAACGTGCAGTGGAGTGTTAAGTTATTTACACTCGATCTGCTCGTTCCAGGGCTACAAATAATAATAGTTCACTTTCTTATCACAAGATCAGCCAACTATATGACTGAAGCATTTAAGAACAGAAGAGGTTTTTTTTGTCATCAGTATCTCGACTGGTTTGATGCAGTTCTCCAAGCTGTTCTATCTTGCGCAAGTCGTTTCATATCTACATACCTGTTATACCGTACATCTTTTGTAATTTGCTTTATATATTCTAATGTTTGCCTCCCTCTACAATTTACTCCCTCAATATTACCCTCCACTATTGATAGCCCAATACCTGGATGTCTTAGGATATGCCCCACTAGCCTATCCCTTCTTCTGGTAAGATGCTTCCATATACCTCTTTTTTCATCCACTCGCCTAAGAACCTCTAAATTACTTATTTTGTCCACCCACCTAATCTTTAACATTTTCCTATAATACCACATTTCAAAAGTTTCTATCCTCTTCTTTTCTACAGCCCCTATCACCCACGTTTCACTTCCGTATAATGCTACGGAAGAGGTGCTACAGAAGAAAAAAGCTTCAAACGCTTCTATCCTCTTCTTTCTACAGCCCCTATCACCCACGTTTCACTTCCGTATAATACTACGGAAGAGGAATGCTACAGAAGAGGTAGAGGTGTAAAATATACTAGTCAGAGTTATCTCCTCTGAGAGTAATGAATTTCATTATACAGCTAGACCCTGTGGTGAATGAAGTGACGGTGTCATTTGCAGGGTGGAAAGTAGTTAGATGCTTTTCGGAGGGTCTGGCATGCTGATAAGCATATTTTTTCACTCAGTGAGGAAGGCAAATGTAAATTACCTGACTCCTCGTTTTACTTAGTAAAGCCTCTAGAGGTTTAAACCAGCATTTCGGCTGATCACCTAAAAAACAACACCTGTATAATAATACGAGTACAATAATACCGGTGTCTACATTTTTTCTGGGTAGAAACGAGGAGGTGTAGTTCTAAGCACAAAGTACGAGGGTCGTTTTTTTCAACTTCCAATAGATCATAAATTAAATACAAGTGGAAATATAAAAATTATTTGCTAAAAAAATCGTATATTTGAGGCTACGTTTAGACATAACCATGTTGACGAGTAAACGAGCACGTGGACGAACTTTCCTATACGCTTTTCATAAAATGTTGTTGTCAACAAATTTAAATGAGTCTTGACGTTGTATTGAAGCTTTTCATTACTCTAGCTGTCTTCCTATCCACTTCTTCAGTTCAAGGAAAAGATTGTTGTCATTCAAGGATAGGTCAAGGACTGTATAGCGGGTAATAAAAGTCTGGTGTGAAACACTCCCACAACTTTCTCTTGCCAATGAAAATAATTCACAATAAACCTAACATTAGAAATAAACAAAAAACTAACGTTAATAAACATAACCTAATTTTAATCATGAGTGAAAGAAGCAAAATGAAAATCGACCTGTTTGACTTAAAAATACGGAAAATCACTATTTCACGCTCAACTAGACTCTGTAGAGAAAAATGCTCAAAATAAAAGTTATAGATGTTCTAATTTCCTATAAATTTTATTATATACACTTTTGTCGTAAAATGCATACTAAGGCCTAAATCTTTAAAAAAATCGATTTTTCACACGTTTTCGTGAGAAAAAAACAGAAAATTGCTAATTACCGCTAAACTAAGCGTTATACAAAAGAATGTTTGAAATAAAAGTTGTACGATTTTAAATTCTCTACAACTTTTATTACATAAATTTTTGCGCTAAAATGCATATTAAAGCCGTAATCTTGAAAAAACAACGTTTTTACATGAAAAAAACCTCACCAAGAATTTCAGCAAACATTGCGCCTATCCTATCTTGTAGAGCATAAACAATTAAGTAAATGAGGCGATTTTTAAAAAAATCGTAGGACCAGTTTTTGAGAAAATCGCAATAAAGTGAAAAATTACACGAATAAATTACTACTTCCGGTTGACCGATTTTGATGAAAATGTTCGTGTCGAATCCGGTAGTGGTATGTAACTTAAGTTTCAAGTTCATACGATGTTCCTGTCTTGAGATATTTTGTATACACACACACGCGCGCGCGCACACACACATACACACACACACACACACACAGACCAATGGCTAAAAACATGTTTTTGGGTTCAGGGGGTCTGAAAACGTGTAGATCCGGTGAAAACTCGATTTCTTACAATCGACATGAAAACAATACTTTCCTTCCTATATATTCATATAGGCAAGAGAAAGTAAAAAAGTCCTATTGAAATTGGTCAAGGATGACTTTGGTCCCAGTTGGTCCGGATAAAACAGGTTGTACAGTACTATGATGTGACAGAAGTTTTTTTTTTACATAAAATTTTACTTTTTCATTTTTATCAGCTCATCTTAAATAATAAACTACCGAACTAGTGATATTTTTTATCTTAATACGGAAGTAGTTACAATATTTAGTTTTGTATTTAAGCGGCTTATAGTTGATATCTATTTCGATCCATTATTATTTTCTTAATTTTATCAATATTTTGTGGGAAAAATAAATAAACATTTACTATAATTTTATTTTAAGTAAATTGTATACTAGGTACCAAATATTCTCTCTTAGATAAGAACGGTTTGTTGGATACGGCATTAAATTTGTTGAATGGTCCAGGGGTCACTGACCATGTTTCATTTTAAAAATATACTTATCTTTTTGTGTTATCTTATAGCCATATTAGCTATACTAAGGTTATCTATTTCTGAAATAAATTCGGAATATTTCGAACAGTACATTCATTGAAAGTAAATTAACCCTTCATAGAGCCGTAGTATGCCCATTACAGACAGGTGGAGTATCAGATTATTTGCACTCAATCTGTTAATTGCAGGGCTAAAATAAATAGTTCTGTTTCTTATCACATGGTCAGCCAATTAAATGACTGAATCATTTAAGAACAGAAGAGGTAGAAGTGTAAAATACACTAATCAGAGTTATCTCCCTGAAAGTAATGAATTTCATTATACAGCCAGACCCTGTGGTGAATGAAGTGACGATGTCATTTGCAGAGTAGAAAATATGTGCTTTTCAGAGGGCCTGGCGTGCTGATAAGCGTACTTTTCCACTCAGTGAGGAAAGCAATGGTAAACCACCTCACTTCTCGTCTTACTTAGTAAAACCTCTACAGGTTCAAACCAACCTTTCGGTTGATCACCTAAACAACAGAGCATTATTACGGGGAAATTATATATGTTGTAAAATATTAAATTTCGCTTTACAGGGACTTGAATAATGTATTTCTAGTGCTAGAACAGTAAGATTTATTTTTTTTATATGTTAAGCCCTGGTAAGTACTACACTTACCAAGGAACGTAATATTGAAATGGGAATCACATAATGTTTAGTGGTAAGAATGCTTATTAAAACAACTTGTAGTATGCCTACGATATAACAGAAAAATGTGTATAATAACTTATCAATTGATGTGACAAAATTGTCACAACACTGTCAGAATGAGGTTTCACTAAATCGCGTCGGATTACCAAACGTGTCGGACTTTCAAGTGTCCGGACTATTGTGAATCAATTCTTATCATTTTACACAGGTTTTTTTTAGGTTTTGAGTGTGATAGATAAGAGACGAATAATTATTCACGAATGATAATTTTATAATCTTATCTTAATGCAAACTGTTATCAGTTATCTATTTGTATTTTAAATATTGCAAAAAAACATCTTTCAACTCCAAGTTCTAACGGTGAAATATTTATTAACATCATTTTCCTGGAACAACCAACTCTCCCAACAATTTTTTTTTCCAATCCCTAATGTGTGTACGTTGCAATCTGTTCAATACAGAACAATAAACAACCCCATGGCCCAATGAGATGAGGATGATGTGTATTACGTGTAAATGAGGTGTAGTCTTGTACACACTCAGGTCGACCATTCCTGAGTGAGTATGGTTAATTGAACCCCAACCTATAAAGTACACCGGTAACGACTGTCTAGTATTCAAATTCGTATAAAAGTAACTACCTCTACTAGGATTTGAACCAGGAACCTTTGTCTCCAAAAATCAGCTGTTAAACAACTGATTTTGGCGACGACTTTACCTCTAGACCAACCCGGTGGGTGTCCCAACAATATAACAGTTTATTATTTATTTATTTATTTAACGTCGCATCAACTACATTGGTCATTAGCGACACGTTAGGTTGTAACTTCCTGTGTATAATGAAGGACGAATGATTTTTTTTGTAACGTATTAAAATATGCCGTGCCTAAGCGGGATTCGAACCCACGACCATGATGAGAGGCAAACACGTTACCAACTACTCCAATGCGGCCGGCAAGAGTTTATTTATTTACTGTACAAAATTGTGTATTACAAACGAAAACGTTTTTTTTGTAATCCCTAATTTGTGTACGTTGCAATCTGTTCAATTCCGAACAATATGCAACCCCATGACCCAATGAGATGAGGATGATGTGCATGACGTGTAAATGAGGTGTAGTCTTGTACAAATTTAGGTCGACCATTCCTGAGAGAGTATGGTTAATAATTGAACCCCAACCATCAAAGTACACCGGTAACCACTGTCTAGCATTCAAATCCGTATAAAAGTAACTACCTTTACTAGGATTTGAACCAGGAACCTTCGTCTCCGAAAATCAGCTGTTAAACAGCTGATTTTAGCGACGACTTTACCTCTAGATCAGACCGGTGAGTTACAAACGAAAACTGAACTATTTTTGGTAAAATTAATTATTTTATTCCTAAAATAATCATATTTTTTCTTTAAAATAACGGCAAGACAGTAAAACAATGCTCCTATTCATATAAATAAAATATTTGGTATATTAATTAAGAGTTCAGAATTTTATTAATTCTTGGGTGTATTAAATTTCTTTGAAATATACTTTTTATTGAAAATGATAGATTAAGTAAAATTGTAATTTTCTGTTTGAGTAATAATAATAATCTAATTGCTACAGATCAAATTATTTGCTGGTAAGAATATCGGACCCGTAAATTTCGAAAACTAATTACCGATACTACTGCCGTGATGGAGTAGTACACACGCCCGCGCGTGTGCGTTGCAGAACAGTCGGACTTTAAAACAACAAAACAAATCTGCTGTGAAACACTCACACGACTTTCTCTTGCCAATGCAAATAATGACCAATATAACCTAATATTAGTAATAAAACATTATAAATAAACAAAAAACTAACCTCAAAACACATAACCTTATTTTAATCATGAGTGAAAGACGCAAAATGAAAATTAACCTCAGTTTGGCTTTAAAATACAGAAAATCACTCTTTCACGCTAAACTAGACTCTGTAGAGAAAAATGCTCTAAACAAAAGTTGTAGATCTGTTAATTTCCTATAAATTTAATTATATACACTTTTGCCGTAAAATGCATAGGCCTACTAAGGCCGAAATCTTAAAAAAATCGATTTTTCACACGTTTTCGTGAGAAAAAACAGAAAATTGCTAATTACCGCCTAACTAAGCATTATACAAAAAAATGTTTGAATTAACAGTTGTACGATTTTAAATTCTCTATAACTTTTATTAGGACATAAATTTTTGTGCTAAAATGCATATTAAAGCCGCAATCTTAAAAAAACAATTTTTTACCACCAAGCCTCACCAAGAATTCCAGCAAATATGGCGCTTACCCTATCTTGTAGAGAATAAAAAATCAGTAAACCAGGCGATTTTTTAAAAAATCGTAGGACCAGTTTTTGAGAAAATTTCAAAAAAGTAAAAAATTACACGAATAAACTACTACTTCCGGTAGACCAATTATAATGAAAATGTTCATCTCGGGTCCGGTGGTGATATGTAACTTAAGTTTCAAGTTTCAAGTTTGTACGATGTTCCGTTCTTGAGATATTTTGTATAACACACACACACACGCGCACGCGCGCGCGCGCACACACACACACACACACACACTCACACCCACACACTCACACCCACACACGCGCGCGCGCGCGCGCGTACACACACACACACACACACACACACACACACACACACACACACACATAGAGAGAGAGAGAGAGACCAATCGCTAAAAACATGTTTTTTGGGTTCAGGGGTTTGAAAACGTGTAGATCCGGTGAAAACTCGATTTCCAAAAATCGACATGAAAACAATACTTTCCTTCCTATATATTCATATAGGCAAGAGAAAGTAAAAAATAATCAATGTTGCTTTACATCTGAAAGAAAATTTTTACAAACTGTAGATCTATTGCCACGACCCTAGTTCACTAGCTGCTAGTACTAGCAAGAAAAACTACAAAAGACTAAATAAAAGTACTGTGGTACTTTAGTACCGGGTGATTTTTTAGTCTTGTTACCCAATTGTTAATGTCTGGTAATTTTTTTCTAAGAAAGGGATATTTTGTTTTGTGACACAAAGTTGGTAGACCTACTCAACCCGTGTAGATACGACAGTTTGAGTTGATTCTCCTTGAGTTGCGTAAAATTTTGTGCTGTTTCCAGTTGTATTACGAACAGAATGTCTTTTACCCTAGAACAACGGGTTTTCATTCTTGAACAATATTTTGCTACAAAATCGTATGCGAGTGTAAAAGAATCATTTTAAATTAAATTTTTTGGTGTTCCTCCACTCTATTCTAGTCAATTTCTAGGCTAACGAACCGATTTTGAGAGGCAGGTATTGTTTGCAGCAGAAAACGTAGGGGTCGACCAACTCTCTTGACAGATGAGGTTTTAGAGAATGTGACAACAAGATTGTTTAATTCTCCACGAAAAAGTTTACGAAAACTTTCCTCGCATGTTGATTTGTCATGTTCGAGTGCTCAGAAAGCTGCTAAAAAATTGAAATTGTATCCGTATCACATACGATTAGTTCTAGAGCTTCAGCCTCCAGATTTAAACAAGAGATTGTTTTAGGATAAAAGGCATTCTGTTCGTAGCACGACCGGAAATGGCACAAAATTTTACACAGCTCAAGGAGAATCAACTCACTCTGCCATATCCATACTGGTTGAGTAGGGCTACCAACTTAGTGTCACAAAACAAAATTTATTTTTTTTAGAAAAATATTACCAGACTTTAACAATTGGATAACAGGACTAAAAAATCACCCTGTATTATAGTAATGTGGGAATCGCCTAGCAATGAGGACTCGTGATATTCCTTTTATATCACAGGGAATTTCACGAGTCTGCAAAACTGATTCAGTTTTTTTACGGCTATCAGTGTTTAAATTTACATAATAGCCAAAGTGAATGAATAAACTGTTGAACCGTTATCAATGCGCACAGCGTGGGTCGCCGTTCATTACATTAAAACTGTCTGATAAGATAAAAAAACGTTCCTACAATTACTGTCCTTTAATATATTTTATTGTTAGGGTTACCTGTTGAACATTACCTACTATAATAAAAGCCTAGTGTAATGTGAATAAATTTCAAAAAACCGAACACTGACTTTTTACCAAAACTTAAACAAAAATCTGAAGTAAAACACTCACACGACTTTTACTTGCCAATTTAGATAATGAGCAATGTAACCTATTATTTATTTATTTATTTTTACTTTCTCTTGCCTATATAAATATATAGGAAGGAAAGTATTGTTTTCATGTCGATTTTTTGAAATCGAGTTTTCACCGGATCTACACGTTTTCAGACCCCTGAACCAAAAAACATGTTTTTAGCGATTGGTCTGTGTGTGTGTGTGTGTGTGTGTCCACTCTTTTCACTTCATTCACCACAGGGTCTGACTGTATAATGAAATCTATTAATTTCAGAGGAGATAACTCTGATTAGTGTCTTTTACACCTCTACCTCTTCTGTTCTTAAATGATTCAGTCATTTAATTGGCTGACCATGTGATAAGAAACAGAACTATTTATTTTAGCCCAGTAATGAACAGATTGAGAGTAAATAATTTGACTCTCCACCTGTCTGTTATGGGCAGGGGGTTGCTTATTGTTCTGAATTGAATAGATTGCAACGTACACACATTAGGGATTATAAAAAGAAAATAATATATTTGTAATGTAGCCTTTATAAACAGTAGTACTATTGTAATCCAATTGTTAACTGGATTGTTTGATTGTTCGTGAGAATATATACGTTATATATTAACAGCGCCATCTATATTTAGTTGTGTTACATGTGAGTTATTGAATATTTAATAATAACGCGTTTAATAATATACCTAGATGTATAACATTTACATAACATACGAATAAAGCAACTTCAAACTTGTGTTTATCGTTAGAGGTACAACTTATATAATTCAGTTCAATCTGAATAAATAATACTAATATTGTATTACAAAAAAAAAAATGGTGTGAAACACTCACACGACTTTCTCTTGCCAATGCAAATAATTAACAATAAACCTAACATTAGTAATAAAACATCAGAAATACCAAACAAAAAACTAACCTCAATAAACATAACCTAATTTTAATCATGAGTGAAAGACGCAAAATGAAATTCAACCCCAGTTTGGCTTAAAAATACGGAAAATCACTCTTTCACGCTAAACTAGGCTCTGTAGAGAAAAATACTTCAAATAAAAGTTGTAGATCTTTTTATTTCCTATAAATTTTATTAAGTACACTTTTGTCGTAAAATGCATACTAAGGCCGAAATCTTTAAAAAAATCGATTTTTCACACGTTTTTGTGAGAAAAAATAGAAAATTTCTAATTACCGCTAAACTAGGCGTTATACAAAAAAAATGTTGAAATAAAAGTTCTCAATTCAACAAAAGTTTTTAATTCAATAAAAGATTTTAAATTCTCTACAACTTTTATTACATAAATTTTTGTGCTAAAATGCATATTAAAGCCGTAATCTTAAAAAACATTTTACGTCATAACAGCCTCTTCAAAAATTTCAGCAAACATAGCGCCTACCCTATCTTGTAGAGCATAAAAAATTTAGTAAACCAGGCGATTTTAAAATAAATCTTAGGACCAGTTTTTGAGAAAATCGTAAAAATGTGAAAAATTACACGAATAAACTACTACTTCCAGTTGACCGATTTTGATGAAAATGTTCGTCTCGGGACCGGTAGTGGAATGTAACTTAAGTTTCAAGTTTCTAGTTCGTACGATGTTCCGTTCTTGATATATTCTGTATACACGCACTCGCACACAGACCAATCGCTAAAAACATGTTTTTTTGGGTTCAGTGGGTCTACAAACGTGTAGATCCGGTGAAAACTCGATTTCTCTCAATCGACATGAAAACAATACTTTCCTTCCTATATAATTCATATAGGCAAGAGAAAGTAAAAAGTAATGTTTGTTTGTTACAAGGTAATCTCAAGAACTATTTAAATTTTATTTTCTTACTCACCAGTTTTCTAAATAAATATAAAAGTTAAAAGAAGAAACCATAGAGAATTTTATAATCAGAACCTTTCAAAGTATACTTTTATTTTATATGATGCCCCAGAAACTTGGCATATTAACAAAAAAATTTCAACACTTACAGTAACATAGCATTTCAACTTAAATAATACTCTTTATTTAATAAATCAAATATGAAGAAAGATGATAAATTGAATCCTTTCTCTGGCAAAAAAAATATTGTATTTTTCCATTAAATAAAATATTAAACCTATTTTAAGCAGGTAAGTAGGCCCTACTATAAATTTTATATGAAAAATCTGGTGTAAAACACTCACACAACTTTCTCTTGACAATGCAAATAATTAACAATAAACCTAACATTACCTAGTAATAAAACATTAGAAATAAACAAAAACTAACCTCAATAAACATAACCTAATTTTCATCATACCTATATGAACGACGAAAATGAAATTCAACCACAGTTTGGCTTAAAAATACGATAAATCGCTCTTTCACGGTAAACTAGGGTTTGTAAAAAAATGCTTTTAATAAAAGTTGAAGATCTTTTAATTTCCTATAAATTTTATTATTTATAAATATTTTTGTCGTAAAATGCATTCTAAGACCGAAATCTTTAAAAAATCGATTTTTCACATGTTTTCGTGATAAAAAAAACAGAAAATCGCTATTACCGCTAAACTGAGCTTTATACAAAAAAAAATATTTGAAATAAAAGTTGTACGATGTTAAATTCTCTACAACTTTAATTATGTACATTTTTGCGGTAAAATGCATAATACAGCCGCAATCTTTAAGAAACAATTTTTTTACGTAAAAACAGCCTCACCAAGAATTTCAGCAAACATGGCGCCTACCCTATCTTGTAGAGCATAAAAAATTAAGTAAATGAGGCGATTTTTAAAAAAATCGTAGGATCAGTTTTTGAGAAAATCGCAAAAAAGTAAAAAATTACACGAGTAAACTACTACTTTCGGTTGACCGATTTTGATGAAAATGTTAGTGTCGACTCCGGTAGTGGTATGTAACTTAAGTTTCAATTTTCAAGTTCGTAAGATGTTCCCTTCTTGAGATATTCTGTTCACACACAGACCAATCTCTAAAAACATGTTTTTTGGGTTCAGGGGGTCTGAAAACGTGTAGATCCGGTGAAAACTCGATTTCTGAAAATCGACATGAAAATAATACTTTCCTTTTTATATATTTATATAGGCAAGAGAAAGTAAAAAGTAAGCTAAGTCATTATGAATGATTTTATCGATACAGCAGACATTCTTAACTTGAAAATCACTTGCAATTATTATGTTTGATAAATATAAATAGCTATAAAAAAAAAAGAATGAATGGTGTTTGTTGTGAATAAAAGTATGGTATTAATCTGTTTTAAGTGTTCTATAAACAGTTTTAAGTGTACTAGCTGGTATTACAAGTACGCCTTATGTTCTATGTATAATAATTTATATCTTTTCAACAGATCATAATTTCATTGTAAACATTTGCCAATTAAGATGTTTGTTGTTTTGCAATAATTACAGTAATAACAGTTTTTCTAATTTTTTTTTTAATTCCTAAAATGTTTACGTTGCAATCTGTTCAATTCAGAACAATAAGCAACCCCATGACCCAATCAGATGAGGATGAAGTGTATGACATGTAAATGAGGTGTAGTTTTGTACAGACTCAGGCCGACCATTCCTGAGAGAGTATGGTTAATTGAACCCCGACCATCAAAGTACACGGGTAACCACTGTCTAGCATTCAAATCCGTATAAAAGTTACTACCTTTACTAGGATTTGAACCAGGAACCTTCGTCTCTTAAAGTTTATAATTAGTTTTTATTAGTTTTTCTAATAAAGCATTTCATTTCAAATAATGTTTCTTGCTTATATTGGCATTATATACTTTCTATGACTGCAATTTTTTATTATTTTTTATTATGCCTAATATTGAAATAAGCCTTAGTTAAATTTCTCCACTCCTTCCCTTTTTTGTTTTCTGTGCCCAGTTCAATCCCACCATTCTTGAATGTCTCCTCTCAGTTGCATCAATGTTTCTGTCCATAATATCCATTTTTGAAACACACTATTCCATCTACTGTCCATGAGTCTTTCATTATGGTCCACTCATTTCCATTTTTATTGAGTAATAGTTTTACTCTATCCTGTATTTTTGGTGATATTTCTTATAAACTATATTTGATAGGCTGATGATTTTGCAATGTTACCTCTACTGTAGATTGTTTTATATCACAAATTTTTTTTTTATTTATTTAACGTCGCATCAACTGCAACGGTCATTAGCGATGACGTTGGGGTGTAACTGTGAGTAATAAGGATGAAATGATTTTTTTGTAATGTGTGAAAATATGCCGTGCCTGAGTGGGATTCGAACCCAGGACCGCATGATGAGAGGTGAGCACGTTACCAACTACGCCAATGCGGCCGGCGTAAATTTTCTTTGTTTTGAACGAATCATCTGATAAACTAATTACAAAAATCCAAATATCTGTTTGCTGACCTATTTGGAGATTTAAAATTTTATAAAATTTTAAACATAGAAATATTATATTTTTTTTATTTTATTAAATATCCTATGTAGGATTATCAAGAGCCGTATTATTTAAAATTGAAATATACATTTCTAACCACCAGAATACGATAACTAAATCAGTAAGTGTTTTCTGTTACTGTATTTTGGGGGTTAGAAATTTGATAATGTCCCTGCTGAGTTCATGTTTGAGGCCTTATTTTGAAAAATGCAAATACAATTTAAATCATTATTTTCAGAATATACATTAAAATTTAATGAAGTAGCTTTCATTTTTTTCTGTTTACCCTTTTCATTTTCACAATTTTTTACTTATTTTTTATGCTGAAGTTTGAACATTTATTTACATGTTATTCGTGTGAATTTTTTAACCTCCATAATTTTATGGAATAAAATTCAACCTAGTATAGTTTGGTAAACTATTGTGTCGATTACACCTCTAATTTCCTTATTTATAACTTTTGTTTTAAAAGTTACAATGGTGTGGAGGTCAAAGACAGGCAATTAGCACTGGAGGGGGAACTGATACTGAATATGTTCCACCATTAAAATGTCACTTAATGCCAACTGGTGTAGTTAAACTTCACTAACTCGACCTTTGTGGACCCTGAGGGTGTCCAGTAATCCAGAACATGGGAATTTTGGATGGTTTTAGTAAATGGACACACATTAGACTTGAGTTATAAATTTATTATATAATTATTGTATCTACAAATAATGTAGTTTAGTACAGTAATGCTTAATAGTGAATAATTTTTTTTTGTAATCAGAGTCTTGACTAGTTTGATGCAGTTCTCCAAGCTGTTTTATCTTGCGCAAGTTGTTTCATATCTACATACCTGTAACACCCTACTTCCTTTGTAATTTGCTTTATGTATTCTAACTTCTGCCTCCCCCTACAATTCACTCCTTCAATATTAACCTCCATTATTGATAGACTACCTGTATGTCTTAAGATATGCCCCATTAGCCTATTCCTTCTTCTGATAAGATGTTTCCATATACTTCTTTTTTCATCTACTCATCTAAGAACCTCTAAATTACTTATTTTCTCCATCCATGTAATCTTTAACATTTTCCTATAACACCACATTTCAAAAGCTTCTATCCTCTTCCTTTCTACAGCCCCTATCACCCACATTTCACTCCCGTATAAAGCTACACGCCAAACATAGTGTTAAATAAAGTTTAGTAGGCCCTAATAAATTGAATATTTACAGTATAATACAACAAAACACAAAAAAGTGCAACACAACAAATAATTAAGTTTGAAAAATTTATTAAAATATAGTACAAGATTAAGTCTCAAGTCTTAAACAAATTAAATAAAATTAAGTTTTCTGGAAAAATGGACTGTCCAGTTAGTGAAGTTCTACTGTATTAGATAATTAAACAATTACAGTTCAGCCGTTGTTAGTTTGCTCCTACTACTGTCAACAAACAAAAGCCACCTACTACAGGGTGCACACTAGAGTCTGCGACTTTACGGATGTCGTATTCCTATTAAGTTAACTATTTTTTAAATTATAAGTACTTTAAGTATTTCAAACATCAGTCATGATATGAGGTAGGCGTAACAATTTCATTAAGAAAAATACTTTTAAAAGTATTTTATATTTAAATACTTTTGAAAGTATTTTGTTGTTACTTTTTAATCAGCGTGTACACATTTTTATATAACGTGCATGCTCAATGACATCATTATTTGTGTACATTAGAAGCAAACTAAGAGAGGCTGGACTTTAGGTAATGCCTTCTGAAAGTGGAGTTGGGAGTCATTTCTTGCCAGAAAATCCTGATTCCATGAATCCTTGTCCAAATCTCTGGAAAATGCATGATAGTATGTTTGTTGTCATAATTTAATAGGATGGAAAACAGTGAAAGACAGATTTTCACTGCCTGAAAATGAAGATTATTTGGCTAAGTATGGTAACTCTGACAAAGGGTTCTGTGATCCTCTAAGTTGAGGGTTAGGTATGGGGTTAAGAACCCTTCACTATAAAAATGAGTTGTTATGAAACCAAAACCTAAGATGATGAACAGGAATTATGGATTAAAAATATGGAATGCTTAAAGAAATAAAGTTGGATAAAGTGAAGAAAATTTAATTACTATGGGCGTCAGAAGATGGAGAATGTTATATTTGCAAGATCTATTTGTACAATAGATAGACGATTTACACAACAATTCTTGTTACTTAGAGAGAAAGTTGTCATACAATGTTACATATAATACTACTAATAAATTACAGCTAGTAATTAATAATGTGCAGAATACCACCACATTCACATTTCATTATATAAATGCTATATTTAGACTTACTTCAATCAATTAAAACGTTTCATACTTTCTATTATATCATTTAAGGCAATTTTATTACGTAGAAAATTCTTTACCAGGAAAACAAAATAAAAGTTCAGTTAAATTATGAACTACTATGGGTTATGGACCGGTGGGTTTATAGGGTTATCAAATCATTTTCTAAAAGAAAAAAGAGCTTTTCTAAAAAAGAGCTTGCTTTTTTTGTTATTGATTCTAATTATTAAAATTATTGCCTCTTTTTTTTAAGTTTTTAAGTACTAATCTTGTCAATTTTTCAAGATCTTTATTGTTTTATTTTTTTGGTTTAATGGGATTTTTAAATTATTTTTCTTCAAGGATTTTTTAAGTCGGTTTTTTATCAGAATTTTTTTACTTGTCCAATACAATTTGAATAATTGGGACACGCATATAAGTCCAAGTACAAAATTCCCCAATAAAGCAAAGTGATATTTTATACGGTATAAAACACGTAAAATTTACAGCAAGGGAATTAAACAAAATCTAAACTATTTACAAGTAATAATTTATGAATAAATTAAAACATTATTGATCAAAATGAGAAAAAATCTCGTGAGAAATAGACACAACTTTCTCTTCCCAATATGTTGTTGTTTAGGTCATCAGCTGAAAGGCTGTATTGAACCTCCAGAAACATTACTAAGTAAAACAAGGAGTGAGGTGGTTTATAATTGCCTTCCTCACTGAGTTAAAAAGTATGCTTATCAGCATGCCAGGCCGTCTGAAAAGCATCTACTTTCCACCCTGCAAATGACACCTTCGCTTTTTTATAATTATTTAAACATACTTTAAGCACATAATCTGATAGTGTAAACTCAAGTGAGCATAAATAATTATCATTTATACAAGAGAGAATTAATTCATGATTATTATTGTCAGAATATTTTTAAATCAGTCTAAAAAACAAATAGTATACTACTATGCTAAAATGGTTGGGTAGTTGATTTTTGCCAAGGAACTAAAAACTGTACAAAACAGGATAATATGGAGTTATTAAACCAAAATAGGTCACGTGTGAAATTTCAATTTCGTAAAGTAAATTAGAATAATACAGTATAGGTCAATAAGACTGGTAACCTTTATGCAGATCTAAAATAAAACAATATATAAAATATTTTTAATGTCTAATTACATATGCCTAACAAATATTACTCATTTAATAAGTAGTGTTGAACTGTTATTAACGGGAATTTCTCTGCAGTATTACATAAAAAACAAGAGATGGAAAACGAGTTAAGCTAAAAATACACCACATTTAATACATAATATAAGCCTTTTATAACATAACTTGTTTTGAAATGCCGGAAGGTTGGTTCAGGAATTATTGGCGGTACTGCATAAAGCAATTTTACATCAACTACGCCATCTGTGAGAGCGGGAAATTGATGTACAAGACTGCACTGCGCAGGCGCACATCTACTGTTCTATTCCCTTTCCTTAACCGTTCCCCTTTTGCTTTCTGAGTGTGCTTTGTGCGGTTGTTGTCTTTGCAGTCCAGCAATTATTTAACTGTAATTTGCCCTTTTTAGTGAATTTTCTTAATAGATTATATCTAGAACAATGGCAGATGTCGCAACTGAAGTAAAGTAAGTCATAATTTTAAATCAATTTTCGATTTTTGTGTATTTTACCTTAAAATATTGATTCCTGCTTTTGGCGGCTTGTTAACTGGTGTGTGGCAAGGCAAGATGGCCGGCCGGCAGTTTCTCATGTTCACGTTTCCTTTGTGTGAACATCGCATTACCTTTATACATATTTATGATGTATTATTGTGGTAAAAATATCCACAAGTTTCTTCTAAAGGAAGTAACTGTTCGTTGTAACAAAATAATTCAATTCTTTTTTGTTAATTATGTGTGAAAAATATAATGCAATTAGCATGGAAAGTGTAGCCTCGTGGCTGCAAACATTGTGAAATGTACGATTTCATAAAGAAATGTATTCCTTAAGTGTTAAACTGTTATGAATGTTATTATCGAGCATTCGTTTAGTAGTATTAAAATTAAATTAGTTGTTTTACGCTGTAGAATTGGTGTGTTCTTTGTTTTCACTTTAGGCGCCCAAAACTTGTTTTCGGTAACATTTCTAGTTAAAAACTTGGTAAACTTAAATTGAGTAAAGTGCTTGGAAACTAATATTTCTGTGCTGATTTTTTATCATAAAAATTGTTATGTAGATTTCACATAATGGTTTCTTTTAGATATTAGTCTAGATGTACACGATTAATGCTTTTGAATTTAGTAACTATTGCAGTAATCCAAAACTAACGATTTTTTTGTTGAAAACATTTTCCAGTTATTTATTCTGTTAGCTTGTAACCGATTCAACTATTTGCGATGAAACGTGAATGTTATTTTTTAAAAGTGTAATTAATTACGTACAACGTTTAAATATTCAAATTTGACGTTGTGTATAGAAACTTATAATAACATAACATTTTTTAACACATCAGGTTGGGCATACAGTTAAATTTCTGTTAGTAAATTATTTAACATATTCTGGATAAAGAAGATAATTAATAAATCTCAATGGTAGATTATCATATAGAAATAAAAAACTTATATTAGATACATCTGTTTCATATAGTTTTGTCTAAGATAACTAATTAAATTGAATTTACATAATTCAGTATATCGCACTGATTTATTGATAACGCGTGTTTATAAAATTAAGAATTAGTATAAACAATGGAATTTTCCTAAACATCATTATCTTTTATTTATTGCCATGTTATTAAGTACTAATTCAACCAATCAATTTGATTGTATTATGTATATTTTAAACTTTTCAGTGTTAATGTGTAGGCCCAGTTGTTCAAAAAATAATATTTTACCTAATAAATCAAGATAAATGTTTTAAATTAGGATTCAGTAGTAGTAATTCTTTTAAGCTCTCGACGTCTTATAAAAAAATTCATAGAATAATTTTTCAGGTTTGTTAACATAGATTGATGTAACAATTTAGGCAGTTTAGATTAAGTACAGTTTTGTTTATAGTTCCAGACACATGATTTTATATTTTTTAAATATATACAGGCTGATTTCATAAAATTACTCCACAAACTTGTAAACTTAACCCATTCAAGTTATCTATTGTTAATTCCAAAACAATACTGTGTACTGTAAAAGTTAAAGTATGGTTAATTGTTGTAAAAATGACTTCGAAGTTAGTGATCAACTTTATGATATTTACAACTATGTGGTTAATCATTGTTTCGTTAGGTGTATTAAAGACGCATTTTCTCAAGAACCAGTAAAGCTAGGCTTCAAATTTTGCTGTTTATTTGGGATATTGTGTAGATTAAATGCATCTAGAATTATAACAGTTAACCAATTTATGAATTAAGTATAAAATTTTAATTAGTACAATTTTTTTTTCAAAACTAAAAGGAATTTTAATCTTTTTAACTGATAAGTTATCCAGATATTTTTGTAATGCTAAATTATTTGTAAGTTATATTTATGCGTACTAAATAACCACAAAAAATTTAAGTAATTATCTTCAATGGTTCCTGAGAAAACAGGTCACGGATATATAAAATACAATTTTCAAAAAACGCTAATTAAATGTTAAGTAGTTTTTGAACACAACCTCAAAATCACAGCTGGTGCTAACAAAAGACAAACAACATGGCTTACAATAGAACAGTTGTAGAGAAAAACAGAATGAATTATCCTTATACTATAAACGAAAAAAATTCCCTACCATGCCGAGAAAGTTTGAAATGATTATGAATTACGATCTCTGAATAAGACGGATCTAAAAACTTGAAAGTTTGCAAAATGTTTCTTTTTTTCAAACATCTGCATCGCAGCTTCAAAAAATTATTTGTTAATGCATAGTTATCAACGATATCTTAAATTATTCAGAAAATATTGAAAAATAAAATAAATAAAAATTGATTATTTTTTTACCCCTTACCAGTAACGAGTCCCCTTAACTGGCCATTTGATATATTCATATATTTTTGGAATTATTCTAATTAGATGATCTTTTAACACGTTCAGCACGGCGGCTGGAATCACGGATGCTTCGCTGTGCCGACCCGCCATTGCAGTGAAAAAATACCATGCCGCCTTAAGGCGTCATTCGTCCCCGGAACGATCTTACTTATTTGCTCATCTACTCACCGGCTAAATATAGTACGGTATTATACACGTTTGTTGTTTCTACGAAATTTATATTTGAAATTCATTTTTTAGTTATTAGAAAAATTAATACGTATAAATTATTAAATAAATGAAAATTATTGTTGTGTGTAAAATAGAAAAATACAATGTTTGATAATGAATAATATTTAATTCAAAAAATTTAAATAAATAAAATACATTAATTAATTAAGTAATACAGTAGTAATAAAGCTTATTACTTTATAAAAACACAAAAACCTGCAAAATAAACACAGTGCATAGAAATCGCGAGTTCAGAAAGTTTTCTTTTGAGTAATAATTTAAATATTTTTACCTTTTATTTGTAAAAAGAAGTTACTGGAAACGAAGAAATTCGTAGAATAATTGATATAATTAAATAAAACAATAAAATTACACGGCACTAGGACGTTCGAATAGACTACAATTTTAAAAATTCCCGGCAGTTGGTAACGAAAGACGATCTTCACAGTGGCGCTCGTAGAATAGATCTGAACCCCTGAACAACCTTTACTAACACTGCCAGTACACCGGCGATTTATAAAAAGCTATAGAAATGTGGTATTGTATATGACGCCTTAAGGCGGCATCCGTGCTGAACGTGTTAAAATTGTGGTAAAATATATGTTTTATTATGTGGGCAATGGATGATTTCTTATGAAAATCTATGTGTAAGCATTATTAAAGATGCATGACTTAATGTTACACCCATCAATCAATATAACTGGCTCAGCATAGCTGATGTGTTCATTTATTTCAGTTGCGATTAAAATAAAAATGATGTGTAGAAATATCTTTTTTCAAAAAGTTATGTAATTTTTTTTAAGGTTTCTGTAAACGTGATTAATACCTAACTGTTCCTTTGGGCAAGTTAAACATGATTATTTTTGCGTTTTAAACTGTTGTTGAATATATTTTATAATGATTTTGTTAAAAATCATCATTTTTCTCGAATAACCCTCAGAAAATAGGAAATTTAAAAATTAGAAACTTTTTTTATAAATTTCTTTCTAGACTGTGAAAATTTCTTCAGTGTACACTTTTATGAATAACTATAATAATCTTCATAAAACAATGTATTTAATCATTCACAGTAGAGAATAGGAATATTTTTTATGTATTCCCAAAATTCTAGATTATAATCCATTCTGCCTGCCAGTGTTTCCATATTTTCAAGTCTAGTAAAAAAATTTAATTACGATATTCAGTACTTGAAAAAATTAAAATTCTTTTTTTATTGTTCACATGCAAATGACTTTATCAACCAGCAACAAAGGTTGATGATTTCACTGTAATGTTACTTGAAATATTGTTCTTGGTTGTTCATTTTTAAAATCGCCCAATTTGGAAAAATGCTTTAACAGTTTCAATATCTGAAGTTTTGTTTATAATAATTTTTTTCATTGCTGCTTAGCTTATTTTCGGTGAAAAATTTGTTTCATGACTAACACAGTTGTATAGCTTTTTTTTTTTGAAGTTGTCAAGATGAATTTAAAACCAAAATGGGCTATATATTTAGCTTCTTTAACTTTCATCCCAAGTCTGTGGATCAACCCAAAAATTTATAAAAGAAATTCAGTTCCAATTTTTTTTTTTGCCAAGGTATTTTTATACTTTGGAAAACGTAATGTATTAATATTTTATAAATTTATATTCCAGATATATAATAATCAAAACATCTATCCCATTTATGGAACAACCTACGCTGAATTTAATTGTAAATAATAACCAGTTGAAAGATTACGTTCATGACCTTAGAGTTTGTTTGTTTTTTTAATGATATAATACAGTTGACTCACCTTTCTGGCAGAATTTCTATGATAGCTTGCCAATGTAATTAGTTATGCTTAAAATTAACACATTAATATTAAACAGCTACTTTATTTATTTGTTCCGCCTTATATTTTTTTCTTTAATATTATTTGGCAAGCTGGTGCGATACTGTTTATTATACCAGAGAACGTATCTTCTGACATGTGGAATCTTACTCCTATTTTTACTTGGGACAATTGTGGGTTTATAATTTTCCATTCATGTGTGTGTGAGTGTGATTAACTAAAATAATAATGTTAATGTACGCTTTGTTACAGAAGTGATAGGAAGGTAATATCTAGAGATAGATCTACAATCCTTTCACATGATTAAAAAATTTATCCATGTAACTAGGTTAATGTAGGAAAATTCATAGAAATTTACAAATTTTTTTAGTGTTTTTTCTAAGTTATTAATTATTTCACTGCAAAAGATTTTTATTCGATTTTCAATGGTTAATTTAATAATGTACTCTTTGTTGTATATTGATATCTTTTATAATTTTGGTCTAATACGGAATGAGTTAAATAATTTTTTTTTTGTTATACTTTATGTTTTCTTTTATTTTGTTAAACTCTTTTCCTCTATTTTCTTGTTCTTTTCTCTTGAAACCTGTTCAGTTTTTAATTCCCTTCTATCCTATTTAGCATAGGTCTTCATCTTCAAAATACTGCTTCATAAATCTTATCTGGTCTATTCTAATGAAATGTCCATAAAACAGAATTCTCTTTTCCTCTCTGTTAATTTTCCCATTCCAAATGTCATTACTTTGTAACTTTTTGATTTCTCTTTTCTTCTTAACTTTCTTTTCGTTGAAAGATTCATATAAAACTTAAGGTTTTATAACGGAATGGTAATATCTTAGTATTTCAATTAAAAAATATTTTGTCTTGTAAAGTATTTTTAATCGGTTCAAATGTTTTCAAGTTTTGCTTTTTTGTTGTTATCTCGATTGTTATTTTTTTGAATTGCACGTCCTGGGATTTAAATTTGTTTTAAATGTTTTGTTTTCTCCCTTCGTCTAATAAGTATTTTGCACTTAACTTTCTTATTATTCATAACGTATTATTAGTTAATTTGTAATAGCATAATACAGATTTTACGTAGTTAACAGGCTTTTAATTGAAAAGTTTTTAATAGTTAAAACTCATTGTTTTACAACATGGCCTTGCTGCCTGGTAATATTGCGAAAAAATAAATAGCTTTTTTTAAAGATAAACTTGGTTTATGTATTGTAAGAGATTGTAAATTAACGACTACAGTGATATGGTACTGTATTGTCATTTATGACGCTGTGTTTGTTAGCCTGCCAGTTTCCAAGAACTCATTAGCTTATTTCTATTATTTTCTTATGAACTATAAAGTTTTTACGATTATTGTCATGAAATGATTAGTTTTAAAAGAGGATGTTTAAATTACTAGTACTAATTGAAATAGTTCAGCATGTGAATAGATAATCGTGTATATTTACTAATGAAAAACTATTGAATGATCTATGCGAACAGCGTACAGTTTTTTTTTTTTTATATAAAATAATTATAGATTATGGTATTGATAAGTAGTGCTTTGATGCTGCAGTAAAGTCTCACAAACTCAAGTTTTTGTGGATGGAACGGTAGTCTGGATTTTACAACATGAAATAATTGTTAACAACGCTTTGTTTAATGATGTAAACATGTTTATCAGTATAACTTAAATAGTTTTAATACATTCACGATTATTTGAAACTCCATATAATGAAATTTACTAGAGAAATATATTGTGAAAATTATAGAAAAGGAAAGAAATTGAATTTCTGGGAAAAAGTTGTAAATTTTTTTTGTTATTTACATTTCTATGCTTATCTGTTTCATCATGAAGTTGAAACAGATAAAGAATGCACATTGTGGATCCCCTGTGTTCAATGTTAACAGTATTTTTTTTACTGGTTTTTTTAACAATTCATCAGAAGTATCATTGTCTTCTTTCCATTTTTAATTCGTGCTGGCTTAATCTTTATTCATTAATATTTTTCAAAACTGTCTTGTCTTTTCTGTCTAATGTTTTGAAAAATAATTCATTGGATGATCAAGTAATTTTCTCTGATATTGTGCAAGAGTTATTGGTTCTAAGTTCTTTCCGGGTATCTGGGACTCACCCTACCACATCAAACTAATTTTTTTAGGCAAATCAGTTTCAGTATGAATTTGTTGGTTAATAAATTTTATTTGTATGCTTTTGGATTATAATATAAAATTGTTGCTTTTTTATAAGTTACTATTGGGTTTTATATGTAGATTTTTTTAAGAGTTAGTAAATTTTACAGTAGCAAAAGGAATCTGTTGCCACAGCCATTAAACCTTTTGTCAATTTTTGTGGTTCATTAAAACATATCTAATAATTTGTTTTCATTCTGTAGATATATCTAACAGGTATTTTTAGTAAATTTTACAGTAGCAAAAGGAATCTGTTGCCACAGCCATTAAACCTTTTTGTCACATTTTGTGGTTCATTAAAACATATCTAATAATTTGGTTTCATTCTTTAGATACATCTAATAGGTATTTTTAGTAAATTTTACAGTAGCAAAAGGAATGTGTTGCCACAGCCATTAAACCTTTTGTGGTTCATTAAAACATATTTAATCATTTGTTTTCATTCTTTAGATATATCTAATAGGTATTTTTTATGATTTTCTTGATTATAACTCCCCATTTTCACACGGTCCATGACAAATCCTTCAGTACACACCTGTATTACAAAATTGAATTTAATATTTCTATTTTATTTTTGGTTTTTTCTTTTAGAGAAGCAACAAAAGTTGCAACCCCTGAAAAGGTAGAAAAGGAGGTTGAAAAGAAAGTAGATGAGTCACCAGCTAAGGAAGCGAAAGTAGCTGAAAATGGTAAAGCCGAGGAAAAACCAAAAGAGAATGGTGCAACCGAAGAAAACGGTGAGAAAAAGGAGGAAAGCAGCGAGAACAGCGATTCAACAGGTAATTCATAATTGTCGACAATTAGGTAAAAAAAACCCAAACACAAACAAAGAAAACATATGTTGCAACATTTTTTTCACTCATCTACATAAATAACATTTAATTTTTTTTACATAACAATTTTTATGTAAATATGTCCAATGTTTTTCAGCTACATTCATACATTAAGGCTGTTGCAACAGTTTATTACATATATTTATTTAACTAACCAATTTTTTTACTCTGTTACATTTTTTTAATGTTTGTGTATATATTTGTTTTCTTTAATTGATTTTTAATATCGGTTTTTATTACAGTACAGTATTTGAAGTGCGTTCATTATTACAATAGATAATAAAATGTTACTGTGTTTGTTATCGGTTAATTGTAATTGATTATTTATTACATGTTTTATTTAAATTTTGCCTTTTGGTGTATTAGTAGTTTTAACTTTAGATATTCATCATTATCAAACAGCCAAAAGGTTTTAGTTGGTTGACTTTTGAAAAAACTGTTTTAATTTCTATAAATTTATTTGGTTATAACTTTACCTTTTATTCCAGTTATTTATGTGTCAAATCGATTTAATTTTTCTCGTCTTGAATTTCTTTTGTTTGCTTATTAGTCAGTAATAAGTTTTTAGTAATCTTTAAACATATTCATCTTTCATTCGTGTTTCTCGTGTGTTGACAGCATATTACAATATTAATCAACATTAATTTTATTTAATCTAGTGAGTATTTTGTACGGATTAGTAAGCAAGTAATTTTCTGAAAGGTTTTTTTAATAGTTTTCAGTTAATCCAAATTGAAAAAATACTCCGTGTTTGTAAATTAACTGCATACTTTTCTGTAAATGTTTAATAATTTGAATCTATCCCTTCTCATATTTTGTACATCAGTTTCAATATTTATTGTCTTTAAATTTGATTTGTCCAGTTAAAATGTTTCCTTCTGATCATTTAAATGCTTGTTTCATAATTATTGTAACCCAATGACTGACCAATTTTTTTTTACATTTCTATGTAAAAAATACACACTTAAAATTACAGAAAAATAATTTTCAAATGTTTCCCATTTTTTTGATGATTTTATTCAAAATTTGAATTTTAAAATCTTCTATCATCATTACATAATAATAACTATTCAATTATTAAACCTGGAAGACAAAAGTCTGCAAGATTTGCAATATTATATCCCGAACTATATGCATATATTAACCCGAATGAAATGCACGTATCACAGTTAACTTAGTTTTTACACCCGCAACAACGGTAATCATGCGGACCAAATAAATGCTCATCAGTACTGAACTGCTCCTGAGATTAACCGGGCCCCCTCAGAACTATTACAAATAACCGAAATTACATTAAAAATACTCAGCAAGGAACTTTCGTCAAAGATAGTTAAGGGATGGAAGCAGTGGGTGTTAAAAGTTCTGTTGCCACTATTTGCAATTTTTTTATTTTACTTAACCTACATGTGTACCTGATTTGCCCATTAGTCCTCTCTTTCTCTGTATTTGCAAACTGTTTTTTAAGAAAGAGGAGACATGTCAATATGGGCATGGATTTCCACATTCTTAATGTGATCTATCAAACTACATCCCTGAGCTCTTCTCAAGAACCACAGCTCCATTGTCTGGATCTGATTTTCATCTTTCTTTTAAGCACTTTAGACTCACAACCGTACAGCAATACTGGAACATGCAGTCTGGTAAAATTTGCTACTGGGTTTATTTCCGAACTCTTTTACCCAATGATCTTGCTATTGTGCCAGAGTTATACTGATGAAAATGGTTCGGTTTATCCATTTTGTCTTCATTTCTAATGTACGTGAAATCAGATCACGGATTTTTAAAACACACTGCTCTATCAGACACCCATTGTAACTATTTTTGTTAGTACAGGATTTTTCCACCTGAAAGCCCATCGATTTTGTCCTTTTAACAGCCTGTCTCATAAAAATGCTTGATATGTTCTGTCTTCTATGTAGAAAAGCAGATTTCCAATAATATTGAACATTAATCTGCGTAACAGTTGAAAGTAGAACTAAAAAAGTGTGGTGAATACATGTACCAACATGTTGTTTGAATTAGTAACTGCATTTGATTATTGTACACACCTTCGTATTTTGTTTGGTTATTTTAATACCATGTAATTAATAATCTCCTAAAATGACATGATATTGTAAAAACTAACTAAAAATTATTGATTCGTTCTTAAATTTAAAAATTTTATTCCCAATTTAAATTTATAAACAAGAGGAAAATGTTTACTGGCTGTCTAGGGTCTGAAAAATTTTAGCCCGTTAAAACCTGGTTATTGAACCTGAAGTAGTCGCTAATGACCAAGACGTTGTGACTAAATAAAAATTTTGGTAATTTTACGTAAAACCCGTTATTCTCGCTCGTACGAAACATAATGTCATTACAAGATTTGTTCATTTTTTGACATTGTCGTGTAATTTTGTATTAATTGTATTTGATGAAGCCCGTTACATAAATAAAACAAGTTATGTAATCATAATATTGTTTTGTAGTTAATTGCTGAACCTGTTTATTTTGACCACTTTTTTCTTTGTGAAAATCTAGTTACTGAACATTACGTATTTATGAAAGTAAACGATCTGCAGTAAAATTTCATGCAATTATTTTTCTCGGCATAAAAATAGTTTATTAGAGCGTGATTGATCAAGATTTAAAAAAAATTTGTTTATATAAATTCCTCGTTCTGTCTCGGTTAGCTATAATTATATTGAAGTAAAGAATAGGTGAAATGTTTTTATTTATTTATTTTTTGTTTGATTGCTGTGAGACCTTGACTGGTAAAAGCTATTATCATTTACATTAATTTTTACTGTTACTAATTGAACATGACAGTATTATAAATCATTAAAAATTAATCACTTAAATGTCGTTAAAAAGGAAATGAATTATAAGTATGTTTGTTCAGGTAAACATTCTGTGTATTGTTTATTTGTGTACTTATTATTGATTGTAATTCAGAAATTCTGAACCATTAATATCAAGTAATATAATATTTTTTAAACCTCATTGGGCCATTCTGAAAAATCTCCACCGTTTTGTATTTTTTTTCTACAAATTTTTGTAGATAATTGTACATTTCATTTTTTGCGATCTGCTTCGATTCATTCTGGAATTTTTTATTTATTAAATATAAAAGTGGTCAATTTATTCAGGTTCATTAGGTAAATTCCTTTTATAGTTAGAGAATTTAATTTAACACATGTTTTATTTCGCATAAAATACAGTAACATTTTATTTTCTAGTCTGTATTAATTTTTGTTATATTAATAGCTGTGTTAAGTATGTTTAAACAGTATATTTTAAAATTGTTTGTTACATGTAATGGAAATTTGATAATATTGTGTTAGTTTTGTCGTGAAGCTGAGAATCATGCAAGTGTAATTATTTTGGTTCAAGTTTGACTTTATTATTTTCCTCGTCTTGTAGAAAATGGTCTATGAAACAATAATGTTGTCATAAGTGTTTGTTACAATTTCTGTATTTGCTATTTTGCGTGTGGGTTGTTGCTTTTACTGGTTTAGTTCCACTTTTAATTTTTTATTGGTTTCGCTTCAAAGAATATTAATTTCAATTTTCAGAATTAAAGCTCAGGTATTTAAAATTTCGTTTTTAATTCATTTATTGTTTAAAATGTATAGAAATATTGATCCATTTACGTGAGTTACCAAAAATTTAAATTTCATGTTGTTTGCAACGTACAAAACCAATAATGACACTTATTTGTCGTTAAACGTTTCTTCAGTTTTGTTATTTAAGTGGTATATTTTCATCTGGATGAATAATAAAGTGAATCACAATTTTTCCCTTCTATCTGAATGTTGCAATTGTTCAGAGATTATAAAGAAAGTAAATTTATTCATGTCTGGAACCTGAATACATCATTGTATTTGGTTCAGTAATTTTTCCGTGATATTGTACCTGATTAAAAGTAAGGAATTTATTTGCAGTATGTGTTCGGCAGATCCAGTGTAGAAAATAAAAAATTTATTGTTAATGAGACTGAGTGCAAAGCGTTATTAGTTTTTCCTTGTTTTTCATAACTTAAATGATGATTGCATAAAAAATTACAATTTGTTTTATACACATTTTCTTTGTGTAAATTATTATTTTTTATTTGTGTTTTAATCGGATCTTTTCTGTGATCATTTATATCGAAAAATGTTATTGATTAGTCTTATCGTTTCTTAAATGAATTTACTTGACTTGGTTTAATTTTCTGTAAGGAAGCTGGTATAAATCAATCTGTAGTAGTGTTAAGATATCCGTTTAGTTACTGTTATGTGGCTGCAGATTATAAAAATCTAGGCCTGTTCTTACTTTATAATGGAATAATGTGCTTCTTATTAATTTTAGTACGCATTGTTAATACCTAGTGGATCAGTTCAGACAAAATTCAGTGTATTTTATCTCGAACGCTTGTCATTTCTTATTAAAAATGTTTCATTACTTTACATGTCTGCTTTGAACCATATCTCTTCAGAATTTGACGGTGTATTTGGAATTCTCATTCTTTTGTATAATTCTTTCATTGTTCGTGTTCTATTCAGGGCTGTAAATTCAAAGATGTTTCAGGTCTCTTTCATAATGATTCATAGCCGTATGTTTTACTGAATTTTTATATAAGGGGTAGGGGTTTTTCAAGGTCATGTTTTTTCCTGAAAATACTTTTTTTTATTTTCTAGTTGTTATTCCTTGACATAGTTTGACCTGACTTGTCTCTTGGAATTGCTCAGGTTGTTCAGAAGGTTTTCTCTGATATTTTAGACTTAGTTTAATTTTTTATAAACATATTTTTTCAGATTTTATCTTACATGATTTGATGATCACTTATTCTGATTTTCTAGGTCGTGCACTGTTTTTCTTAATTATTCCCTTGTGTTATTGAAACAGTTTGACTCTTGAGATCCGTCAGGTTACATTTCCAAGTTTTTTTGATATCTTGGACATTAGTTAGTTTTCCATTAACATTTTCCTTCATGTTTTGATCAACAAAACGAATGTTAATAAACATAAACTGCTTATTATATATTCCAGTCAGTGAGACGTAAAGGCGACACATCAATTTTTAACCCGTGCTTGTAAATTTTTTGTTTGTGTGTTAAATGTTAGTCGTGGTTCGGTTGTTATTTTGATGTATAATTTATATGTTAAGCAATCTGTTTGTGTAATGTTAATGAGGATCTTTTAGTTTTATTACCTTGGTACAATGGCTCGTAATTTTTTTTTTTAAAGGTTTGTAAGTTTTCTGATTCTTGAAACTATTCTATGCTGTGTTGGGTTTTTTTGACAATATTATTTCCATTACTGTATTAATTCATTAAAAAGTTATGATAAGTATATTAATACGTGTAAACAATTCGATAATAATGAACGCACTAACGATGTGGTGAACTTATTAGAATATAATTTTAAATTATGTATTTTACTTTTTATTTTTCTGTTGATTTATATGTGTAGTTAGTTTGTTTTAATGCTATATTATTTATTCATAAATTGTTTTTTAATTATTTTTAACAATATTACTTTTTTCAAACTGTTATAATATGGTTCAGAAAATAATTTTTAGACTGGAACGTACGGATGTATATTAATAAAGCAAAAAAAAAAACATGTCAGTGTGGTATTATTTGCTATCTACATCTGTCTTTGAGTGAGGTAAAATATGTAATGAGAAATCTGTATGCTGTTGTTTTATTACGCTTTTTTAGTTTTAATTCTAACATGTTTTCCTTACCCCGTATTAATACTAGACCTGCTTTTCTTAATTTGTGTTTGTTGATGAATGTGAGAGTGTGTTGGTTTTTTTTACAACTAAATCTTGTTTGAACGGTGGTGATAAATGCCCCGGTGCTCATCTAGTTAGAATTGTTTTTCAATATTTTTATTTCCTTTATAATGTTGAAATATAGAGATCCTTTATTTTTGTCAGAATTCTAATTGTATACTTTTTGATATTATCCTAAACAATACAGGTAAGTCTCCTGGCCTGTTTCAACTTAAAACTTGGGAATTTGCAGTTTCCAGTTGAGTTGCCTATGTAATTTACGATTTTTTATGATTGGTTTGTAATTATACATTTATTAGGGTGTTAGATGGTTAACATCTAGCCAGATGACATGGCTCGTTAAATTCATGCCGGATCTCTTTTATTATCCAACAGTTGATATCTTGCTGTAGGTCTCCATAATCCAATTTCACCAGCCTTCTAGATATATGCTGTGCAGTCAGGGTACAAAATACAATACACTAGACTAGACTACACAGGGAACCATACACTAAAACTGGAAGAACAAAAAATGGATAAAATCTTCCGTTAACCTTTACACTCTATATCGTTACCAATGTTTCTATTTGAAAAAACCCTTATAAATTTTTTAAACGAACTGTGTGTAATTTATCGTAATCGTTAATACCATACAGAAGTCGTAGCAGAATTTTTATCAGTTTCCTCTAGGTTTGATTGTTTTCATACAACGGATGTGGTTCCAAGTTTAAAAAAAATAGTTCTATTTCTTATCACATGGTCAGCCAATGATATGACAGACTCATTTAAGAATGGAAGATGTACAGGTGCAAAAGACACTAGTCACTTTGTTATCTCCTCTGATAGTAATGAATTTCATTATACAACCAGACCTTGTAGTGAATGAAGTGAAATTAGCATTTGCAGGATTGAAAGTAGCTGCTTTTCGGAGGGCCTAGCATGCTAATAAGCATAGGCGACTTGGTGAAGAAGGCAATGGTAAACCACTTAAATCTTTGTTTTACCTAGTAGTCTCTCTAGAGGTTTAAACCACCCTTTCGGCTGATGATCTAAACAACAAAGGACATATCTTAATATTCAGCTATTGTTCCCAATTGGTGATTTATTCTCTTCAATGTAAAAACTAAATAATTAATCCTGAGTGAAAAAACTGTCGGTTAATTTTTATTCGGCATTATTTATGTTAAATCTAATATCACCATCAATTTTATTTATTTTTGATACATAGAAATTGGCACAAATTCTAATAAACATATCCAACAATATTAACTGGCTGATATTTAATGCTCTGAAGCAAGATTCTTTAAGATATGTAATAAGTGTTATTTATCGATATCTTCTTTTTTATGTTTGTATTGCGGTTTACTCTTGGTTACTTTGACTGTAGCTCGTTTGTGTAATTTGAAACCCTGGGTCACAGCTGAACTGGTGTTTATTTTAAGCAGCCTGAAAACATACTTAAAAATATTGAATTTTAGTTGTGGTAATATATTTAAAGTTTGTTGAGTAATGGGTATATTTTCGATTTTTTTTTAAATTTCTATGGCCACAGTTTAAGATTTATTTTGTTTAACTGTTCCATCACTGCCTGAGTTGAAAAGTTAGTTGCTTATTAATATTCTCAGGCTGTGTTTTAGAGGAACTATTGTTTCCACTGAGAATTTTGTTTACAAATGGAACTGGCTAGGTAATAAAATACGATATATTCGAATTGACTGGGTTTGCATCCCTTTGAAATTTTTATGCTGACAATGCTGTCTGTCTTCCGAATGTGAAGTAGACATAAATTTAATTAGTTTTTTTTTCACTGTGAATTTAGTTTGTTATTTGTTTTCATATGGTCACCATACAAAGTTGCTTACACGATAGTGTTGCTTAACATTTAATTGCGATTTGTATTGGCTAGCCTATGCTGGTCAAATGCTATTCACCTCATTTTATAGATGAGCACGCACCACCCTTGGCCATTCCTAACGATAAAGTGTCTTGTGTAAGACTGAAATTATTGATTTTCCCCCCATTTAGGAAAATTCTTAATGGATGATAATCTGAATGTTTGTGTGGGTAGAAGTAAACTACATAAGTTATGAGTACTACTGAATAGTTTAAATAAATTATTGGTTCATTCATAGTTATTGATTTCCTGTTGGTCTAGTATTCCTTGTAAATATTATTTTTGTTCTGTTTACCATGTTTTTTTTTATTGATCCGTTTTACTCCTTGATATCCATATTTAAATTTTCTGTTACTATTATTTTACAGCAGTTCACGTTATTCCGTAACGAAAGGCATAAACGATCAATAACTGAAAAAATTAAAATTTGTTTTTATATATTTCCCTCTTATTTTAGATATAAATTTTAGCCATTTTGATCGTTTTTGTTTGTATTTTGGAATTTTGTAGCTGTATTAGAAAATATCGTGATGCAGCGATAAGGTTGTTGGTTGGCCAATGTGATTGTCCTGGATTCAGTTTCTGGAGAATATTTTCTTTTAATTTACCGGATTAAAGTACGAAGTTATTTGAGTAAATTTTTCGTGTAGTAATTTGGAGTAAATTAATTTGCGGACCTACGTATTAGTACTTGTTTACGCAATCATACGGTTTTTTGTGTTAGTTCTCGAAATAAGTAGTTTCGGATCGTTTTTAATTTAAAACCAATTATTTAGTGGTTAGAGCCCAGCAAGGTTGTGTTCTGCACTGCAAAATGAAAGGTCCCAGAGTTCAATTCCCAGTAAAGATCTGGAATTATTACTCTTTAAAACCGTACTCGATTCTAACCGTAACCATTTGTAGTTGCTAATAATCAAAAGCTATTGATGCTACTGTTATTACAACTTGTATTAACATTGCAATCGGAAAATTAATCTACCCAACTATTGTTCCCCACGTTCCAAGAATAGATATTACTTTTTTTTGCGCCCTGGAGGCTCCAGGAGGAGTATAGGACATGTCGGATATAACACCTGAAATACAATATATAAGAATCACACTATGTATCACTACTATCAAGAAAGAAATTCTTGTACACTATAAAAAGTTTCACCAATCAAGAAATTTTTCAGATTTTTTTTAAAGGAATTCAAATCCTCACAACATTTTAAAAATTGGGGTAATTTATTCATGAATTAATATAGCACTTACAGGACTTATTAATATAGCACTCTTATTCTAGTTGGTAAAAAGATTTGAAAAGTGTTTTTGCAGTTAAAAGTGTTTTCATGTGCATAAATAATTTTTGTTGTTCAACCTAATAAACTCTTTTTTGCATAGTATTCAAATCGTTAACATCATTTTAAATTGGTTCTAGCTACTTTATAAAGAAAGCCAAAGATTCATTTTATCAAATGAAATTTTTGTGTGGGAGAAGTCTGTTTTTGAATCTTTATAGACTTTTAATTGGTTTTTCCACAGTTTGCCAAGTTATAAATATACTTTTGTTTCAAAGATAAAACAAGTTTCTAGATCAAAGAATACAGCAAAATATAATAATGTTAAATAGTGAATGAAAATGTCTGATTAACATTCTTGACTATAAAGTGGAATGTCCCATGTTCGATTCCCAGCGGGGTATGATAATTTAAATATGTATAACTCCACGGTAATGTATAGTAGTTGGTTCTGAAGTAACCTTTACTGCAATTAATTAAAAAAATTCAAAATTTGTGTTTTGTCCTGTTAATTAAGATTGAAAAGTAGATAATATTAGCTACAGAATTCTGAAATACAAACTTATTCTGCATTTTATCAAATTTGTTAATTGCTTTTTATTTTGTAGGATTAAATTTTATGTTTAAAACAGCTGTTTTTTTTCTTGTTCCCATTCTACCTTTTCCCTGTTGCATCATTATGTGAACTTCCTGCCAGTTTTAGTTAATAGTTTTTTTTTAATATGGAAATTAATTTTAGTACTAAGTCTGTCTTTAAATGGTATGTCATTTTAATAATGAAAATGCTTATTTATTTGTTTATTTTTTAATACGTTTTAATTTTTAAAAAAAGGAAGTACGGTTTCATTTTTATGTGCAATTATGTTTTTACTAGAATTATACATTTGCATAATTAAATGAAATTGTTTAGTGTTCGTTTTTAAGCAGTTGTTAGTTTGTTTTAAAACTTAATGTTGTACTATATTGCTTACAATTAACAGCTATCTTTGAGGTTAAGACTACTTTTTCATCTTGTCCCAAATTTTTTTAAGTGCGATATTTACCTCGTATCAACATTTTGATAGTTTCAAGTTTTACAAGATATTAATTTAGGTGTTTTTTTTTTTGCCAATCCAATAGATATAATCCATTTAGTCAAATGTATTTTTTAACACGTCCTTTCTATGTGTGTTCAACTGATTTTCAGCAAGATAACTAATCCCTCAATTTGTAAAAAATTATTTTGTTTTGTTGGACTGTTCATGTCCTAGTATTCTAATCTTGATGTATTTCCTTTCTTTTAAGAGAATGTTTGAAGTAATTACTTTTTTATTTATTATATGTTGAGGTTTTTCGACTTTTATTTATCTACAGAACTAGTTTCACCCTCTCGTATTCAGTTACGGATTGACGACGTACCATTTTATTTGTTCAGGAGGATTAATAAAAACAATACAGATCCATCCTCCTTTTTCTAGTTCATTCATGTTTCCTATCTTAGTTTGAACTGTTAGATATTTTTTAAATTTTTTTCAACTGGTTAATATTCTCTTTGGACTTTTTCCATGTGCTATAAAACAACTACAGCACTAGATCATTCTGCAATGCAAAATTCAGTTCACGTCCACATTTCTCGGGTTCGATTTCTGGTTTTTTTTTCATTGCTCGTTTTTGTATATTACTCCTCACGGCTTGTTAGTAAAAAAAAGAAATTTTTTTTGGGTCATTCATGTTTTCTTTTCTATTTGGAACTCTTAACCAAACCTTCTGTTTCAACTATATCTTCATTCATCACAGATAGGTTGCCATTCTTCTATTTTATCAGTAATTGACTCAAAATTCAAAATTGATTGACTGTTTAGCATGGTGAACCGATAACTTGTCCATCAACTTATTTCCTTAGTCATCTTTCTGTTGATTTTTTTTTAATCTCAGTTGAAGAAATTGTTAGTATGATAGAACAACATTTATGATTATTTCACAGAACAGTTTCAAGATTCCAGCTAGAATATTCTTTCCAATATAATGTAGTCTAGTAATATCATGTATTATTAGAAGTATATCTAGGTGTTTATAGTAGTGAACCGGTTCAATGATAAGTTTCTTAGTTTAGATATTCCAAATTTGGTTTTCTCAGTGTTAATTTCGAGGCCACCAGTTGTATTATTCAATCAACAAGTACGAGGCTTGATATAATTTTGTTGCGTTAAATGCGTTAAAAAAAAATCACAACTGTTGTTTTTTTTTTTATAAACCTTTGTAAACGATATTCCAGGCCTTATCTATTATTAATGTAATCATTTGATTTTTTTAATAACCTAACCACCAATCGTTTTTATAAATATATAATGTGGTTAATAAGTATTGACTGATAAAGTGTGGTTTTCTTTGTTTGTTTTTTTTTTATTAACCATAATTAGTGGCATATCTATTGTACAAAGCCTTTTGGTTTGTAAGATTTATACAATGGTCTTAAGTACCATGTACTACATTTTAATTAATTTTATTGTTACAGTAATACATTCTGCGTATTTTTTTTTTTTCATTATGTCTGTAATATAACTGTTTCATTGTTGCTCAGTTAATTTTTACGCATTGTTATTTGTTTATGTAATGCTTTAAAATGGTTTTGTCCGAATCAAATACAGTTAGTTTTATTAATTGTACATTTTAAAAAATGAGATCTTGCTTCCTTTTTTTTGAAAAAAAAAATAGATTGTTTAAATGTCATCAATAAATTTTTTGTAATGATTGATTATTAATCTAGTTGTACTATTTAGCAACCCAGAAATTTACTGGTTTTTTTCATTCCAGTTTTCTTCTTTTTTTTTAAGAAAAGTTGAGTATGCTATTGTAAAAGAAAACCAAGATTAATATTTTATTTAAAATTGTAATAATGTTTTGTGCCTTTAAGATAAATCTGGGAAAATGCGCTTAATTCGCATTTGAAGTTTCAAGATATTTATATTTAAGCAGTATTTGGTTGATTTTAAATAAGATCTAATAAAGTTAAAAATAAAAGATGTACAGATCTTTTGTAAAATAAATATGGAATGATTCGAAGTTGAGTATTCTTGACGTTTAATTATTTTCGTCAATGTAAGAACTAGGGATTTGATCAGATTTTGACCTATGTAATGAAACCATTACAAAATTTATATGACATTTAAACGTAATATATTCTGGTATTGGTTATTTTAATTTGTTAAAAGAGAGTAAATCGTTGTACTTTTACGTACCAAGAAATTATTTATATAATAATCAATATATTTTTTATTTTATTAATTTATGAAATGGATGATATATGTATTGATATTGACGATATAAACACAAGTGTTTAGGAAATTCAATTTACTGTGCAGTTTTTCTATTTTTGTGCATAGTTTTATTTTGTAAGAAGTGAGAAGTTTTTATGATGGAATTGTAATAATGAACACGTATAAATTACGGCATGATAATGAATGATTGGTTATAAAATCTATTCATGCCATTTAATTTTTTTCATGTGATTTCTTTTCATTTCTGAGTGTTAAGAGCTATGCCGATTGTATTTTAAGGAAACAGATCATGTGGAGTACATGTGTCTTTTTTTTATAATTGTGGGTTGTGTGAATAAAAAATGGTAATTACTGTTCGTTGTGTTACTAAGGTAGTTTTTAGTGTTGTCAGAAACGGTTGAACAGACAATTTACTAAAATTGCTTAGTAACAACAGCTTGTGATCTTGATATTAGTTTTCTTTTGAAGATTTCTATTATTTCTACTAGTTGTTATTAAGTTGACGTACTCTTGATTTCCCATATCTGGCACCATGCACACTTCCCGGCCTCTCTGCACTTGTGCCAGTAAATATTTCATCTGTTCTATAAGTGGTTTGTACATCTACAGCAATTCATTACCATATCGCTGCAAATTCTGCGTCTCGTTCAATGTGAAACATGATTACCACTGTATCTTCACGCGATGAAATTCTTCTGAAGTACTTGAAAAATGTGTCCAATCATCTGTTTTTTCTACAATCTTTACCATTATAATTTTTATACCGTTTTACTCACAGTACAATGATGGATACCAACATTCTACTCCGGAATGTCATTTAAAAATTGTTGAAAGATTTCCTTTTTTACATGATATAACATGTCGTGATTTCTGTAGTATTTTTCAGTAAAAATTCTGTTGTAATTATTTCTTTCATGAACTAACATTAACATAATTATTGCGAATAAATGTAAAAACTAATCTGGTGTCTAATTTTTTTTCTTCTAATTATAGTTAGTACTTTAGTGTCAGGGCTACAAACAATAGTTGTGTTTCTTATTACATGGTCAGCCAGTTAGTTATATGACTGAAGCATTTAAGAACAGAAGAGGTAGAGGTGTGAAAGACACCAGTCAGAGTTATCTCTTCTGAGAGTAATGAATTTCATTATACAGCCAGACCCTGTGGTGAATGAAGTGAAGGTGTCATTTGCAGGGTGGAAATTAGATGCTTTTCGGAGGGCCTGGCATTCTGATAAGCATACTTTTTCGGTGAGGAAGGCAATTTTAAACTGCCTCACTCCTCGTTTTAGCGTTTCCGCTGATGACCTAAACAACAGTTGGTAATTATAAAGTGAATACCAGTTTTTATTTTCATCACCCCATGTACTCTATGTGATCTGTTTGTTTGTACGACTGTCTATATGGCAGTGGTCGTAGTAGCTCTTAAACACTCGGTTGTGTGTCTGCTTATCAGGTCGTCTTCACAAAGTAAAGTGGCCTCCTCCTCCTCCGTCACTACTACATCCACTACTTCATTGTTGCTATCGTCAGCATCCTCACGGAGTGACGGTGATACAGATGAGCGTTATTGTTAACGATTTTTGTAATGGAGGATAAAAATATAAAAAAAATACCTTAACTATAAAAAACAAAATCTATGATGATTGTTGAAAATGAAACGAAACCAACATCCGATTTGTGAGGCAATATAACATGTTTCTAATAAATAATTTTTAAAAATTGATGATGACGATGGTTGTTGTAAATACGAGGACATAATTAAAAATCTAAAAAAAAAAGTTTCTCGTCACGAAATTATATGGTGGGTCTTAACGAAAAATGGTAAAAAATAAGTACGCAAATTAATTTTTGCTACTTATAATAATTCGTTTATAGCATTAAAAAATTTCTTGAAACAAATTTTTCTAATGGCTTTTTAAATGTTTTTAATGCAATTCAAAAAGATGAGATTAGTCACACTAATATTACTATGTAATATTTTTTTTACTTATATTGCATCTTGCATTGTAAATTCAATGAGTGAAATTTTTTGGTAGCTTTTTTGTTGTTTTAATTTTATTAGTGCACATTGCGTCTCAAAACAATTAAATATTAACAGTATGTAGGTTATGATTGTGTACATTGCTTAGTTATTTCATTTGTGAATCAAGTTTAACAGGAAATGGTGCTTTACAAATATTTATATTTAAGGTATTTTGTGCCCATTTTAAATTAACGGTTTTTCTATTTTGATAAGTTCGTTTATAGTTGCAGTTTTGTTTTTTTTTTTTTTAATAAAAATGCTTCAAGATGTTTGAATTTATCAACGAATTCACCTTTACTTTTGTATGAGGTGAAATAATTGGCATTTCTCGTTGGTTTCTGGTATCTGCATAAGAAATGTATATTTTTTTACTCGAGTGCCAATTCTATCAATGAAGTTTGGTTACAACTCTAGTTCATCACTTGCGTTATCTTAAACCGCCACTGTCAAAAGAGTGTGTGTGTACTCATATTTGTCCATTCTTTAATATTTTTCGGTTTTAAGCATTTCATTCATCCAAGTAGTCTGTACCTACCCTCAATTTTGCCCTCGAGAACTACTCTCTGAAAACCTTATACTTGTCATCTCTGTATAAATTATCATGGTTGGCAGTGTTCCTTCTGATTATACCCACCGTCAATAAAATCAGTTGGCCATTCTTCTGAATGGTTGGTGTAGTGGTCAGATTCCCAATTAAGACTTCAGTATCACCCTTCACCATCTGCAATCGTAATTTACATAACGGTCAGACGAAAATCTTTTTATCCTTGTCTCAAAAGCTTCCAAACAATGTGGACTGTATTTTCAGAGTAACCATACATCTTTACAAATCCGTAAATTGTATTATTAACGGGTAAACGTTTCTTAATTAAGAAATGCCCGGTTCTACATTTAAATTTGTGCCATTAAGACTGAACTTTTTTTTTGTCCATTGTGCAAACTCAATCCTACTAGAGTTGATTAATTAAATTGGTAGTAACCGATTTATTACAAAATTAAATAAAAATCCCAGATTTTTAGATTTGTCAACAAATTAATCTTGATTTTTTTTTTAGGGGAAAAGTTCAATTTCTGGTTTAATTAAATTTCTGATAAATTTTTCTTGTACCTGCTCATGAAATAGAGAAATTTATTGAATATTTAATAATCTTCTACCTGTTTTTTGTATGTAATTAATGCTTCAAAAATGCTTTGGTTGTTGAGACTTTTTTACTAGCATTCTTTATCCGTGTGATTATTGATTCAGTTGTGAATTTTCACTTGACTACTCCAAAATTTAAAATTATAGTTTCAGCCACCTGCCGGCTGCATTTAATGAAGTTAACGGTTTTTTTCTCTTCACTGTATAACCTCATTTTCTAACAAATTCTTGCATTTATACTTCTGAAAGAATATTCCGTATGATATTTTTTATTTAATTTCAAACAAATCTTGAACAACCACTGCAGCGTTTCTTTTGAAGTTCTTTCACTGTTGAGAACTTGTGTATTTTTTTCTAATCACCTCAATGTTCAGGTTTTTTTTAACTGAATGTGGTTATTTTCCTCTTAGTTTTGCTACATTTTGTCTCGATTATTTAAGATGTTTTCTTTTATCATTTTTAATGAGCCGTGTACCTATTAAAGCACATACCTGTTTATCCGGATCTTGAAACGCAGTTTAATAAGTCGGGAAATTGTCCATCCCACTTTGTATTAACAAATAATATTTTAAATAGGGATAATTTTCATGATTTGATAAAACATGATTTATCATTATTGATTTATTGAAATAACTAATGTGCAGTGAATTGTTTGATGTTACTCTTGTCTTTACCCATTTAAAATTATTGTTTTTTATACATTGTTTCCATTGATATAATACAGGTTTTTTTAATTTAGGGTTAGTGAATTTACCCAGCTGTTAACATAGTGGTGGTTGACCACAACTCATTCGTTGCCAGTGGTCTCCTGTTTGATATCCGGTCAAATCTGGCATTTTTCAACTGTTTATAAACGCATCTCTTTACCTGCGCACAAGCGCGGAGTATTATCATCTCACATTAAAATTAATACTTCCATGTTACTGCATAGTTGCTTGTCTTTTTTATTGCAATCCTACATTGTTGTCAAATTTTTGTCTCTGGCTTGTAATAACTGAGCGCTGAGATTTTTAATTAACTTCGCAAATTACGTGATCTAACTCAAAAGTGATGAAAAGTTTCTTGTATTATCATTTCATATCTCCAGGTGATTCATTATGTCGGTGTAGCTGTGTGAAACTGTACAATGATTTGTCCATTTTCTTAGATTCAATCATGTTGCAGTTTAGATATTAGAGGTTTCCAGATTGCTTATTTTCTTTTAAAAAAATGTAATTTCTGTCGTGACTATTTTTCGTTTGAATTTGTTAAAATCACTGTATTCTGTATGTAGTTCCATACAGCCAATCTGGTAATAGGTGTGTTAGCTGTAATGCTAAAAAACAATTTCCAAATCCCATGCTTTATACAGTCTTCTTCTTCTTCTGCCTTTTAAGGATACGCATTTCTGCCTGTTCTGAACCTCTCAAATTTGCCCATCTTTTCCTCAGGTGTCCCTGTTTTTTCTTGCTCTCCGGCTTATATCCCAGTGTTTGCTTAAGTATCCTATTCTAAAACCTAGGTATTTTGCTTTATACAGTTATTTCATATATTACTACCCCTTTATTGAAGAAGTCCTTTACATGTCTTTGTGTGGCTTATTTATCCAAAGTGCTCCAGGTTATGTTGTTAACGAACATCTGTCCAGACTGATTGCTCATTCATCAAAAGACCCTGTCATGAATAATATAATAATAAACTCAAGTTATTTTTAAAGTATTAATTTTGTCCGCTTATGCTTCCAAAATTATCATTAGTATTCTATAGTCAATTTTGGTTCATTATTACTGTAGTGGTAAGCGCAGCTGGCTTCTATACTTAGATCCTGGGTTAGATTCCCAGTCAGGTCTGACATTTTTTGATCACTCATTTTCATCTTAATCGCCCTTCTCATCTTCTGTATTAGCATTAATTGCAGGCATAAAACCCGAATAAATTTGGTTGATTAGACCTGTAGCAAGTTTCTTTTTGTAATTATTCATTAAAAATTTGAGTTGTTGAATATTTTTCCCTGTTTATTTTGGATGCATAATATCTTAAATATAGTCCAAACTATATACTATACTGTAATGTCTCGTTGGCGTAGTGGTTAGCACAACTAGCTTCTACGCCTGTGTCACGAGTTTGATTCCTAGTCAGGTCTAGCATTTTTTCATCGCTCATTTTTATACATCATCATTCTCCACCATCTACGTAAGCAGAAATTGCAAAACAGTCCGACGTATAACAAAAAAAAAACCTGTATTATTACTGTTAAACAATGGTGTTACATTTGTTAATTGAATTTTGAAATAGTACTATAGTAAATTGAGAACGCAGTTTTTAATTTTTTTGAGACGCAATACATTTTATGAAACAGTCGCGTTTATTTAGTTCATTTTATTATATATGAATACTACACTTGCTTTTAAAAAATTTGTAAGTGACGATTGTATGTTTCATTTAGAAAAAAATTGAAGTAATTTTTATTGGTAAAATATTTTTCACGAGTATTCATTATTTTTTCACTTTACTATTAGATTATAATAATATGAATCGAAAAAGAATAAATACAGACAAAAATTATTCTGTAATCGCATTTCATATTGTGTAGTGTTTGTTACACAATTGGTATTGTTATAGGCAGGGTTTGTTCTTTCTTTTCTATTTGAAATGGGTATAACAGAATTGATTTTCCATTTTTATTACTTTTGTTACATGAAATGAATAAAACTATATTATATGATTTTGTATGCAGTTTTTAATATTTTTGTTTTTTTTTTTAGTTTATATGATGCTCTAGTTTAATGTCTATTGTTACGGTCCTTTAAATTCTTATTTAAATCTGTAACTAATATAAATTTTACGAAAATTCTGTGCGGTACAGCATACCTTGTATTATGTCTTGAATTTGTTTAGTTTTAAGTTTTGAAAATTAAAATTTGTTTTTTATAAATTTACATGTTTGATTCAATTAAGAGTAGTTAATTTTTTATGTCTGTACGCACATTTAAAACATCCATGTTATAAAAATTAATTTTAATTTTTTTAATTGATACAGTACACCTTCGTTTTTTCGACACGGGTTGTGGCGAGGCGACAACGTGGTGTAAACAGCGATCTGGCAGGCACGTCAGCCCTTCCACTTTCTCCTCATCCCCCTGCCCTTCCGTTGTCCTTGAGTACAGTATTATACAGAAGGGCATGTCAATTTGTGTGTATTCATTAAAATTGTGCAGTTTTCATACTGAGATCGTGTTTTTAATGCTTCCTATTTGAAGTATTCCATATGCTCTGGATAGTTTGACATTTTGATATTTAGACAACCTTGTAATATGCCATGTGCTCTGGATAGTTTGACATTTCGATACTTAGACAACCTTGTAATATGCCATATGCTCTGGATAGTTTGACATTTTGATACTTAGACAACCTTGTAATATGCCATGTGCTCTGGATAGTCATTTCGATACTTAGACAACCTTGTAATATGCGATATGCTCTGGATAGTTTGACATTTTGATACTTAGACAACCTTCTAAATGCCATTTACTCTGGATAGTTTGACATTTCGATACTTAGACAACCTTGTAATATGCCATATACTCTGGATAATTTGACATTTCGATACTTTGACGACCTCTAAGTCCACTAAGTGTCAAACTATCGAAGTTCTACTGTAAAAACATTTTGGATGCTTTCTGCTTTTGCTCGTCTTTAAAGCATAAGTGTTTATTCCTGTGAAAGTAATTTTGATTGCCTTTAAAAGAAGTGTTTTAAATGGCCTAGGCCCACTAATGTGTGCTTAGCAGTTGGATGTAAAACTGAAAAAAATTGATGTTTTTTATTACGCCGGTTGCATTGGCGTAGTTGGTAATGTGCTTGCCTCTCATCATGCAATCCTGGGTTCGAATCCCACTCAGGCACGGTATATTTTCATACGTTACAAAAAAATCATTTCATCCTACATTGCATAAAGTTACACCCCAATGTCGTCGCTAATGATCGTTGCAGTTGATGCGATTTTAAATAAATAATAAAAAATGTTTTTTTCTTATTCACTTATAAATTTTTTAATGCATCCTGCCAACCATTTAATTATAAATGAGATTTATCTCTTACCTATTTTTTGGTTTCCCTTAAGTTTTCTTTTTTTTAACTTTCCTTCATTTCAGTGGTAGTTCCATTCAGTCATTTCAAAAAAAACTCTTGAATTTGTCGTTCCTGTACTTGTTTATATTTATTGCTATAGGTGACAGCAGCTTCTCCAATCAAAATTATGTTTTTAATTTCTAATTTTATTTTGGAGTATATCCTGTGCTCAATGTAGATACAATATTCAGTGAATGAAAATTATATTTGTCCATCCACAGTATGGCTGGCATTTAGTATTTTCCAATCCAATTATCATGAAGTCCAATTTTTCATACAGCAACCCAGTTGTTTTGCTGTTATATGATTGTATATTCAGTCTTCAAATGGGATCCCGTTAAAGACTAGTTTTTTCAGTTGTACAATCTAGTTTTATATTCTTCCGTACTGAATTAAATCTTATCTTTGTACATAAATTTCCTAATTTTCTTTGCGAGCCTTTTCTTATTTGAGGTTGGTGATCGTGACTGAAATTGTTATCGTTGTCACTGCAACCCTAAATATTTCCACACAAATTATTATATCGGGCACTCACAGGTTTTTAAATAAGGTGTTTTCAGTGGCTCATGTTCCTCTCCCCCCTGCTATTTTCCCGGTATAGTCTACAACAGATGGTTTCCCAATATCGGAAATTATAATTTTGTACCTTTGATTCCATAAGCTTTCATCTCTTCTATGGAGCAACCATTATTAGATTACTATTTTACATCAAAATACCTTCCACCCTAACAAAATTCTTGATTCCTGGTGAGCTTTGGCATTTTTTTTTCATCTGCATGTCACCTAAATATCATTAACCTATGCACAAGCTAAGGCTTATGTAGGCATAATCGCCCAATAAAATAAATTTAAGAAAAAAACCATGATTGGAATCTATATTCCAGGGTCCCAGGTTCGATTCCCGGTCAGGTCTGGCATTTTTTTCATCTGTAAATCACCACATTACCTACGCACAAGCCCAAGGCATATGTAGGCATCATCACTCAATAAAAATATTATATTAATGAAACATGTTCTTTTTATTTTTACTCCTATTTGTAATAATAAAATTATAATATAGTCTCTTTACAATCTAGTTAGGATTTAATTGTTTTTTTTAAACCATATATCAGTGTAAACACGTTAATTGCTAAGACAATCAGACTACCAAAGAGCATCATTAAAGAGATTATAAAATTGTTTTTATTTGAATTTTCAAATTTTCTGCTTGAATTTTTAGGTATTGAACAATTTAGTTATATCTTGTCAGTTTATTTAAATGTATATGAAAGTTGATTTGGTAATAGCTTTTTGCTGTTTTAGTGTGTACCATGATATTTAAGTGATTCTTGATGAGAAGTTTTTTTATTGGTACTGTTTTAGAAGAAAATTTATTATAACGCTCTGATAGCAACTAAAGAAATCTCATTCGAAGATTCTTCTGCTTTGTGTTAAACAACCCGTTGCTGAAGATTAGCCGCAATTTTGGTTAATTGCTTGCTTTCATAAATCACCTTGAAAGATTTTTGCATGAGATTTACCCGTATTTATTCAGTTAAATTTTGCCCCGAGAATCTCTTAATCGAGTAATTAAATATGAATTACATGTCTAGCATTCACCAAAAATTATGTTATTATTCATTGAAGTAAAATACATTTGTTACAATACAAGTTTTGTTTGAGACTCGGACTAAGTAGGTGATGTAACTGTTTTCATTGTAACGCAACCGGTTTTTTGAGTGGGGAAAGCCAGAGATTAATTTTGTGAATAAGGCAGAAACGCCGGCCGCATTGGCGCAGTTGGTAACGTGCTCGCCTCTCATCATGCGGTCCTGGGTTCGAATCCCACTCAGGCACGGCATATTTTCATACGTTACAGAAAATCATTTCATCCTCCATTGTACACAGTTACACCCCAACGTCGTCGCTAATGACCGTTGTAGTTGATGTGACGTTAAATAAATTAAATAAAAAAAGGGTAGAAACATTATGTAAAAGACCAGAGGAAGTTACATCTTTGCAACGTTGCTGATCTCATTATTTAGCCAAACATTCAGGTCTAAAACAATGCCCTATGTAATTTGTGATTTTCTGCTTCTTTTATCGTTGGTCTGTTTAGGACCATGTTTAATAGATTTTGTCTCGCCTTAAATTTTCTTTATTGTTGTGATTTTCAATCTTTCCTAAGACTCCAAACATTTTTTCACTTAACTCTTCTGTCCGTTTCTTGTCATTTGTTTTCTTTTGGAACAACTGAAATGTTTTAACAGTTTTTAAATTTACTTCTGTTTTCTTTTTTTTTTAACATCTATATTCTCTTCATTTTATTATTAACCATTCTATACATTCTGGTCTGTTCTATACATATTACATTCTTAAAAATTTTGCCATAGAATCTGTTGTTGTTTCTATTTATTTATTTGGGTTGCCAAATGTTGCTTTATTTCTTTTTAACATTATATTCCTTTTTCTATTATTATTTTTGTAATTTCCTTCTGATGGGAGGTACATTCTGGTGAATGGAATGGTTCATATTTCATTAATTACAGTGTAACGATATCAGTTTTTTTCTATTTATATACTCTTCCATTCCATTATACACTCTTTCCATTTCTCTGTTATGTGTTTAATTTCTTTATTTTGACAGTCAATTCTCTCAGCAGTATGCAACCTAAATGTAATAGTTCATATTTCATAATTTATAGTGTAGAGATATCAGTTTTTTCTAATTATTCTAAATACACTCTTTCCATTTCTGTTTTGTGTTTCATTTCTTCATTTTGACAGTCAATTCTCTGAGCATTATACGACCTAAGTATTTAAATTCTTTAAAGTGATTTTAGTAATTCTTTAAATAATTAGGTATCAAATATCAGATCTTGGCACACCCTTTCTTAAAAATTTTGCTGTGTCCTCTATTATTGTTATTTAAATACAAATAGATTTTTAATTACAAGTTTTTGCATTGTTTCTTATAACAAAAATGGTGTAATGAAATTCAGGATGTTATATTTGTGTAAAAAAAATTAGGTGTTAGCATAGCACACGCCCCCATTAATAAGTAAGTCCTAAATCAGCTTAGAATTAATGGATTTTTTTAACACAGTTAATATTTATGTGTGATAACAATACACATTTTTGAGTCGAGAAAAATGTTAAACATTGATTATTATATTTTACTTTTATTCTATGGTAAACCCTGAAAGTTTTTTTAAATGACCTTAAAACCAAATCGAAAAAAATTATTCAGCAGAAAATTTTAAAATTGCTTAATTTGTTCAAGTCAATTTATTTCATGTAACAAATGGATTTGATTTTATTATTGTGTGGAAAATCAATTATGTACAGTTTTGTGCATGACTATATGCTATTTATGCTTATACAGTGAAAACTTATCACGTTTGCTATCATACTTGATTCATTATAAAATTGAGAATCAAACAAGTATTTCTTACTTTTTTTTATTACCAAAATGAATATTTATGTTTTAATTGTAATGGTCATTTTAATTTCTTATAAAATTGTTTACATATGGTCAGTGATTCGTAGTGTTTTAATTTATTTTTAATTATTAATAAATGTCTTGTGCATAATTGAAATTTATATTCGACGAGGTTAAATTTTTTTTGTAATTGTTAGGTTTACTCTCTCAGTATTTGCCTGTTTATTATTTGAAAGGTTTTAAACAAAAATTTAATTTGGCCCTGGGTTCGAATCCCACTCAGGCACGACATATTTTCATACGTTACAAAAAAAAATAATTTCATCCTATATTGCATAAAGTTACACCCGAACGTCGTCGCTAATGACCGTTGCAGTTGATGCGACTTTAAATAAATAAAATTAAAAAAAAATTTTTTATACAAGTGCTGTGAAATTTTATTACTCTCATGGCAATGGATAAGTATTTTATCACTTTTAATTATACCTTTTGTCCTATTAAATTGATGTACTTTTGATTTATGTTATTTACATTTTTTTGTAATTTTTACTATTAGACAAGGTTGCAGTCTTGCCCTTTTATTTAATGGTACTCTAATAAATTTTATACCATACCAGATCTATAGATATTTTGTTCAGTTTCATTTAATTAAAATTTTATACTGTTAATGCAAGACTCTTACATTTACTTAATTTTGTTATTCTCAAAATATGTTTATCTGAAGTGAACTATAAATTTTCACTAGTATTTTAAATGAAATACCTAGGATTTTCATTGTATGTGTCTTATCTTAATTAATAACAAACAAAAACATGTTGGTAAGTTAATTCAGTTTTCTACATTTTTTTCTTAATTACGTGAATCTCCATGAAGTTCTTAACCCTCGAATAATTACCAATATATCAATACAGCCATACATATGGCTTTTTTTATAATGTACTTGTTTTATTTATTTTTTTGTTAAATACATAATTGTATGCCTTTATTATTACTCATTGCCTTATACTGCCTGGATGAAAGGATAAAATTGTTTACAACTAGTTGTTTGTTGTAACATAATTTATTGTAGTTGTATTAAGATTATACGATTTGGACAGAAATCTTATCAAAGGAAAATTAACTGATCAATGGGGAATTTGTTCCAATTTCATCTTTTCTTAACCCATGTACAAATTATGGGTGATGGGCGTAATAGTAGCTAAAATACAAATGAAAAGGGCTGCCTCTGTAGTGTAGTGGTTAGCGCAAAGGTCCCGGATTTGATTTCCAGCCTGTGTCTGGAAATTTTCGCTTGTCAAATCCCACAGTTCATGTTACATAATCCACCGTAGTCGCTAATGACCGAACAGTTGAGATACGACTTTAAATAAATAAATTCAATGGTCTTCTATTAGATTTCCAGCTAGGTTCTATTATTATTTTTATAAGTAACAATTCACTAAATTTTAAGGTTGCTAGTGATTGAATACAAATTTAAGTTGACCAAAAATTATAGTATTTTGTCAGCTAGTTAATAAATGATGCTGTTTAAAGCATGAGATTAAGGCAGTTTTTATTAAAGGCATTCAATGATAATTAGGCTGAGATTACTATATATGTATCAGTATTTTGTTTGAATTTAGGTCGATTAGCTTACGAATTGAATAGTTAACATTGCCGTGTTTCAGTTATGTATTTTTCAGTTATGCAAAGGCTTTTACTGTTGTTTAGTTTTTATCGGTAAAAATTGTGATTAATATTTGAATTTTTATAAAATATACGTAAATGTATGACCATTTCAGTTAAAACATGTATTAAATTACACTATGAAATTTAATTAGGTCTTAGTTATCAGTTAAATTGTAGCATGGTATTTACGCTTAATTGTATTTTTAAATATATTTTAATTGATGATTTTTTTTTTTGATTATTCTAATCGATTGTCTTTTTTACAGTATTTTGTCGGGTTTGGTGAACAGATTTGTTTTTAATATCGGTTGTCGTTTTTGTTACAGAAACATCAGATAGCACGGGCGTAAAGAGGAAATCGGAAAAGGGAGATGCACCCGATGGTGTACCGGCTGAAGGCGTTAGCCCCGAAAAGAAGGCGAAGCTGGAAAAGGACAGTGCCGCCGAAGTAGTTAATGGCGAAGAAGCCACAGAGGCGAAAGTTTAAACGATTAACTGTTTTTAATTTTTATATTTTTTATTATGATTTGTGTCGATAATAATTATTATTTGTATGATCAGTAAAACAATAGTAAAGAGGGTGTGCTTTATGTTAAAATTATTATCTTTAATAATATAAGACACGTTATACACACATTCACTATGTGGGAATATTATTAATTTTTACAATATATAACTATAAATGTTTATAATGTGAAAATAATATGGTGTTAGGTTGTATTTTTTTTTAAATGTTTTTTGAGCACCCACAAAATGCAGTCGCAAACGGAAGTTTTTTTTTTCGAGTTTCGCCACCCTATAAATCATTAATGTTATTTTTATTATTGTCTTTTTTTAATTTTGTCGATTTTGAATTTTATTATTAGTTAAGTCATCTGTTCTTCAAATTTCCTGTCGCATATTCTCACACACTTGATATTTAAATAATAGTAATGATATCTATATTTATTATATATATAATATAGATTGTAAAATAGTTGTTTATTAATAATAATTATTATTATTTCTGTGGTTAATTATCATTCCTATGTATTAGTTTTTTTATGTTTTTATTTTTAATATTTACTTAATATTATATATGATGGTAATTAAATAGCATTATTGTAATCTGAAGAGATCTCTCGTAACGGAACGAAGTGAACGATTAACCCTCCATCTCTATATTAATATCCGTCGTTATTTTATCTTTAAATCCATTTTTTTTTTGAGGCATGAATATCGTGTAACGACTTAACACTGTAATGTCGGAAGTTATGTAATAATTAACATATTATTTTGATTTGTACCTGGTTGTCGTATTAATGTTATGTTTTTTTTTTTTAATTATTAGTACAAATTAGTTATGTATGGTAACTAATCACGTTTAATTTGTAATCTCTTCACAGTACAATGATGAAATTAATGTAAAAAACAACAAGAATATTATATTAAAATATAAGTTGTTGCCCTGTTTTGTTTTTTTTTTGGTTATAGTTTTGTAATATTGTGCTAACATAATGATGTTTCGTTTGAAAAAAAACTATTTAAATGTGTTTTTGGTGCATTTATATTTATAACTACTATTATTACGTTATTAAGCATAATATATTTACGGTGCACAAATTCTTAAAAATATCGTCGTGTAATAACATTTAGTTGAGTTTTTAAAATAACATTAATGTGTTTTTTGATGTTTAATAACTTTTTAAAGATTAGCATTAGATGTGTTAAATGAACAAATTAAAAAATATATATATATCGTTAACAGTTTTTTGAACTTAATCACGTCGTGTTGTTAAAATGTGTATCAGTATTCTATTATTATATTTATATCTACAGTTTTTGTAGTAACGCTCATTGTTGACAAATATGGTTAATAGTTTACAAAAATATTAAAAGCTCGGTATAACAATTTTTTTTAATAAATTTGTTTCAGTTGTACTTGAATTGTAAATTTTAAATTGTCAGTATTAACAATGTACAGTAAAAATCGGTTGTATGAATTAATTAAGGAATCTTGACTGATGTATGTTCGTTCGGTACTAATCATAATACAGTATTTTAATTTTTTATCGGGTATTTGAAATGTTTTCTGTATATAAATTTTCATTACGATCGATTTTTACTGTCATATTGTTCATATAAATGTTAATGTTTTTTCAGACTGATATTGGTATTGACTTTATCGTACAAATTATTAAAAATTTCTTCTTCGATTGTGATTTTTTTTAAATGATTTTTACTTTTATATATTTTTCATAATATTTATATTGCCTTTTTCAGAACAATTCATTGTAAACTGTGTTTTGATTTATTTTATCTAATCTCTGTTCATTTCGCATTACTGTTACTTATTGTAGAAAATATTTTTTAATTCATTTAATAAAAATAGTTTTAACAAACAAGAACAGGCTTTAAAAATTGTTAGTGTAGTTTTTAAAAAAGATCTTCATAAAGCATTATTAATTTTGTATTCTTTAAGGGCAATAAAATAGTTAGTTTGATGTCTGTATTTTTAATTTTTTTTTAATCCTTAACTACTACCTATCAATTACCATTAACATAAGAAAATACCCTATTGTGACTCTTGTTTTTTTAGATTTGAGCTGCTGAAGAGGTATTGTGCAGTTCCAAGCTCCATGTAGTTGTAAGGAGTGAAGGGTACGGATGAGATATAATGAATGAGTGGCACATGCTGGGAGAACAATTGTTGTATTACTCTGATACAAAACATTCGTTTTCAAACTATTTGTATTTATTTAAATATTTTGATATAAATTGGATTGTTAAATTAATGCGCCGGATGATAAGAATATTTTTTTAGTCTAGTTAGTACACGCTACCACCACAAATGCAATCACCTGTGAAACACTACTAACACTCATTCATTCTCCCACTACTATAATAACGCACATTCCTTCCAACTACACGGAGCTGGGACTCGAGCAATACTGTTATCAGCCAAAAGGTGGTTTGAACCTCTAGAGGCTTTACTAAGTAAAACGAGGAGTGAGATGGTTTACCATGCCTTCCTCTCAATGAGTGGAAAAGTATGCTTATCACAATGTCAGGCCCTCTGAAAACCATCTACTTTCCACTCTACCAATGACACCTTTCATTTCATTCACTCCAGGATCTGGCTGTATAATGAAATTCATTACTCTCAGAGGAGATAACATGACCATTTTCTTTTACATCTCTACCTCTTCTGTTTCTAAATGCTTCGGTTATATAATTGGTTGACCAATTTTAAAAACTGTTTGCTACATCATAGAGATTAATCTATTCTTCAACTTGACACCAAATTAAAGTTTGAAAATTGCAGATATGATTTTTCTACAAAAATCATATATTTTATTTCAAGCCTTATTGTTACAGTTATGACTATAGTCCAGCCTCTCTTAGTTTGCTCCTAATGTAAACAAATGACGTCACTGAGCATGCGCATTATATCAAAATGTGTTTCAACGAAATACTTTTAAAAGTATTTTTCTAAATGAAATTATTAGACCTACATCATATCATGACTGATTTTTTAAGTACTTTAATTTAAAACATAGTTAACTTAATAGGAATACAACATCCGTAAAGTCGCAGACTCTAGCGTGTACCCTGTAGTAGGTGGCTTTTGTTTGTTGACAGTAGGAGCAAACTAAGAATGGCTGAACTGTAGGTATGTTGGATGTTATAAAATAAACTGGGTGTGATTTACTCTAATTGAATAGTATACACAAAACCATTATAATTATTAGGTGTAAAAATTTTCATGAGAAGGTAGGCCTTTAGACATTAACCTGAAAATTGGAAAAATTTTGGATAAAATAAAGTTCTCTTAATAATTTAAAGAACTTATAAGTGGTGTTTCTAAAGGAGGTAGATCCCTCCTTTAGACATTTACCTGAGAATTAGAAAAATTTTGGATAAAATAAAGTTCTCTTAATAATTTAAAGAACTTATAAGTGGTGTTTCTTTTGCTTACTGCTCAAAAATAGCACAAATGGATGCATTTAATAAAATTGAGAGAAACATACAAGAAATATGTGGGAATAAGCCCTAAGATATAGGGAAGTATTGTAGGTAATGGTAAGTTCGAAACTAAAAGTATTTTTCTTTTGTATCAGTGATTTAGAGTTTTCAAAACTTGAGTAGGTGAAGGTTCTGGTAGACATAGAAGCATAGTGTGTAAGGTAATCAATTCTGGACTGGACTAGGAAATTGTAGAAAGCAAAAATGAATTAATATCCTGCTGCAGTGACAAAAATTAATAATGCTCAAGAAAAACAATGATTTTGGAATTCAAGATTATTGGAGCCATAGACTATACATTTGTTAAAATAAATTATTGTGTAAAACACTGTTGTAACTTGAGTCACAAGGGGTAAAGTGGGGGAAACATGAGTGCACATCTGCAACTGCTTTAATTTCAGTACAACTAATATTATCCCCAGAGCATATACAGTATATCATGGAACCTTTTGTAAGTTACCTGTACAAATATAACTTTTTGTTACTGTAAACAGAAATGTTAGTTTCTCAAAAACGTGGGCTGACTATTCACAGTGCTGAATGAAATCTAATGTGCAGTGTAATAAAATGCTGTGAAGTTTAAGCTGAACAAAATGCCTTCCCCTGCCTCTTAACAAAAGTCATGAGCAAGTTGACAAACATGACAGTAACTGTCATGTTTCTCTTTCCACAATTTGGAAATTAAAGACATGAAGAAGCTATTCTTCAACAGTTTTTTTGGCATCTGGTAAAAAAAGGAAACGATTAGGCCGATACCAGTGAGACTGATAGTGAAGACAGCAATACCTAAAGAAGGTGATTCATTCGTAGAAAACTTTGTTCCATTGGAATAAGGTATAGCCTGTTTTTTATAAGGAGAGCGCTGGGCGAAACGGGCGTCTGCATTAGTATAGTCTTTTATGTACTGCAATAGTGCAGTGTACGTTATCAACAATGGAACAGCATTGTTACAAAATACTATGTGTGTTGTCAATTTTCAACTACACTCCTGACTATACTTCTTACTGTGGGTCAGAGGGGTATGCGGGGTCAAAGTCAAGTATGCGCATGCGTACTCCCGCACTCACCAATTTGCTTGCCCTTTAGCTGGTAATTACAGTAAATCAGTATCTATACAAGCCAGAACATTTTTGCAAAGTATAAAGGTTAATTTACTATAATATTCAGAGCTCTCTATCTTATTTTAATACAGAAGACAGATGCCTGCAATAACAGACTGAGGGATGCCAATGCTCCCGTGTTTTGGCAAAAAGGATGTATGTGAAAAATTTTTTTTTTTTTTATTTACGATTCTAAGGTAATTTTTTGCACTTTTTTCATAAATCCTATTGCCAAGTCTGTACGAGTTATAGTTTTCAAGATACAATGATGGCAAAAAGCTGTATGTACGTCTATTTTGAAAAATTTTAGAGGCAAAATGGTGTATGTGTTAATAAATTGGTAATTAAAGATTGGCACAAAGATGTATGAATTCTTTTCACCAGTTTTTCTTTCTGAAAACACTGAAAATCACATTGCTATAAAACGGGAATATGATATATGTCCGATTAATACTTTTTACTTTAGTAAACTGTGTCATTAAAATAGTTTTAGTCAATGGTAAAAGGGGTTTAATGGCTTATGCTTATTTTTGGTATGTTTTATAATCATTTGCATTTAGAGAAAGGCACACGGCAGAAGAATGTATGCTCAAATAATACCTTTTGCCTATGAAATGCTGAAAATTAACTATCGAAAACAAACTGAGAAAACGGTGAAAAGGTGTCATTATGTTTACTGCTGCTCATGAACAGTCATTCCATAAGGCAAAAAAGTGTATGAACTTACACAGAGTGTTTGGTGTTACAGATTATGTCCAACCTTAGGCTGTATGAATACAGCCTAAGGTAATCTATTCATGCTAAGGCAAAAAGGGGTAAATGCACTATACAGCTTTTTGCCAATACAGACTGCATTAGATGCAATTAATGAAATGGCTGTAAACAGTGGGTACACCTTTCTGCCATAGTTTCACTTATTTTTTTTGGATTTTTTCCCATTAAGGCAAAATGGTTTAACTGAGTTTTTAGGGTTTTTTACAAATTTTTGACTATGTAGTCTTAAACAGAACATTAAAAATTATAACAATACATAAAGTACTCAATTAGAAGGTCATTTACAACAAAATGGCAGCAATTTAAACTTTGAATGAGATTTCTGAAAAGTTATGTTTTTGGGATACACCTTTTTGCCTGTTTAGGGGAGAATGTCCATTGTGATAGTGTTTTCAGGCCCACTGAATCCAAAAGGAAAATGTTTTTAGTGATTAGTCTGTGTATAAACAAAATCTTAAGAATGTTATAGCGTACAAAGATGAAACTTTACTCTTGAATTAGGTACCACTAGGAGTATTACAAACTATTAATCAAAAACAGCTCCTACAATTTTGTTTTAAATCTTTTACTTGGACTTTTTTTTGCTTTATTAGATAAGAGTAAATCCAATGTCTGCTGAATATTGGGGAGGCTGTGCTCTTAAGATTGCAGCCTTATTATTCATTTTAAGGCAACAGTGTAAACGTTTCATTTAAGTTGTAGAAAATTAAAGATCCTACTTTTAAGTATTTCTTTCTACAGAGCTTAGTTTAGTGTCATTTGCTCAATTAAAATTTGGTAGTTATTCATTTTGAATTGTTTACACTTGAAAAACAAATGTATAACATGAAGTCCAGCCTTTCTTAGTTTGCTCCTACTGTCAACAAATACTGACGTCACTGAGCATGTGCACTATATAAAAATATTTACACGCTGATTAAAAAGTATGTAACAACAAAATACTTTCAAAAATATTTTTATAAAAAAATTGTTAGGCCTACATCATATCATGACTGATGTTTTACGTACTTGTAATTTAAAACGTAATTAACTTAATAGGAATACGACATCCATAAAGTTGTGGACCCTAGCTTGCACCCTGTAGTAGCTGGCTTTGGTTAGGTGACAGTAGGAGCAAACTAAGAACAGCTGAACTGTATACAAAGTCCAGCCTCTCTTAGTTTGCTCCTAATGTAAACAAATAATGACGTCACTGAGTGTGTGCATTATATCAAAATGTCTACATGCTGATTAAAAAGTAACAACAAAATACTTTTAAAAGTATTTAAATATATAATACTTTAAAAAGTATTTTACGAGTATAAATGAAATTGTTAGGCCTTCATCATATCATGACTGATGTTTTTAGTACTTTAAGTACTTATCATTTAAAAAATAGTTAACTTAATAGGAATACGACATCCATAAAGTCGTGGACCCTTGCACCCTGTAGTAGCTGGCTTTGGTTATTTGACAGTAGGAGCTAACTAAGAACAGCTGATAATTCTTTGCGTTTAGGCGAGCAAAATTTTTGTATTTACTTTATATTTTTTACTTTAACGAGCTTAAATTTCAGTTTAGCAAAAAAATTTATAAAACATTTTTTGTAGACAAGAGTTTACTGGAATAAGTGTTATTTTTTATTTAAATTTCCGTAAATATTTCACGAAGTTACAAAATGTTCAACATAGTCCATTTTCACATCACAAGGAAGCATGAAGGGATGGTATTTTACATTCTTTACGGTGACGTCACAGAGCCACTATTATATTTAGGTTACAGCTGTAAGCAAAGCAATGTAGAAAATTGTTTTCCTCACGTGTTTTGAAAAATTCTGTAGGTGCAGTTAGAAGAAAGCCATCACACATCCTTGGCAACCAGGCAAAGTATCGAATTTTTTGCCTGTGGTGGTAAACCCCTACTGAAAAGTAAAATGAACTCGTCTTTCCTTTCCAAGGGCAAGAATCATCATAGCTTCAACAGAAACTAAAGAACATGCATGTACATTAACTTACACATGAGTTACATGAATTTCCACTCAAAACAAACAATTCCCAAACCATCAATGCCATTTAAACACTATAGAAGAAATAAAAATTTTCCCTGTTATGATATTCTATTTCTGTAGACACTATTAGATGCGTTAAAGAATTCCCTACTAGAAAAGTACATTATTTACTTGTTTCCGACTTATACTGACCTTGCAGAAGCATGTTTAATCACCCCAACACAATCCATTCAGCATCATCAAAAATTAGATTACCAGTGTGAACAGGGTTAAAATTTGTAGGCCTTGTTGAAAGAATAGGTTATGAATATACTTTATGCAGAACTGTTTGTACACATAGAGCCAGAGTTGTGCCAGTTCTAATTGTTCACAGTATACATGTAATAATACAGATAAAGATTGTACTTTATGCCTGTTGTTGACCTAATCTGACAACACCGCGACTGCACGTGCAATTATCTCCTTACCACAGCATCTGATTGAAGCTGACCTTCAGCTTTCACCTACATTTGGATTACGATAAACGCACCTAGCGATCACCGCCGAAATTGCTCTTTAGTGGCGAGACGGACCCTTATTACACTACTGATCTGACAGTGCGAATATGGTAAAATCAAAAAATGCACCTGTTAAGGCATTACCTACATTCGTCACAAACACATTAATATTGTCATATTAAGAAAAGGTTGTCACACAAGAAATTAAAGAAACAAATACATTTAAATAAAAATGTTTTTAATGAAATTTCATTATTAATAATAATAAAACAATTCAAGCAACAAGGGCAGAAGCTGTGTTAGATTCGTACTTCCAGTTTGGTGGTAGTACGCTCGTTCGCTTGTAGTATCTGGCCAATCTGTGAATTCTTGATTCTACCAAAATAAGACGGAACTTGGAATCCTTGTCTTTCCTGTAAGAAATATAAACAAAATCACTGTAACTAGTTTTATTTATCAAATAAATTAACACTTGTCGTCACTTAATTCCACTGCATAATGTTAACTTAAAGAGCATCCATTTTTTTTTTTGCCAAGCCCTTAATAAACAATAAGAAATATTTATAATTTCAAATGTACATTGAAACATTTTAGAAATTTCTGGGCTTAAAAGGGTACTGAGGTAAAAATATTAACTTCTATATTAATATTCCTACTATAACTATAATTTTTTTGGGCACTGTTCGTAACCTAATGAGAACAATTTTCATTTCCTGAAAATTTCAACTTTCTATTTCAATTATTTATCATAATCAATAATTTAGTAAAAAAGAATGCATTTTTTTGTCAACATTCAATGTTATCACCAATTATCAATTAAATAACTTCTCCATGTTGCACACATATTAACAAAGTAACAGTATAAAAGTTGCAACATAATTATCTACAACTTAAAAAATATATAATAAAATAAAAGTGAAATATATATTTCTAACCACCAGAATACGGTAACATAAAACACTTACCTATGTTTATGTTACCGTATTCTGGTGGTTAGATATATATATATATTTTAGATAATATTAAACGCAGGGGTTACGTTCCGGAGGGTTACCGCAGTTCGTAAAACCGCGGATAATAAAACCTTATATTAACGAAAAGATGGGGGTTAGGTTCTAAAGGTAAAGTCCTGTAGTAGTTTCAAGTGTTTAATAGTTTTAGGAACATTTTACCATTATTATAATCTATGAATATTTAATAAATACAGTAATGTACGCATAAAAAATTTAAGTTGCTTTAAAATAGTTAGTTATTGCTCTTTGCTTCTTCTTCTTTTCAAACTTCTTGTGGACTTCTTTGTATGTTATCCTCCTGAGTTCTCTTTTGAATTGAAGGCCCCTTTCCACGACAGGATCCACCTCTAATACGTTGCCATGCTGAGGATCTCGTTGACGGTTTGTGAAGAAATGCTTGGCTTCGTTTCAGGATCGTCAAACAAACAAAGAACTGTACGTACATACGAAGAAGTTAGACTGAACATGGAGGAAAACGTACGGAGAAATTACAGTAGGGTGCCTGGACGTAAGCCTACATATGGCGGTGAGGGTGGGGCTGGCAGGGCCCGGTACCTGGTGACGCGCTCACTATGTACAGTACACGGAAATCTAGCTTGGCTCATGGCGGCCGTCGCCATACGAGTGTGTGACTCAACGTGATACGGATGCCAAAACATTTATTCAAACACATGTTTTCAGAATTGTATGACTCCCCAACCAAGTACGGTGTACACAAGATGAGAAAACGTACGTATTTTAAGGTTTTAGGCCTACGGACAAAGTCTGCGAATACAAAGGGATTACTGTATTTCAATTTTAAATAATACAGCTGTTTAAAATCCAACATAGGATGTTTGATAAAATAAAATTTTGTTTTAATGAAGAATTTTTTCTTTTACGGCTGCTAACTATAACCGTGGTAAGTAAAACATATAACCCAACTCAAACCACGCGGCCTCCGAGATGCACACACTGGCTGTGTGAGAAAGAGCTATTTAGAAAGAGATAGAAATACAGTGAAAAAACTCAGTAGTCAGATTGAAAATTTAACTAAGTTTCAGAAAATGTATTTTATTCGCGACACTAAAAACTTAACTACTTGGAAAATAAATATTAATATTTACTAAAAATCAACAAAATATTTAAGATGATATCGAAATATAACTTATGACACTCCAAGTTAACTACTCACACTGAAGGAATTTACTAAAATAACACTGTTTTAGTTACTTGAGTCACGAGTTTGCTCTTGTTTGCAACGAGGGGTAAAGGGGGAAAGCATCAGTGCACATGCGCGACTGCTTTAATTTCAATACAATAAACACAACAATTTATACTACTGGGTGATTCATTTAAAAGTAGCCCGCCGCTCGAGTAATTTTCATATACTGTATTGGTAGCACTGATCACGATGTGATCGACTGGCCTTTATAATATAATTTATATTATTATAGAGTACAATTTTTTCCAGCAAGATGGTGCAATATGTCACACATCTTCTCGCCAGTCCCTATCTCGTATCAATCAGGCTTTTCCCATGCGAGTTATTAGTAAAGATTTGTGGCCTCCTCGTTCACCTGATTTGAGTATGTGCGATTTTTTTCTATGGGGTTATTTAAAAGGAACTGTTTACCAAACAAACCCCCGCAGTATACATGAGCTAAAGAATAACATCATGGCAGCCATTCAAGCTATAGATGTTTCCGTATTGCGTCGTGTGTACATTAATAACATTGAACGAGCGCAAAAATGTATAAGCGTTCAAGGACGCCAGTTTCAGCATCTACTGTAAAGGTGTTTTTTCTATGGGGTTATTTAAAAGGAACTGTTTACCAAACAAACCCCCGCAGTATACATGAGCTAAAGAATAACATCATGGCAGCCATTCAAGCTATAGATGTTTCCGTATTGCGTCGTGTGTGCATTAATAACATTGAACGAGCGCAAAAATGTATAAGCGTTCAAGGACGCCAGTTTCAGCATCTACTGTAAAGGTGAAGTTGAAATTTGTATATAAATTCTAAATAAATATGTAAAATTATGTATTAAGTAATTCTATTAATTCATTTACTATTTGAATCCAATTGAGTGCCGAAGGCCGCTGTTAAATTCTGCGGGCTACTTTTAAATGAATCACCCTGTATACCCAGAGCATATACAGTATATCGAGGAATCTTTAGTAGGTTAACTATACGAATATAACTGTTTGTTACCGTAAATAGAAATGTTAGTTTCTCGAAAACCAAGTCAGAATATTCATACTGCTGAACGAAATTTAATGTGCAGTGTAATAAAATGCTGTCAAGTTAGTTTAACAAAAATGCATTTCCTTACAAAAGCCATGATTGGCTAACTACTGTGACGTAAAGAAGCTATTATTCAACAGTTTTGTTGACACCTGGTAAAAAAGGAAACTGTTAGGTAGATACTAGTGAGACTGATACTGAAGACGCCTGTGACAACGATAGTAAAGAAGGCGATTAATTTGTAGAAAATTTTGTTCCAGTGGAATAAAGTAGCTGGTAATTACAGTAAATCAAAGATTTCTAGTCATGTAATTAAGCTATAGGCAATATTACGGGTCACAATAATTTCGTATAAAGTTTATGAAAAAAACATTTTCTCAGAATAAACTACAGCTCACAAAATGTATGTAGAAACTGCATGTTAGTGAAATGTACGATTAGTGTCTCACTGTTGAGGTTGGCGGCAGCACTGTTGAATTTTCATTTTCCTTCCTCACAGCCCATCCTTACACCAAAGGCAATCTCATGACTTCAATGTCTATACCAGTAAAAACTCTATTTTGAAAATCGGACATTAAAACAATACTTTCCTTCATAGTATTCAGATGAACTAATGTCCCCTAGCCGTGGGAGTGAGAGAATGCATAACGCTCTCACTCGCACAAGCCATACGCACCGTTCCAATAACACTGTCGTATAATTTTACTCATTGTTGTGAGCAAGCGTTTATGCATGCAGTAAACCAACAAGCAAGATAACGCTGTAGTATGTTTTCAGATTTGGATTATAACGGTAAAGAAGTTTGAGCGCATGCCACATATCTCTCTCTCACTCGCTCAGCTGTGGGACATTTGTTCGTCTGATACCTATACCTATAATACATACAGCCCATAAGAGAGTTACAAAATGAGTGGAGTTAGCTACTTCATATGTATACCAATTTACCTATGTCATGAACCTTCAGAGTTTTGTTAATATCTCAACCAAACTTCCTTTGTTCATTTCATATAAGAAAACACACATAGTCGAGCAGGTCAGGTATATGAATTTACATTCTTTTAAAACATTCGTTTTTACCTGTTCCTCTCCAAGTGCTTTCTGATGGCAACAGCCTTCTTAATTAAATAGTAGAGATCCTCTGGTAAATCAGGAGCCAAACCCATGGTCTTCATGATTCTTAAAATCTTGTTGCCAGTAACAAATCTTACTTGTGCAACACCATGTGAATCCCTCAATATGACACCTGTAAGAAAACAATAACAATATAATTATATTCATACCTACCTATTTATTCACAAATACAGTAATACCTCGATTTATGCGAGGAATGTGTTCTGCAAAGTCATCGCGTAACGTGAAATTTGCATAACTAGGATTGTTCAGTTTAACCTTAAAACATTCACTAATTGTCTGTATCATTCAAATCCACTAATACAGTAGAATCTCAGTAGTGCGGCCTGTTGGGGACCGAAAGGGTGCCGGATTACTGGATGAGTTGGAATTTTGGAACTATAAATTATAAATTTAAACAAAAAATGAATATGCATTGATTTATATGTGATTTTAAATTAAATTAACTAATTAAAAAAGGCTTGCTGAGTATTTCTGTAGTCATTGTACTAAACATAATTATTGGCTATTGACATCGCCTAGTGCGGTGTGGGGGCGCTCGTGTTCTGAGAATTACGTTTTGTTGTCAATTCAGCATGAAGTATAGAGTATGACCCAGTTCTGGGTTTTGGATAAAAAGTCAAAAATTATTCCATTTGACAATAATTAAGATCTGCTTATTCATTTCTTTAATCAAATCCTAAACATACATGTTATATTAAATCCGCCGAAATTAGGTCGAGTCGATTTCCCTAATTCAATTTAAATCTTTTACCAACATCTGTCCTGGGTGAGGTTTCATACTTTTAGGCCTAATATTTTAAGGGCCGGATTACTGGAGGTGTCGGACTACTGCACAGCCGGACTACCGAGATTCTACTGTAGTTTGTAGTGTTGATTCCCTAAACCCAGTCGTTCCTTTTATGCTCTGTGTTTTTCCATCCCTTTCATATCCTTTAACGGCATCTAACTTATCCTCTTAAGTAATCGCTTCCCGGTTTTTAACCTTTATTAGAACTCATATTGTACGCAAAGTAATACCAAAAACAATGAAATAAAACACCTGCAAATTGTAGCACAATTAAATCTACGCAACCTTACACGACCAATATGTTTAACGCACTAAACAGTACCCTACCAATGTTAAGAGCAAAAGCAAATCAAGACAAAATTCCAGCGTAAAAATGGGGATAACGGTTTACAAAGGAATTAGCAAAACAAAGGTCATAAATGTAAACATCCGTAAGATAAGAATAACTACTGTACACAATATAATATATTACATTCCACAAAATCATGCTAACATGAATTCATATAAGTTGAGGTCTTATTGTACTGTAAGAATCTAAGCTTTGTGCAGCTGCAGGATGGAGGGGAAAGACAAAGTACCAGACTGCTGTTACGTCATAACATTGTACTAATCATCTCATTGCTCTTCGCTGGGCAGTAGGCTGCCTAGTGCGTGACATACGTGGGTGTTGTTTTGACTATTCGCTGTGACGGCGACACACAATATATGTAGTTTGGATAGTACCCTTGACTACTACAAACATAGTACAAGTAAAACGTTACTACTACTAACGCAATCTCTCACAGTAGTAGTGACGTGTAGCAGTAGATGGTTCCAATGAGCAATAAAACAAATTTAATCATAAATACAATTCCCGTTCGACATGACAAGCCAGAACTAAACAAAGTAATAAATAAACTAAACCGTGATATTCATAAAAAAATTAATAGCCTAGAAAATAAAACAGTAAACAGGATTAAAATTAATTTTATCAATGAAAGGCTTAATCGTACTAATTACACTAATCATGGGTTACATTTGAATCAGTCTGGTAAAAACGTGTTGTGTGATAGGATAGCATCCCTCGTTACTTGTAAACTCCCTGACAAATTAAAAGCTAAAGAGTCTTTTTTAATGAGTTGGCTGAAACAAGGGGTAAAGAGATAGGAAATATAAGGTTAGGTTTTATTGGTGAAACACAACTGAAGAAGAGATCACACGTTTTTAATTACAGTAACGGTAGGTTAGGTTTACATGATGTCAAGTTAGTAAATAGGCTGCGACCAGCTTCCATAATTGGAGTCAACACAGTTGTAGATAACCATAATAATCAGGAAAATAATGCATCCCACTTCTCTATTTTACATCAAAATATTCAATATTTAGGGAATAAAATGGATAGGTTAGATATATTTTTAAGTTCTGAGAACCCAGATATGGTGGTATTTACAGAACACGGGTTAAAATGTAATGAGATGTCACTAATAAACTTTTCAGGGTTTTCTATTATTGCTTCATATTGTAGGAAAATGCACAAAAGTGGGGGGGTTTGTATATTAGCTAATGCAAGTAAGAAACTTGACACTCGTAACTTACCTTATTTAGAACGGTTTTCTCGGGAAATGGATATTGAAGTGGCTGGGGTAGAAGTTAGGTTAGAAAAGAGGGGAAAGATGGCTGTGGTGGGTGTCTATAGATCCCCTAATGGTGACTGGGGTCAGTTCTGTTCATCGTTCAGTGAACTACTGGAAGTTTTAACAGAACGATATGTAAAAGTGGTAGTTTTGGGTGATTTTAATGTAAATCTTGCTGTTCAAAATAAAATGGCTGAACAGTTTAGGGATATTGTGGAGATGAACAATCTTGATATAAAAGTTAAAGGTTATACAAGAATTACTAGTCACTCACAAACCATAATAGATAATATCTTAACAAATATGGTGAGTTGACAGGTTAGGTTAAAGGGTTCAGAGCTCTCTGATCACGGCTACCAAGTATTAGAGATTCAGGATTTAGGTAGTCATGTCCCTAATCAAAAAATTATTAAAGAATTTAGGCAGGAAGACCAAGGGAATATTAATTGTTTGTTACACAGTTTATCCAAAGAGGATTGGAAGACTGTTTTCAATTCTTCAGACATTAATCAGAAATATCATAATTTTATTGAAACATTAAAATTTCATTATAAAAATAGTTGTCCAAAAAAAAAAAGATGTAAAAAATATTGTCAGGGAAACAGATGAAAGGGTCACAGGGGAAATTTTGAAAATGAGGTCTGAAGTTAGAGATGTATACTCAGATTTTCTTTCACATAGGACTACCTTTAACGAACAAAGGTACAAAACTATTAAAAAACATTATGCCAGAGAAGTCCAGAGAGCTAAATGCAAAAAAACTGCTGAAGTCCTTCATAAATCACCAAATCTAAACTCAGCTATATGGGAAATAATAAATAAGAATCGAGGTGTAGTTAGCAATAAAGGTTTTACTGACATACCTATTATTGTTAACAAAAACAATGAACCTATACAGAATGGTGAAGAAATTTGTAATTTTTTAACAAATATTACCAGGAAGTAGCTTTAAAACTTAAACAACAGATTGGGGAAACAGTGGGATGTTATGATCCAAAAGGTAACAAGGTAGTAAATCAATTCTTATTTAGCCTAGTTTCAAGTGAGGAATTAGAATCAGTTATTGATAGTTTGAAAAGTAAGAAAACATGTGGGTTAGATGGGATTTCTAGTATAATTGTTAAAGAATGTAAACATCTTTTAATTACTCCTCTCCTTCATTTGATTAACTTCTCACTCGAAACAGGTGTATTTCCAAACAAACTGAAGGAGGCTAAAATATTGCCTATATTTAAGAATGGAGATAGCCAGTTAGTTGAAAATTATAGGCCCATAAGTATTTTAAACACAATCAGTAAAATTTTTGAAAAGGTAGTATTTATTAGGTTAATCAGTTTCTTGACTGAAAACCTAATCATCTCAGAGGATCAGCATGGTTTCCAAAAAGGTAGATCAACTAAAACTGCAATTGTTTCACTTGTGGAGCAAGTAGTTGATATATTGGATGCCGGGGAGAAAGCATTGGCAGTGTTTCTGGATCTGAGTAAAGCTTTCGATTGTGTTGATCATGAAATTTTATTGAAAACACTAGAGTCATTAGGCGTTAGGGATGTAGAATTGAAATGGTTTCAATCTTACCTTATTAATAGATTACAGTGTGTGGAGTTAACTAGGGTTGTTAGAGGGAAACTTACAAAGGTTGTATCTGGAAAGCTTGAAGTCAAAGCAGGCGTTCCACAAGGGTCAGTTTTAGGTCCAATTCTTGTTTCTATTGTATATTAATAGGTTACCAGAAGTCATACCTGATGGCAGAGCTTTGTTGTTTGCTGATGATACTTCAGTAATCAGTAACAGTTTACTGGTAGATGCTCTTGAAGTAAATACACATGTTAACATAAAGTCCGTAGTACAGTTCTTGAATCAAATGTTATTAACAGTTAATGGGAAAAAGTGTCAGTACTTGCAGTTTAAAAATAAACATAACGTTAAAGAAAGTAGAGAAGTGGATGTATTTATTCATAATAATAGTTTAGAGCATGTAGAAACAGTGAAGTTCCTGGGCGTATCTCTAGATAGAGCTTTGTCTTGGGACTTCTTATCAATCAAGTTTGTAGTAAAATATCATCTGGGGTATTTGCACTAAAACAAATCGCCAGATTAAATGATAAAAAATTACTAATGGCAGCTTATCATGGCCTCATTCTGTCTCATATCCGTTATGGTATTTTAGTATGGGGTAATTCTAGCATGGGTAATATAAATAGGGTTTTTTAAATTCAAAAGAAAGCTATTAGGTGTATGGTGGGAGCTAACCAGCTAACCTCATGCAGGCCACTATTTAAGGAGCTTAAATTGCTTACAGTTCCCTCCCTCTACATTTTTGAGGTGATTATGTATGTTAGGCAAAATAATTTTATGCAGAATTTCAATGTTCACAATCATAACACGAGAAACAGGAATAATTATTATGTGGCTAATCACTCCACAAAATTGTTTGAACAAAAACCTACTTATGCAGGGAGAAAATTCATGAATAATTACCCCAATCTTTAAAGTGTTGTGAGGATTTGAATTCCTTTAAAAAAAATCTGAAAAATTACTTGATCAGTGAAACTTTTTATAGCGTACAAGAATTTCTTTCTTGATAGTAGTGATACATTGTGTGATTCTTATATGTATTTCAGGTGTTATATCTGACGACATGTCCTATACTCCTCCTGGAGTCTCCAGGGCGCAAGAAAAAAAAAAAAAAAACCGTAATGCATACCTCTCAGCTGCACAAAGCTTGGGAACGGGCAATACAAATGTATGCATCCCAAAATCTGTGTAATTATTTCTGACTGGGATCTCTTCAATTATTTTTTTCAATTGATGTCTCTCAATATAATTGAAAACCAGGGTGCAGCATTTGGAGAAGGTGGCTTGACTTTCACAAACTGTATCAGTTAGCTTTAGATTGTATTGGAGAGCAAATGAACTTAAGCTTTAAATTGTTGATGCTATTATCCAAGGTGGTTGTACCACTAGAGTCAGACTCCCTGGAATTACATCTCAACAAATTCAGAGTTTATATTGGTTAACTTATTTATGGTTATTTTTCAACTAATCAGTCACGTGACCTCAAAAAAAAATCATTGACTGTACATTTAGGATACCTTGTGGACATTGTTTTTGCCCTAATCAATCATTAACTGTAATATCATCCAACACTTTACTAATGTCGTATTAAACGTTTAAAAATTAAGTAGGAGGCTCCTACAATTGGTGATTCAAATTGTACTGCCCCTTGATCATAATGCATACTAGAATTAGTGCAATCGAGTCTGATGAAAAAAGTTTGAATTAGATTCAATGTTAAAACTGAACTGCACTTGGTAACTTCAATCCAGTTGTCTCTACAAAAATCTACAATCTGGGTTATTTTAACACTGCATTCAGATTGTTGAAAGAACAAATCTTTGTTGTTACGTTTTATCAACTAACTACAAATTACATAGCTCTGGATTTACACAAAGCATATAGATAAAAAAAAATTAACATACCAATCTGTGATGGTGTAAGACCCTTTTTGGCCAACTTAAAAATCTGATCCTTAACATCATCTGGTGTCAGTTTCAACCATGTTGGTACACTACGGCGATAGGGAAGCGCTGACTGGGATATACCCTTTCTGAAAAAGACAATTCCACATAGACATGATACAATTTCTCTTGAACAATTAAAATATTAGTTACTATAATAGTTACATCAAACAGGACTATCTAACTTACTGTATTACAATAATATGTTCAAACTCATAATGACAGTATAATAAAATATGGCTTTCCACAATAAATGGTATATTAAAAAACCATGACCACATGGTTTCCCATATAATCATTTAACCCCAAAATCAAACATCAATTATATAGGCCTAGTATATTTGGTCATATCCATATTTGGAATATCCATAAAACTCCTTCCATCAAGTTACTAATTAAATTCAAGCCATTTTATAACAGCTTACACGAAAAAAAAATTATAAAGTACGATAAATCGGATATAAATTTTTTTGGATTAAATAAAAGTTTATATACCACAGAAAATGTTAAACCAGTTTAATATCAAATTCTTCATGACAAAATAGTAATATATTTAAGGTTTAATAGTAAAATTTTTCGGCTTCATGATTTACGGGGTTAAACCACTTCCCACATGAAACCAGCCTAACCTACGAGCATCCACGTGTTATTCGCATTATGCTTAATTCAATCAGAGAGTATATTATTAAAGCAAGAGTACTGCTAAAGAAACCCTAAAATTTATTTCATTTTTAGAGCATTAATAAGGATTTGATAATTAATAAAAGCGGTGACTACTTTAGTAATAAACCACGAAGTACCGAAATACTGTATGTTGTCTTGAAGATTAGTAACACTTAGAACAGTATAAAATGGGCCCTAAAATAACTAACAGACTTAAAGAAATTAATTGTTAAATATACATAACTACAAATTTTAATAATACTAACCCAGGAGCATGCATACGACCCATTTTCGCGAATTTTAATCACACTTCATCCACTACTCAGGAAATGAAAGAACCGACATTAACTATTCCACGGCTGCCACACATACAAGCCGTAGCATCATGTTGTAACGTGATATAAAATGTAAATAAATTGCTTTTAAAATTCATAATTTTAATTGAAATTTTTGAATTTATAATAATGATTATAAATATAAAAAGTACGTCAGGAGAAAACCCGAAATTTTAAAAATATTGCCATTTTTTTATTACCCAATATGATGAATGAATTTAGAATTCAATATGGCTGTATCGCACGTACGTTTTTCAATGTAAAGGAGTTGTAAAAGTAGTTGCGATTTGTGATTGGAAATAGTATTAGTTTTGTAAGAAAATAAAGTAAAACAGTATCTAGATTTATGAGTGGTGTTAATTTTTTGGAGGGTTAAAAATAGAACTTCTCCTGAAAACGTTTTCAATTAGCCTATTTAATAATAGGATTAATTAGTTTATTTATTTATTCATTCGCAAAACATTTGTACGTGTTATACCAGTGTTCATTATGCTCTGTAAGTAACACTGTCACTCTGTTAAAATGTTTGGTACTTTTATAGTTTATTTACGTGTAGAGCTGTTGATACGTTGGTAAACGATTTTTGTTTAAAGATTTCGGTAACCTTGCTGCAAACCAGTTTTCCGAATGTAACTCCAATTTAATGCTGATTATAACGTTTTTTGTCAATTATGTACACGTATGAGTAAGTACATGTCACTTGCTATAATAATTCGGTATAATTCTTCTGGAATTTTGTGTTTTTGTAGAGGTTACTTGGAATGAAGAGCAAGTCTGTTTTGCGATACATTGCAGTAACATTATCCCAAAGCTGAGGTAGTGTAATGCCGATTTCTTTGTGGTTTGTCATGGTGACATTGTTAATGTTAATTTCACTAATCTATGAAAAATAAATTGAAAGAAAGAAAGAACAACATTCGAAATTTGTTTCCCTCAAAGTAAATGAGTGTTCAAGTTTAAACTGGGCCTTTGGAAATTATTTTTAATTAGTTTATGGTACTTTAATTTGAAGTCTGATCATGTTTCTTGTTTTATTATGATAATTTGTTTTATCATGTTTCTTGTTTTATTATGATAATTTGTTTTCTGTATTTTCAGAAACGACAATGAAGCGACGTGGTGTTGGTAACAGACGACAAGTATTAGACTTAAATAATAAAAAATCAAATTCTCCTAGTAGACAAACTTGGCAAAGTAAGTATATAGTCAAGCCTCTCTTAGTTTGCTCCTAATATAAACAAATAATAACTTCACTGAGCATGCGCATTACATCAAAATGTGTACACGCCGATTAAAAAGTAACAACAAATACTTTTAAAAGTATTTAAATACAAAATACTTGGTATTTTTGTCAATTATGTACACATATGAGTAAGTACATGTCACTTGCTATAATAATTCTTCTGGAATTTTGTGTTTTTGTAGAGGTTACTTGGGATGAAGAGCAAGTCTGTTTTGCAATACATTGCAGTAACTATCCCAAAGCTGAGGTAGTATAATGCCGATTATTTTAAATACTTTTAAAAGTATTTTTATAAATTAAATTGTTAGCCCTACATCATTTCATGACTGATGTTTTTAGTACTTTAAGTACTTATAATTTAAAAAAATAGTTAACTTAATAGGAATACGACATTCGTAAAGTCGCACTCTAGCGTGCACCCTGTAGTAGGTGGCTTTTGTTTGTTGACAGTAGGAGCAAACTAACAACGGCTGAACTGTAGTGCGGTTCCAACCTCCGTGTAGTTGCGGGGTGAAAGGTACGGGTGAAGTATAATGAATGAGCTAACGCATGCTAAGAGAATGATTCTTGTATTACTCTTGATACAAAACATTCGCTTTCAACATATTTGTTTGTATTTATTACATTTATTTATTTACATATTTTGATATAAATCTGTAAGTTAAATATGAATCCGACCAAGTTAATAACCCGGTAGGTATTTGTTAAATTAACACGTTCATTGCAACCCGTGTTAAGTGATGTTATTCGCTGTGACTGAACCGTCGCCTGCCGCATTTATATGTTCCCCGCACACAGAAATGCACAAGTCCGCGGCGCTTCATATCCTCATATTCTCTCTACAATTACAATTTCTCGTGTGTATTTCATTCAATACTTTTATTTTATATTTATATGTGTATGTTTATGTATTTTACTATAGATAAATGTATTTGTTTTCATTTTAAAAATACACACATAAAAGTATAAATACAAAACAAATGTAAAAGTCTGAATGAATGTACTTTGCTTTTATCACGTAAACGTATGAGAAAAAATTAAAAACTTATAGGAATAAAAGGATAATAATAGTTTTATATGGCACTCTTAGCTGAATAACTGCGGTGTGGCCAAAGGTTTTTGAAAAGTTGAAAGAAAGTAATATTACGGTACAAACGGCAGACAGATATCGGTACCTGTGACGGTTTTACCATTTTTTCTTGTTTTCAACAATATTTTATTACCCTTTCTGTTCCCACGGCAGTAAGTCTTTCTGTGGACAGGTAAAAATACAATTCCAAAAATGGGGTCACCTAAGAAAAGAATTGAATAAGCCTACTAGTATACTATTACAAGTAAATGACCATGCCGCTTTGTGTGAATGTGCACGCCTCGTAGGCTCCTAAAATTATAAGTACTAATAAAATATTTCTATAACCAATTTTTAAATACATTGTGCAAACATTTAAAAAAAAATTAATTTTAGGTCTGTATGTTTGAAAAAATAGGCCTACTTAAATTTAAAGCATTTAGGTATTACATTCGTATACTCATATTTATTTATTTAGTTGCATTTTTGCCACACTTAATATTTACTAAGTATAGTAAATGTTGTGTAATTGTAAGAAAAGTAATATAATGAAATAACAGTTAATAACAAATAAACTAGCCCGTAAAACATAGAAGAAAATATATCAGTTTTTAAAACTCCCCAAAAAAAACTGGTGACGTCTACCCAAGAACTGATCGCTCACTACCATAGAATGAACCTTTTCCTTTGACTGGGCAATAAAATAAAGACTATTCACCCTACCTAAACGTAGAAAGAAGCAATAATAAACTATATAGATCGGACGCGGAATCGCGTCCGCCAGTCACCTGGGAGTGTTTAGGCCGACGCGATTCCGCGTCAGCCTAAACACGGCCGCAGTCAACGTGTTAATGCGCCGGATGATAAGATTATTTGTTTAGTCTAGTTAGTACACTCTACCATTACAAATGCATCAGCTGTGAAACACTACTAACTCATTCATTCTCCCACTACTATAACAACGCACTGCATTCCTCCCAACTACACGGAGCTGGGATTCAAGCAATACATTAGCCTTCATTAAAGTAAACATAATCATAAAAATTAAAAGGTTTTAAAGTACAATTATTGTATGTGGACAGTTAAATAAAAATGTAGTACTACTTGTGTAGTTTACAATTTTTATCCAACATGTAGTCAGTGCAAAACTGCATCATAATTTAATTTTTAAAATAAAAATTTTTCTTTCCTAGTCAGTGGGGAAGGACTGTGCATCATTGTCACCTCTATCTCACTTGTTTCTCACTTCACACCTACAAAAGTTCCATTTCATCTGCCGTCATTTTCATTTCACTTGTTATTAACGTCATTTATAATATATAAAATATGACTGATTGTATTGTCTAATCAGTATGTTCTTGTTACATATTGTGCGGTTTCTAGCTCTGTAGTTGCGGGGTGAAGGGTACGGGTGAGGTATATTGAATGAGTGATGCATGCTGGGAGAATGATTGTTGTATTACTCTAATACAAAACATTTGTTTTCAAACTTTCCTTATTTAACATATTTGTTTGTATTTATTACATTTATTTATTTACATATTTTTATATAAATTTGTAAGTTAAATATTATGAATACGACCAAGTTAATAACCCGGTAGGTATTTGTTAAATTAATGTGCTGGATGATAAGAATATTTTTTTAGTCTAGTTAGTACACGCTACCACTACAAATGGATCAGCTGTGAAACACTGCTAACTCATTCATTCTCCCACTACTATAACAACGCACTGCATTCCTTCCAACTACACGCAGCTAGGACTCGAGCAATACTATAAAACTGTATGAGTGAATAATCAATTGCTTTCATTAGTAAAAAAAAGTTCCATTTTATTTAAGTTAATATCGCCACTTGTATATTCAAAGGCATAAAAATGTTTAGACCAACATGCATTCCAATTTTTAGTGCATGTAAAATGACCATCCTTTTTATTGGCTACAAATTATGAACCCAAGGATTATAAAGATAGGAATTATAATGAACTAATGTCCCCTAGCCGTGGGAGTGAGAGAATGCATAACGCTCTCACTCACACAAGCCATACTCGCCATTCCAATAACATTGTCTTTAATTTTACTCATTGTTGTGAGCAAGCGTTTATGCATGCAGTAAACTAACAAGCAAGATAACGACTGTAGTATGTTTTCATATCTGGATTATAATTTTAAAGACCTTTGGGCGCATGCGTAGTTATGCCACATATCTCCCTCTCACTCGCTCGGCTATGGGACATTAGTTCATCTGTTACCTGTACAAGAAAGTTGAAATGCATTATTACTGATAAATTAATAACACTTATAGCTGTAACTATTCTAATAGAAAAATGTCCCCTAGCAGTGGGAGTGAGAGAATGCATAGTGCTCTCACTTGCACAAGCCATACGCCCCATTCCAATAACATAGTCTTTAATGTTACTCATTGTTGTGACCAAGCGTTTATGCATGCAGTAAACTAACAAGCAAGATAATGATTGTAGTATGTTTTCATATCTGGATTATAATTGTAAAGACCTTTGGGCGCATGCGTAGTTATGCCACATATCTCCCTCTCACTCACTCGGCTACGGGACATTAGTTCATCTGTTACTTATACAAGAAAGTTGAAATGCATTATTACTGATAAATTAATAACGCTTATAGCTGTAACTATTCTAATAGAAATTTATTATGATGTCCAATATTAGTTTTGTCCATTTATGTTTCAGCCAAGTATCAACAAATATGTATCGATCATAACAGTCAAAATGGAAGTGTTATTGATGAAAATAGTAAATCTAGGGAACCGTCGCCACCTGGTACGTCAGTTTCTATTACCGATGGTCCTAAAATTGGAAGTCATTCATTACGAGGCTTAGTTGGCAATTATCATTCGGATAGTGACAACGATGATACTGACAGTGATACAGTTAATAATGTGGAAAATACAGGAAATTTGGATTCTAAAGTTGCTGATTTTTTAAAGGTATTTTGTGTACTTTTAGTAAACATTTTGTAATTGCAGTTATTTTATAAATTTCTATTGTTTTCTTTAGGTAGGTATTTGTTATATAATTTTTTCTGCCCATAACAGACAGGTGGAGTGTCAAATTATTTACACTCAATCTGTTGGTTGCAGGGCTAAAATAAATAGTTCTGTTTCTTATCACATGATGAACCAATTAAATAACTGAATCATTTATGAAGAGAAGAGGTAGAAGTGCAAAAGACACTAATTAAAGTTGTCTCTTTTAAAAATAATGAAGTTCATTATACAGCCGGACCCTGTGGTGAATGAAGTGAAGGTGTCATTTTTGCAGAATGGAAAATATGTGCTTTTCAGAGGGCCCGGCATGCTGATAAGCGTAGTTTTCCACTCGGTGAGGAAGGCACCGATAAACCACCTCACTCCTCGTTTATTTAGTAAAACCTTTTTACAGGTTCAAACCAGCCTCAGCTGATGACCTTAAACAACACAAAGGTTGGTATTTACATTCCATTTGAAATAGCATGAAAATAAGTTTCTGAATAGCGGTAACTTTTCAAAATAAATAGTCATCATCATCATCATCATCTGCTAAAGATTAGGCTCAATGCCCTGTTCCAGGATTGATCTGTTTTGAGGTCTTCCCAAGCCTCGCTTTCCTCTAGGTTTATATTTCCATGCTCGTAGAGTAAGTCTGTGAGCTGGGATGCGAAGTAAATGGTTGGTCCAGTTTCTCTTATATATACTTAACGTTTCCAACAGTGACTGAACATTTAACTCGACGCTTAGCTTCATTACGTATTCTATCTAACCGGGTACAACCTTTGACTCCCCGCAAAAATCTCATTTTAGCAGCCTGGATACGAGATTCATTCCTCTGTAATTACACCCATGTTTCACTCCCATATGTTATCAGTGGTACAACTATTGCTCTATAAAATTTTATTTGGGTGTCCTTTCTCGTTTTCTTTTCTATTGTCCTGCGAATAGAACCACATACAGCATTGAATTTTGCCAGTTTTTCACTCGTCATCATCTTTGTCATAGGAAATTTTGCTTCCTAAATATTTAAAATCTCAAACGTGTTCTATAGTTTGGTTGCCAAGTATAATTTTTGATCGAACTGCTCCAGTTACTGGACTTCAACGTTACCATATTCTCAACCAAGTAAGTGGGCATTTACGTTTTTGATAATATTTAGTTGTTCAGGTGGTAATTTTTCCTATGCGTGTTTTCCTTTCATTCAGTCAATTTCTACCTTGTGTTATTTTCAATTCATAATCGATCTAGTCTTGTACGTGGACTACTTTAAATTGCATGCTGGTTTTCCGGAAAACGTAGTAATTAAAGCAAGTTATTATCCTATAAGCGTTTAACTGCTCGTCGCATGACCTGTTCAGAGCAGCAGTGGACAAGGTGCGACTGACCATGATGATAGCCAACCTTCGTAATTGAGAAGGCACCTGAAGAAGAAGATTATCCTATTATATTATTCAGGCAGATTCAAAGAAGAAATCCTTAACAAGCTCAATACATTTCTAACTAAAATTACTAAACTACAATTCTTAAAAATCAGATTTACCAACCCTACTGACAAAAAACTTGAATGATGGTTTTGATATATCCATGAGATAGTCCTACCGCATCCGTCAGTCACAGGAACCTCTGTGTGGTAGTCCTACCACGTTTGTCATTCAGTGAAGCCACATTTCATCTTAATTAATTCAATTGTCGGTAATTGTCACGTAAATTGACTCCGCACTGAATGTGTTAAACGACTACAAGATGAATTATTCAAGATCTTAATTTGTTGTACTTATGTATTTAACAGGAAATTCAAGAAATTGCTCCTTTAGATGAACCTCACCAGACTGAAATTTCAGTTGAACAACTGCCTTCTGCGCCGATCCAAGTGAAGAAGTCTCAGCCAAAACGTCATGAACATGTTGGTGTAGTTCCTGTAGATGTTGCACACGTACAATCGCTCCAACAACCTTTGCTTGCAGCGACACCTCAACCTACTATAGGTATATTTATTTGTAAACATTATTTATTATATGGCTCCCCATGGTAAAGGGATATCTGTCAATATTTGTAAAAGTTTGACACAACACAATTTTCTCTCATCAGTGTAATTAATGAAAAGTATTACCGATGTTTAATCATTAGTAATCTATGTGAAATGAAAATCAACCTCTGCAGAGGTTGATTTTTATGTGAGGCCCTTAAAAATAAGGAAAATCTCTAATTGGCGCTAAACTAGGCCCTTTAGAAAAAATTCTTGAAATAAAAGTTGCTAGTTTATTTGATTCCTGCAATATTTATTACTTACTCTAATTCACTTTTTCCCTAAAATGTGTATTGAGGTTGCAATCTTGAAAAAAATATTTCTTACCACCAGAGCTCCTCCCCCGCATGAATTTCAGCATATATGTGGCACTTATCCATTCTTATTGAGCTTAAAAAAAATGTAACAAATTAGGTGATTTTTAAAAAAATCGTGGGAATATTTTAAATAAAATCCCAAGAATATTCGTATTACTTCCGTTCTGACAGTCCTAGTACTTCCGTTTTGACAGATTTTGATAAAAATGTTCATTTTGGGTCCTCCAGTGGTACCTAACCTGAGTGCTAAGTTTCAACTTGGTACGATTATTCATTTTTGAGATATTTTGTTACACAAGCAGACCAATCTGTAAAAATGTTTTTTTGGGATTCAGGGAGTCTGAAAAGTCAACAAAACAGTATTTTCCTTCCTTATACATTCATAAAGGGCAAGAGAATATTAAAATAGAGATTTGATATTAGCAGTCTTGAGCATGAAATTCTGTACAGTTTTATAAAAGAATATATTATTTTGTCTTTCCACTACATTTTACTTATAATATTCAACAGTGAAAAGGGAAACATTTTGATGGAACGCCTTTCTTGATATAGTTTTTTTTTTAACACTAGCATACTCTTTGTTAGAATAGTGATATCTGTCAACATTTATACGTTCTATTGTAAAGATATTGGTGAAGTAGAAATAAGTATATAGCCAGCCAGGCATGTTTTAGTATATTAATGGTAAGATTTATTGTAATTTGAATATTGCGTAAAATTATAAAAAAAATATTTCATTAACATGTTCAATGCGGCATGGTAGCACAAGGTCTTGTGGTAGACCTGTGCGGAGCCATGGTAATGTTAAACTGGTTCAACGCCATTATTTTCGTGTACAAAAATTTATTATTTTTGCTGTACTTACAATTAATTTTGTGTAATTGTAACGCAAGTAATGTCATAAAATAATTTTTCATAATATTATTATTACTATGACTAGAACACAGAAAAATCTTTTAAATGCTTAAGTTTTCTTACGTGATTATAAGAATGTAGGTAAAAAATAATCTAATCAATGTTATACCAATATTTCATTTAAAACTAATAATTTATAAGTAACAAATAAAATTGCACAGAAACCTTCAAACTGAGTTGTAAATATATCGGTTTTTAAAAGTCCGTCAAAAAATAACCCATGATCTTTGTTCAAGAACTGATCGCATACTGATATAGTATGCGATGATATAGTGTTGAATCAACCGCATAAATGCGTCCGCCGCGCTGAACGTGTTAATTTAATATTTATATACCACATTTGTGTCATCCATTTTGAAACACCCATTATTACATTTTATATTTAACTCGGATGTTATTATTTTGCTACGCTAGTTGAACTTCAGAATGAAGAATATGGATAGGAAATTATTTTATTAATTGTTAAATTTAAATGAAGGCAGCTCTTTTGGTACGATTATTTTCCGTGAATAGAGGAAAATAGTTTGCCACAGAAGATTTGGCTTTAGATTACAGCGAGACGAAAGAAACAATCTACACCCAGAAAAAATTTGCTGAATGGCATTATAGGAGAAGTAGGGTCTAAGGCAGTGGTTCTCAAAATTTGTAGAACAACAACTACCTTGATCTAGAGAAAATTTCTGGTGGCACCCTTTTTATGAACCAGCCATTGTACATTGTCATCACATATGTTACACGGTTGATTCAATTCCCAGTGAAGGAGATAAGAAGGCATAACATTTAAAAGGAAATGATTGTATATCCTGAGGCACAGCGCACTTTTTGAGAACCACTGGTCTAACGGATGAAGGTTATATAATCAATAAAGTTGTGTGGTGTTTTAGGTTGTAATAAATAGCCTAGTGCTGCAGAATAACTGCTATTATAGAAATAGTAGCTGTCGTACTATTATAAAATACTTACTTTATAGAAATAGCAGCCTGCTGTCATTATGTACTATTCTATTCACTCTGGCTTACTCTAGTTCTGTAAAATGTCAAGTTGTTAAAATCATGCAGTAAATGTTGTATTAGAGTTGTAAATTTGGTACTTACATTGTTTTATTCTATGAATTTTTTTCTTTAAAATGGTGTAATGCACTTTATACACTATGTTAAGTAATTAAAACACTGTAGTCAAACATAATTCATTGGTTTTTGACATTTTCACCGCACATAAATTCTTATTACACACCACTATTAATTGAATGAATAATATTTTATCATATAAAGCAAATTACAAAAGATGTAGGGTGTTACAGGTATGTAGATATGAAACGACTTGCGCAAGATAGAACAGGTTGGAGAACTGCATCAAACCAGTCGAGAGACTGATGACAAAAAAAAAAAAAAAATATTTTATCACACTAAACTGTACTTTTTTAATAGAAAAGTATTAATAAATTCACTAAACAATTATTAATAATAATAAACTAAAAATAATATGCATAATTAACTTTACAAGTCATATCGGGCCTTTGTATGATAAATTCGAAAGCAAGGATTCACACACAGGTTTAAATCACAATCTGTGCATTGCCACTGGGTGAGTATTTTTTCCTAGCTTTTCCAGTTGATGTTTTGCCCTTTTCAGAACAAACAATGCATCTTCTTTGTTCCTGGGCTCTGCTCGCTGACCTGCCACTGAATCTGGAAAATGTAGCTGAACTAATCGTCCACTTCTTGTGTCACCAGGCATGCTTTCTCTGTTACTATTATCTATATATTCCGATATTTCTTTATCTGTTAGACGATCCATGTTAAAAACAAACACTATACATGAAAATTTTTAAAAAAATCGAAACTAGTTTATGGAATCACAGTTAGATCACGACTACAACGCTAGATGTACAAACAATCCGGACACGCTACGACGTAAACAAACAGATATAACCAACCTACACATTTGAACTTGACCACATTGTACATAAAATACAAAGGAACTAAAAGTTAAACAGACATCTAATGGTAGAAGTAAGCACTAAAATATCTAAACTATTCGTTCAAAACTATGTATCTTATGTCATCTGTCTATGTCATCTTGTAGCCACGTAGTCCATTTATAAACAACTAATAATTGCCGTTGTCATATGACGACATCCGCAGAAATCACACATTGTTCGTCATCAATTGACAATGTTCGCAGGCTAAGTGTTAATAAGTTTTTCTCGTTTTTTTTCTTTAACGATACTTACCATGTAATGTATGAAATTTAACTTAACGTTTGCTTTTTTTTTGTTTTTTTGCAGCTTGGCAAGAATGTTATGACGAAAATACTGGTTACACTTATTACTGGAATATGCATACAAATCAAGTGACATGGGAAATGCCTATTGAATATCAACAATATCGTATTGCTTTAGAGCAATGGCAAGCAGCCCAACAACATGGTAAGTAGCCTATATTGGCTACATGTTTATATGCTTCTACTTGATGGAAAATATTAAAGAATTTGTATTTTGAATTCAATTAGCTGGTCAGGTGACTGTGTGTTCCGGTGTTGTGGTGACCGGCCCGCCTGTGGTGTAGTGGTCAGTATAACTGCCTTCTATATCGGGGTCTCAGGTTCAATTCCCAGCAAGGTCTGGCATTTTTTCATAACTCACATCCATCTGTCACCCTACTTATCGTCTGCATTAGCAGTAATTGTAAAACAGTCGGGCGCAGTACCAGTAAGTGCTCCGTGGACCACCACTAAGTTATAATTTAAATGCTTATACGGGACACCAACAAAGGGAGGATATTTTAAATGAAGAAATAAACTTTAAAAACGATGAAGTGATTTAGACTGCTGCTTCCATCTGCTTGAAATACAGTGGAGCATTAGTTATCCAAACTGATTGGGACCAGAGCAGTTCTGTTAATAAAATTCCTCAGTCAATCAAATAAGCTAAATATTGTAATTTTATATACTGTATTGTAACATTGTAATATTATAACCTAAATGTTTAATAGGTTAATAAAGGCTAAACATGAACTTAAAAAAAAAAACAATTTATTGCCGATGTATAATAATTGATTGTAAAGATTGTAAAAACAAATGGAAAAATACATAATTTCAAAACAATTAACAAAATAAACTACAATTAAATCCTTTATAAAATATATTTCTTCTATCGATGGTAGTTCGGATAATTGACGGTTTTAATGACTGACGTTCGGATAATTGACACTCGTGTGTATGGAAAGGAGATTGTTTTAAATGATTGAATAATTTATACAAGTGATTGAAGATGTAACATCTACTAAAAAGGCTTTTAATAAATAATTTTAGTTTCAATTTTTTGTGATGATCCTCTTTGTTAGCAGCATCCCTTTCCGTTCTGTCTGTACTTGCTCTCTTTAAAAACTCTTTAGAGACTGGATGTTAAATTTTTACTGAATTCCTTAAGTGTGACACAGCATTTATTTCTCTAACTAACAGGTTATTCAATTTATTTAACAATTTCATCATTCACTATGCAATATGACTGACCTCACAAGTTTTCTTTTTTATGAAATTTATTTCGCTCTTCTTGAATTTTTTGGACTATACTTTCACAGAAGTATCACTTAGGGGATAGTCAACTCAAGATGATTTTTTTAAAATTTTGATTGTTTTTTGCATTTATTTGAAGTTTAAAATATTCTGAATCACCACATTTGTTTACTTTGTTTTTACATTGACTAAAAGTTATAAAACCATCTGTTTAAAATAAATCTCACTAGCAAGGCGAGTGAAATTATTCGTTCAACTTTAAATTTACCAGAAATGAGGTTTTTGCATGATTGTACATTCTTGGGAATTAAAAATTTTGGTTTGTATTGGAGATATTTGGATGATGTTTTTTTTCAAGTGTTCATAATTTCTTGCTCTGTTATCTGTGGAATGATTATTACAAAAAGCTTAATAGGGAATTAGTTAAAAAATAGTTTTTAAATACATAAAATAAATGTTTTTGAAAATATGGTTTTTCTTAAATAAATTTCTTGTAAGAAAAAATATATACAAGCGCATACAACAGATAATAGACAGAAATTGTGTGTATTTTGTAGGATAAGAATCATGTTGATATCTTTCTTGGTTCCTGAGATATTTTGATTCCCCGTAAAAGCCCACTTTTCCAACCTCACCCTTATATTAGGGGGTGTAATTAATTTTTTGGCTTGGTTCAAATGGTAGATCATTCTTAGTGAATTACTCTTTCATTTAAAAAAAATAATGATAAATTATAGCCAGAAGTTTTGATTTTCATTTTCTGGGTTGACTTCCCCCTTAACATTATTACCATAAATTATAATAACATATGTTGGATTTCAGCTGCAGATGTTCATGAACCACCGCGTTGTTGTAGAGGTAAAGTTGTCATCGTGAGTCAACTGTTTAACAGTTGATTTTTGGAGACGAAGGTTCCTGGTTCAAATCCTAGTAAAGGTATAGGTATCTGACGAACTAATGTCCCATAGCCAAGCGAGTGAGAGGGAGATATGTGGGATAACTACGCATGCGCTCAAAGGCCTTTACCGTTATAATCCAAATCTGAAAGCATACTACAGTCGTTATCTTGCTTGTTAGTTTAGTGCATGCATAAACGCTTGATCACAACAATGAGTAAAATTATACGACAATGTTATTGGAACAGCGCGTATGGGTTGTGCGAGTGAGAGCGTTATGCATTCTCTCACTCCCACGGCTAGGGGACATTAGTTCATCTGAATACTATAGTTACTTTTATATGGATTTGAATGCTAGACAGTGGTTACCGGTGTACTAGTTACCGGTTGGGGTTCAATTAACCATACTCTCTCAGGAATGTTTGGCCTGAGTTTGTACAAGACTACACCTCATTTACAAGTTATACATATCATCATCTTATTGGGTTATGGGTTTACTTATTGTTTTTAAATTGGAACAGATTGTGACATACACAACTTAAGGTTTATGGCAACTGTAAATATGTGTTTGTTAAGAGTTTTTAGGTTATTTATAGTATTTTTTGGTGTTTTATATCGAGTCATGATATTCAATATTATTAATTCAATCATTTTTAACTAATAAATAAATTCTCTGCATGCTAAAATGTTAATTTCATTACCGACAGGATGTTGATGTGTAAATAAGTGAAAACTTCAATGACCGGTGATTAGAAAATAGGGCATAACTTTTTTTTATATTAACCAATTTTAAATAGTTTTGTAGAAAAAAGAATTCTCTAGATGGCCCTCATATAAGTTTAGAAATATAAGTATAGAAAATTATAAATTTCATTTCAATTATAAATTTTAAATATAAGTATAGAAAATTATAAATTTTAGAAATATAAGTATAGAAATTATAAATTTCCAAGTTACAATTAAAAATTTGTAGAAAAAAATTATTTCAAAGACAATAAAAGTAATTCTTTGGTCTAAATGGTTTCTAAATTCTTAAAAAATGAAGAAAAAAATTAAAAGAATTTGTTAAAAAGAACGTTTTTGTCCATATTTTTTTTTTTTTTTTTTTTTTTATTGAGAGATGATGCCTAAGCCTTGGGCTTGTGCGTAGGTAATGATATGTGGTGATTTACAGATGAAAAAAATGCCAGACCTGACCGGGAATTGAACCCGGGACCCCAGCATAGTAGCCAGTTACAATATGGTGTCATTCTATGCAAAATTAAATCCAACTGTAAGACCACCAATAGTACAAAACAATTTGTAGGTCAATGGGTTAAGTAATCCAGTTTTTCACTTAGAAATTACCATGATTTACATTAGTAAGTTTAATGTATTTCCGTTTGATTTTATTTAACAGCACAATTGTATGGTGTGACAGTATCAGGTGGTACAGCTGCCCAAGTGCCTGTGAGAAAAATGAATGCGAAAACTGCAACTAGTACACCTATAGGTAAAGAGAAACCGAGTGAGAAAAAGAATAGCGGTGTTAAAAGACGACATCCAGATGACAAAAATAGTGACTCAGAGGAGGAGTAAGTACGCCTTTTTTTATTTCTGGTACTTCTCCTCCTTCCCTCCTTTTTTACTTACAACTTATATCTTATTGCATTTTTTAAATTTTAGTTTTTTGTGATTTAATTGTAAACTCGCCACTCCAGCGGCGCTAGCGCCGCTTCCGTGTCTCGACCTCAGAGGGGTAGGTGGATCAGAATTCATAAGTGGATCAGAATCATTTGCCACAAGATGAAGTTCGGCCGCCAGAGGGGCTGGGTGGATCACAATATTTAGAAATTTCAAGATATGAAAGTTTAAAGTTTCAAAATTTAAAATTTGAAGGTTTTAAAATTTTAGATTAATGTTTAAAGTTTCAAAATTTCAACTTTATATGTTGTGGTTTGAATGTAGGATACTTTGAGTTTTTCGTTTTCTCATGCGCCCTGAAAATTTTTGGGTTACCAAATTTTTATGTAATTTTCTTCGCTAAATAACATATCGTTATAAGATTATTTGTATTCCGAAAATTTTAAAATTTTTGTTGGGGTAGTAATCACCACAGGACCCCGACCTAAATTCTTCGTGACTCTAGGGGTATGTGTAACGTTTTGTTAATAAACGTTTGCGAAAAAACCGTTGTGAAGGTGTAAAGAAAGAAAAACGTGAAAACGGCAAGCCCTAAAAGCCGCAATGCTAGTGTTTTGAGTTTTCTCAGCAAAGAGGTAGGTTAATAAAAACTTTAGCTACATGGCCTCGAAGTACTTTGGGAGAGGCACAAAAAAGATTCTATACACTTTTTCTCTACGAAGCACCGTTCAGGAGGTAAAAATTACTACCCCCTACCAGACGTAAGGGGGTTGAACCTCAAAGTTTTTGCGTTACCAAATTTTTATTTAATTTTGAACGTCAAAAACATGCCGTTAACATATATTTTGTATTCTAAAAATTTAGAAATTTCATAATTTTTGGATAGTGGTAGTAACCCCCCTGGACCCCGATTTGAAATTTAAAAAAATAGCCGTGATGCTATAGTACCTGTAACGTTTAGCTAATAAAATTTTCCACAAAACACCGTTTTAAAGGTGTTAAGATAGGAAATCCTGAAAACGCAAGCCCCAAAAAAACCGAAATTTGGTTTTTCTAGTTTACTCAGCGAACCGGTGTGTTAAGGGCAACTTTGGTTATATAATCTTGAATTACTTTTTGTGGTGCACAAAACAGGTTGATGCCTTTTGTCCCTTTATTCACCGTTTAAGAGATAAAGAAATACAACCCCAACCCCAGGGAAGAGGGTGTGGCCTGAACATTTTCGGGTTACCAAATTTTTATGTAACTTTAACGCCAAAAAACATGCAGTTAAAAGACTTTTATATTCTAAAATTTGAAATATTTCGTATCTTTTGGATAAGGGTAGCGACCCCCGTAGGACCCCGATTTAAAATTTGGAACATTACCCGTGATCCTACAGGTGCGTGTAACTGTTTATAAATATACATTTTACGAAATAACCCATTTTGAAGGTGTAAAGAAAGAACAATATGAAAACGGCCAACCCCAAAAAGCCGAAATTTTGTTTTTTGAGTTTTCTCACCAAACCGGCAAGTTAAGGGCAACAATAGCTATATGGTTTTAAAGTACTTTGCAAGGGGTACAAAAAATATTCTATACAATTTTTCTCTACGATGCACCGTTTAGGAGATTAAAAAATACAACCCCTACCGCAGGCTAGAGGGTGCTGATTGAGAATTTTCGGGTAATCAAATTTTTGTGTAATTTTTAACGCCAAACAACATGCTGTTAATAGATTTTTTATGTTCTAAAAATTTAAAATGTTCATTATTTTTGGATAAGGGTAGCAACCCCCGTAGGACCTTGATTTAAAATTTGAAAAATTTCCCATAATTCGGAGGGTACATGTAATGTGGTTCTAGCAAAAGTTTGCCAAAGAAACACGTTTTGATGTCGTTACAAAAGAAAACTTGGAAAATGCAACCCCAAAAAAGCCGAAATTTTGTTTTTTGAGTTTTTTTTACCGAACCGGCGAGTTGAGGACAACGATAGCTATATGATTTTGAAGTACATTAAAAGGGTACATTAAAAAAGTTTGAAATATTTGCGCACCCCTGAGCTTTCGAAAAGAGATACTTTAAATTTCGCATTTTTCCCGGGGGTTTCAGCCGACGCCCGACAAAAATGGTCCTCAGGGATTTTGCTTTTAGAGACCTCCTAATAGGCGAGAATTTCCATCAGTGAGTCATTAGTGGCTGGGGCTTTATATTTAATTGTAAAAGTATCAATGTTGACATAGTCATAAAGTTGATTCATCTTTTACTTCTTCTGCCTTTCAAGGATTAGGCATCTCTGCCTGTTCCGAATCTCATAAATCTGCCCATCGCTTTCTCGGGTTCCCTCGTTCTCTCTTTCCCTCTGGTTTATAGCTTAGTATTTGCTTAGTTATCCTATCCTCCCTCATTTTGTTCACATGCTCCAACCACTGCTTTCTGTACTGAGATACCTTGTCATTTAAAGAGATGTTGAGTTCTTTCTTTATCTCAACATTCCTGTAACGATCTTCTCTACTGCACCCTTACGTATGTCAAAAAAAATTTCATTTCAGATGCTTGAAATCTACTCTCCTCTCACTTTGATAGCACCCAAGCTGTTAAGGATGGGTCGGCACTGCTACTGTTTTATAAAATCTCACCCTCGTCTTTTTGCTGGTACTATTTTTTAAGGTGCATTGGATAGTTTTGCATATTTGCTGAAATCTGTGCATAAGTTGATTCTCATTTTTATAACACATTTCGTACAATTTCAGCTAATAAGCCGCTTGCAAATCACTGTTGATGTCACTTTTAGAGGCATATCATGAAGCACTAACAACAGTTTATACGAGGTTTAATACATTAGACTGACAGTTTTCATCCTTTTTTAAAGAATTATTATTGTATTTCTCTCACATTATTATGAAAATATTTTATGTTAAAAATAAAGCCAAACTTTTTTCCTCATAACAATATATTTAACAATAAAATTTGGTTAATAATTTTACAGAAATTGTAGCTTCATACATATATCTAGCTAATTTTCCACTTTTGAAAAATTTATATGCTTTATAATTTTACTGAACAATACATTACAGAAGAACAAATATAAGATTTCAATCAATGACTAATACACAAACTTATAAAATAGATTCGTAATTTCATCCCTGAATTCTAGAAAATAATATATTCTTATATTAGTTCATTTTAGTTACTATGTTTTCTTTCACGCTCATAACAGACATGTGGAGTGTCAAATTATTTACATTCAATCTGTTAGTTGCAGGGCTAAAATAAATAGTTCTGTTTCTTATCACATGGTCAGCCAATTAAATGACTGAATTATTTAAGAACAGAAGAGGTAGAGGTTCAAAAGACCCTAAACAGAGATATCTCCTCTGAAAGTAATGAATTTCATTATACAGCCAGACCCTATGGTGAATGAAGTGAAGGTGTCTTTTGCAGAGTGGAAAATATGTGCTTTTCAGAGGGCCTGGCATGCTGATAAGCGTACTTTTCCATTCAGTGAGAAAGGCAATGGTAAACCACCTCACTCCTTGTTTTACTTAGTAAAACCTCTGCAGGTTCAAACCAGCCTTTTGGCTGATGACCTAAACAACAACAACAACAACATGTTTTCTTTTATAACATGTTGTAAACAAAGTAGTATTATCAACATGGTGGCCAAGTATGATTGAAAAATACCTTACAATCGGTGAGGTTAAACAGTGTCTCTCGCCTGGCTGAGCCAAGCTGCTATACTGTGGACAATTCGAACTGGTATAACTCTTGCTCTACGTGTACACACAATTCCGCATAAAGTAAACCACATAACCTATTCTTTTAACAAGGTCTACAAATTTTAATGTATGCAAATACCTACAGTCTTATTTCAATGTACAAACATACAAATAATTATTTCATTTTAAAATATTGTGTCACTTATTGCTAAGGTCCGTTACGGGATCTAGGTAATTAAATAATTAGTACACTAAAGTTTACAATTAGTTTAAAAATATTTATTACACTAAAAGATTTACAAAATAAATAATAAACTAATTATAATGAAGTAATAAATAACTTAAATAATTTACTTAGCACTACTTACAAATAATTATACCAAAGCACATACACAAAAACTGAATATAATGCACATACACAAGATAATATAACAATAGTTAACCACTACAATGCTCGGATACGTAACCTGTACTACGCACCGTTAGCCACTAAATAAACACTTGTCAAAGATCAAACGGATACTAACTCACTGACCGCGCTCGGGGTTCTATTTATATACGGGTTTCAAAGAGACTTCTCGAACGACACAGATTCAATAATCTTTTTTATTAGTTCTCGAAAAGTCATAACTGATGAACAGATGTAAACAAGTAACAATAGATCTATTGTAAATAGAATAAAAGGTTGTTGTTGTTTAGGTCAACAGCCAAAAGGCTGTTTTGAACCTCTAGAGGTTTTACTAAGTAAAAACAAGGAGTGAGGTGGTTTACTATTCCCTTCCTCATTGAGTTGAAAGAGTATGCTTATCAGCATGCCAGGCCCTCCGAAAAGCACCCACTTTCCACCCTGCAAATGACACCTTCACTTCATTCACCACAGGGTCTGGCTGTATAGTGAAAATCATTACTTTCAGAGGAGATAACTCTGACTAGTGTCTTTTACACCTCTACCTCTTCTGTTCTTAAATAGTTCAGTCATTTAATTGGCTGAATATATGATAAGAAACAGAACTATTTTTTGTAGCCCTGTAACCAACAGGTCAAGTGCAATAATTTAACACTCCACCTGCCCGTTATGGGCAAGAATAAAAGGTGTTACAGGTAATCAACCGACCCTTTCATAAACAGTTGTACAACAAAAACCCTTTATAAATAGGTAGCCTTTTGTAACTGACCCTATTGTTACTTTTTCACTCTATTATCTACTCTCGTAACATTTTATGAATTAAGTACTAGAAATTTCTTGAACCGTATTCGTCTTCGATATTGTCACAATAGGTATTTAATTTGTCCGAGTAAAAATTTAAATTATAAATTACAAGAACTAAACTGGAAAAACTCACTAAACTATACTCTACAGACGCACGCAACTAATTAAACAAAATGGTCTGAATAAATTATAATGAACAGAAAACCATATATATGAAAACAAAATATTAACCACGTCATTATGTTGGACAGATTATATTATTAATAACAATAGTGAACACAAAGTGTAGTGACCATGTGTGTGTCGCACATTACAGTAGCGATTGTATACTTTTGTGACTGTACCGTCGTTGCATGACAAGGGGCGAAGAGTGGAGTAGATAAACACTGAAGCTGCTTGTGCCAATTCGAATTGTCCAAGGTATACTAGTGTAACTAAAAATATCGTCTGCGTAGGTGAATATACACTCACTGGGTTAATTTTGAAATTGAAAGTAACATTTCATGAAAGATATAGGCTGTTCATAAAACTACAAAAATGTATAAAATGTAAAATGTAAAAATGTATAAAATGTATAAATGTATAAATGTAATAAGCAATCAAACAGCGACTTCTTAATAGAATGATTTATTTTTGTTGTGACTAATTTGTGTACGATGTTTTTAGAAATGTATAATAATGACCATGCATTCCATCGCTGTGTTCTCAAGGTCAGAGCTACTATTAAAACTCAAGAACCGTACGTAGATGTAACTTTTATAAAAATCTATATAATAATTGAAACTGAAATATTGCCAAAATTAATGCTTGTAGCGTTAGTTTTGACAGTATGGGGAAACACATTTAGAATCTTGTAAAATGACACTTGTATAAAGTATAAGCTTGATCCTGAAGTATTAAAAATGTTCCTAAGCATCATGTTTTGGAATTTTTAGATGGCATTTAGGTTGCTCGCTTTTGTAATACTTTGTTGTAACAAATTGGTTTGCTTCTAATAAATGAATTGAATTGTTTGCAGGAAAATTGAGATGATTACCTCGTACGGACCGAATTCTTGCGATGAATCTGATTCGGAAGACGACGATGATGAAGACAAAAAAAGAAAGTCGCAAGTAAAGTCATCGCCAGCCCCTCCACCACCACAAAAACGGAAATTAGTCGCTAAGAACGAGAAAACGAAATCGTCTAGTAAAAAATTGAATGAAACTGTTGTTATGGGACCTCAGTTACCCGAAAACAAACCGATAAATAGTAATATGGACGTCGATGAAGAACCTAATTCTGAAATCGGTCCTTCGTTACCACCTCCTGAGTATTTAGTAAAAAATAATGATAACCCGAATTCGCCAGCTTTAGCTTCATTAGTCGCTTATGGAAACGATGACGATGATGAAAGCCGTAACAAATTGACGAAAAAATCAACCGATAAAATTAAAACAAACAAAACTGTTAAAATTAATAACAAATCAAAAGAGGAAATGATCGTCTTTGAAAGAGAATCGGATTCAAAATCTAAATTAGCATTGCAAAGATTGAAAAAACTTAAACAAAGAGATGACGACGATTCTTCAAGTGATGAAAGTGAAAGTTCAGGTGATAGCAACAGCAAAAATGAAGAAGAAGATGATGACGATGATGATGATGAAAAAGATGATATTGACGAAAATGACATAATATCACGGTTAAGAAAACAGGCTAATATTTTGAAAGAATTAGGAGGTGAGATACCGGATTCTATCAAAGAATTAATATCGGAAGATAGGCCTACATCGTTTGCGTTAATTGCAGGTTAGTTTTTCTTTTATTGAACGTAAATTTTTGTTTTGTTTTATTTTAGAATCAGTGTTTCTCCATTTTGTTGACTTGTTAAGAACCTCCTTCCATGCACCCATCATGTAGTGCACAGATTGGATTCTTTGACCGAAATAGATAACCCTTATTGGTGTGGCAATTTTTGAAAATGTCATCTTGTCATTTTCCTAATCTGTCGAACTTACCCAGATGTCAAAAACTACAAGAGGTAGCAACAAACAATTTTTGGATTTGTAATCTACACAAAAAGTTAGTGGACCTGGATTGGGTTTGAAGTTCCGGTTTCAACCGGAAATGAAGAACTCAAAGTCAGATTTCCAAAAAAAAGTAGATTCCTTTTAAAGAGTAGATACAGAAATCATTGGGTTTGAAGTTCCGGTTTCGACCGGAGGTTAAAAAATCAAAAGTCAAAATTTGGAATTGAAAGTAGTGTCGTTTGATTTCTTTTAAAGAGTAGATACAGAAATCACTAATGGTTTTTGTTGTTGATCAAAAGTAAGCCTTTGTAAAAATTGCCACCAGCCGTGAGACGCATCGTTTTATGGAAGGGGTTTTTCGTATAGTTTCTTTTGTTTTGGAAAGTTAACACTTTCCAGTCTACCATTTTTTTCACGACTATGCATTACAGACTAAAGTAAATTATACGTATCTTGCACTGTAGACTGATGTTGTTTCAACTTTTTCAAAAAATCAGTGTCCAGTCACTTCAGTTCTTATCAACAAGGGTATTATATGAAAATAAAGTTGAAATTTGCTCTTTTTAACCATATATTTAGTTTAAGTCAATTGTTTAGTTATTTATAAAATAATACTATTTACAATTACTCTAATTTACACATGTCCGAAAGATTTTATATGAAACTTATATCAATATCGCTTTCATTCTCTGCAGGGTCGTATAATTCATCAATGTTCTAATTCCGACCCAGAATCTTCTGCAAAACAATCTAATGCATCTAGACATCATTTCATGAAATGTATAATAGCACAATAACAGTAAAACACATACACTGCAAACAACGTGGCCTTGTAACACGCTATGTCGGTACTCGGTAGTAGACGCTACGGTTCGATCTCCCGACTTTATTTTTTCACCTATTTTCACTCATTTTGCATAAACTCAGAACTGAACCGAGTCAACGAAAAAGTAAATAGCTTTAAATTATATAAGACACCACATTAGAAATTAAAATCTGAAAAATAGCAATATAGTAAATGATAAAAAATAAATACATGAGATAGAACAACAAAGATGATTATAAAATTTGTGTAGAATAACACTTCACTTCAATAAATAATTAATCACTTCAATACACTTTAGAACTCAACTACACAATTGTCAAGTTGTAAACACACTACTCACGCACATCCCTCTCCTTTCTAAATGGGCTCTTCCATACAGATAACTCCCACCAACTTAGACTGGCCCAAGATACTGTGACATCACTTTTTCCCTTTACAGATTATTTTCACTATATAAGGTTTTTTTAAAATTTGTAAGTAAATTGACATTATTATTTTGCATAGTGAGATTGTTTTAATAACTTAATTTTAATGGAATTTTTATTTTTCAGGTTATGGTGATGATTCTGATGTAGAAGAAGAGGAAGAAGAAGATAGCGATACAGATAAAACTCAGCCGAAAACGAAAGATAATAAAACCACTAATGAAACATTACAACCTGTACCTAAAGATAGTTTAGAAGAGTGTGAAACTAAATCGAATAAGAATGTTGTAGATAATGGTTCGAAAAGTACAACTAATGAAGCTAAAACGATTAGCAATAGTTCTGCAATCGCTGCGGGTAAAGCTGCCGCCAACTTAAAAATTATAAAGTTATCGGCTAGAGCTAAAGCATTAATAAATGCTAGCATTACTACCGCTAAAGCTCGTGCTACTAATTTCGTTAAAACTTCTGAAGGACTTAGACCAGCTGATACTGTTAAAGAAATTGAAGAAAAAATAGGTAAGTTATTTATATGGTAAATATTTCTACTGATCTTTTTATTGTAGCTAAGAGAACTATAATTGTCCATTGTTAAATTTAGTTTACATACATAACCATTACAAAAATCACTGACTCCTTCCCTGGACTTTTCTCTTTAATTTGGTATACATTTTGTGCCATCAGTTATTAAAAATGAAAAGTATTACACATAAGAGTAAAGTAACGACCTCTAATCTTGAGGATAAGTTTACGTTTTTATGTAAATCTTCACTCTTAACCCTTATTGATGAACCGCCTGGATTTCGTTCAATGCAACAATATGAATGCGCTCACAAAAAATTCTTTTATCTAATGTCATTACTAACGAAAAATTATGAAAACATATAGCTGATTCATATGAAACATATGTGCCTTCTGAATATAATAACATGAAAATTGTTTTATAATTGTTTACATTTAGACAAGTGAAAGTTTCGCCTGTGAAAATTTTTGTGTTTACATTAGATGGTTTACTATAACGGGCTTAAATTTCAGTTTAGCAAAAATTTGTATGAAACATGTTTTGTAGACAAGAGATTATTGAATAAATCCATTTTTTTTTATTAATTTTTCCCAATATTTTTGATGGAGTTACAGAATTTTCAAAATTAGTATTAATTTCCCACCACAGATTAACTTTTTTTTTTTTTTTTTTTTTGCACATTGGACTTGCACTTGCACATCGGAGCGACAGAGGATTGAAATTCTACAACGGTGTAACCTGACCCTACTTTTGCTAACATATGTTCGTTGAAATAATATTTAGGAAAGCACACATATACAAAAATACAGTAAAAATTGGTTTGTAGAGGTATAAAAAATGTCCTTCAATGACCGAGGTTGCAAAAAACAAGAGAAGGAAACATCTTCTATCTCTACATACGCATTCCACAGCGATGAGCTCGCTTATTCCCATAGAAAACAGAAAAGGCTTTCCAATGGTGTACTGGCCAACCTAAAATTACATTCGGTTCAAAAGTTACGTATTCCGGTGAAGACTTTCAATAGGTTTGTATCTCCGTCATACACACTGCAATTGCCTTGTATTATACATCAAATAAAAGATTTTTTATGGCGTGCAGTTTAAGCTATCGAACGCAAAAATCAGTTCATAATAACAAAAATCAGGTAATAACGGAAGCTATGTCGCTTTAAAGACGATAACTACTGAACCACGAATATGTGTCTCCGGTGGTAAAAGGGTTAATAACTAAAAGTCGGGTAATAATGGAAGCTATGTCGCTTTAAAGACAACAACTACTGAACCACAAATATGCGTCTCCAGTGGTAAAAGGGTTGATAACTTATGGTTTTCTGTAGACTGCTCAGTAGAGTGCATCCCACTCGGGCATGGAATTTTTTCATACGTTACAAAAATTCATTTCATCCTTCACCGTCTGCATTAGCAGCAATTTGCAAGTCAAACGTTAAACCAAAAAAAAAAAAAATTGAGTGCATCACACCCAGTTTATAACATAAAAGAATTATCTATAAGTTTATCTACAACCCCTCATCAATAGGGGTTGTGATTGAAATCGTATATCTGTGTAACATTTAAACTTAAAAACTTTAGTGTTAAATTAATCTCTATGAAGTGTCATAATAACTTTTCTTAAATATTCCCTCGAAAGGAATTTAAAAAAAAAAATTAGTTATAAAATGACTTGAACTAATTATTTAAAGTGAAATAAAAGTAGATAAGTAACATTTTATAAACAAAGACTTCTGTCATATCATAGTATATTTAATTACAAACACTTTGCTAAAAAAAATTGTATTTTGCTATTTTTCCTGACTACACATAAATTGTAATTTATTGAAAACATTAATAAGTTTTAAGGGATGTCTAAATTACCATGGTAACTCATAAATTATTAGTAAAAAAAAAAAATATTTTCACATGTAGAAACAAAGTAATTATACTTTTTTTTTAAGTTTATATTTTAAAGTCATATAGATAGCTTGATCATTAGCAACTGCTGTTAGTTTTGGTACTGTAATGGTGGGTTTTAACATATTAAATTTTCCAGACCCTAGTCGGGAGTTAAACCTGGGACCTTACGTTTTGTAGGCTAGTGTGCTAGTCACTTCGCCATGGAGGCGGTCTATATACCTATTCATTTAGAACAATTTGAACTATATACTTGCCTAAAAACAAAATTTTCCAAAAAAACCCATTTTGTTTTCAAGGTAGATTTCCCCTCCTTGATATAAGTTGTTTTCTCTAATTATAATAACTATTATTTATTAACGGTGTTGTTTAGATTATAACATAATTTTTATTTTATTTTCTGTTGTTAGAAAACAAAAAGACTGATTGTACTACACCTTTACCTGTTGTTAAGACAAATGAATCGAAAGGAACAAAAAAATTACTTCCTCCTAAAGTACCAGATATCAAAAGTATATCAGATAAATTACCAGATAAGACGTCGACAGAATCTGCGTCAAATTCAAATTTGCCTAGCATTTCAAGTACGTTAGTGAATTCAAATAGTATTAAACCGATTCAACTAACAAATTCAAGTAATGTTTACGCTAATTATTGGGCTGCTGCCCAGTCTGGTACAGACAGTAGAAGAGGTTTGGGATTCAGTCAGAACGAGGATTACTCGTCATCTGATCTACCATCTACGTCTTCATCCTCGTCAATTGCTAGTTCTAGTAAAAAGGGAATGATTCAATTTGTTAAGGGTGAACCAGAAACTATCACTACCATTTCTGGTATTAGCAAAGAAGATAGTGGTAAGATTGTTTTTTTATCATTATATACATATATACATATTCCTTTGAAATTGAAATATATTTCTAACCACCAGAATATGGTAACATAAAACACTTACCAATATTTATAGCGCTTTCGTGTATCTTGTACACATCTTTAGTAAATTAAAATTCATTTAAATTTTTCTACGTCAAAATTTAAAACTTCCTACTCCTACCATGGTAGATAAGGAATTTTCTTATTTACCAATTTTGATTCCTTATCTACCATGGTAGGAGTAGGAAATTTTAATTTTGACGTAGAAAAATTTTAATGAATTTTAATTTACTGAAGATGTGTACATAATACATGAAAGTGCCATAAATATTGGTAAGTGTTTCATGTTACCGTATTCTGGTAGTTAGAAATATATATTTCAATTTTAAATAATACAGCTGTTTAAAATCCTACATAGGATGTTTGATAAAATAACGTATCACTTTATCATACTTCCTATGCAGGTATTTTTACCACCATATTAAATTTTATTAATAACAATTACTGAAGATTTGCATTTTATGCACGAAAACGCTCTAATTTGTAAGTGTTTATTGTTTACTGTATTACTGATGGTTTTAAAAGAAAATAATGTATTTTGATGTATACATATATGTATGATTCGGCAGTGTTTACAAGCACTGTCAACTAAAACTTTAAAATTGCTGTCATTCAACATTTACAGTACATACTATTAACACTTTGAAGACTGACATCTTTTTTTTGTACTTTTGCCCGTGGACTGCAATTTTTCGGTATTTTTAAAAAAATTGTAACAAATCAACCATTGGTCATAAATTCAAAAAGTAAGATTAATTAAAGATCATAATTAGTAGATTACTTTTAATTTAATAAGATTAGGATTACTTGCATTTTAATGATAAAGATGTTTGACTGAAGAGAGGTATGTATAATTATATGAGTTAAATTCTTACAAACTAATTACCTATTTCTAATAACCAATTTACTTTTTTATTTCTTAAGAAAAATTTATAAAAAAACTTTATAATTTAAAAAAAAAGTATTGTGATAACAAACTAATAACTAACAACAACGCGCAGAAGTACCGGCAGATCGCTTGCTCGCGCTTGATAACGTCAATTCTGTAAAAATTGATATATTCAATAATCTGACAACATTAGGACTAAGAGTGTACTCTATTAGATTCAGAATGAACTAAATTAAGTGACAGCATAGACGGCAATCGTATACAATACGAGCTAATGGATATAAAACCAAGTGAAATAGGCATCTGTATCATATACAAGTGCCGTCCAGCCGATCAAAATGGCGGGCCCGTATCGTATACAGGTCCCGTCCTAAAAGTGTTAAAAGTTACCTTTTTTCAAGTACATTAAGTTAAATTTCACCAGATTGTAATTTAGAGCTGCATTAATAAAGGGTCCATTATGAAAATAATGCGTGTGATATTATTGTGACGCGACTATCCATCCCAGCCTGATAAAACCGGTCAGGAAATGTGATGGGGGGGGGTCTGCCCTTCCAACGCAGCCAGTCGCCAATTTGCTCTGAACTGTCCGAGCAGTAAGACGAATCTCCGCATGTGTTTTTGACTTTGTAACAGTGCACTGGAGCGTTCGCTTGAACAGCAATACACCATCGAGTTTTGTGTGCGACTTGAAAAGAATTCAACCGAAACATTCCAAATGCTTCAAGAGATCTTCAAGGATGATTTTATTTCAAGGTCACAGTCCGGGAGTTAGCACAAGGCGTTCATGGAGGCTGGGAGAAGGTCGCCAACGAACCCCATTCCGGACACCGTGAATCGTGTGCGCGAAGGTTTCCATTCCGACCGTGGATCGAACATCCAGCACGTCACAGACACCCTAAACATGTTCACAGTTGCGGTACATGGGATAGTGACCGAGGATTTGCAAATGCGCGAAGTTTGTTCCGAAAGTGTTAACAGAATGCCTACTTCCTGGCATGAAGCAACACTGTGGTGGTTCCCCAGCCCCCTTATAGTTCCGACTTGGCTCCGTGTGACCTTTTTTGACTCCCTGACTGAGGATAGAGCTGAAAGGAAAGCATTAGGAGTCCATGGAAAATGTCCAAAAGCATGTTACAAGGTTCCTAACAGATATTCTTGTTGAGAAATTTTAGGGTGCTTTCCAGGCGTGGTAGATACATCTTCCCTAATGTATTGATGCAGGGATAGAGTATTTCGAAGAATTTCAAGTGTTTGTATTGTACCAGTACAATCAATAAATCTATTTTTCATAGAAAATGCCCATTACTTTTATAACGGACCCCTTTATAAGAGTTATTTGGAAAGTAAAGTCTTAATCACTGCAGTTTATCAAATCTCATGTGAACATTGAAACGTGCATGCGCACTGACTTCCAGCATGCCTTAATCATCAAACGACACTATTTGCATTGGTGTTGGTTACAGTATGCTATTCGCAGTGTCAATTCCAAATGTTTAAAACAATTGATCAGCACGCCGACTGTGAAATACAGTCAGTGATTTGGTTCTTGACTAAGAAATGTTTCTGCAGCGGGAATCCATCGACAGATAAGAAAAGTATATGCCTCAGTGCAGTGGGTGAGAGCTTTCAAGGACAGATGGGAAAATGACTATGATAAACAGTAATCAGTGTTTATACCATTTCCAGTGTAACTTTATTCCTGGGTTTAGATAGCCCTATTGGATACTGACAGTTTACCATGAGAGATGTTAGTAAAAGAAGAAGAAAGAACTGTAATTTAAGCAAGTATACCAAATTTCATAAAGCTCTCTCGAAACGTTCTTGAGGTATAAGTTTTTTTCTTAAAACTACAAAATCGTGGATTTACAGAGTATGACGCATTTTTTAAACCTTTTTTATTGGAATTGTTTACCTTTTCTTGATAATAAATAGAATATGAACATACAGAGTGGGCTCATTCGTTTGTTTACTCCTGTATTTTTGTTTTTCATATCGGTTGAATTAATTTTTAAATGTTGTTGTTTAGGTCATCAGCCAAAAAGCTGGTTTGAACCTGTAGAGGTTTTACTAAGTAAAACGAGGAGTGAGGTGGTTTACCTATGCCTTCCTCACTGAGTGGAAAAGTACGCTTATCAGTATGCCAGGCCCTCTGAAAAGCACATATTTTCCACTCTGCAAATGACACCTTCACTTTATTCACCACAGGGTCTGGCTGTATAATGAAATTCATTACTTTCAGAGGAGATAACTCTGATTAGTGTCTTTTACACCTCTACCTCTTCTGTTCTTAAATGATTCAGTCATTAAATTGGCTGACCATGTGATAAGAAACAGAACTATTTATTTTAGCCCTGCGACGAACAGATTGAGTAAATAATTTGACACTCCACCTTTAGTTTACTTTACACTCCACTTTAATTTTTAAATATGGGTTGCATTGAAATCATTAGCTAAATTTATACTTTAAAATCTATTTTAAGTACGTATTGATATAGTAAATTAAAGAAAAATGTTATAATTTTCAGGAAAACAAAAGACTGCAGTCGATGCGACAGAAAAAGAGATAGCAGATATGAAGGTTTTAGCTGATATGATTAAAGCGAAAGTTAAATACTTGAGTGAAGGAAAGGAACCAGTTTCACCAGTGCAAGAAATGGCAATTCAACTAGAGGTAGGACGGTGTACATTTTGATGGCATTGGTTTGTTTACAATGTACAAGGGTGAATCAAATTCACCCTTGTACATTGTAATACACCCTTTGGCCGGCCCGTGGTGTAGTAGTCAGCGTAACTGGCTACTATGCCGGGGTCCCGGGTTTGATTCCCGGTCAGGTCTGGCATTTTTTCATCTGTAAATCATCTTATATTATTACCTACGCACAAGCCCAAGGCTTATGTAGGCATCATCACTCAATAAAAAAAAAAAAAAATGAACTGGACTTATTTTTTTAAAATTTATTGGGACATGATTAAGTATAAAGGTATACAGTTATTATCTCCTAATTTCCTGACACATTTTTTTCGATGGATGGGTAATTTTTACTTTCTCTTGCCTGTATGAATATATAGGAAGGAAAGTATTGTTTTCATGTAGATTTTTCGAAATTAAGTTTTCACCGGATCTACACGTTTTCAGACCCCCTGAACCCAAAAAACATGTTTTTAGCGATTGGTCTGTGGGTGTGTGTGTGAACAGAATATCTCAAGAACGGAACATCGTACGAACTTGAAACTTAAAACTTAAGTTACATACCACTACCAGACTCGACAGGAACATTTTCATCAAAATTGGTCAACCGGAAGTAGTAGTTTATTTATGTAATTTTTCACTTTTTTGTGATTTTCTCAAAAACTGGTCCTTCAATTTTTTCTAAAATCGCGTGGTGTACTAAATTTTTTATGCTCTACAAGATAGGGTAGGCACCATGTTTGCTGAAATTCTTGGTGAGGCTGTTTTCACGTAAAAAAATTGTTTTTTAAGATTATGGCTTAAATATGCATTGTAGTGCAAAAATTTATGTAATAAAAAATGTAGAGAATTTAAAATCCTGCAACTTTTATTTTAAACATTTTTTGTATAATGTTTAGTTTAGCAGTAATTAGCAATTTTCTGTTTTATTCTCAACAAAAACATGTAAAAAATTGATTGTTTTAAAGATTTCAGCCTTATTATGCATTTTACAACAAAAAAGTATATCAAATTTATAGGAAATTAAAAAATCTATGACTATGTAGAGCGTTTTACTCTACAGAGCCTATTTTAGCGTGAAAGAGTGATTTTCCGTATTTTTAAGCCAAACTGAGGTTGATTTTCATTTTGCGTCTTTCATATATGATTAAAATTAGGTTATGTTTTTTGAGGTTAGTTTATTTTGTTTATTTCTAATGTTCTATTACTAATGTTAGGTTATATTGTTCAATATTTGCATTGCCAAGAGAAAGTTGTATAAGTGTTTCACACCAGATTGTTTTATCCCGTAATCGTAAAACGAAGATGGTTGTGCCATGAGCCAATTGCCCATGAAAGCTTCAACTGCTACATCTTCATCAAAATGTTGACCTATAAAAGCATTTTTCAAGAGTTCAAACAAGTGGTAATCGCAGGGCGATAAGTCCGGACTGTAGAGAGAGTGTTTTAGTGTAGTTAAGGATTTAATTTATTTTTCCTTGAGTTAGGGTAGTTGTATAGGGTTGAGCATCTTCTGAAAGCAGGATAACATCTCTTATGGGGAAGCTGTGTCTTTTCCGAAACCCAAAGTTGTCCATAATGATTGCTTGAGCACTGCCAAAGCCGATTCCCACCTCAGAAACAATTTCAGCTACAGTTAATTTTCGGTTGACCAACATTATGAATACCCATCTTCTGTTACACTGGTTTTCAATCAGCGTTAGTGACCTTCCTTTTCTATGACTTCTCGCCCGTCTAAAAATTTTTTGTGCCATGCACTTTTGGCTTTTTAAGGGAATTTTCCCTGTGCTGTGCCTCAAGCCTCCTTAAAATTTCTGATGGTTTTACACCCTCTATCATAAGATAGGTGGTAATGTGAAGGTCTCTAGCAGTGCAGTGTCTTCTAAGCATTCTCATCCATGAATTTCAGAAGACACACTATTCTTTGTTTATCCCGCTGTCAATATGAACGGAATTCCAGTTTATATTTTTGATTCCTCCTCATAGTTTTGTAGCGTAAAAAAATTATTTATGTTTATAGAATAGATTGTTGGTATTTAGTGCTAGAAAAATGTGCATTTTTATTTTATTTTTTTAGTACATACATTAAAATTTTTTTTTGTAGCTCATTTCTCCAATATTGGGCATAAACCTCTTCCAAATTTCAGCACGGTGTGCAAGCTGTACTTAAAACTCCCTCACCACTTTTTCCACTAGAAGTTGCACTGCGTCAAGCTTTAGCGACCAGCTATGGAAATTCATTATTGGAACTTTTGGAACATACTCTGTACATTTGTTTTACCATTATGAGTATATGTACGAGGGTTATCCAGAAAATAACCTCCGTTTTGAAATAAAAAGTAAACGAGTGAAGATACAAAAACTTTATTATATACATATTAAAACTACTGTTTTTCTCTATTTTTCGACATAGTCGCCAAACAGATTCAAGCACTTGTCGTACCTTGGAACAGTCTTTGAAATACCCTCTGCATAAAAATCTGCCACCTGTAAATGTAGCCAACCATTCACGGCGTTTTGAAGCTCTTCGTCATTGGCGAACCGCTGAGATGCAAGCCACCGCTTCATGTTCAGGAACAGGTGAAAGTCACTAGGAGCCAAGTCCGGGCTGTATGGGGGATGATCGAAAACGTCCCATTTCAACTTAGCCAAAAGTTCATTTGTTCTTTGAGGTGTATGAGGGCGAGCGTTGTCATACACCAACACAACACCACGTGTCAGAAGGCCACGACGCTTGTTTTGGATCGCTCTTCTTAGTCTGTTTCACAGTAGACAAAGTTCCAAGTTTCACAGTAGACAGCAGAAGTGATGGTCGTTCCATGTCCATAAAATCAACGAGTAAGATGCCCTTAGCATCCCAAAAAACGGTAGCCATAAGTTTCCTCGTCGACAAATTTTGACGGACTTTCTTTGGCTTGTTTGGAGAAGCGGTATGTCCCCATTGCATTGACTGCTGTTTTGTCTCAGTATTCACGTAGGCTACCCAAGTCTCATCGCCAGTAACAATCCTGTTCAAAAATTCTTCTCCTTCAAAGTCATACCGAGAAAGAAAGTCTATGGCAGAACTCATTCTTTTTGTTCTGTGGTCATCGGTCAGCAGTTTTGGTACCCAACGAGCGCAAAACTTATGGTAACCTAGTTTTTCTGTCACTATCTCGTGTACGAGACTCCGAGAAATTTCAGGAAAATGATGAGAAAGTTCCGAGATTGTGAAACAACGGTCCTCACGAACTTTTTTATTCACTTTGTTCTCTAGGTCATCAGTGACTAGAGAAGGCCTACCACTTCTTTCATAATCGTGAACGTTTGTTCTTCCATTTTTATAAAAACTCACCCATTGACAGACTACACCTTCACTCTTAATGTTTGGGCCATAAACCGCACACAATTCACGATGAATTTTGGCCGCTGAGAGATTTTTTGCCGACAGAAATCTTATAACACCACGCAATTCACGCTTAGCGGGATTTTCTATTATGGCACTCATGTTTAGAGGTTATAAAAGGACAACGCACAAATGTACGATGCTCTGCCTTGCACAGTTAGAAGCGTACTAAATCACTTCGCGCAGTGATGTCAACTCGGCCGCGCTACGCGCACTACTTTTCCTGCTACATATAAACTGAGGTTTTTTCTGGATAACCCTTGTAAATCAAATACTTTGGTTTTTAAATTTGATGGGATGTTGTTTCTCAGAACACAATCCAATCTTCCAAATGTTGCCTACTCAATCGACTTCAGGCATTTTGATACTTTATCAGATTTAATTAGATGTTCTAGATATATGTATTCATTTACCCATTCTAGTTTTTTGTTATCTATATTTCAGTGATCTCAATAATATGTTGTTTTGGGTGCAGCAAACGATCTGTTTTCAGATCAAAATCATGGTGACCAAATTAGATTGAAGAACAAAGTCAATATAGAGATAGATATATGCACAGCTTTTGTCTAATGAACGTTTTATTTTTTGAACGGTTGCAGACATTGATGGCAGCATGGGATGATGGCTCACTAGCAGTTCGGTACCTGATAAAATGGTTAACGTCAACGGACACCCAGCTAAAGTCTTTGGAACAATCAGCTGCTCCAGAAAATTGGTCCTGCCATTGGGATAGGTACGCAATACATCAATACAACGCAATCAAACCAAATGCAAACTATAGTATTATTTCTTATATTAATTGTTATATAAATAACGTACTGTTATTTATTTTAATGTGCTTGAATTTTTTTTATAATTTTTTTTCGAAAGATTATTCAAACGTTTTGAGTATAAATTTATTAATGAATTAATTAGCGTTATAGACTAACTGTCAACAGTGCTTGCTTTGGAATATACAAGAAAAAAATCTGTGCTGTACATTAATCAATGCTCAGTGGGACGTATGGCAAAAGAAATACAATAATTTTTTAAGAATTGTTACGAAAATGATAACAGATTGGAACTCTTTGTCGTATCGGAAGAATGATGGGTATCGTTGCTGTTTCTACAATTATGGACAATGTATGGACTTGGAAGATTTAATACCATTGTTCTCAGAAATATGTGGTATATTTTGTTAAAATCGTTACATTAATTAATCTTTGTATAATCGTGTTATGCTCTAAAACAAAGGTAAGATTTTTTGTATATTTTTTATTGTATTAATTTTTCATATTAATATTTTGTCATGAAAGTATTGATAGTTGTACTTTAAAAGTTCAATCTGTGATATTTTTTACGTGTTCAGTGTTAAGTTGAATGTCAACAGTTTTTTACCTTTTTTTAAAAGTCTGCTCTTTTATCCGTACCATTTCTATCAACCGATCTATTTCCACTGCTGTATTTACATTTGGTATTTGCTTTTCAAATTTTGCACAACTGAATTTAGCTTTTTCCCCTCATTTCAGGTGCAAAATCTCCGTGAAATAAAATAATTAGTAGTGCAGTTTCATCATTTTAAGGGCTTACTCCTAGGTTTTTCGTTTTCTGGTACATTCGGACCTTTCCTATTTGAATCTGAAGGAACTAATTTTTTTTGAATTTGAGGAAATTTTGATTTGCTGAAGTAAAATATTGAGACTGAAAAATGTACTTCAAAGTTGCACGTTTTAGTAAATAATCATTATTCCATAAAAGAGAACGTTACAAAGTTCTCAATTAAGAGTAGATTCAGTATGATTGAAAAACAATCACTACAAATTTTACCCAATACTGTGATAAGAATTTCATAAATGTATTAATATTATATGCTGTGTTAATACATAAAAGTAGACAAATACATATAAGAAAAGATATGACAACATATAAAAAAGACGACGTAATAAAAAATTACCAGAAATATTAATGAAGTGGAAGTTATTTCATTTATATGAATATGCAGTACTTTTTTAAAGCAATTTCTGTAGAAAATAACACTCCAAAGAAGAAAAGGCTACATACACATACCTGTACCATTTCATTAAAAAAAATTTGTAATATTATTTTAAAGTTTTCTTTTCTTCTGGTAGGCTTGAAAATTAGAGATTATTTACACTATTCAACTTTTTTTCAATAATGCTTCAAAAATGTTTTATACAATATACATGACCACAAAAATCTGGTAATTACTCGAATAAAGGAGGTAATTTAATTTGAATTTTAGAGGAATTTTCAAGGGTATATTTAAGGAGTATTTAGAATTATAGGGATCCGATTATGCTTATAATTTAGCTCGATTACCAGCCGCTTTGGATCCATTCTTTCCACATGATCTCTCCAAAACATTTTTCTTGATCTTACAATATCCTGTATACCAAGTTCTTCTTCGGTATTGTCAGTAACTGTAACTAGTTCTGTAATAGTTCTCAATTTTTCAATTTCAGTTGCTAGTATCATTCTTTTAGTTATAGTGGTATCTACTCGTATCTCAGTTGCTTACATCAAAAGGGCCCTGGATCCAGATCTTATAAATCCAGGATTTAATTTGTTTTTTCAAATCAACTCTCAGAGACAGTCACTAGTTCAATTTTTTTTTTGTTTAAATCTACAGCCGAAAGACCAGTTTGGACCTCTAGAGGTTTTACTAAGTAAAATGACGAGTAAGGTGGATTTACCATTGCTTTCCTCACTGAGTTGAAAAATATGCTTGTCAGTATTCCAGGCCCTCAGAAAAGCACCTACTTTCCATCGTGCAAATGACACCATCACTTCATTCACCATAGGGTCTGGCTGTGTATAATGGAATTCATTACTCTAAGAGGAGATAACTCTTGACTAGTATCTTTTACACGTCTACTTCTTCTGTTCTTAAATGCTTGGCTGACTATGTGATGAGGAACAGAAATATTTTTGTTTAGCGTCAATTAGTGATTTTCTGTATTTTTCCATCGAAATCTGTGAAAAATAAATTAATTTAATATTACGGCCTTATTATGTATTTTATGACCAAAGTGTAATTAAAGTTGTAGGAAAGAAAAAGAATTTACAACTTTTATTTCAAGCCTTTTCTTGTACAGAGCGAAAAAATGTTTAGCGTCAATTAGTGATTTTCTGTATTTTTAAGCCAAACTTAGGTTGATTTTCATTTTGCAACATTCACTCATTATTAAAGTTAATTAATGTTTTTCATTATTTACATTGTCAAGAGAAATTCGTATGTGTGTTTCACACCAATTTTTTTTGTACTTCAATTCTGTGTTGATTGAATCCTGGTTCCCATGCAATTTAGTTCGTAGGTTATTTTATTTTCCTGTGTTTGTAGTCTAAGAATTTTCCTCAGATTATTGACAATGCTCTTAGTTCATCATTTATAATATTACATTTACGATTGGTGCAGTTGTTCTTTGACGTATCCGTTACAATTTTATTATTCCTATATTTATCTCCTCTGAGAGTAATGAATTTCATTAGACAGTCAGACCTTGTGGTGCGTGAAGTGAAGATGTCATTTGCAGGGTGGAAAGTAGATGCTTTTCGGAGGGCTTGGCATGCTGATAAGCATAGGCTACCATTACACGCAGCGAGGAAGGCAGTGGAAACCACTTCACTCCTCATTTTACTTTGTGAAACCTCTAGAGCTTTAGTTCCCAAACTGGGGGGCGTAAGGACATGTCAGGGGGGGGGGGGGTGCGAGACAAGTTGAATATTAAATTAAATTTAGGTAGTCTTTGTAAAATTAAATTAAATTTAGGTAGTCCTTGTAAAATTCTAAATTAACCATGATGTTTAGAAAATTAAAACAAACCACTGTAACATCTGACTTTACTATATAAACTTGAAATCGAAGGCTTGAAAGAATCGAATGTGAGCCATTCAATGTGGCAACAGCGCGCATTTGGCAACCGAGCGTTTCCAAGCACTGCCTCCTTCTTCCCTCCCAAAAATAAAATATGTTTTGTTTTCAATGTAATACTTATTTGTTTTTGTTTTGTTCCTAGGCCCATACAATTTATTGGGGGCGCGAGAAGCTTTCATTTCAACAAAAGGGGCGTGGTACAAAAATGTTTGGGAACCCCTGCTTTAGAGGTTCAAATGACCCGTTCGGCTAATGACCTAAAAACAATATTAACCTTTAACCTACGGACTGTGTTCGTAATTTTGTAAAACATCAAACTAATCATAAGAGTCTTGCAAATAAATTCTTTTATCTTATTTACTAATAGATATAAAATTCTGAAAAAAATACAGTTAATTTATGAAATACGTACCAATTTTTTGAAAATAACTTTACTATTGTCTTCGCTGTGGCTAGCGAAAAATTTCGCACGGTAATATAAAGTACTTGGTGTACATTTTTTACTCTGAAGGGCTTAAAATTCAGTTTATCAAAAAATTTTATAGAATATATTTTGTAAAGAAGAATTTTCTTTAAAAATGGGTAATTTTCAATTCATTTTCCGAAAAATTTGTAAAGAGTTACAAATTCTTTAAATAGTACATGTTTTTACAAAAATGTCCTTCAAATTTATCATAACGATCTTGCGAATAAACTCTTTTATCTTATTTACTTAGGGCTGTTCTTATGGGCAAAGCTGAATAGAACATTGCCTACTGTATAAATACATGTTTTGATCAACATTGTAAGAGGTCTGGAACGCAAATGGCAGAGCTTTACCTAAGCTAACGCAATAATAACAAAAATCATTCATTTCTGTCTAAAAACGTTCGTAAACCTGTTAAATGAGACCTTCTGCCTTTTCAAGGGCAAACCAACGTATAAACATTCATACTTCACACACACACACAAGACACACGTGTATTTTAATTTGTGTGGGTGTTATAAGCCATTCCCCTTCTACGACAAACAACTGGATTTTCTTACATGCTACCAACATTTTAAACTGAAATACAAAATTTCCCTTTTATGATATTTTATTTCTGATTGCACTGTTACACACATTAGAAAATTCCCTGCAAGAAAACTATACTATTTCCTGTGGTTAAGTTGACAATTAGTACGGAGCGTCTCTTTTAAAACTCTCTTAACACATCTGTTGGTAAAAGCCACTGAGAAAGCATCCCGTCTTTTAAAGGTTAATTGCATGATATCTCTTGTTTTATGTGATCCATGTTCAAATTTATACCAATGAGCCATTTTTAAAACAATAATTACAAATAAATATATTTTTTAAGGTCTTTGACAGCCTGAACATTTTGGTTACCCCTTTTTTACTTTCTCTTGCCTATGTGAACATATAGGAAGGAAAGTATTGTTTTCATGTCAATTTTTCGAAATCGAGTTTTCACCGGATCTACACGTTTTCAGACCCCCTGAACCCAAAAAACATGTTTTTAGCGATTGGTCTGTGTGTGAACAGAATATCTCAAGAATGAACATCGTACGAACTTGAAACTTAAAACTTAAGTTACATACCACTACTGGACCCGACACAACCATTTTCATCAAAATCGGTCAACCGGAAGTAGTAGTTTATTCGTGTAATTTTTCACTTTTTTGCGATTTTCTTAAAAACTGGTCGTACGATTTTTTTTTTAAATATCCTTATTTACTTAATTTTTTATGCTCTACAAGATAGGGTAGACGCCATGTTTGCTGAAATTCTTGGTGAGGCTGTTTTTACGTAAAAACGTTGTTTTCTTAAGATTACAGCTTTAATATGCATTTTAGCGTAAAAATTTATATAATTAAAATTGTAGAGAATTTAATATCCTACATCTTTTATTTCAAACATTTTTTTGTATAACGCTTAGTTTAGCGGTAATTAGAATTTTTCTTTTTTTTTCTCACGAAAACATGTGAAAAATCGATTTTTTAAGATTTTGGCCTTAGTATGCATTTTATGACAAAAGTGTATATAATCAAATTTCTAGGAAATTAAAAGATGTACAACTTTTATTTAAAGCATTTTTCTCTACAGAGCCTAGTTTAGCGTGAAAGAGTGATTTTCCGTATTTTTAAGCCAAACTGAAATTGATTTTAATTTTCCACCTTTCACTCATGATTAGAATAAGGTTATGTTTTTGAGGTTAGTTTTTTGTTTATTGCTAATGTTAGGTTATATTGTTTAAATTATTTGCATTGGCAAGAGAAAGTTGTGTGAGTGTTTCACACCAGATTTTTTTAAGGTCTTTAGCCCCCCAGACCCCCATGGTAGTGGTCGTAACTATGACTCTCTTAATGTCTCTTAGAATGTCAAAGTGAAGAAATTCCAGCAAGACGTGTTTTTGTGTCGTTCCCCGGTTTTCTGCCTAAAGTAGTAGGTTTTTTTGTGGATTTTGATGTTTAATTTGGTATTTGTGTGTGCGGATAAGGTCGGGCTTCGATTGTGTGAGTTTTCGTGGTGATCGATCCAACCGGGGTGGTACAGTGGTTCGATTTGTGTGGAGCAGGTGGTGAAAAAGTGATTTTATTTGGGGTTTTTTCGGGGTTAGATTATAGGTAAAGTTATTATAGGATAGGGAAAAATTGTTTGAGTCAAATAGGGTAAGTAGAACCCGAGATATTTAAGTTTTAGTGTGCTTATAATAATTGTATAGTGACGTCACGGATTTTGTTTTCGGCGAATAACTTTTTTTGGGGGTGTTTTTGTAGTGTTTTTTATTTTTACTGACATTGGGGACTTATTAGGGACTGTTGAAGCCCTATAACGGTAACTTGTGGTTATAACCACGTTTACTGGTATAGAATTTTTTTGCGGGTATTATAGAGGACACTTTGTAGGTTAACCTTAAATTAGTTTGGGCTCTTAGCTCCCATTTTTGGAGGAGCTGAATTTTTTAGTGGTCAAAGTGACAGTTTTTTGGGGTCGTTTTTTTTCGACTTTTTATTATATAGTATTGTAGGGTAGGTTATTTGAAGTATTTAAGGGGTTATTTGGGTAGTTTTAAGTTAGAAATAGGTGAGTAGTGATTTTTTAAATTTTTTCTAAAATTTGAAAAATTTCGCGAAAAGTAGTAGTACTGTGGGCGAGCAGTCCCATCATCAAAAGTAGTAGGTTAGTGGGGTGGCAGGCTCCACCAAGTGAGTATCTATAATTTTGTTATATTTAGGCGTAGTTAAGTGCGTGTGTATTATTTATTAGTTTCAAATTTTAATTGGGTGCACTTCACCCTAGAAAGCTAATGTTATCAAAAAGTTTCATTAAAGCTAATGTATCGTTAAATTTATAACTGATGGTATATTTAAAAAAAAATGTTTTAGGCGAATATACTTATTTTTATTAAATATTACAATTAAAAGTGCATACCTTAAAATATTGTTTCATGCTATGAAAGGTTTTAAAAGTTCTTCAGCACACTCAACACAACACTTTGCACGATGCTCAGCACAAATCGGCTTGTTGCACGCACGGCAGTACACGGACGTCATTCTCCTCTTGGCAGATGGACATATCTTGCAAATTTTTCTTGCACCTTTTTCAGAATGACCAACTTGAGGTTTTGCCAATGGTACACCCACAATATCTGCAACGGCTTGCCGGAGTTGCCTTCGTAAATTTGGGTTTTCCAAACGTACTCCTAACCACGGTGCCCTTGTTCATAATGAAGTTCTTTTGCAAAATCTTGTCTTGATTTTGGTTTCTGGCCCAGCTTAACAATGTTGTGGACATAAATCACACAAGAATTCACCAATATTATGTATGTTTATCATACCGAAAAACATACAGACTGGCCACCTTTTGGTTTTTCGGCTACATGACATTTGGTTGTACATCTGGTCCAAGGAGTCCATTGCCCCTTTAGTTGCGTTGTATGTTTCAATAATGTGAGGTGTTTTTTTTTTTGAAACAGGATTCACAGCAGGTTTTTCATATACTAAAAGTAAATTTCATCACTAAAAACTAACTTTGTACAGAAAAAAATCATAAAAAATATTTAACTAAAAAAACAAAACATAGGTACGGTAAGACTAATGAGTCGTAAAATTTACGAGCTGTATTCAAAAAAACGGACTGACAGACTGCACTGATTGCAAACGAAAGCATGCCTGGACGGGCCAGTGTGATAAATGAGTAGACCAAAAAGGACGAGTCTCTTGCTCGCCGCTTCAAGGGGAGGGAACTAAAAAACTGATTCGCGCTCGTAGGAAATACGATACATTAGCTTTCTAGGGTTAAGTGTAACTTCAGGTTTAGTTTTTTCATTAAAATGTTGTGTTTTTCATGTGTGGTTGAGGCTGTCGCTGGGGGAGTGAATGGGTCCCTGCCATTATTAGGTAGAGGGATGGATTGAAGGATGGAAGGAGGAGGAAAGAGGTACCCGGCTTACCAGAGCTGTGATATTAAATTTCTGGTATAAAGGTGACCAACTACGGTGGCATGCGGGCCGCTCATGCGCAGTAAGTAGATCCCCCACCACGGTGCCGTAGCCTGTCGACTAAAGATACAGGCTGCCTCTAAAGTAGTACTCATTACTCGTTTTGTTGTGTATGTGGGGTTATCGTTTTAACATTTGTGTCGCTGTCGAAAGCCGATTAGTTACGCGCGTACAAAATTAGGGGGAAGAATGTCTGCAATTTAATTTGGGGTAATAGGCAATAAGTTTTTTTTCTAAATGATGTACCCATATGTTTTGACAGGCCTGAAAGAGAGGGACGTCATACCCTCATTCTATTATATTTACTATATGGTTCTTTTTGTTAAAATGTCAAACAACTGATATTGTGCGTGTGTAGTTGATTTCTAAAATTTGACGTATGTTTCGTATAAAATTCACAACTATTAAAATTGATTCAGCTTCTTGGAATATTAACAGGAAGTAGACACCAGACACGATCTATCTTTGACTTCCCTTCAAAAAGTGATTTTTTTCAAGCTCGTTTATTATTTCTCTTTCTGTCCTACATACATCAAATTACAGATAAAATTTTATATTTTATAACAAAATAATAAAACGCGTATTATGTAATCCTGGAAAAGAAGTTAGGGCCTATATTAGCCTACGTGATACGCAAAAAATGCGATGAGATTTAAACGTCTAACTTTGTACGAGCGTATCTTATATAAATATCAGAGTATAATAATACCATTTTTAGTGTAATAAGATCCATTAGGAAGCGAAAGTAATATTTTCAAAATTTTTTGATGAAAAATGAGCTTGTTAGAGTGTAGTGAACGAAGCTGGCCGGCAGAGTGCCCTACCGTACCGCGTATTGTCATTATTGCGCTTGAACACCGTGCACTGATTGAAATGATTTGAGGGGAAAGGCTGACGCAGCACATTCTCTCTCTGTCCCGCTACCCTCCCTACATGCCGCCGTAATTGGCGAACAGTATACCACGGGAACGGGAGGCTCACACATCAATACCCCGTTGATGTGGCCCGTCAATTGGCGTAGGTCTCGTGGGGACTGTGGTTGTTCTTCGGATGTTAGGTGGAGGTAGGACAGTGAGGTGAGGAGATTGGGAGCGGAACATCTGGAAGGAGAGAAACATCTGGAAGGGAGTTATTGTTGGATGATGGTCTGATCTTTGACATTCAAATTTACCCTCGCAAGATGGGAAGATAAATAAATTTCAAATCACCTGTTTCGGGGCATTGTAGGCTGTTGTCAGCATCAAAATAGCCAAATGCCTCGTCATTCAATTAGTGACACGCATGAATGGAAAAGTTGATAGGTCTTTAACCAGTAAAAATTTTTAATAAATTGTTGATATTACGTTTGTTTTTTTTATAATGTAGTGTGATAATGATGTTTCTGTGATATTTACTTTTATTTGTACAACTATCTGCTTTTATTACTTAATAGGAACTTTTTATATTAACTTTTTTTTTATTAATTTTAAATAGTAAGCTATTTTTGTGAATTCTGTTAAGTTTTATTATTGAAATTATAGTAGTATTATACACTTTCCTAATAATGTATTCTTATCGAGAGTTCCATGTAATACGAATTTTAATTTTTAAGTAATAGTTTCGCTATACTTTTAATTTTTAATCCTCACTGTATACTGGTATTTTACTCGTTGACTAACACATAATGTTGTATGCCCTGAATATGCATGGTGTAATAATTAGCAATTTCTTGTAATCTTCTGTATATCTGTTCAAATTGTGTAGAAATGTAACTTCACAAACAAATGAAAATCAGTCGGGCTGAACAAACAAGGTTGGGACTATGTGAATGGTGGGTCGTAATAATCTCTTCACAATTTTAAAAGCGAAACAGTTGCTTTGCGACATGTGAACGTACATTGCTATTTAGAAAATTATGTTGCATCAAAGGTACTTAACTTTGTAATGATTAATATTTTGTATTGGTTGCCTCTGTAGCGTAGTGGTACCGTGCTAGCCTACAACTCGGAGGTTGTTTTAATTCCCAGCTAGCATCTGGAAATTTTCACTAGTAAAATTAATAACTGAGCTGTTGATGCAATTTTAAATAAACTTTATAAATAATATTTTGTGAATATCTGGTGTTTCGTTTTGTTTTTACTCAATAAAATGAAGTTTTTTGAAAAAGTAGCAGTCATCTTGATAAGCTGTCTCACTTTATTGAATAATTCTTGTGAGGCCTCTTTTGATGCAGAATAAAACACATCTTTTTCACCACTCCTTGACGATTTATAAATGAACAGTACAAGTTGCGGCAGATAGGATGCTACTGTTACTTTTTTAACTCCCTTTGTAAAATTTCTTTAGAACTAAGTTTTAGTTTGTTTCATACTCGAAATGGCTGGCCCGTTGGTGTAGTGGTTAGCGGAACTGGCTTCTACGTCGGGGTCCCAAGTTCGATTCCAGTCGGGTCTGGCATTTTTTTATCACGCATCTTCATGTATCATCCTTCTCAACATCTGCATTAAGGAGGTAGTCAACCCAGAAAATAAAAATTAAAACTTCTGGCTATAATTTATCATTATTAATTTTAAATGAAAGAGTAATTTACTAGTAATGATCTACCATTTGAATTAAGCCAAAAAATTAATTACAGCCCCTAATATAAAGGTGAGGTTAGAAAAGCGGGCTTTTACGGCGAATCAGATATCGCAGGAACCAAGAAAGATATCAACATGATTTTTATGCTACAAAATACGGAAAATTGCTGTCTATTATCTGTTGTATGCACTTGTATGTATTTTTTCTTACAAGAAATTTATTGAAGAAAAACCATATTTTCAAAAACATAATTTTATGTATTCACAAATAATTTTTCAACTGAATTCCTATTACGGTTTTTGTAATAATCATTCTACGGATAGTAGAGCAAGAAATTATGAACATTTGAAAAAAAAACATCATCCAAATACCTACAATACAAACCAAAATATTTAATTCCCAAGAATGTACAATCATGCAAAAATTACATTTCCGGATTTTGAAACTTAAAGTTGAAGGAATGATTTCACTCGTCTTGCTAGTAAGCTTTATTTTAAAAAGATGTTTTTATAACTTTTTGTCAACGTATAAACAAAGTTAACAAATGTTGTGCTTCAAAAAATTTTAAACTTAAATAAATGAAAAAAACAATCAAAATTTTTAAAAAAATCATCTTCTTGAGTTGACTACCCCCTTAACAGCAATTGCAAAACAGACATAAATACTAAAAAAAAGCCGGAAAAATTTGGATTGTTTAAAATATTAATCATTCTTTAGTTGATGTCACATTATTATGAAAGTGTATATACAGTACAATAAAATAGGTAATTAATTGAATGTACGCTTAATAACATTATTACAAATCTGTATGTGTTATTTTGATCTCAAATAGGTATTAGTCACATTGTTAGCTAGAATTTTGATATTTTTATAATATTATTTACAACGTGTATTTAATAAAGACCAAAGACTTTATTGAACGTATTTTTTAAAAATAATTTATTATTTATTGATAAATATATATTTTCTAGTAATAAAGTTTTACTGTTTTAAAAAATATAATAGATCATTGTTATAATTTTTTAATATAACCTCTTTTATTATTCCCGTATGAATTTTGTTCGATATATTTATTCGTGTAGGAGAATACATAGTTAAAAGTTAATAATTTTTTTTAAATTTTAAACTTATTATGTAAAATTAAATTTTAATTACAGTCCAGAGCACTAATTTATATCTGTTACGGAGGAATATATGAATAGGTTAGAATTTTATTAACACTTTTTAATGCAGTGTAATCAAAGTGAATTTTTAGGTTCACCCAACTTAAAAATATTATTAATTTAAAAAGTATAAAATCAATGATATGCATATCAAATAATATGTATCAAAGGAACAGATTTAATAAAGTTTGTTGAAAGATTTTTACTGATTATATTTTGAATCAGTTACGGATAATAAAAATCTTATTTTTTTTTAATTGGCTTGCTCTGGATATAAATTTTTGATTGTAGTATATTTTTGTTTGTATGTGTGTATGAATGATTACATGTGTATCTATGCATGTGTGTGTGTGTTAATTTATTCTTGCTTTGAGTTCAGGTTTTTTTTTACTGTAAATACAAGTAAATTATCTTTAGTTAAGTTTTTGCCAGACATATGGATTTACTATACATAACTTTTTTTATAAATATTTGTTTTTTTGTAATATAAGAAACTTCTTAATTTATCATATACTGGTTTTAAAAATTCTTCTACGTATACTTTTGCAGTGCGCACTGCTTCTTCAGGTAATGATAATAAAAATTCTAGAATTTTATGAAGATTGCATCTTCTTTTGTCAGTGGTTTGAATCAAAAAATGAGTTTGATTCAAAACATTGACAAAGGAAGATACAATCTTCATAAAATTTTAGAATTTTTATTGTCATTACCTGAAGAAGCAGTGCGCACCGCAAAAGACTTGTAGAAGAATTTTTAAAACCAGTATAAGATAAATTAAAAAATTTTTTATATTACAAAATACAAATATTTATATGGATTCTACTGTTATGATGCTAACTAATAACTTAAATAATTATAATTTTTTTTAAATGTTTTTGATGATCTTAGTTACCACTTTTTTCCAAATTTATATAGTTTAATTTTGAATTTTACCAAAAAGTTTTCGTGCGGTTAGTTAATTGGCATTCTTTCTACGTTTTTGTTGTAGATTTAGGTTGTGAAAGTCATTTTAGAAATACAGAAGAAAGAAAATGTTTGGCTGTACCTTATTGGTACCTAAGAACCATTTTACCATCTTCTCCAGATAAACCTTTATGCAGAATACCCATTGTAAAATATTTTTCTAAGATTTATTTAATTTAAAAATTTTTTCCTTTTTTTTGCAAATTTTTATATGTAATTTTTTCTTCAGCTTCAATAAAGTGAGCTTTTTTTGTTAATTGCCTCCAGGAGAATACACAGAAAGTATATAGGACATGTCAAGGACCTGAAGTTAGGTGATATCATACTTGCGAGAGGGGGGAGTAATCTACAGTCATTAGAAGTTACTACTATACTTTATTTTTCTACATACATTGTTGACAATTCACAAATAAACAGACAGGGTAGTTTCAGTTTTATTTCTGCAAATTGGAGGGGGCAGATTCACACTTCTGAAATGGCGCTGTACTTTTTTTTTGTCATCAGTCTCTCGACTGGTTTGATGCAGTTCTTAATACTGTTCTATCTTGCGCAAGTCGTTTCATATCTACATACCTGTAACACCCTACTACTTACTTCAATAAGTGTGTCAACTGATAATATTTACCCAATAGTTCACATACATTTACTTTTTATAAATTATTTTAATTTGCCAAAATTTATTTATAAAAGGACTATAAACCCACCGGTTGGTCTAGTGGTATAGATGTTGCCGCGAGTCAGCTGTTTAACAGCTGATTTTCGGAGATGAAGGTTCATGGTTTAAATCTTAGTAAAGGTAAAAATTTTTATATGGGTTTTAATACTAGCCGGTGGTTACTAGTGTTTTTTGATTATTGAGATTCAATTAACCATAGTCTCTTAGGAATGATTGGCCTGAGTCTGTACAAGACTATATCTCATTTACATGTCATACATATCTTAACCCGGCAAGAATGCAGATTTTAACAATCACATGGACTGTCATTTTACACCTAATAAAAACTCTTTTATTTCATTTAGTTTCATTTCAAAAAATTACAATTTATTTATAAAGAATTTGTTATTAGAACGTTTGAACCAAATTTTTCCGTTTTCATTTACGACCAGAATAAAAATTGAAAATTAAGAAAAATATTTTCTTTTAGTAATATCAATTTATTCAAAAATAAATCTTTATAATGCATCCTGCAGTTTGAAATTAATTCTATTTTATATAATGAATTTATATAATAAATTTCACTAACCTTCCTTTTTAACTGCGTCCAACTAGTTGATGCAGTTAAAAAGGAAGGCTAGTGAAATTTACTATATAAATTCATTATATATCAATTTATGTACGAAAAAGTGTCGATAAATCACTAAAATATACAAAAACGTATGTTTAGCAATATACTTAAATAAAGCAATTCATTTTAAAAATAACAACATTTATACATTGCAAATTGATAGATGCATTCGAAAGATATTACACTTTTTGTTCAACAAAGTAACGTGCTGGATGAAAAATATATGGGGGAAAAAATCACCTCAAAATAATGTGGCTTCTTTTCAATTTTTTTTTACTCCTCTTCTATGAAAGTTTTATCTCTTTTCCACATGTTGTTTTGTGTATTATCCTTTTATAAACAGGATTACACAAACAAATCAATATATGTTATCGTTTATTTTGACGGTAATTGTAAGGTTTAACCGAGGGATAGGCGAGACAGGTAATATTAAACTTCTTTGTTCGATTTTAGAGTCGTAAAATTTGTCGCCGGCACTTCTAATTTATTGATTTTGATTGTTACATCGAAAGCTAACTGATAATGTCATTCCCAAACAAATACCTTTTTTTGTTAAAAATTTATGGATAAAAACGTTCAAATTTTAGTACTGGCTCTTAAAAAAAATCTATTTCGCGTAACACCATGTCATCAATTTTCATAGTACAAATATGCAAGATACATCAAATAAAAGAAGAGAAAATTCTCTATTTAATAAAACTAACACCATTAGAAAATAATGAATAGTTGCGGAGATAATTGAGTTTAAAGAAAGATGATGATGATGAATGAGTGATATTGGGCCTCCCGGTTAGCGAGGGTTAATCTCATTGAGTCATGGGGTTATTTATTGTTCTTAAATTGAACAGATTATAATGTACACGCATTAGGGATAAAAAGTACTATCAAGTGCTTAACTGTGAAATATTTTGTTTATTAAGTAATTCTGCAGCTTTTTTAAATAAATTCAAAATAAAACAAATTTTTTCAGATTGTCTTGTTATTAATGTATTTTTCTTTTTGCGTTTGTAGGTTTTTGTCATACGTGTGTTGAGGCCCACATAATGTTGTTAACCATATTTGAAATATTTTTAGTTCAGTAAATTAAGTAAATTAATTCAGTAAACCATATTTAAAATATTTTTAGTTCAGTAAAGGAATCGCCAGCAATAAAGTAACTAGTGCTTTTTTTATTTTATTGTAAGAATAAAGCTTGTTAATATTTGACTTCACTCTAATTTTTGATAATACAAAACACAAGAGATGTGTTTATAATTACAAAAACTTTGTATTAAGTACATGATCATTGAGTCGTGCCTTGTAAAAGCAATGCCACCCAAATTTTAGTTAGGTTAAACATTTTAAATTCAGTAATCCATATGTCTGGCAATAACTATTATGATAACTTAATTTTGTTTTCAAGATTTATATGCTTTGATCTTTTTCATCAGGTTGTAGCAGTGATTGAAGGAAGCAAGATGTCGTCTGTTGATCTACTCTTATGTTGTTTATTCACAAACACTGTTGGTTTTTTGGTTTGTTGTTTTTATTTAGTTCTTAATTATGTTCGTTTTACATAAATTTTATACGCAAATCTTTTATACGATTTCATTTATCGGTAGTAATACATTTCTGTATAACTGTCAATTGAAAACTGATTTACTGACTCCCAAAATTCATTAACTGTCTAATCCAATAGAATTTTTGGTTGTTCTTCGTTGGTTTTTTTTTTACTTTGTTATTTTGTTGTGTTTTTCTTTCTTCAATATTTTAGACTTGCATAAATTGTTGCCAAAATATCTAAATGACAATACTCTATTAGTTCTCTTTTTAACGCTGCTTTAATTTCTAATTTATGAAATTTTATTTATGTGTTTTAGTGGATCTACCATCATTAGATAAGAAACCATTTAAACTTTGCGACGTATTGATAGATTTATCCGTAGCCATTTTATAACCTCAACGAGCTATTCACACATATCCGCGCACGTATGAATTAGATCCCATAACATAATGAATAATTCATGAAACAGTCAACAGATATCGTTTGTGGTATTACTAAATTATTATGGGATTCAGTATAAGTGTAGGAGTGTATTTACAGCGAAATAACGTCTTTGTTGTTGTCGTAAAGCTAGTATCATGTATTATTTACCATATTACGAGGGTTATCCAGAAAATAACCTCAGTTTTGAAATAAAAAGTAAACTAGTGAAGATAGAAAAACTTTATTATGTACATATTAAAACTACAGTTTTTCTCTATTTTTCGACATAGTCGCCAAAAAGATTCAAGCACTTGTCGTACCTTGGAACAGTCTTTGAAATACCCTCTGCATAAAAATCTGCCGCCTGTGAATGTAGCCAACCATTCACAGCATTTTGAAGCTCTTTGTCATTGGCGAACCGCTGAGATGCAAGCCACCGCTTCATGTTCGGGAACAGGTGAAAGTCACTTGGAGCCAAGTCCGGGCTGTATGGGGATGATCGAAAACGTCCCGTTTAAACTTGCCCAAAAGTTCATTTGTTCTTCAAGCTGTATGAGGGTGAGAAAACAAATAAACTTTTGGCCAAGTTTAAATGGGACATTTTCGATCATCCCCCATACAACCTGGACTTGGCTCCTAGTGACTTTCACCTGTTCCCAAACATGAAGCGATGGCTTGCATCTCAGCGGTTCGCCAATGACTAAGAGCTTCAAAACGCTGTGAATGGTTGGCTACATTCACAGGTGGCAGATTTTTATGCAGAGGGTATTTCAAAGACTGTTCCAAGGTACGACAAGTGCTTGAATCTGTTTGGCGACTATGTCGAATAATAGAGAAAAACTGTAGTTTTAATGTGTATATAATAAAGTTTTTATATCTTCACTCGTTTACTTTTTATTTCAAAACTGATGTTATTTTCTGGATAACCCTCGTATAAGTTTATGTAGACCTTGTTTCCAAATGGCTTGTTTAAATTTCGGTTTTAATGTTCTTATCACTTTTGTTATATTAATTTTTTGGCTACATTACGAATATGTTGTTAAATAGTTAAATTTTGATTAAATTGTGGTTTTAATCATTAAAAAATAAATGAAATTGATCTCGTTCATTAACATTGAAGGTAGGTTCCCACTGAAATAAAATGGAGAGAAAGTAAAGTTTTGTACTACTTAAATTCTTATACTTTTCTATCAATACTAAAGATATAAGAATTCATTTTATGAAATAAAAAAAATCTGTTGTTTTTAAAACTTTTTTGCCAAATTATTCAGCTCTGGTTATGTACAGACTAGCTTACAAAGGGTTACAATTTAAACCGCTTATAAAAATTTTTCCTGAATACGAGGTGTGTCTGGAAAGTAATATCCTTGGACATCCATATACTTTTTCCAGCGGTTCTGCCATGCACGGTACATGTCCTGGAAGGGTTCAACAGAGACCTTGGCAAGGGCCCTTGTCATGGCACCTTGGATGGCTTCAACCAATCCATATTGGATTCCTTTCAGAGTGGTCTTTCTCCTTTCTTCTGTTTACCCAGTTTCTGTTTTTATTTTTCATGGAAGCCCTTAAAGTCCCTGTAATTAATTATCTGAATTTGGTTCAGTTCATTAAGTTTTCTCGATTTATTCCAGTTTTCTCAATATCCTTTCTGACGTCTTTAACCCATTTATCTGACACCTTAGGTCTACTGTTTAGTGTCTTAAAATTTTAGTCTTCTTTTTCTAATCGTCTCCATTAATCATTCATTTTCTTTATATAGTTTTTCTTGACCTTGTAACGTAAATTGTCCATCTACTATCTTCGAACTCATCTTGCGCAGGATCTTTCTCTCAAGTTTCTCTGGTTCTCTTAAACCAGCCTTCCGTAAATTTGGCTTGTCTTGAGAATACTTTCTTTTTAAACAAGTGGTGAGTTCCTCGTAGTGCACTAGCTATATTTACTCGTCTATTGTTCTCTTCCTTTAATATTAACTTTAATAACAATACAAATTAACATTTTTAAAAAAGTCCATTGAGACTACGTACACTTTTTTAATGGAGTGAAAAATAAACAATTTTTATTTTATTTATTATAGAACCATGTAATATTCACCAAAAATATGAATATTTAAACGATTTTATAGAAATGACTACAGATACAACTTTTCAAAAGATTTTAATTATTTATATAAATTTTAATGTTTTATATTCTGTGATATTGGTGGGTCCACTGAAACTTGTTAGTAAATATATGCAAAAATAAGAAATTAAAGTAGCGTTAAGAAGAATAGAAATTGTTCGAGTGTTATTTAGATTGATTACAAGCTCCGGGATGCATTTTGAAGACTTCTATTGTTTATGACAGTATTGCTTAATAATGCTTAATTTCATTGGTTTAACATTTTATTTAGGTTCATTTATATTGATTTTTTTTGGAGTGTTTTTCTTTTTCGTTTTGATGACAGATTTACAGGTATTTTGTTTTCTTCTGATTGTCCATTCGTTGACATAACATGAAACTTTCAAATAAAACGTTGTTTTGTTTTGTCATTTCTTGAAATACTTGCAGAGTGTAATCCAAAATCACTAAAATTTATTTTGCTAATTGTCTTCTTTTAATTGTCCATTAAACACGCCATGTTTGTTGACATTCTCTCTATTTTTTTTGATAGTTCTTGTATCAATTTTCTTTCAAAATTCTCAGTTAATTCAAAGGATTTTCATTTTTTCGTGGTCATCTGTTAATAATTTATTCATTTTTTCGAATCTCACCCAAATGTAATCAATTCAGCGTGTGATGTTCCATCAGTTTTTTACACACGAATCTTAGCATGGTTTTTGTGTAATATTGCACTGTATTTTATCATCAAGAAGAAAAAAAAAGATGTCTTTTGAACCAGTCAGATGATAAGATGGTGTACCGTGATGGTGTCTCTGTACTACATTATACGTATTCAACAAGTCTGAACAAGTTTTTCATCAGTGTGATCTAGAAAAAAAAATGACTAAAATATTTAGTGAAATGTGTTGCATGTACAACTGATGAATTGAATTCATAAGCTAACCTTAAACAGTTATTACATAACTTTTATCTTAGATTCATGCAAATATTAAAATGCAAACATTACTCAGGTATTTTTACGCGACCACTTCAAATTCATTTTATTTTTTGTTACAAATCGTGGTAACAGCTGAGTCATTAGTGACTACTGTGGGTTATGCCAAGTCAGAGTTATCTCCTCTGAGAGTAATGAATTTCATTATATGGCCAGACCCTGTGGTGAATAAAGTGAAGGTGTCATTTTCAGGGTGTAAAGTAGATGCTTTTGAGAGGGCCTGGAATGCTGATAAGCATAGCCTACTTTTCTACTCGGTGAGGAAGGCAATTGGAAACCACCTGACTCCTTTACTTAATAAAGCCTCTAGAGGTTCAAACCAACCTTTTGGCTGATGACCTAAACAATGTGGGTTATGGAATTAGAACAGTAGGTTGTGGCTTCTAATAATATTACCAATTTTCAGGAGTCAACCCAAGACTTTCCACTCTGTAGGCTATCATGTTAACAACTGCCGCAGAGGCAGTCAATTTCTGAAGTTGGATCAACTATTTTAGTTATAGCAACTATTATGGGTTACAGTATATTGCTGGTGTTTTTAGTATGTAATAATTTTCAGTCCCTTGCCAGGAATTGAACCTGGGACATTCTGCTTAGCAATGCAGCATAGCCTAGTGCTCTTAACTACCGGGCCGTGGAGGCTGCTCAGTAATTTTTTTGTACATGTACTGTATATGTACTAATTTCTTCTACAAAAACAATTTTAAAAATTTGTATATTTTATTTTCTTCTTCCTGTCATGGATTGGGCCTTCCCACTTCTGTATCCATCTTTATCACAGCCTACCCACATCTCTTTGTCCATTCGGAATGAAGTTCTATGCTCATTTCGACAATCAATCCTCATTCATTCATATTAAATGCTTCTATAATTGTTCAATATTTTGCAAAATATTTTTAAATATTTAAGTGATGACACTTAAAATGAAATAAAACCTGCAGCAATACAAGTAAATAAATAATTTTTACTTTCTCTTGCCCTATATTATTATATAGGGAATTGTTTTCACTAGATTGTCAAGTTTTCACTAGAAGTACGTGTTTTCAGGTCCCCTGTACGTGTTTTTAGCGATTGGTCTATGTGTCTGTATGTGAACAAAATATTTCAAGAACGGAACCTTCGTCTCCGAAAATCAGCTGTTATACAGCTGTGAACAGAACCTTCGTCTCCGAAAATCAGCTGTTATACAGCTGATTTTGGCGACGACTTTACCTGTAGACCAACCCGGTGGGTCATTGACAAATTAGTCGTAATAAATTAATTTACAAAAATGAATTGATACAGTTTTGTATCAAAAATCAGTTTTACATGCTTCACTTATATAGATCAGATCATTTGACTACAGGTAAAAGGTATCAAGTATTTTAGTTATATATACATAAATATATTTATTTATTATTAAGTTTATTAGAAATAAGTTTAAAGTATTAATTATTTCATTAAGTATTTGTTTAATTTACTTTATTATTTTGTTATGAACTGCTTTTTGGAATGATATTAATTTCTAATTGACTTCCAATTTTTAATTCCCCCTTTTTCATTATATTTTGAATTTTTACGAGAAATAATTTTTTTACATATTTTGTTAATTAAAAGAATTAAATGTTCCCAATAATATAAAGGTTTAATTTTTTTATGTTATTTCTAAATCATAATCTGGTTCATTTTTCTGTTTGTAAACATTGCGTTTAAAAGTTATGTGTGAATGTGAACCTAAACGCAAATGACAAAAAAAATATAAATTAATCTGAATAGCGATTAACTACTAGTTTTTACTAATCTTATTCTTGTGTTGTAATTTTTGTTGTATTTTTGTACTAACATGTTTCAGTGGATCCACCACCATTAGAATAATATAAACCATTAAAATTAAATTAAATTATTATTTAAATTCTTCTACAGTTCAGCCGTTCTTAGTTTGCTCCTACTGTCAACAAACAAAAGCCACCTACTACAGGGTGCACGCTAGAGTCTGCAACTTTACGGATGTCGTATTCCTATTAAGTTAACTACTTTTTAAATTATAAGTACTTAAAGTACTAAAAACATCAATCATGATATGATGTAGGCCTAACAATTTCATTTAAAATACTTTTAAAAGTATTTTGTATTTAAATACTTTTGAAAGTATTTTGTTGTTACTTTTTAATCAGCGTGTACACACGCGATTTTGATATAATGCGCATGTTCAGTGACGTCATTATTTGTTTACATAAGAAGCAAACTAAGAGAGGCTGGACTTTAGAAAATTTCTTCGTAAAGTTTCTCTTCTATGAGAGGTCAGAAATCGGCATCATGCGAACCTTATTAGATGCTGCATGGAATAGTTCGTATTACTTTCGCCAAACCTTATTTCTAAGGTATTTCTACTAGAAAATTTTTATAATTTGTTTCAATTTTAATGGTTTTTAATTTTTGATAGTGATGAATCCACCAGACAAAGTTAATATAAATAAATAAGAAAAAATTTAAACAGAATTAAAGAGGACAGTTGGTGAAAATTAATAGTAGTTTTTCATGATTTAGATTGATTACTTTAATAGCATTCATTTTAAGGATTTATTCTACAAATGAATGTTTTTATTTGTAAGATTGGATAATACAGGATATTAAATTGTGTCCCATTGCTCAGTTTTTGTAGCAGTATTAATTTTTAAGCAAAATCAACTATTTAAATTTACTAATATCTACTGATTATCAGAAATCTTGATCAAATAACAGATAAATCAGATTAACTTCACTGATTTGTTTTTAAATTAAAATATATTTACCTTAGTTTTTAATGGCATTTGTCCCAAGTATCTCTAAAAAACAGTTCAATGTTTATTTTAATTAATTATACTGTTATTTAAGATTACTCATTAGCTTGAAATATAGTGCTGAAATTTATTTTGTTTTTAGAACTAATTAATGTAATATTTTTAAATTTCATTTTTAAAACGAAAAACTATTTATTGTTTTATCCATTCCATTTTTTTTAGTATGTAATAAAAAAAAATTTAAGTATTTTTCTTTTAAAAATACTAAATTTAGAAATAGTATTACAACCAATAATAATAACGATTTAGTATTTATTTTTTTTATTTTGCTATCTTAAATACTAAAACATTTTTATTTAATTCTGCTCAGGATGATTTAAATGAAAAATTATTATATATAAAATTTTATTTATTTAACTTCACAGCACTGTATTAACAGCTAATGGAAAATAATCAGAAATTTATCATTTTTACAAAATATTTTCTGTTGGATACTAGACGATTAAAGAAAGGAGGAAATAAATTTGTTAATATGGTAATTATTTTGATCATAAATTCTACTCAAATGATGATATATTTCTGATTAATTGTTATCAATTTAAAATTTTATGAATTTATAAGTAACAGCATTTTGTTGTATACAAATTAAATTACAAAAATACTTATCAATCTGTGTAAAAAAATAATCAATTTCCAGTACTCTTGGATTTTATTGTCCGTTTGACTGGTAATTTAATAATATTGTTATTCTAGAATTCAACTGGTAATCAAATCTGGACTTACTGCGTAGCTGTAAAGTAGAATACTCTATGGCCTGATCCATCAAGGCAATCTGTTATAAAAATTATACTGTTTTTGTAAACTTTAGACATTTCTGGAGGATCTTTTTATAGCTCACACTCTCGGCATTCTTTCATCGTAGACTTTTCTCCTCACTCCATCTAGTGTTATGCGTTTGTTCCTCATGGAAGCCCTTAATCTTAGTCTGAATTTGGCTCGGTCATTTAAACCACTTATCAAACACCTTAAGTCTATTGTTTTTGCCGGCCGTATTGGCGTAGTTGGTAACATGCTCGCCTCTCATCATGCGGTCTTGGGTTCGAATCCCATTCAGGCACGGCATATTTTCATATGTTACAAAAAAAATAATTTCATCCTTCACTGTCTGAATTAGCAATAATTACAAAACAGTCAGACGTTAAACCAAAAAAAAAAAGATATTTAAAAAAAATTCTTAAAATCGTTCATTCTATTCTGGTGTTAGTAGAGTTTTAGTCTTAGTTTTCTAAGTGTTTCCAGTAAATTAATGTGTTTTGAAGAATTATTTTATCATTTTCATTTGTGCTCGTTTCAGTCTTCAAGAAAAAAATAAATTGTTTACTTAAAAAATTAGTATCCATTTTAAATTCCTTCCTATAAGTAAATTTTTAATATTTTCTACATTAGAACTTGGGAACTACCCTTGTTTTAGCACAGTATTTGGAAAATGCTCCTAACATGGCTGAATTTAAGATCTTCTTCAGGCTAAATATTTGCAGTTCTTGTTTTATAACAGCTCTTCTTATTTTGTTGTCAAGAGTGCAGCCTTTCACTGCCCGAAGAAATTTCATTTCTGCAGCTCTGACTTGGCTTCATTCTCTCTTTAAAAGCACCCATACCTCCTCACTGCCATACATTATAACTGGCACCAATCAAATGAATTCAAACAATAAATTTCACCAACCTTTCTTTTTAACTGCGTCAACTTTTATTTTCTCTTACACGTGTTTCGGTGGATCCACCATCATCAGAGTAAATAACATATAATTGAAACTAAAAACTTTATTTATTACAAATCTACAGAAGATGATACATCTTCAGTCATTTATATAAAATTAATAATTTTACTATAGTTTAGTAGAACTTTAGTTCCTTACTTGTTGCTCTTATTTTTGGAATAACTCTCTATTACCCTGGTAACCTAATCTATTGCCTTTTGGACCTAAAACTCCTTATTTTCATAAGTTCTACTAAATTTCTCTTTTTACCTGAAAATATTGACAGGAAACATAAAATAAACCACATTATATTTTCAGTATTTTTTAGATATGATAATAAAACCTTTTAAATTTGTATCTTTAATTTCACTAAAATGTTTTACTCCAGATTATAGTCCCTCTTTTTTGCTTTGTCACATTGCTACTTTGAATCCTAAATCTATTATATTAGCTTCTAAAGGTAAAATGATTAATTAATTCACTTATATCTCAAGAAGTACCCAAACTTTTATTTTTCGTTTTCTGTAATTTTTTTGTTAAATTACCCCTTTTCTTTGTCGATTTTTTACATTTTTGTCCCAGTACAGTGTGAAAGTAAGTAAATACTTAATTTAAAATTAAGTAATTTTAATATTTTCTTAATTATTTATTTTTGGATTCTATACAGTATTAAGCACAGAAATTATATGTATTATAATTGTACGTGTTATAAGTCATTAAATTGAATTTTATTTATAAACGACAGAGCCTATTTGAAATACATCAGATCCATTTTGTGAATGGAATGACCCGGCAATTTTTGAAAAATTAAGGAAGCCCTGTTGCGAAAAATGAATGAGATGCTTTCTTGTCAATGATTGGCCATAACCTAAATAATAACCCTGTTATTATTTTTCATCTAATCCTATCCAAGACCGGGAAAAAGGTTAAAATTTTATTTTCATATAACACGCTTTTCTTGGGTTCTGATCCACCGAACCCCTGTAGTGTGCTCGAACCAAACACAGCACGAAGCACAACGTGCGGCGTGTGTTATATTTATAAAATCCAAATATCAGCTCCCCCAAACCCATCTAATTTCTTTGTTCTTCTAAATTTCCTCAGTTTTTATTTTATCATATACAATAATTAACCCACACAACCATATTTTTTATGATTATAACTGAAAGTTCATTTCTCACTACGTCAATGGCCGGCCCATTGACGTAGTGGTTACCTCAATTTGCTTCTATGTCGGGGTCCTGGGTTCAATTCCCAGTCAGGTCTGCCATTTTTTCATCTCTCATTTTCATATATTCTCCATACTCTGCATAAATTGCAAAACAGTCAAGACTTAAAGAAAAATCTTAATCTACAATATTTACTTTTTTGTATAAACAAATATAATCAATTTTTTATCTAAGTTCTTAACTGTCAAATTTACTGATGATTTTGAGACTATGATATTTTATAAATGTTTTTGGTTTGTAAACTTTCTGTTAAAAAAAATATTTAATCCGTATATTATTTAATATTTAAAGTGTAACTAATGAACACTAAATGCTGTTACTTTTCTTTCAAATTTTTTTGTTTTTTTTTATTGTTTCTATCTAACCTTACGAGCCTGTTTCAGCAAATGTTGGAAGACAGACCGTTGCTCAATTCAATTTCCATTACATTTATGTTTTACGATTAATATTGTTTATTTGTTTTTTTTATTATTATTTGAATAGTTTATCTGATCTCTGTATTTTCATTCATTGCTTTAGGTTACACAATCGATACTTCTATTGCCATAAGGAGACAAGTGTAATTCAGTGGGAGTATCCTGTAACCGGTGTTCAAACTGAGAATAATGATGATGAAGAGGGTGAAGCTATGGAATTGTGTACGACTCCACCGCCTCCTTCATCTACATCTTCCATATTACATTCGCCTCCAAATGCTGACTCAGATGTACAGCAGTCACCGCCACCTCCTCCTGTTATTTCTGAAAATATTTCCACGAATAAAAAGAAAACAGATCTTTTATATGGTGAGCTACTTATTTTTACTTTCTCTTGCCTATATAAATATATACGAAGGAAAGTATTGTTTTCATGTAAATTTTTCGAAATCGAGTTTTCACCGGATCTACACATTTTCAGACCCCCTTAATCCAAAAAACATGTTTTTAGCGATTGGTCTGTGTGTGTATACAAAATATCTCAAGAACGGAACATTGTATGAACTTGAAACTTGAAACTTCAGTTACATACCCTTACCGGACCCGACACGAACATTTTCATCGAAATCGGTCAACCAGAAGTAGTAGTTTATTTGTGTAATTTATCACTTTTTTGCGATTTTCTCAATAACTGGTCCTACGATTTTTTTAAAAATCGCCTGGTTTACTCAATTTTTTATTCTCTACAAGATAGGGTAGGCACCATGTTTGCTGAAATTCTTGGTGAGGGTGTTTTCACATAAAAAAACTGTTTTTTTTTAAGATTGCAGCTTTAATATGCATTTTAGCGCACAAAATTGTGTAATAAAAAATTTAGAGAATTTAAAATCCTACAACTTTTATTTCAAACATTTTTTTGTATAATGCTTAGTTAAGCAGTAATTAGCAATTTTCTGTTTTTTTCTCACGAAAACGTGTGAAAAATAGATTTTTTTAAGATTTCAGCCTTAGTATGCATTTCACTGCAAAAGTGTATATAATAAAATTTATAGGAAATTAAAAGATCTACAATTTTTAATAACAGAATTTTTCTCTACAGAGCCTAGCTTAGCGTGAAAAAGTGATTTTCCGTATTTTTAAGCCAAACTGAGATTGATTTTCATTTAGCGTTATTCACTCACGATTAAATTTAGGTTATGTTTTTTGAGGTTAGTTTTTTGTTTATTTCTAACGTTTTATTATTAATGTTAGGTTTATTGTTAATTATTTGAATTGGTAAGAGAAAGTTGTGTGAGTGTTTCACACCAGATTATTTCAATCAGGTGAAAGTCATCTATTGTGTATTTGGTGGTTTTTATGTTATTTCATTCCAACCCACCGGGTTGGTCTAGAGATAAAGTAGTCGCCAAATCAGCTGTTTAACAGCTGATTTTCGGAGACGAAGGTTCCTGGTTCAAATCCTAGTAAAGGTAGTTACTTTTATACGGATTTGAATGCTAGACAGTGGTTACCGGTGTACTTTGATGGTTGGGGTTCAATTAACCATACTCTCTCAGGAATGGTCGACCTGAGTCTGTACAAGACTACACGTCATACACATCATCCTCATCTCATTGGGCCATGGGGTTGCTTATTGTTCTGAATTGAACAGATTGCAACGTACACAAACTAGGAATTACAAAAAAATCATTCTAAGTAATATACAGGAAAATGTTTTAACCGAATTATTAAAAAATCTATTGTTTTTTTTTCGTTTTGCAGCTTCAAAACAAGAAGTAAGTGTTCCATCTCCACCTCCACCTCCCAAAATTAAAGAAGAGCCTCCGTTACCACCGTTGCCTTCTGAACCTCCAAGTAGCCCTCCCCCACTGCCACCACCTCCTCCTTCTATTACTACATCAGCGCCTAGTGAAATGCCAGTACATCCGTTGGCACTTGGTGAACCATTACCTCCGGGAGTTGATCTGCCTGATAGATCATATTATTTAGCTCAACCCCCTCCTCCACCTCCTCCGTCGATTCCACCACCGCCTCCACCAGAATCACCACCACCCCCACCGCCACCTTTGCCAGTAAATTCCCCCTCACCACCTCCTGTGCCTCCACCAGTGGAATCGTCAATGTACACCAGTGCTCCAGTCAGTCATTATCCAGTGACGCATCCTATTTATCATCATGTCACGGTAAGTAATTTTAAGATTTATTTTTATCAAATGTTTTTCAATAAAAGATAACTTTGTCACTGTTGTTTAGAACAACAGCAGAAAGGCTATTTTAACCCTTCGAGTTCCGTGCCTTGTAGTGGAGAACTTGTGAAAAATGCCAGGCAGCCAAAAAAAATTATTCCATCAGAACTACTGTTGTTAGCTTAGTTCTTTTACCGAAATTTTCAGAACTCCTTGCTCTATAATTAGCACTGTTTTTCAAAATTTATTTTAATTTACTAAAATATCTTAATTTATTATGTTCTAAACTAAACAAATTTTTACTATAGCGAGTTATTACATTTTATAGACAATTTTGTTCTGATTAGATTGATATATAAGACAACACTATTTAAAATCACTAACATAACCAAAAATAACATCGTCACTGCACTCGCACGACACCATTTGACGCTCGTGTTTACAAAGACTTCACCAATTTAAACTCTTTGTAAAAAAGATATAATTAAATAACAGCAAAATCTACCGACATGAAATGAACGTTCATAATTTAGAGTATTATTAAAACCAAAATTCAATGTGGCTGCCTCCGTAGCGTAGTGGTAGCACGGTAGTCTACCACGTGGAGGTCCCGGGTTCGATTCCCATTTAGGGTCTGGAAATTTTCACAAGGTATAACCCGCTGCTACATATCCCAACGTAGTCGCTAATGGCTGAGCTGTAAAATCTACCGGTGTTTAGGAAAGTTATAGTCATTTACGCAAAAGTTTACCAATATCCAAAGCAACCGGATCTGGGACTTTTCAGAAGAACCTCATATCCAACAACTTCGGATCCTGGCGCTCAGAGGGTTAAAACCCTCAACATTTTACTTAGTAATATGAGAAGTGATGTGATATTTATCTATCCCTTCTCCACTGGTTTAAAAAGTATGCTACCTACCATTTAGTGATGGAGCAAGTCGCAGGAATTTGTTTTTTATTTAAAGTCGCATCAAGTGGTTGGTTATTAGCGACTACAGCGGATTATGTTACTGTAACTGTGGGTTTTGACTTGTGAAAATTTCCAGACCCTGGCCGGAAATTGAACCCAGGACCTCCGCATGTTAGGCTAACACACTAACCACTATGCTATGAAGGTGGCTGAAATTCATAATATTATATAATAGATAATATTTTCCCATAACTGGCAGGTGGAGTGTTAAATTATTTACTCTATTTTTTTATTTTTTCCATGGCTACAAAAAATAGTTCTGTTTTTATCACATGCTCAGCTAATTATATGACTGAAGCATTTAAGAACAAAGAAGGTACAGTTGTAAAAGCACTTTTCAGAATTATCTCCTCTGAAAGTAATGAATTTCATTGTACAGCCAGACCATGCGGTGAATGAAGTGAAAATGTCATTAGCAGGGTAGAAAGTGGATGCTTTTCAGAGGACTGTTATGCTGATAAGGATACTTTTCCACTCGGTGAGGATTACCACGGTGCAGTGGTAATCCACCTCACTCCTAGTTTTCCCTAAAAAAGTCTAGAGGTTCAAACCAGCATTTTGGCTGATGACTTAAATAACAACATAGATAATACAAAGTGGCGCAAAAATAACACATGGATTTGATGTGTGTATTAGTATGGGAAGAGAAATATCAGCGACTACCATCTGTGAGTAAGACACAATATCCAGTTTGTCTAGACTCAATAATAATGATAATGATTCATTTATAGTCGTGGATAACTGCGGAACGTGATAGATCTAAGATACAGGCGGCTGAGATGAGATTCCTTCGCAGAATAAAGGGATGCACTCGAAGAGATTGTATCAGAAGTGAAGACATCCGAAACTAACTAAATGTCTTCAACATCCTAGAAAGGGCTGAGGAATACAAGGAGGAATCATCTTGGCAGGATGGATCAGAGGAGGATTCCCAAGACGATAATGTCTTACGTGCCAGAAGGTAGAAGGGATGTGGGTCGGCCAAGGAAAAGATGGAATTAAGATTTTTGTGAAACCGGAACAGGCTTTAAGCCTAATCCTTGTTGGAAAGAAGAAGAAGAAGAAGAAGATTCATTTATTACTGTTCATTGACTTTTCTGCCAACAGTTCAATGTTGTGCGTGATAAAATTATCCTTGATCGCAATTCAATACGTTGATGGGTTACATAATTTTGAATAACTTGATATTGTACTACTTTTACGCCGGTCCGTAGTTCATATTTTGCCCACTGTTGGCGCTGTTGTTAGTAGATAGCGCAGCGATCACACCTCTCGCAGTGCATGAGCCAAGTGGCAAGGCGTATCTACGCACTGGCAGATGCGATAGTTGAGGTGGTGACCAGGCAATATCGATTCTAACATTATCGAAGGTCGATACGGAAGAATTGCAGCTCAACTTTGGGTCTATTCTTTCTGCTACTACACCTCCCTTCCCTACCTCTCGCTTCACTGGCGACTGCTCCTCTTCGGAGGCAGCAGTAAAAGGTGCTCGCTGCGTCGGTGACTGCTCCTATTTGATTAGGCAGCGGTACAGACGACCCCGCTTCGCTTCACTGGCGACTGCTCCTCTTCAGAGGCAGCGGTGAAAGGTGTTCGCTGCATCGGCGACTGCTCCGAATCATTTAGGCAGCGGTAAAGATGACCTCCCCTTCGCTTGCCAGTGGCTGCTCCTCTTTGAGGTAGCGGCGAAGGCTTCCCCAAGCATCTGTTTAACTTTTGAACTATGCCGCCGGATGCCAGGCCAGGCCTACGGTTGAGCTCTACAGATTGCGCTACTACAAGCCGGTAGCGACAAACTGAAAACATAAAAAAACCTCTGAGTTGGGCTATTTATACTATAATAACTGTGAACTCAGAGCACTTTGTCGGCATGCTGCTCAAATTTTATCTTTCTAATTATGAAAATATGTTTCAAACAAGAGAGGAGCCACAGCACACAGTCCAAGGAATTTGATGCGTGTTGTTAAACAAAATATTTCCCTAGCTCATTTCAGCGTTATCACCTGGCTCCCACAATGAATTGATCTTGATCTGTCTTTGAAATTTATTTTTCTTTGGCTAGTCTAAATGGAAAGTGTATGCTTAACGCTCGTTCATAAACAAGCTGAAGAAAGCCAATCGTGAAGAAATAGCTGCCATCTCAGAAGAAACTTAAGTTAAAATGGTAGCAAACTTTGATGTGCATACATGAAGAAGGACATCATCTTTATAAAGTTGTTTTCTGTTCTTGGTCCATTATAAACTGAAAAAAATCATGAATATTCATCAATATTGAATGTATTTCAAATTTTGATGATACAAATAAAAAATTTACGTCAATAATCTTAAAATATGTTGCTTATTAAAGACAATGCATCCTTTTTGCACCATCATGTATAACAGATATACTCGTATATTGCATATTACAAACAAAACAATTTTATATATTTTGAACGCTAATATTGTATAACTAAGTAATGTTCAAAAATACAAAAATATTTTTAGAATTTAAACGGAATTGTTATCTTAGAAGTAATATTTTGTTCTTATAACATTTTGTAAACATATTTATTTTGTTTTAATACTGTAGTGAACTTGTTTTGAAGTAATATTTATTAAAATTTAAAAAGTTAAAGCAAGATCGCTGAAAATTCATTTTTCCTAATATAAATTTTTTGAGGAACTTTGGAGGTATCAAGCTGAAATTTTTGGAGCATAATATTTTCATCCATTCTAAATTACTGCTGTCAAATTATTTTAAAATTTTACAAAATAAACTTGGTTTTTTCTAAACATTGATGAAATTGAGAAATTTGTTCAAAGTTTTTTTATCAAAACAACTTGATCACATTTTAACTTGTGTCTAGGTACTGGTTAACAGGTCCCCTTAACTTTTTATTAGATGTATTTACAATTTAGTGTTCACAGAGAAACAAAATGTTCAGATATTTGTGGTATCTTTAAATTTACAAAATTAGAGTATTGTCTTATCCAGTGAAGACAAACTTTTTTTTTATTTGTCATCAGAAACTGTACAGTATTGAGAACTACCCAATTTGATTGCTGTTTTTTTCTGTATTTTTGATGTGGATTAGGCATGAATTTGAACAGGGACCCCCAGTAGTGTTTGTTCATGGATGGCTATCAGCTGATCACTTGCCCAAATGGTGTTACTTAACAGATAATAGTGACTTTCTGTAGATGGGAGCTCACTTGATTGCTAGCGTAAGGAATTCGGTTGGAGAGGATTATTTGTACAATTCCCCTCCTCCTATAACCTAGTAGTAATAGTAGTAATAATACCATTAGTACGTGCTGTTCTAAAAATATTTGTCACAAACCATTTCGAATAACTACTGTAGTACCAAAATATTTTATTAGATTTTAAACTAATAATATTTTTAAATATTTTATTAAGGGGGTAGTCGACCCAGAAAATTAAAATCAAAACTTCTGGCTATAATTTATCATTATTTATTTTAAATGAAAGAGTAATTTACTAGTAACGATCTACCATTTGAACCAAGCCAAAAAATTAATTACAGCTCCTAATATAAGTGAGGTTGGAAAAGCGGGCTTTTATGGGGCATCAAATATCTCAGGAACCATAAAAGATATCAACATGATTCTTATGCTTAAAAATACAGAAAATTGCTGTCTATTATCTGTTGTATGTGTTTGTATGTATATTTTCTTACAAGAAATTTATTGAAGAAAAACCATATTTTCAAAAACATTTATTTTATGTATTCACCAATTATTTTTTAACTAAATCCCTATTAAGGTTTTTGTAAAATCATTCCACACATAATAGAGCAAGAAATTATGAACATTTGAAAAAAAAACATCATCCAAATATCTCCAATACAAACCAAAATAATTTAATTCAGCAAAAATTACATTTCCGGAAAACTTAAAGTTGAAGGAATAATTTCACTCGCCTAGTGAGCTTCATTTTAAACAGATGTTTTTATAACTTTTTGTCAACGTACAAAACAAAGTAAACAAAAGTTGTGCTTCAGAAAATTTTAAACTTCAAATAAATGCAAAAAACAATCAAAATTTAAAAAAAAATCATCTTTTTAAGTTGACTACCCCCTTAATATACTAAAAGTTTATTATAATACCCTAATAAAGTAAAAGAACGTGTTTTAGTTTTTATTATTTTACTACAGAGTGTTATATTTTATATCAGTTTGTTTATAAATAGGCCGTGTATAACAATATTAGATTACATAATCCATCCAATGGTAAACTCGCGAATGTGCAAATTCTCAGTTTTACAGGAGAACAAAAAAGAAATTCAATGCTTTCTTCTTTAACACACTTCGTGTATTTTCGTAACTTTACAAAGGCTGTATCTCCCTAACCGAACAAGGTACAAATTCGTGAGTTTACTACAACATGCGTTGGGTTGTATACATCAGCATGCACTAACAAACTCATATTCGTAAAATTTGCACATTCGCAAGTTTACCATTGGAGGGACGATATAATAACTAGGTTTATAACTTCACGAGCGTATTAACACCACTACAGTGAGTGGTCTCACATTAACAACTGACAATATGAAGGGAAAATATTTTAAGAATGTATAGTACACATGTCGCCATATGGATTTAAAGCAACCGTTGCTGTGACAACGTCATGTCTTACTGTCGCCAGTCCCCCTTGCTCTTCATCCCGCACTAGCAAACAAGTCAGCTCCCAACTTTACCAGCTGACTGATTGGGCTGCTCAAAGGCCGAGAGGAATGTACAGTATTCAGATGAACTAATGTCCCCTAGCTGTGGGAGTGAGAGAATGCATAACGCTCTCACTCGCACAAGCCATACGCGCCGTTCCAATAACATTGTCTTTAATTTTACTCATTGTTGTGAGCAAGCGTTTATTCATGCAGTAAACTAACAAGCAAGACAACGACTGTAGTATGTTTTCAGATTTGGATTATTACGGTAAAGACCTTTGAGCACATGCGTAGTTATGCCACATATCTCCCTTTCACTCGCTCGGTTATGGGACATTAGTTCGTCTGATAGCTATATGTGTTATTTAGTTCTGATGTACATGATACGTAAAAAGTAAAAAGTACGTGTTAATTTGTAAGATTTCTGTTTCTGTTTTAGGCACCTCCAACAGTAGATGTGGCATACACTCACCCATATGTTGCACCTAGACCACCTGCCGAAACAAATCTGTCATTAGAGCTAGATTCATTCTATTCAGATATCGCAGCTCTAGAACCTGCTCCACCACCACCCCCTCCATCAACTGTTGAAGCTCCACCTTTACCTACTGCACCACCTCCTCCTCCGGATTCAGCACCACCGCCTCCACCTCCTGTTCAGACAGAAGAGACCGCATCTAGTGAAAATTCTGCTCCAGTTACTAAAAAGAAAAAGAAGGTAAATATATAAATTTTATCTGGTAGTGAGTTGTAAAATATAAACGTATTGATTTGCCTCGTTTATTTTATTTTCTGTCTTCTGAAGTTCATACTTACACTGTAATTAAAACCCTCCTTGTCTGAAAATATGGGGGCAAACTTGATAGTGGATATGTGAAATTCTAGATAACACATGGAGGTATATTTTTAGGATATCAAGGTTGTACAGAAGAATTGAAGGGGTCGACAGAAAAAAGTGCTAACCCACAAAATTTCCAGCATGATTTTTTAAAAATATTCTGTAAAAATAAAATGTTTGGAACGTTTTAAACAGCGTGCTATATTTACTATCTTAAGAACCTAGATTAACAGAAAATAACAAATGTTTAACAAAACTTCCAAAACATGATTTGTAGATTTCAGTAAACTTTTAAAATGACATTGCGTAAAATTATGTTGATGTGGGTTAGCACTGTCTTCTCCCGGCCCCTTCAATTACATTATTTTTAACAGTTGTGTATGCAAATTTTTTAAAAATCTAATATTTTTCCCGAAATTATATGCATATACAGTAAACTCATGACATAATAAACAAGGTGTCCAGAACAGATCAGACCAAATTGGCAACTGGCTGCGCCAGTCGACCAGTTTTACCAGGCTGGGTTTTTTTTTTTTAACTTCAGACTGTTCTGCAATTACTGCTAATGCAGACTGTGATGAAATTTTCTGCTAATGATATTTTTGTAACATGTGAAAATATGCCAAGCCTGATTGGGTTCGAACCAAAGACTGCATGATGAGAGGCGAGCACGTTACCAACTACGCCAATGCGAGCTGGCGATGGGATGGATAGTTGCGTCGAAATAAAATCATGCGCATTACTTTCATAATGGACTCTGTATCTCTTAAATTTCTTTTTGGTTGCTCGTAGGTTTTAAAAAATCTTGTAAAACTATCATTTCGGTAGTACCACTATCTTCAGAGTATTTTAAAAATTAAATTAAAATTCAGAATGGAACAACCATTCTGAACAACCTTCTCTTCCCCTCAATGGAGGACTTTTTATACAATACCTCTAAACGGCTGCACGACGCTGGGAAAACTTACGGACCCCAGATCATTCAGGACTTGTACAGGCACCCACATCCACCTGAAGACTTTAGGCCATTACCATTCCACGACTTTGTCTAAATTCCAGTGTAAACTAACTGACAAAATTAGAGTTACCACATTTTTATTCCCCCCCACATTCTTTTTTTGTTCCCATTCCTCCTCATCCACTTGTATGTCTCTCACCCTCCAGTTGGTAGTTCTGATCCCTTGTTCCTATGCATAATCACTCCACTACGGTGAAAAGAGCCGCCATTTAAACTTGTAAACTGATTAGAAATTACAAGGCCGGTGATTATGCCATATTGTCCCCTTTCTGTTTCCCCTAAATTAATAACCCCTACTAAAAAATAAATTAAATAAATTAATATAAATTAATAACTCCTACCCCTCTTCATTAAAATTACAAAATTTCTCCACGATAAGTACGCAAGATGCCTTCGCCTCCCCGTGTCAACAGAATTCCCGCATTAAAATGAAAAGGCCACTGAATAAAAAGAAAAATACAAAAGAGCCGCTCCTAATTCCACTTGTCCCTTAATATAAATTGTTACAACTTACCAATAACTTCTTAAATTTCTTAAATTACCTCCAATAAAGTCCCACTTTCAATCCCCCAAGAAACAGAATCCAATTTCCCAACTTAATTCTATAAAATTCCCCTGAATTCCACGAGGTTGCAATTACTCTGTGAAATTGTTCCCTGAACGACCAGGTGTTCCTTAACACAATGTCGCCATCATAGGGCTTCTTAGCCCTCTCAACCTGGATTCTGGATTCTCCATTCTGAATTTTATTTAATTTTTGAAATACTCTGAAGAAGGCAGTACCACTGAAATAATCTTAAGTTTTTTTAAAACGAGAGTCCAACCCAATTAAGTAACTAATTTACTAATAGTTTTGTCTTATTTCTGGATTTTTTACAGACGAAATTAGGTCCTGGATTAAGTTTAAAAATGAAAGGTGTCTCATCATTAGTTGCAAAATGGCAACAAGTTCAAGAAGATGTTCGCCGAGATATGAATTCGGAATCGGAGAAAACCATTCATAGATAATAAATAAATGAATTTTTAAAAGTTATTTAGTGTATAATTTTTTTGTATATATGGACATAACCTATTTTGTAAAATGAATACTATATAATAATAAAATTTCAGAAAAATTGACAAAATATAATTTTATTTTTTAATAATTGATTTATTTATTTAAAATATTATATGTTAATATTTAATAAAAAGGATTTATATAGTATTAAAAACCAATTTGTTTAATCAGTTTATTAAATTAATGTAAATATAGGTAGAATAATTTTGGGTGAAATAATGAACATCTGTATTTAAGTTTATTTTGCAACTGTTTTTATCATCTCATAAAATTAAATATTTTTTAATTTTTGTATTAATAGGCTGTGGTTTAAAAAATCAACAATAAAATTCCTTTTCATGAGACGTCAGATCTCATGGCTGTTAGTGATTTCTTAACTTCCGGTCAAAACCGGAACTTCAAACCCAATCCTGGCCCAATAAATTTTTGTGTAGATTACGAATCTGAAAACCGTTTCTTGGTGTCTCTTATAGTTTCTGACTTTGATTTTTTTGACTTCCGGTTTTGGGCCACTTCTGGTCGAAACCAGAACTTCAAACCCAATTTAAGCCCACTAACTTTTTCATAGATTATGAATCTGAAAACTGTTGGTTGCTATCTTGTAGTTTCTGACATCTGGGTGTGACGGATAAACAAAAAAAACCTATGAGAATTTTAAAAATTGCCATCAATTACGTAATCTTAGAAATGTATGAGGTGTGGCTGTTAAATAACGAGTCTGACTTTGTAAAAAATTTTATTTTTATTTTATACATAATCACTTATTGTCACCTTCAATATACACTCCTTCTCTATCCCTGCAACGCTCCATGTGAATTTTCCATTGTTGGAAACAGTGCTGGAAGTCATCTTCTATTAGCTCCTCTTCTATTAGCTTCAGTACACGTGCTGCTTTCTCTTTTACAGCTTCCACAGACTCAAATCTTGTCCCTTTTAGTGCAGATTTCACCTTAGGGAACAATGAGAAGTCACATGGTGTAAGATCTGGTGAATAAGGTGGGTGTTCTAACTCTGAGCTGCTGTACTTGGCTAGGAACCTCTTGACAGATAACGCGGAATGAGCTGGCGCATTGTCTTGGTGGAGAACCCATGATTTGTCCTTTCACATCGGGGCGTTTTTTCCTTACTCTTTGATGTAGTTTAGAAATTACCTCAAGGTAGTAATATTGATTAATTGTTTGACCTTCAGGAACCCAGTGAAGGTGGCGCAATCCCATGGATATAAAAAAAAACAATCGTCATTGCTTTAAATTTTGACTTGCTTTTTTGGCTCACCAAGTTCAGCTCTTCCAGTGCTTGGATAGGCGCTTTGTTTCTGGATTATAAGTAAAAAACCACGTTTCATCACATGTTATTATAGTTTCCAAAAAATTTGGGTCATTTTCAATCGTGTACAAAGTGTCAGTACAAAAATTTTTGTGGGCTTCATTTCAAACATTTTTAAACGGCACGTGTCCTGAAGGAGCTGACAGAAGATGACTTCCAGCACTGTTTCAAAAAATGGAAAATTCGCATGGAGCGTTGTAGGGATAGAGATGGAGTGTTTATTGAAGGTGACAATAAGTGTTTATACATCAAATAAAAATAAAATTTTTTACAATGTCAGTCTCGTTATTTAATAGCTAACTTCGTATTAGTTATATTTTCAGCATCTTGTTATAAAGTTGTAATTTTTTTAAATTCCAATTTATAGTTACAGGTAAACCATAGTCTAATTCATACAATCATGAAGCTTAATTTGTTGTGAAAATTTTAAACTATACTGTAACACTCCAAGGAGCAAGCAAGTTCACTTATAAGAATTCATACAACTGAGTTAAAAATTAAATTGTTTTTTCTACGTAATGTTAATAAATACTACCACCAAAAACTACTGATTGCATATCAAAAACATAAGTAAATTTATAAACCACACCATTTACATTATGGAGAAATTATCGTGAAAAACAAAGCAGTAGAATTTATGTCAAAAATGTGACAAAAGCTCAAGACCGTATAATCTGTGGTCAAACCTCATTAAGTTATCCTGGATACGTTTTGGAAAAATGAAATAGTAAGGCATAAATATTAAGCTATGTTCATTATTTAAGAGAGCTAAAATTTTTAATTAAGTAGTTTTTTTAAATAAAAACTCATTTTGTGTTAAAAAAATATGGGCAGATTTATTGCTTTAATTGAATAGTTCAATTGCATGGTGAAAGAATGAATGAGTATGATGATGCACATTTTCCTATGAGATTTTATTACTAGAACATTGTTCCTTATCTAACTGTATCAGAACTCAAGGTCAAATTTTATCTCCCTACTGTTTAGTCATGTACTTTTTAGTATTAATTTTCTTGAATTCTAATCGCATGGAATACAGCATTCAGTTTTACGTACTGAAGCTAACTTCATGCTTATCCAATACAGTAAAATTCATCTAATAGTTTATTTTTATTTTATTTGTCTATTCTATTGTTTCATCTTTTCTTCTGTCAAGTTTGCAATTCATAGTTTCTTTTATTTTTCTCGTAAAATTGGAATTATTAATTTTTTCTTTGGCTTTGATTAGGGCTACTTCTGTAATATTTTTAAGTCCTTTTCAAATTCTGTGTAAACCCTTCATTTATTCATTTTCATTATTCTATTTCTTCTTAAAAACAGTAAATTTTTCTGATGGTCTTTTCTACTTTACATACTCCTCCTCTTTCTATAAACATTTGTAAACAATCTGCACTATAAAGGGCTTGTGGGAGAACTACAGTTTATGTGTTAATTTTGAATTTTGGGTATAGATTTTTTTATAATAAATATTGTTAGTATATTTGGTATATTTCTCCTAAATAGTAAAATTTTATTTGTTTTATTGCGTAAAATGTTAACAATTTATCTACACCTTTAAAAAGAATGAAAATGTGCTCAATACAGCAATTATAAGGTTGGCAGTAATCATGAATGGTTTATGTTCCAGTGGTCCTAGATTGATTCCTGGTCAGATCTGGCACTTTTCATTATTATTTTATCTTTACCCTTTATCATCTGCGTTAATGTGCTGTGCCAAATCAGATAGTTGGATATAAAACAAAACAAAAATAATAAAAATGACGTGAAGTTCTTCGTTATAATTATCAAAAATAATTAATTTCACTTCAGTGTGACATGAGGATATTTAATTTTTTTTAATTAATTTATTTTAGTTGTATAATTGTTGAGATTATTTAATTAATGATAGCATAAGGACTGATCATGTAACTAAATCATCTATCTCCTTTAATTTTACTTCTGTATATAATTTAATATATTTTATTTATAAAATTCACATTTGATATGTAATAAAAATTATTTATTAAGTTTATCTGGTGGTATTTATTTAAGTCTGCCTCCATGTATTGATTATAAGATTATATTGTAATTTTTTTCAAATTTATGAATTTCCAGTTAAATCATTATTGACCAACCCACCGGGTTGGTCTAGCGGTAAAGTCATCTTGAAAATCAGCTGTTTAACAGCTGATTTTCAAGATGAAGGTTCCTGGTTCAAATCCTAGTAAAGGTAGTTACTTTTATACGGCTTTGAATACTAGACAGTGGTTGCCGGTGTACTTTGATGGTTGGGGTTTAATTAACCATACTCTTTCAGGAGTGGTCGATCTGGGTCTGTACAAGACTACACCTCATTTACACGTCACACACTTCATCCTCATCTCATTGGGTCATGGGGTTGCTTATTGTTCTGAATTGAACAGATTGCAACGTACACACATTAGGAATTAAAAAAAAAATCATTATTGAAAAAAATCTGATGTGAAACATTTACATTTTGTAATATTGATTTTTAGAAATTGAAAAAGACCAAGAAGAAATGAATGTGACAAAAACTTACTTTAAAGATAAGAAGCCATTTTTGATAAAATCACAAAAAAGTGAAAAATCGCACGAGTAAACAATTACGCCGATTTTCGTGAAAAGGTTTGTGTCGAGTCCCGGTAGTTATACCTAACTTAAGTTCCAAGTTTCAACTTTGTACATTTGTAATATTCCATTTTTGAGACATTTTGTTTATACAGACCAATCGCTAAAACCATGTTTTTGGGTTCAGGGGATCTGAAAACGTGTGTATCTGGTGAAAACTATTCTGAAAAATTAACATGAAAACAATAGTACTTTCCTTCCCTGTAAAACTCGTATAAAGCAAGATAAAGTAAAAAATTGTGCTTATACTATTTTTCAGGGCTGATGAGCTCTGAATGTATGCATTGCCCCCTACCAACTCTATAGCTAGCCAATGACTTGCCACCAATGTTGCCAATACTTGTAGCTCTGTTAAATATTTTGTCGACAATTTTTTCAGTCTTTCAATAACAATTATGACCTATAAACATACAATCAGCTGATTATATTTTAAAGTATTGCATGTTAACGCGCTAATCGATGTGTTCAGTATGAGATGAAAGACAAGCGTGATTTATTGCAACTCTTGTACATATTTTTTTTTTTTTTTTTTTTTTTTTTGGTTTAACGTTCGACTGTTTTGCAAATTGCTGCTAATGCAGACGGTGAAGGATGAAATGAATTTTTGTAACGAATGAAAAAATGCCATGCCCGAGTGGGATTGGAACCCAAGACCGCGTGATGAGAGGCGAGCACGTTACCGACATCGCCAACGCGGCCGGCTCTTATACATATGCGCGCATAATGTTTGTCAGGTACAATCTGACAACGCTGGCAAACGTTCTGATTGGTCTAAACGTGTGGAACAGCAGAGCTCATCAACCGTGAAAAACATATAACTTTGATAGCAATAAGTTATAATTTTTGTTAAAAATTTTCTATTTATTGGAAAAATTATTCTCATGGACTTTCTCACAAATATCTGCATAAAACTTCAACTGTATAGTTATCAGACGAACTAATGTCCCATAGCCGAGCAAGTGAGAGGGAGATATGTGGCATAACTACACATGCGCTCAAAGGTCTTTACTGTTATAATCCAAATCTGAAAACATACTACAGTCGTTATCTTGCTTGTTAGTTTACTGCACGCATAAACGCTTGCTCACAACAATGAGTAAAATTAAAGACAATGTTAATTGGAACGGTGCGTATGACTTGTGGGAGTGAGAGCGTTATGCATTCTCTCACTCCCACGGCTAGGGGACATTAGTTTATCTGAATACTATAGTAATAATTATTCATTATTTCCTCATAAAAAATTTTTATCCCTAAAGTGTTTGCGTTGCAATCCTCGAGTAACTAGAGCAGTTGCCAAATTAGCTTGCCGGTTTTCTGAAGTGCACAGAAGGTATATTTTGGTAATGGCGTGCTCAGTTACCTCAGCAATTGGTGCAGGTCAGTGCTGTACTAGCTGTGATGAGAGTCACATCCCTCTTGCAACATTATACAGCTAACCTGAAAACGTAAGTCTGTAATGTGTTATATGTATACAATGTTTGCAATTGAATGTTTTTAACATCGCTAATAGATGATAATTTAAATTGTTCAGAACGTGTGATTTAATAAGCAGTTCGGTACTAAGACACGAAATCCACCGATTGAATCCAAACTGTTCATGCAGCTACACCGACAAACTTATTTGGCATCCACTCTACCTTTAGTAGGATTTAAACCTTGAAACCTTCATCTCTGCAAATTAGCTGTTAAACAACTGACTCGTTGTGACAACTTTACCACTTAACCAACTCAATGGGTTTCATTACAAATGAAATGATAATTTTGTAAGCAGTTAAGTCTGTAGTGGATGCGTATAAAGGTCTTAACTTGAAAATAGTCATTTTCCAGGAGAAGCAAATGAAAATTTGAGACAGTATAATTTTTTATTATTTAAGGATAGTTTTTGTAAAATTGTCTCTTCCAACAATTGTTTTTGTAATTTGTTATACATTTCTTTTGTTTTCTACTTAATAAAAAAAAAATTTCTTTTATGTCTACGCTGTGGCCCTTTTTTGGGGAGGAAATTCACGACTTAAGACCTTTATACAGTTTGCAGTGTAACTTAAAACCTTTTTACCTGGTAAATTTTTACTATAGTTACCTAAGTCTCAAGTTTGCCTTTGGTTTCTTGTCATTTCGACTACTTCAAACTGATTTCTGGTTGATCTCAGCAATTTATATTGGTATAAAGGTTAACTCAACTGAAGACCTTTTGTACAGCTAAACAGGACTAAATACTGAACCTTAACTAAATAAACTACTGTTGGTATAAAGGTCGTAACTCAACTTCAGACCTTTTGTACAACAAAAAAAGGCTGAGAAACTAAAATATAAAGGCATAATTTACAAATAAGACTTTTATACCGTTACGCGAAGGGAAAATTTTTATATAAAGCCAGACAAAAATTTATACATTTTTTAGACCAGACAACATAATTCACCTCAGGAGTTGCCTACACGTAAGCTCTTTGTACCAATTGAAAGAGAAATTTTTTCTAAACTGGGTAGTGCACTTAACTCAAAACCAACAATTTTTGACTTAAGACCTTTATACCTATCACCACAGAAGTATCAGAGTTAGTGTGACAGATGTTAAGTTTTAGGAGAAAATAATTGTGACTTAGCATTTCTAATACAGTATTAAGGTTTTTAGTAAATTCATATTTTATATCGATTTTCTAAGCAACACGATGCTTAACTTTACATAACAATAATTATTTATTTGTACATTTTAACAAGGAAGGAACACTTGCATGTTTTCATGTATAGTAGATGAAAGTAAAACTAAATTTTCTGTTTACATTAGAAAATCATTACTAAGTTATTAATTTTCTTTAACAAAGCAGGTAGTGTTACACAAAGAAAAACATGCAAAAACTTCAGTAAAAGAGTATCGTTATTTTATTCCTTGAATAATTTATTCTTTTTGTTTAATATTTACATTATAACAAAGCTTTTCCTACTTCCGTATCTTTCTGTCAAGAGAAACTTGTTCATGAATATCTTTACAAATTAGCAGCTGAAATATTCTTTAAAATATTAAATTAATATAATTTTTGTAATAAAAACTGTAGTTGCTTCAGAATTATTTTTAGTAAGCGTATCACGGATAGATAAAATGATATTTCAGTGTTTTAGTGTTTAGTTTGGTTTTAAATCGTAATTAAAAATTTATGAATAAAAGAAATTTGTTTCTTGTTGTGTGATTGTTGTTTTGTAGTATGCATTATAAACAGGTAGGTAATTATAATATTAACCAAGAACTGAAAATTTTATGGGGTAGTTTTAAGCAGTAATGGAAATTATTTATGAAGAGGGGTACCTTCAAAAATTGTTTTATTTTTTTTTTGTTTAATCTAAGCATTTGATTTTTGTGTAGCGATTAGTAGATGCTCCACCATTCATGTATGCATATTTCAGCTTCAGCCCTCTGTAATATGTGGGGAATGATAAAAAATCAAGTTTAACCAGGTATAGAATATATCCGGTAATATCAAATATATTTATGTACTTAAATTTAGTACCAATTGAAAACTAAAACTTATCTCTATACAAATTTCCAATAATATTGTTAATTTTAAGCCCACTGTTTTTAATAAAAAAATAACTGAAACAACACTAAAAATTATGCAGCAGAGCATAAAAATAATATTATTAATAATATTATTTTATGAAATTATAAAATAATAATTATAATATTATTTTATAAAATTATAAAATAATACCAAACAAAACTTAACTTATGTGGATGGAGAATCATGTAAAGGACGAATTGCAAAAAATTAAAAATTGTTAAAAAGTTTATGAAATTCAGGAAACCCTGAGATATGCTAATTCAAAGCTGAGGCACATAAGAAATTAACTTATCAAGATTTTACTTTAGAAAAACGGTCACACTGCTACTTGATCTTACCAGAAATTATAAATACAATTAAAGCTAACTCCCAATTCAGTAAAAATTAAAATAAATATACATAACATTTTTATTTTGTAACAATGGAAGGAAGAAGAAGCTTTCTAACAGTACCAAAATCATTGATCTATCTCTAGCAGTTATTTTAACAATTTATTTTTTTAGTTGACATCCTACTTTTAAATTAATTTTTTCAGTACATTCTTTCAAGTAAATTAATGTACATACTATCTTGAAGAGAAAACTGAAAACTTCAGAGATTCAACAAGCAATTATTTTGAAAAAAAATTCTTACTTTTAAAGTAGGCCTATACAGCTCCCTTAAATTACACCATTATTTAATGAATTTCTAAAAAGTTACTGTAGAAAAAAAGTGAAACTTTACTTTTAAAAAGAGTGTTTTTCAAAAGTAAAAGTGTTAAATCTAACATAAGACTAGAGTGTAAAACAATGTGCATTATCACTGGTGAGTTGTGTTAATAGGTAACTTTTTTAGAATCATGTGTCGTGTATGGAAACTGTTGCATTTTAATAGGACAACCATAAATATGTGTCCAGATTTTTCCCGGACCTTTAAGAAATTGGAAAAAAGTTCTTTCAAGAGCTGAAAAATATCTACAGAAACCTTTTATGTGGAGTGTATCTTCTGTTTGTCAAAATACCTCTTTCACAAAAACCAATTACATGGTGAAATAATAATTTTAAAGTTTTTTTTAAATTTAAATAGGTCAATAAGATCATGTAGGATATTTTAATGGTAAGCCAATAAAATAATAAATGGTAAGCCAAAAATTCACTCCTTTAAGGGTATACCCAGCAAGGATCAGATAGAACTTCCCCATTAGAAGGTAAAAAAATTAAAAATAAAACCTGGAAGCAAAAAGAAAGGATTTCCAAAGTATCGTGCCAATTTTAATTCCAAAATGTTCAGTTTCTTTTGTTAAAAGTACATTGTCACCAGTCGCCTCTTAAATCTAACATGAGCTTTTATTTCCTAGTTCAGATATTGGGTACAACCATTCACTCATTCATGAGTAATTCTTTAAATAATAATACTTTGTTTGATAAAATAACTTTAGTCAACCAAATTATTGAGCATGAAAACTAAAAATAATTAACATGAGAAAATTTAATGTGACTGCATTGATGAAACATGCCTAAAAATAGGGACCAAAGTGGAAAGAATTAAAAAATTTTGTGGAATTTATTCACATTCAGCATATAAAGGATTTTAGATGGATACAATAATGTCAGGCCTTTATTGCAAGCACTCTTCTGAAGTAATATTTAAGGTTAAATGCAGTTTGAGATAATTGGATCATCATAAGCATTACTTCCATAAAATTTTCATTCATACCAATTTGCATTTTATTACTATTCCCTGCAGTTAGAAATATAGTTGAATACTTTGTTTGATGATAAATTATTGATTAATATTATATCTGGTCACAGAAAATTGATGTGAAACAAGTAACTAAACTAAATAGTTTTCGCCCCATGAAGAATACAACACAAGTCAATGAATGGACATCCTAGTAAAAACCTCTTTTGTCACTAATTGGGAAAACGTAAAGAATTTCTTGTGTAATAATGCAGTAAATTTAAATGTTGACAAATCAGTAATAATATTTTAATTTGGTTCAATTGTGTACAAAACTGAAGTGCATTCTGGAGAACTATTGTTCTACACTTTATTACAGTATTCAGAAGTATATTTATTAAAATATAGGAATGATAATTTGACAAATTATTTTATGCGTCATTAATTAATATTACTGCATCATTGTGATAATAATATTCCTAGTAAAAATCTAAAAATATTATAATATAGTAGGGTAAAAAATCCACTAAGTACAGGTGGTAGCATGTAATACACAACGAATTTCATGTCACGTTTCAATGAACATTTTTCTCCTTCCACTAATAAATTTTAATTTCCTGCGTGACTCAGAGGGAAAAGGTGTAAGTGACTCATGTGGAACCGCAATGCGCCACTTTGAAACTGTTTGGCGCCATTAAATTATTCTGTTGTAATAAATCATCTTAAAAGAAATAATCCGACAATTTACTTTGAAATAAAATTTAAACTGTTTTTGTTTCCAATACTTATTTAAATAATGTTAATACACGTAATCTTATAAGAAATTTACAGCGGTTCTGAATTCTCCTACAAACTAGCCAATAGGAACGTAATTCGATATATTGATTTTTTGAAACTGACCTATCAGAACAAAGTGGTTTCCCACCAAGAAGTTTACTGTAACTGAAAAATCCTCCATCTTCTCATTGTGTCGTTAGCTGTCTGCCGCATCACTAGCAGGTTCTATCGGCTTTTTGAATTTTTTTCATAATTTTTAATTTCCTAACATTTAAACAAAATGGTAAGAACACTTTAACCACTTTATTATATGATGTATGATTTAAGTATTTAATTCAAATTTAAGTAATTGAATAAATTATGGTAATTTTCTCAAGTTCTTAGTAAACGTTGCACGTTTTCTGAATCATATTTATGCTGTTGGAAACATCCTTATTTTGTGTTCAATTTTTCATTACATAAATCGTGAAATTAATTGAATTTCGTCAATAAACTTGCCATTCTGCCTTTCCTTGAGTTCGATGTTAGTTGCATTTAGTTGGAGTCTATATTCCAAAAATAACTTGTAGATTTGTTACAGTAATTTTTTTCGTGTAAAATAAGTTAGAAGTAGAATGTACACGAACATGTACGTGTAGAATACACGAATATGACTCAAGATTAATCATGTTTTACTTAATCTAAACATTCCTAAACGATATTCACTTGTGTAGTTCTTAAGTCTTTGTTACTTTGAATTAAAATGTAGGTAGAAACTAATCGATTTTTCGAAGCCAATTAATATTGTTTGATTTATTCGGTTACGTATTTGTTGCATCAGCTCAAAGAAACCGTTTAGTACTTAGTATGCCCCATTTTAAAGTTTTATGTGGTTTTGAATAGAAGCAGCTTGTTTATATTTTTTTTATAAAAGACGTAGTCATTGTTCTATTAAAAGGTTCTACAAGTTCATGCTTAATTTAGTGGTTTTAGCTCATTGTAAATAAATACATGTTTGAGGGTTTACAATTGTTGTGCCTTGATGTTGATCAAAATAATTCATATTGTGCAGTTTTTGTTCCGAATGTTGCCTTTAAGATTATAGACTGAATAGAGAAATAGTCTTCTCTGAGGCCATCTCAGAATGGCATACAATGTGTGAACTGTAATTGAGGAGTTTGATGGAAAAAGGGCCTTTCTACAAAACAGACATATTGAGAAAACTACTTGAATCATATTGTTATATTAAATTTAAAATGTTGGTTTGTGATATCAGAGATCTTAATGAGGTTGGGCTGTGTTGTTTTATTCTAACGTTGATGTATTGCAATAGAAGTTGCCAGATTATATAAAATCTCGTATATCTGTATAAAATTTGAATTTTTTACTGCTGAGGCAAAATTATAATACAGAATACACAACAGAAATTTTAAAACTACATACAACTTTAATAGGTAAATTACAATAATTTAATTAGTTTACAACTTAAACCTCATTGACTGCCTATGAGTTGACAAATTTTCCTGCCTTGATATGAAATTCTAAATATTGTCATCACAACTTTTAGAAAAAACAGAAATATGAAACTTTGTTAACCCTTTCCACTCGTATTATGTTTACACTATGATTCCCCTCCACTTGTATTTATTTTATGATTTGTTGATACCCTATTACATTAATTGCATAATGTGCTGTTGTAAGTTTTAAATGCATGCTATATTTTTTGTTTGTTATTATTTTAATGTTAATAATGATACATAAAAAATGCTTTTTCTCACTTAAAAACTTTTAAAATATACCTAACCTGCAAAACATACACTGATGTTGTAAAAAGTAAGATAAAATAAACTGTAATTAGAAATTGATACCTAAAACCTAATAAAAACACGCAAAATAATCTGAATATTATTTTTGTGTGTATTAGTTACCTAAAACTACCTAAAAACATTAACTGATCTTAAAGCGACACAAAATACTGCAAACTTAATGACGCATGCTCACAATTAGGTTAGTTTGTTTACCAGTTCGGTATGGTGACATCAGTTCAATTAATTCCGTTTATATCGATAATTGGTAGTAGCCAACTATTGAAAACTAGAATTAATTTTTAAAACATCCCGTAGAGGCCAGCACTTTACAACAACTTTGTTAAATGCGTATTTTCATACAAAATCAGCTGTGAAAACTGAGTCGGATGGGGTCCGACATACTAGTGGAACGGTAATACTATCTTGTCGGATCTGTGTGTGTGTGTGTGTGTGAACAGAATATCTCTAGAACGGAACATCGTACGAACTTGAAACTTGAAACTTAAGTTACATACCACTACCGGACGCGACACGAACATTTTCATCAAAATCGGTCAACCGGAAGTAGTAGTTTATTCGTATAATTTTTCAGTTTTTTGCGATTTTCTCAAAAACTGGTCCTACGATTTTTTTTAAAATCGCCTATTTTACTCAATTTTTTATTCTCTACAAGATAGGGTAGGCGCCATGTTTGCTGAAATTCTCGGTGAGGCTGTTTTCACGTAAAAACGTTGTTTTTTTAAGATTACGGCTTTAATATAAATTTCAGCGCAAAAACTTATATAATAAAAGTTGTAGAGAATTTAAAAACCTACAACTTCTGTTTCAAACATTTTTTTGTATAACGCTTAGTTTAGCGGTAATTTGCGATTTTCTGTTTTTTTCTCACGAAAACGTGAGAAAAATCGATTTTTTTAACATTTCGGTCTTAGTATGCATTTTACGACAAAAGTATATATAATAAAAGTTATAGAAAATTAAAAGATCTACCACTTTTGTTTAGAGCATTTTTCTCTACAGAGCCTAGTTTAGCGTGAAAGCGTGATTTTCCGTATTTTTAAGCCAAACTGAGTTAGATTGTCATTTTGCGTCATTCACTCGTGATTAAAATAAGGTTATGTTTTTGAGGTTAGTTTTTGTTTATTTCTAATATTTTATTAATAATGTTAGGTATATTATTAATCATTTGCATTGGCAAGAGAAAGTTGTGAGAGTGTTTCACACCAGATTTTTTTAGGTTTCATCAAACTCCTCAATTATTCTGTTATCAAAAAATTCTACCGTGCGTTCGGAAAGTCGCTGTGCACTGGAATTGTGACTATGGATTTATGAAAATATTTATAAAGAAATGACTAAGCATTTTGGAAAAAACTTTATTCAATACCTTAATTACATTGTTAAACCGTGATTACATTGTTTATAGAAGGTATTCGAAATGACCTCCATTGGCATCAATACAGCATTGCACTCGTTTCATTTTGTTTGCAAACACCTTTCGCAACTGAAGAACAGTTATTCCTTGAATGTATGCCGTTATTGCGGCTTTAAGTTCGTCAATCGTGTGTGGTCTGTTCCGATACACAGTTTGTTTCGCCGCACCCCATAAAAAGAAATCGGGGGGAGTCAGATCAGGAGATCTTGCAGGCCACAAATTCTTTGAAATTATTCGTTCACCAAACACGTTGCATAACGTTTTATACAGTTGCGAAAGGTGTTTGCAAACAAAATGAAACGAGTGCAATGCTGTATTGATGCCAATGGAGGTCATTTCGAACACCTTCTATAAACAATGTAATCACGGTTTAACAATGTAATTAAGGTATTGAATAAATTTTTTTCCAAAATGCTTAGTCATTTCTTTATACATATTTTCATAAATCCATAGTCACAATTCCAGTGCACAGCGACTTTCCGAACGCACGGTAGTTTGCTTTCAGTGCAGTATTTTTTATAAGGTTATTTTTGGCTATTGTTATTCTGTAGTTAACCCTTTCATGTGCTGCCAAACACGAGTATACATGTAGTGGGCTTACCATTCTTACACGCCAAACACTAGTTAACTCGTTTCAAAGTTTTAAATCATATTGCCAAACACGATTTAATTCGATTGACATTGAAAGTGTTTGAATTGCCTTCAGTAAGTGTTACCAACTGTATTTACGCATTTACTGTTGAATTTTTTTCTTATTTATCGACGAAATCAAGTATGTAGTAAAGAGATATTTTCATTTCTGCGTGGCCTGTTTTGTTTGTAAACACGAAATGGCGTCGATAATGATATTGATTTTTTTTATTCCTCGCCGATAGTGATTGTGACATGGAAGAACAATCTAGTGTAATTAAAACTCCACCTAAATGATATAAAAAGGTTACACTTACTTCGGATAGCTACCAGTAGGCTTCAAATAAATTTATTTATGTTCATGATTTTAGTGGAATAAATCTAATATATTTAATTCATAAAAACTAGTAAAAATTTAAATGTTTAAAAACTTAAGATGCATCCAAAAAAATATTTAAAAAACCCAGCTCACTGGTTTAACCCGTTGTTTAGGTCATCAGCCAAAAGGCGGGTTTGAACCTGTAGAGGTTTTACTGAGTAATTCGAGGAGTGAGGTGGTTTATCCTGCCTTCCTCACGTGAGTGGAAAAGTACACTTATCAGCATGCTAGGCTCTCTGAAAAGCATATATTTTCCAATCTGCAAATGACACTTTCACTTCATTCACCACAGGGTCTGGCTGTATAATGAAATCCATTACTTTCAGACGAGATAACTCTGATTAGTGTCTTTTACACCTCTACCTCTTCTGTTCTTAAATGATTCAGTCATTTAATTGGCTGACCATGTGATAAGAAACAGAACTATTTATTTTAGCCCTGCAACAAACAGATTGAGTGTAAATAACCCATTTACTCAATGGTTTAACCCATGGTTTTATAACTTGGCAGTGAAAGGGTTAAAGACGTATTTTAATTAATTTGTTTTAACTTTACAGCGTGAGTGTATCTCTATACATGTTGGACAAGCTGGAGTCCAGATTGGTAATGCTTGCTGGGAGTTGTACTGTCTGGAACATGGCATCCAACCTGATGGTCAGATGCCATCCGATAAGACCGTAGGAGGTGGTGATGATAGTTTTAACACATTCTTCAGTGAAACCGGTGCTGGCAAGCATGTTCCTAGAGCAGTTTTCGTTGACCTCGAGCCAACTGTAGTAGGTAAGTGTAGCATACAAAAACATCAATATTTAAGTAAATTTTTTATTTTTATTCTCATTAAAAATGTAAGGTTCTTTAATTAATTGTTGATTTACGTTGAAGAAAACTTAAACCTGATGACAATTTTAATACTTGCTGAAGATACTGATCTCATAATACAGTAAGACTCCTCATAATTTGGGATATTTGGCCCTAGTTCGAGTTAAGGAATATTCTCAATTGTAGAATACTTAAGCGAAAATTTGGGTGAAAGGACTAATTCAACCCATTATAGTACATGGGTTTGTCCATAGTTAGATGGGATAATTTCCACCACCTCTAGCATAATAGGATAGTTTACTGTAAGAAATTTTGTATTATGGTAATTTCTTTTTTATGTAATGTGTAATATCATGGGAATAAATAAAATTATTTATTTATAAATACAGTAGAATCTCGGTAGTCCGGCCCTTAAAATATTAGGCCTAAAAGTATGAAACCTCACCCAGGACAGATTTCGGTAAAAGGTTTTAAATTGAATTAGGGAAATCAACTCGACCTAATTACAGTGGATTTAATAATATAACATGTATTTTTAGAATTTGATTAAAGAAATGAATAAGCAGATCTTAATTATTGTTAAATGGAATAATTTTTGGCCTTTTATCCAAAACCCAGAACTGGGTCATACTCTATACGTGATGCTGAATTGACAATGAAACATAATTCTCAGAACACGAGCACCCCAACACCGCACTAGGTGATGTCAATAGCCGAGTTTAGTACAATGACTACAGAAGTACTCAGCAAACCTTTTTTAATTAGTTAATTTAATATAATTTAAAATCACAGAAATCAATACATATTAATTTTTTGTTACAATTTATAGTTCCAAAATTCCAACACATTCAGTAATCCGGCACCCTCTCGGTCCTGAACCGGCTGGACTACTAATATTCTACTGTACTAGATTGCTTTATTCATTTTGACTACTCGTTCGTTTTGTTATTTTTTTTGGTAGTTAATAATTGATCAGAAACTAATTACCTAATTTATTGGAAATGTTAAGGAGTTATGTATCATACATCTTGGTTTAACATTATTCTTTGTGTTCCTGTGAATATTGCGTTTTTGCGAAGTGCAATTAGTATAATGGAATAAACCGTTTTATGCTTCAGATTTCATAAAATGTTATCCACTTCATTGATTTATAACATGGAAGCCCAGTTACATAAAGAATGATTTATAACATAATGTTTTTCCTTGTACATAATTTGTAAAGGTTATAATTTTTTTTGTTTTATTTATGTTTATTCACTACTGCACAGTGTTGGCAAATATGATGAATGAAGGCTTACATGAGGTTCTTTTTAAGTGATCTGTAGAATATGAAATTTACTTCTAAAAATCTGGTGTCAACCACTCGCACAACTTTCTCTTGCGAATGCAAATAATTAACAATATAATCTAACATTAGTAATAAAACAATAAAAATAAAAAAACTAACCTTAATAAACATAACCTAATTTTAATCATGAGTAAAAGACGCAAAATGTAAATCAACCTCAGTTTGGCTTAAAAATATGGAAAATCGCTCTTTCACGCTAAACTAGGCTCTGCAGAGAAAAATTCTCTTCAATTTGTAACAACTTCTATTACATACATTTTTGCACTAAAATGTATATTAAAGTCGCGATCTTAAAAAACCAATTTTTTTATGCAAAAACAACCTCCCCAAAAATTTCAGCAGACATGGCACGTACCCTATCTTGTAGAGCATAAACAATAAGGGGATTTTTAAAAAAATCGTAGGACCCATTTTTGAGAAAATCGCAAAATAGTGAAAAATGACACGAATAAACTACTACTTCCGGTTGACCGATTTTGATGAAAATGTTCATGTCAGGTCCGGTAGTGGTGTCTTAACTTAAGTTTCAAGTTCATATGATGTTTTTTTGAGATATTCTGTTCACACACACAGACTAATCGCTAAAAAAATGTTTTTTGGGTTCAGGGGGTCTGAAACGTGTAGATCCGGTGAAAACTATTTCGAAAAATCGACATGAAAACAATAATTTCCTTCCTATATATTCATAGAGGCAAGAGAAAGTAAAACATGTATGACATTTATTCCTTGGACAAATTATTTATTTATTAGAAATATGTCAAAAACCATTAGGATCCTTGGACTAAACATGTCCTAATTGTCCACGGTACAAAGTGTTAAATGAAATCTGAGTCTATGTCTAATGGGTACATAATATTCAATAACCAACTAGTCACTGAATATTTTCAGTCATTTAATTAACTAATTGCAATTGTTTTCAGATGAGGTTCGAACTGGTACATACCGTCAACTGTTCCATCCTGAACAATTGATAACTGGAAAGGAAGATGCTGCTAACAATTACGCTAGAGGACACTATACCATCGGTAAAGAAATCGTAGATCTAGTCTTGGATCGTATCCGTAAATTGTCAGATCAATGCACTGGTTTACAAGGATTCCTCATTTTCCATTCATTTGGTGGTGGTACTGGATCTGGCTTCACATCCTTGTTGATGGAGAGATTGTCCGTCGATTATGGAAAGAAGTCAAAATTAGAATTTGCGATTTATCCAGCACCTCAGGTTAGTTGTGCTTTTGTATCACAAGTTTATCATGTAACAGAATCATGTTTTACATAATAAATAAACTGGAACAGGAGTTTTACATTTTGTTGTACAAAAAGCAGATTAGAAAACTACTAAATTGTAAGGATTTAATGTTTTTAAATGAAGTGGGATTGAAAATCTGGTGGCAGCCCGTAAGAGAGTTAGAGGTTATTGCAAGGAACTGAACCCTTTAATTACAGACAACTCTGTAATCGATTTAGCAGTCTGATATATGATGAGACATGGCATAAAAGAGGCTTTACTTCTAATTATGGGGTGTTCTCTGTAATTCATATTGACACAGGACTGGTGATAGATTACTGCATTCTTTCAAAATTCTGCAGAAACTGTGCAATCACCAAGAAAGAATTAGGGGAAAATACCCCTGAATTTGTGGGTCACAAGTTAGAATGTGAGAAAAATTTTGATGGGTCATCTCCAGCAATGGAAATAGCTGGTGTAGAAATTCCGTGTAAAAGATCTGTTTTATTTAATTTTAGATATATGACAATCCTGAGCGATGGTGACTAAGGTTTTCATCCACTTATCTAAAATTAAAGTTATGGAAATGGATCTTAATGAAGAAAGAGGAATGTGTAAACCAAATTGCCAAATGATTAGGTACGGCATTAAGGGATGTGGTAAAAACCTGTAGAGGAAAGAAAATAACGTTACGTGGGAAACGTTATGGTAGCCTGATGGACAGCACCATAAATAAACTTACAAAATATTATCGTAATGCCATTTTAGCAAACAAAGATAAGAATGAGTCAATGAGGCAGGCAGTTTTAGCAATCCTACATCATTGCACTTCAACTGATGTAAAACATAAACATGAGAAATGTCCAGAGGGAGAAACCAGTTGGTGTTTTTTTAATTGAGCAATTGCTCATGGTGAGACTCCTGGCAGTCGCCAAGAAAATATTAAAACCTCCATTAATATTAGTGCGCTACAATATACTGCTCCTATTTATCAAAGATTAGTAGACAGAATACTGTTGTAAAGGTGTTTAAGGGGTCAAACACAAAATGCAAATGAATCTTTGCACAGCCGGATCTGGAGCAAGTGTGAAAAATCAAGATGCGTGTCAAAAAAAAAGTTGTGGAAGCAGCAGTAGCCCAAGCAGTGGGAGAATATAATATTGGTACTACAGCATCAGTGGTTTCTTCTATGAGAAAGTCTGGTATCTCTCCGGGATCTAAAACAATTCTTTTAGCTACACCTCGGGACAAAATCAGAAAAAGGAAGTTGCGGTTCAGGAGCTGTGAAGAATATGTCCAAAGAAAAACAGTTACGACTTAAAAACATAAAAGAAGAAAAAGAAGGAGTTATTTATGGTGCAGGGCAGTTCTGATAATCTTTCTCCTAGCAAGTGAGTAACGGTAATAAGTAACTTAAACTTTAAACTTGATTTCCCGGAAAAAATTTTTTTTTCAGATTTGCAAAGACAAGAATAAGCATATCTCAGGCCCCAAGTTAACTAGCTTCTCGGTTTTTTTTTAAATTTCTCAGAAAACTTTAGTGCTTTGAGCATAGATTTGTAAATAATAATGTAAAGAACACTTACAAAAGTTGCAATTTATATACAGGTGTCTCATGAGTAACCCGACAAACTTTTAAGGTGGTTTCCTCTCATCAAAATAATGAAAAAAAATTATACAAACATGGGTTCGGAAACGCTTCGTTAGTGAGTTACGGCTAGCGAAAGATTTCGCCCTGGGTTCAGAACATACGCCTAAATAAATTCATCCTAGAGGTCTAGGAACCCAATTTTATGAGTAGATTTGATGGTTTCTTATGTATTTCGACCCAAAAAAATTGAAGAAATAAGTTCCAGAACCATATCTCCAGTACTTTTTGTAATAGCCAATGAAAAACGGACAAATCTGTGCATATAAATATGTTTTTTTTTAGGTTTGAAGAACAATAACTGTGTTAAATGGCTAATGAATGTGTAAATTTATTTAGCAGAACTTGTAGAGAGTTTAATAATTCTGAAGAGAATGATGTAAAATAGGCCAATAATAAACAAACACAAAGTTTAAAAAATTTATGTTAGTAGAGTTGTAGAGAATTTAAATCCTACAACTTTTATTTCAAACATTTTTGTGTATAACGCTTACTTTGGTGGTAATTAGCAATTTTCTGTTTTTTTTTTTCTCACGAAAACGTGTGAAAAATTGATTTTTTTTTTAAGATTTCAGCCTTAGTATGCATTTTACAATTAAAGTGTATGTAATTAAATTTATAGGAAATTAAAAGATCTACGAGGGCTATTCAGAAAGTAGGGAACGTTTTGTAAATAAACAAAAACTATGTAAAAGAAAAATTTTTATTATATACATCTGAAAGAGTGACTAAAATACTACTTTTCTACATAGTCACCAAGCAAATTGAGGCACTTGTCATAGCGGTGGACAAGCTTCAAAATTCCTTCGTCATAGAAATCCGCTGCCTGCGACCGCAGCCACTCAGTGACGCGCGCCCGGAGTTCCTCGTCGTCGTCGAAGCGCTGTGTTGCTAGCCAATTCTTCATTCTTGGAAACAAGTGAAAATCACTCTGTGCGAGATCAAGACTATAGGGTGGATGAGGGAAAACCTCCCATTTGAATGAATCAAGGAGTTCTTTTGTGCGGTTTGCCGTGTGAGGTCGGGCGTTGTCATGAAGAAACAAAATTTTTGACGACAACTTTCTAACTTTTTTTACGACAATTACTGGCAATACGACTAAAAAACTTTTTTACGACAATTTTCATTTGTTTCCAAGAATGAAGAACTGGCTAGCAACACAGCGCTTCGACGACGACGAGGAACTCCGGGCGCGCATCACTGAGTGGCTGCGGTCGCTGACGGCGGATTTCTGTGACGAAGGAATTTTGAAGCTTGTCCACCGCTGTGACAAGTGCCTCAATTTGCTTGGTGACTATGTAGAAAAGTAGTATTTTAGTCACTCTTTCAGATGTATATAATAAAAAAAATTTCTTTTACATAGTTTTTGTTTATTTACAAAACGTTCCCTACTTTCTGAATAGCCCTCGTTTAACTTTTATTCAGAGAATTTTACTCTACAGAGCCTAGTTTAGCGTGAAAGTGTGATTTTTCATATTTTTAAGCTAAACAGATGATTTTAATATTTCGTTTTCACTCATGATTATTTTTTTTTGTTTAACATCAGACTGATTAAAAGTAGGTTATGTTTATTGAGGTTAGTTTTTTGGTTTATTTCTAATGTTTGGTTATATTGTTCATTATTTGCATTGGCGAGAGAAAGTCGTGTGTTTCACACCAGATATTTTTTTTTCTTCACTGAAGTCTTCACTGTTATCAAGTAAATTAAGTACCAAAGAATTTGGGTGATCTGCTAATTTTTCTTGATATTTTGAACTTAGCTACGTGATTTCTTCTTTTATGGTGTTGACACTTAAGTCCTTATGCTGCGCTTCATTTGTCACATACTATGGAATATTTGTTATCCGTAAAACTTTTGACTGAAATCATTGATTCAAAGTTTTAATTTAATTTTGTTCTGTTAACAGTTTTCTAGATGATCCAATTTCTTAGCTCGCTTGACATTTTGTTTATTTATGTTTGTGTAGGTATCAACAGCTGTTGTTGAGCCATACAATTCGATCCTGACGACACATACAACTTTAGAACATTCGGATTGCGCTTTCATGGTTGATAATGAAGCTATTTATGATATTTGCCGTCGTAATTTGGATATCGAAAGACCAACTTACACAAATTTGAACCGTTTGATTGGACAAATCGTATCTTCAATTACCGCCTCTTTAAGATTTGATGGTGCCTTAAATGTTGATTTAACTGAATTTCAAACTAACTTGGTTCCTTACCCCAGAATTCATTTTCCGTTGGTTACATACGCACCGGTAATATCCGCAGAAAAAGCCTATCATGAACAATTATCCGTTATGGAAATCACAAATGCCTGTTTCGAACCAGCCAATCAAATGGTCAAATGCGATCCGAGACACGGAAAATATATGGCTTGCTGTATGTTATACCGTGGAGATGTTGTACCAAAGGATGTAAACGCCGCAATCGCAACGATTAAAACCAAACGAACGATTCAGTTTGTCGACTGGTGCCCGACTGGATTTAAAGTCGGCATCAATTACCAGCCACCAACCGTAGTACCTGGCGGAGATCTTGCCAAAGTTCAGCGTGCTGTTTGTATGTTGTCAAACACAACTGCTATTGCTGAAGCCTGGGCTCGCCTTGATCATAAATTTGATCTGATGTATGCCAAACGTGCTTTTGTCCACTGGTAAGTTATATTTTATTACTCATCCTTGTATTCTTTTGACATTTTTTCATCCATTTAAGATAAAAAAATGACCTCGGTAATCTTGCATCGCAGTTGCTTTTTTCAACTCAAAATATTTAAAAAATTATTGGTTGTATTGTTTTCACAATATTTTCTTTTGAAAATCCTTTTGTATCAAACTAGGGTGTTATAAAATAAATGCAATTATTTATTTTTTAATATGCACAGTCTAGCCATAAATATTGTCCACCATTTAAATCAGTGACAAAATACCTGTTTATTCATGTAAAATTCATTCAAAATGGCCTCCTTTAGCTTTTACACATAACTTCAAATGCGGAATAAAGTCATCTATCGCTGTACGCAGCGTTTCGAGAGGAATTTCGGCAACTGCTTTCGTCAGGGACGTCTTTAAAGCCTCGACATTGCGGTGAGGTTTCGAACATGCCTTCTGTTCCAACAATGACCACAAGCAATAGTCAAGCGGGTTTAAATCGGGACTTCCAGACAGCCAGTCTTCAGCACGAATAAACGCCGGAACGTTGTTCTCAAGCCATCTTTGCCTTATGTCCTGGAGCAGATTCATCTGTAAACAAAATATCCTGGTAGCGACCAGAGCCAAATTCGCGAATGAGTTTCTTCGATCGTTTGTACCGAATTTGCTTCAGTTTATCGGTTAAAAGGTGTCTGGTATACCTTTTGTATGCTCTCAAACGTAAATCATCGCGTAAAATGCGAGAAACAGTGCGTGGTGCAATTTTTATTTCACGAGCAAGGATTGTTTGCTTACGGATTGGGTTTCTACGTATGCGGCTTCTTACAGTTTCAACTATTTGTTTTGAACGTGCAATGCGGGGACGCCCAGTCCGAGGTCGATCTAACACATCACCAGTCTCATTAAAACATTGAATAGTACGATAAACAAACTTCTGACTGATATTAAGCGATTTAAGGATGGAAAAGATTTGTTTACCGTTCTTTCCCACCTTATGCAAACCGATAACTGTAATGCAAGTGTGATTTTCTGACCAGTCCATTGTTAAACTGCAATAGTATTACACACACAATTAGCTACTAGACTATTTTCATGTACAAACTTGCTCAAACAGTGTTGCCATGGTAGGGAAAATAAAATTTCCCTCGCTTTCAACATTGGACAATATTTATGGCTAGACTGTGTATATGAAATGCTATCAATAAAAAAAATTAGTTACACTGGATGAATACTGTGTGAATGGGACACCATCGGTATTTTGCCATAATGCACGTCAATAATTTTGACGCTTTATGCACCCTTGCATTTGAAAGTAAAAAAAATCCACTTTTAATTCGGTAAAGGATACACATGTTGTGACAACATTGAAAAAAATGTTTGACTTGTTTGAAATAAAAGTTTTTTTATTTATTTATTTGTTAACGTCGCATCAACTAACAGTGGTCATTAGTGACGACGTTGGGTTGTAAACTGTGAAGGATGAAATGATTTTTGTAACGTATGAAAATATGCCGTTTCTTATATAATGTTACTAAAAATATCTAGTCAGTTGTCAGATCACATGTTAATATGGGTGGGTCAAAATAATTTAATAAGAATTAAATTTCTGAGCCTACGGTATTTTAAATCATGTAGATCAAGATGTAGAGAAAAAGCTGTTTTAATTAAATACTAAAAGTATTTATTTATTTACAATAATTTGTTTGTAAGGACTAACCTTATACAAATAGAGTTGCGAAAAAACAATATTACAATTAAACAAAAACAAATGCAAAATATATAAATTTGGTGAAAATGCTGTATTTAATAGAATAATTGAACAAGTAATTTAGTTACGTGTTATCCTCTCCCATTATCATTAATCTTATTTCCATTGCTTTTACTATAAATAAATACAGATTACTAATTTTATCCTTGTTTAAATTGGACAATAAAACTAATAATTTTCCCCTTTCTGATAAGATATTTTTTAAATACTTGCTAAAAAGACTAACTCTTATATCTCTATACATAGGACACTTAAGTAAAATATGACTAATTGTTTCATTTTCCTCTAGGTTGCAGGTAGGGCATACTTTATCACTATTTATAAATGTTCCCCTCCCTTTAACATGTAAATAAACAAATCTATCAGTCGCTAAGCGCAATTGAGTGATGCATCTCATATGTTGCATTGGCAACCTATACAAAAACTGCTCGCCTAACTCAAAGTTTGGGTTTAATTCTTTATACACAGAAAAGGAATTTGTATTTATAGCAGCTTGAATATCCTGCGCAAAAACCGCGCTAGCGTGGCTTTCTATTATACTCATATAATTCGACGTTAGTTCTTCTACTCTTACTTCCCCATCAACCAATATGTTATGTACACCAGCCAAATGAAATTGTTCTTTTAAAAGAAATACCCAATTAAATTTTTGTTTTGTTACTTCTCTAAGCGTATTATTGCTTGAGTCCACCAACATTTTATAACACAATCTAGGCAGACGATCATCTGGCATCTCAATAATTTTTTTAAACCACTTAATTGTTCGTATGAAAATATTGTGCGATAAATTTAAACGTTTTAATTCAAGGCGTATTGACCAGCTCGGAATAGTCTTTCCCACAAATAGAACTCGCTTAAGAAAATATAATTGGGGGGTTTCTATAATATTTAAATAGTTGAGGCCCCACACTTCGGAAGCATACAGTAAAGAGGGTGTTACATAAATACTGAAAGTAATTTGTTTATGTTATAGCTTTTAAAAAAATTTATATAAGATTTTAATTAAATTGTGGTTTTTATAGGTATGTTGGAGAAGGTATGGAAGAAGGTGAATTCAGTGAAGCTCGTGAAGATTTGGCTGCTCTTGAAAAAGATTATGAAGAAGTAGGCATGGATTCAGTTGAAGGAGAAGGCGAAGGTGCTGAAGAGTATTAAAAAAAAATAGCATTCCAGGCTTATCAAAATGAAAATATTTATATTATTTTTTTACACTTTTTTATTTTTGTTTCAATTTAAGAAAATAATACACACTTGATATTGCAAATTAAATAGTTGTGTATTTCTTTTTCCTTTCTTAATCATGTATACACTCTTTGAATGGGCAGTTCTTGTCACCCGAAAAGTGATATTCTAAAATTGTAGCTAGACATTGAAGGATTCAACACTAAAAAAATGTCCTAATTTGTCATTGTATATACAATTTAGTGTGATGTAAAATATATTGCTGATCTGACTCTTTATCATTCTAAAATGTTCAATACAGTTAGGCCTCACTAATTTGAATATGAAGGGACTGATATTTTTTGGGAGGTTTTGATTTACAGAGGTAAAATATTTTTAAAACTCATAAATGTATTTCAAAATTGCTCATTTTAATAAAGATTCTTATTTGTTCATAAAACTACATTAGAGGTCAAAAATATTAATAGACTACCAATTTGATTGAAAAATGATTACTAGTTTTTTCTTCTACTTTGTTTAAGAATTATGTACATGTGCTCTCACACTGGTGAAACCGATGTCTGATACGAGTTGTATCTTTACATTTATATGTTCGCCCTCCCACCAGTGTAATCCCGATCTCATGCGACTCAGCTTGTCTAACATCTGCTCAACCTGTCGCATATAATCATGGCAGACGAAGCAGCCAATGTAGCTTTTGTGCTTGAAGTTGAAAAATATCAGTTTCTGTACAATTTTACAACATTTTTTTGTATTTATTACATTTATTCATTTACATATTTTGATATAAATTAGGAAGTTAAATAGTATGAATCCGACCAAGTTAATAACCAGGTAGGTATTTGTTAAATTAATTGCCGGATGATAAGAATATTTTTTAAGTCTAGTTAACCCACCAGGTTGGTCTAGAGGTAAAGTCATCGCCAGAATCAGCTGTTTAACAGCTGATTTTCGGAAACGAAGGTTCCTGGTTCAAATCCTAGTAAAGTTAGTTACTTTTATACGGATTTGAATACTAGACTGTGGTTACTGGTGTACTTTGATGGTTGGGGTTCAATTAACCATACTCACTCAGGAATGGTCGGCCTGGGTCTGTACAAGACTACACATCATCATCTCATTGGGTCATGGGGTTGCTTATTGTTCTAAATTGAACAGATTGCAACGTACACAAATTAGGAATAAAAAAAAGAAGTAGTTGGTACATGCTACCACTACAAATGCATCAGCTGTGAAACACTACTAACTCATTCATTCTTCCACTACTATAACAACGCATTACATTTCTTCCAACTACATGGAGCTGGGACTCTAGCAATACCTGTAATTTATTGAAAAACACTTGACAAAATTCAGGAGCCTCATGTTCTTAGAATTAACATTTTTGTTACCCTTAAACCGTATTGATTGCCACATACTTATGAAAGAAACAAAAATATTCAAATTGGTGAGGTCCAACTACATATAATGAGGGCTTCAGTTTGTAACAAGCTGTGTTATTCAGCTAGAGCATTTTTGGTGATGTAGAGAACAGTTAAACCCAATGGGTTATTTTAGACACTTATCAACGGTTAGTTGCGCTTTATGGCATCTAATAAAATTAAGTTTTCATTTATAAACAATGTTAGTGGTTTTATTTTATACTAACATGTTTCAGTGAATCCATCATCAGAGTATACAAATTTTAAAAACTGGCGGTACAGGTTTAGTTTAAAGTTTGTGGTTTTTTCTGCACTTCCAGCTCTAGACAATGTGGCTTAAGTTTCCTTGTGTGACGCTGTCTCCTTAAATCAATACCCGTTGTTTTAAAAGTTGGTCTGTTGAGAGTTATTCCATTAGCAATAAACATTGCTGTTTCTTAATTGCTTACACAACCATCCAAAGCAAAATTATGTCTACGTTAATAAAAAAAACCAGTTATTGCTGGAAATGAATTTTGTTGACATCCATATAAAATAAAAAATCTGGTGTGAAAAACACAACTTTCTCTTGCCATTGCAAATAATTAACAATAATCCTAACATTAGTGAGATAAAAACAGAAAATTGCTAATTACTGCTAAACTAACCGGTATGTAAAAAAAATGATTGAAATAAAAGTTGTAGGATTTTAAATTCTCTACAACTTATATTAATTTTTGCGCTTAAATGCATATTAAAGCTGCAATCTTAAAAAAACAATTTTTTTACATGAAAACCGCCTCGCCAAGAATTTCAGCAAACATGGCGCCTACCCTATCTTGTAGAGCATAAAAAATTAAATCAGGCGATTTTAAAAAAAATTGTAGGACCAGTTTTTGAGAAAATCACAAAAAAGTGAAAAATTAATTAAATCAGGCGATTTTAAAAAAAATTGTAGGACCAGTTTTTGAGAAAATCACAAAAAAGTGAAAAATTACACGACTAAAAAACTACTACTACTTCTGGTTGACTGATTTTGATGAAAATGTTCGTGTCGGGTCCGGTAGTAGTAGGTAACTTAAGTTTCAAGTTCGTGCAATGTTCTGTTCTTGAGATTCTGTTCACACACACACAGACCAATCGCTAAAAACATGTTTTTTGGGTTCAGGGTGTCTGAAAATGTGTAGATCTGGTGAAAACTCTATTTTGAAAAATCGACATGTAAACAATGCTTTCCTTCCTATATACAGGGTGGCGCAAAAGTCACTGCACACTACAGTAAACAAAGACTGAATTTATTTTTTATTACAAAAAACTTTCAATTTTTTTTTTGATCAAATTGTTTTCCGTCTTCAGTAATACATCTTTCAAGTCTCTCTCGAACACTGTTACACACTCTATGGCATAGTCTGGTATTACTGTCCAAATCTTCAAATGCCTCGTGTATGTAGTCTTTCATTTCATCGATGGTCTGAGGCTTTCTAGAATAAACAGAGTCCTTGACGACACCCCATACGAAAAAATCCATGGGCGTGATATCTGGTGAACGTGGAGGCATGTCAATATCTGCTCTTCATCCAATAATTTGTCTTCGGAAAGTTTCGTTTAAATAATCGCGGACTTCAGTGGCATAATGTGGTGGAGCACCATCGTGTTGAAAGTACAGTTCTTGAAAGTTTTCAGCACGTCATAAGTCCTGGTACCATGTAATTCTGAAGCATATTCAAGTATTTTTCTCCTGTCACAGTTCCTTCAAAAAAATATGGTCCAAGTTTGCCTAATGATGATATTGCCCCCCAGACACTCACACCAGGTTGATTTAGTTGATTTTCTGACGAAACATTTTGATTGTCAGTATACCAGTAAGTACAGTTATGTCTGTTAACTTGTCCGCTTAACTTAAAATTAGCCTCATTAGACCACACAATTTTATTGAACAAGTTGGGATCAAGTTTTTGTTGGTTAAGCATCAATTCACATAATTGAAGACGTCGATCTGGATCATCTTCAAGTAACCCATGTAGCAAACGTGGAATGTAAACTTTGTAATAGTGTTTGTGTAACATTCTTTGCACAGACCTTCGTGATAAATCCAGCTCAGATGCTATTTGTCTGGTTGATTTTCGTGGACTTTTGGTAATAGCTAAACATACCCGCAATTCATTTTCCTCAGTTTAGACCGTTGTTGGGCAGCCAGATCTTGGTGCATCCATAACAGATCCATGTTGTTCTAATCTATATCGTATGTCATACACAGTTTGTCTAGACGGTGGGTTTGATCTAAAGTGTCCAGCCCATTCATTAACAACTGCAGTAGCACCACTTTTATAAAATGTTTTTAAAGCAAAAATTCTTTCTTCTTTCGTTAACATCATGACAACTATAAAAACATCTAACAGATACAAAAACGTCTCACAGATCACGCTTTCAAGAACTCACTGGATCTATTGTTGTGTTTGTCCTTGACCCGGCGTAATTATCAGCATTTTGTAATACCAACATCACGGGCTAAAACTATTGTACTACATCTTGTAATTTTAATTTTTTCTTTTAACCAACTGTGCAGTGACTTTTGCATCACCCTGTATTCATATAGGCAAGAGAAAGTAAAACCTGTTGACTGCGTCTTTATTCCTTACGAAACTCAGATATTCAACATTTTTTTGAAGTGTTTGTAATAAATGAATCCATCAGTCCAGAAAATAAATTGCTCTTAACTATTAAAGCAACAGGCACATCCACTGATATAAAAACACTGGACTAATGTGCATTTCTTTGTACAATTGCCTGCTCATTATAATATGTACTGTTATTGTAAAGAAAGCTGCAATGCTTACAGTTCTATTGAAATGAGAAAACTGGTGACCTTGATGTGAGCAAGTTCAACTGTATTCAGACAGGGGTGTACCATAACATCCTTACATTGTTGAGCAGAGTTCTGTCTATGTTTTGTAATAGCGTTCCACTCACGTAGTATTTACACAATGTTAAGTATTTTATTTAATAACATTACCTATACTCCGGACAATTTGAACTGGCACAACTCTTGCTCTACATGTACACACAGATCCGCATAAAGTATATCCATAAACTATTCTTTCAACAAGGTCTACAAATTTTAATAAATGCAAATGCCTACAACCTTATTTCAATATACAAACATACAAATAATTATTTCATTTTAAAATATGTATTTAATTTGTCCCAGTAAAAAATTAAATTATAAATTACAAGAACTAAACTGCAAAAATTCACTAAACTATACAGGCGCACGTAACTAACTAAACAAATTAGTCAGAATATATAATGAACAGAAAATCATATATGAAAACAAATTAGTCACATCATTATGTCTGACAGATTATTAATAACAACGGTGAAAACAAAGCGTAGTGACCGTGCGTGAGTCGCACATTACAGTAGCGATTGTATACTTTTGTGACTGTACTGTCATTGCATGGCGAGGGGTGAAGAGTGGAGTAGATAAACATCGAAGCTGCTTGTTGCTAATCGAATTGTCCCAGGTACATACGTTTAACACAACATTATATTTACTTAATACCCTTAAAGGATTGTTGTTTAGGTGATCAGGCGAAAGGCTGGTTTGAACCTCTAGAGGCTTTACTAAGTAAAACAAGGATTGAAATGGTTTATTGTTTCTTGCCTTGCTCACCGAATTGAATGAGTATGCCAGGCGCTCCAAAAAGCACCTACTTTGCATCCTGCTAAAGACATTCACTTCATTTACCACAGGGTCTGGCTGTATAATGAAATTCATTACTTTCAGAGGAGATAACTATGACTATTGTATTTTACACCTCTACATCTTCTGTTCTGAAATAGTTCAGTCATATAATTCGTTTTACATTGTGATAAACAACTATTTTTACTTTCTCATGCCTATATGAATATATAGGAAGGAAAGTATTGTTTTCATGTCGATTTTTCAAAATCGAGTTTTCACCGGATCTACATGTTTTTTGTAGCCGTGGAACTAGCAGATCGAGTGCAAATAATTTAATTTTCCACCTGCCTTTTATGGGCCTGACCAGAATTATAAGTGTGTGTAAGATAGCTTGGTGCATTTGTTGTGGGATAGTCTAGGAAGGAGTAACCTGTGTTTAATTTTTTAGTAAAATTTGCTCTTAGCTCGGGTCCTGGGGTTGCCATACCCATACACCCACATATATGCGCATGGATGACCATTCATACACAGTTATAAATATAAGTACTGCTTGACAACGATCAAAATAGGATTCCCTCCCTTCCCCATTTCTTCCATTCCCGTTCGCACTACGTGCCGGATTGAATACATTGGTACGCACAATACAAATGAGCAAGTAATAAGAATATCACTTGTACTAGATTCTTGTTATCCATAACATTTTGTACAGATTTTGTGACCACCAGCAGAAGAAAGCCATTAGTGTTTCCATTATTTTTGTTTATTATTAGGTAGTGTAGCCATAATATATAACTCAGCACATTCTTAATTAATAATGTTGACTGTTAATGTAATTAATTGATACAATTTAATTATTAAATGGAGTAAACATTATTCTTTATTTACTTGAGAGCAGCTAATAAGCTTTTACTTCAGTTGTACAGTGTTAGCGACCGTGCAATATTGGTTTTGTAGTCAGTGCAGTTTTATTATGTTTTGGGTTTGATCGGTTGTTCAATATTCAGATAAATTCTTTTCGATTAAACAAATACAGTGTAAGTGTATATTTGTGATTTAAACAGGTACAGGTTAAATAAGTGAAAATAATAATAAAGTAATAGTAAGTATGAATAAAAATGCTGTTGTAGTAATGAGCTGTACTAGTAGGCTGACTATCCGAGCTAATGTTTTTAGGACGATGCGTAATGCAAGGTGGCACGGATGAAGTGCGGGAGGGAATCCTATTTCGAAACTTGTTGGACAGTATGAGCTTATAAATATAAGTATGGGCATCCCTAGGGGCAATATAGGGCTATGATATCGAATTAATATGCTTTTCACGGTTGATGAGCTCTGCTGTTCCACGCGTTTAGATCAATCAGAATGTTTGCCAGTGTTGTCAGATTGTATCTATCAAACATTATGCGCGCAAGCGTATAAGAGCCGCAATAGTTCAGTTGTGTCTTGCATCGTACTGAACACATCGATTATAGAGTGCATTAACATGCAATACTTTATAATAAACTCAGCTGGTTGTATTTCTATAGATTATAAATAACAATTATTGTTATTGAAAGAATGAAAATGGCTGACAAAATATTTAACAGAGCTACAAGAGCAAGTATTGGCAACATTGCAGGCACGTCATTGGCTAGCTATAAAATTGGTAGAGGGCAATACATACGTTCAGAGCTCATCAACCTTGAAAAATAGTATAGCCTTAGTTGATTTTCAGCCAATGTTTCGCAAAGTTTATTGTAAATGAGCTAGTCAGAGAGATAAGTTTTTTTTTTGATTAGGTCCAACTGTTTTGCATAACATAAATGCTGATGTAGATGATAAAAGCTGACTAATTAAAAACTGCCATCCTTGAACTGGAATCGAACCCAGACCCTTGGAACAGAAGTAAATTGCATTGACTGCTACACTAATGGACTGACAAGTTGGGAGATATTCTTAATGCAGTGCTTTCAGTATTTCAACATGTCCTTTCTTTACTAATTGACAGTTGTTTAGACAATGTATTTTATAATTTTAAATCATCGTTTTTGTGTTATTGATCATGTTAGAATCAAAGATTCTGCTGAAAGGATGGTTGTGTTAGATATTCCTGAGCCTAGAGATGTGGGAAAAGAATTCTATATTATCCCTACTACTTTACATTACATATTAGTTTCTTACACCATTTTATTGTTGAGTAGAATCTAGTCTTGGAAATTTAGCCTCAAACAAAGGTTCAGTGCTCATCTTTCAACCAATGTCATAAAACTGGAAACCGGGCATGTTGTTTAATTCATAAATAAAACAAGTTTCATGGACTATAAGTACATATTATATCCATTTGTGATTGTACTTCAAGAACTGCCATGAAATACATTACGAAAAGAAGTTAGTTTAACAAACTTGTATAAAATATTATTTTAATTTTACAGTAATAATAATTAGGGTTATCTATAAACGTATTTTATTAATGACTGAATACTCTAATTTGATACATCCATTTGAATATTAAGTTTTCCTTGTTAATCTGCACATAACTCAGCCAGTATGGAACTCGGAACAGTTTCAATTTTTGTATCTGGTAAGACATAGCCTAGATGTTCTACCATACGCTGTAGTAGCAGTGAGTCCTTATGAAGGTATCTTGTGTAGATTATATTACTTTCTCTTGCGCAATATGAATATACAGGGAAGGAAATTATTGTTTTTACTTTTTCTTGCCTATATGAATATAATAGTAAGGAAAGTATTATTTTGTATTAAAAATGATTCGAAAATGTAAGAATTTCAGCGCCTCCGCAATACAAAGAGGTTACATATAGAAATGATGCAAACAGGTGTTAAACAGTATGCTTTAATTAAACATCAGATTTCATTAATTCAAGATATAACTTTAAATAATATTTCTAAAATTGTTTGCCAATATATCGACCAAATTCGAATTTAGTTGTATGTTGTTTATCCAAAGAGATATGCAAAACATCCTAAACGTAAACGTTGATGAACGCCATATTCATAACTTGTGAAAATGGCAGAGGTTTATCATTTACAAGTGGTGGAGAGCTCAGTGCTGCTTCGGCTGCTTTTATAATATTATTGTTGTAGTGTAATTCAAAAACTTATATATTTCTGTGTTTCGTTTTATTGTGATAAGATTGAACTTTCTTTTGGAGAGCAGCTGTGAATTTCTGATAGATGAGGGAATCAATGCCCTACGTACTAGGCTAGGTAAGAAAGAGAGGGCAAATACCAGGAGGTTTAGCCTTCGTGTATCAAGTTTTACTTTAATATTTCTGTAATAACTTAATATATATTCATTTAGAAAAAATATTGTAATTAATTAATGCAATTTTAATTTTTTATTGTTATTCCTTAACGTCTTATAGTTTCCTGACCTGTTGTTTACTTTACAACTCGATTTTGATGAACTTATGCTTTTTAATTCACCTGTACAGCAGTGCCAGGCAAGAATAACCGGGTATTAACGTCGAATTACAATATACGTAGTTATGTATTGAAATATTTTTTAAAGAATTCGCGATTTAAGTACTGCCCAGTATTCTTACTGTTGATAAAATGTTCCGTCGGGTGCGTCGAGTTCTTTAGTGAAGCCTAGAACTACCAGTTTTTTCATTCACTCGTTCCGTTTATTAAATCGGTTGCCGTTGCATTTTTTATTTTACAAAAAAGGCGGTAATGACAATCGTTAGAGAAATAATATTTTCTTTTGTACCTGTATCTTGGCTGTTGATGTTTTAAAATTCTAATTCTGCATTGTATTGACCTCCATTAAGCTTAAACTTAATTGTATTCTTTTGCAATTATTGTACTTGGTGTATTACTGTGTTAAGATAATGAAGAAAATATCCTCAACTTCATTTTACTTCTGTCAGAAGACTACTGCTTGTGAATTGTGAGTATTTTATATATGTATCAAAGTTTTATTGTTAGTTAATCTGAATTTGTAACAGAATGTAAAATTACATTAAGGTCACTTGCTCATAAAATCAACTCATGTAATTACAAATATGCTTGCATCTCCCCAAAAACCATCACATGTAGTAGCATATCACTTGTATTCATTACTTTTGTTGGTTTAATAATTTATGATTTAATGGCATAAATATAGTTGTTAAAACAATTATGGTTTTAACCAAATTCATGTTAATGTTCAACTATTATTGGTTGGTCATTGAGATTAAAAAATGTAGCCTAGGAGTTTATTGTTTGTCTTCTATCACAGAAGTACAGTGTTCATGTTTTATTTTATTGATTCAATATTATTTAAACCAGAATCGTTTTGAAGTGAAATTCTATTTCACAATCTTATAAAATTAGTTTTTACTTTGAAAGTTGTTTATACTGAATTGAAAAACTAAATCTGAGAAGCTTATTACAGGTAGTGTGTTGCAACACTCCTTTTATGATGTCATCATGCAGCATGGCGAGGCATTTAATACAAGTATCAAGATGCAGCACAGCTTTGTGATTATGTTTATCTTGCAATACAATGGAGAACTTATATTCAAACATATTTTAAATCAGTAGTTTTATTGTGATTCCATGCCAAATATACAAAAAAAGTTTATTTTTATCTCTCCTACTTGGATCTTTAATGAAAATTTCTAGGATTTTTCCCAAGGTTCTAAATACAAATATATTTTTTGAAATTGTGTTATCTCTTAGTTTCAATGGGAAACAGTGGTTTATCCAAATTTTGAAAGTTAGTTCCATCATTAAAATGTCTATGCGATGACGCCATATTTTATAAAACACATAAATAACGGATGGGTTTACACAAAAGATATAAACTAAACTTGAGTAATCAGGACAATAAAACTTTAGATCAGTGCTGTATTTAAAACATAAAGGATAAGCTCATTAGTAATTAAAACTACTGTAAATTCATGTTGAGATAACAATATTTAAGAAAAAAAAACACGTTTAAACTAGACAAAACAATGAGTAACATGCTGATTCATACTGTTGAGATCACCGGCATTTTTGAAAATTCATACAGTTCTTACTAAAACCAATAAGTGATTTTAACTGATGTTACTGTAAATATTACTATTTTATATTGGACGTAATAGCGGACCAACCTTTTCATTGAATATTGGTCATGCCAATAAGTCATTGTATTCAATGTCACTATATGCGATAACTACTGTGTGGTTTTGTTAGTTTTGGATGTACGGTGTAATGATTAGCATGTTAAATTATAAAGCTGAAATTCTTAAGTCCAATTCCTAGAGAGGATCTGGAAATTTAATGCTTTAGTACCTCTTATTTCCCGTCCACTTCTTCAGGTGCAGTTTTCTCTTGAAATGTGTTAGTTACTTTCGAGCCATTTAAATATTGTTGGCGTCTACCTTATTATCTTATATATCACACTCTTTCAGAACGTTGCGAACTATCACAGCAGTTGGCACCCAGTTTGAAAATCACACTTGTATCTACACCATACCAGTATCGTATGAATTCTTTAGCCTCAATGTTTTGCTTCAACCTGAACCATGTTTACTCATTATTTCGTCTTGCATTATATCTTACAGTTATCCGTATTTCTGACCTCTCATCACTTGTCAGTAGTATTGCAGTTTCATTTTTTTTAACAATGTCTATAATTTCTATATTCTTATCCAAACAATGGATTATCTTGGAGTTGTAGACTTTTTTCCATCCAAGAAAATTGCAACGTTCTTCTGTAAAACCTCATCATATCGAATGCTTCAAGTCACATTATGTCATCACTGTTTAAAGTACAACCCAACAACCGTACAATTAAACCGAAAATATATGGTAACTTAGTAAGTGGACTCGTAACGAAACTTTGAGGTTTCTACTGTGTAAGACTTGCTCATTTTCATGAATGCTTGCTCCTGACAATTGGCTGTTCGACAAAAAAGGGTAATCAAACGTTGACTGTACCAGTCCTAAAATTCTTCAACCGAGATGTTTTATGTCAATCTGGACCAGACTTACCCTCTGTCTATTATTATCGTCAGTGCTCGCTAATGATTGACTCTAGTACCATTTGTAGAGTGTAGATGATATGACAGTATTTAAAAAAAATAAAAAAGTTTACAGATCTGAATGATAATGAGAGTCTTGTAGCGAATCGTTTTAATAAGTAGTTTTTTTTAACGTATTAAGTTGATCATTACTGAAATTTATACCTGTTTGTGTCACGTAGGTATGTCATACATTTTGTTGCGTATGTTGTATTTAAAAAATTGGTTTTTTTATAGAAATTCTGGTCTGTGAATTATTTAAATACGTGAACGTTCTAGTACAGTACAACCTGTCATATCCCGATTAATATGGCGTCCAGTCAATCCGGGTACCATTAAAATCATTTATAAATCGCAGAGGACCAGAATTAATGGATACATCTGTTGTTAGATGTTATTTTAAATGTTTCTGTTGGTTTAGCATTTGTATTTGTACACTGTAATCTTTAAATTATAAATTGCAAAGTTTGTTAACACTGAAGTCTGAGCTATAAGAACATGGTATGTCACGGTATCCTGGGGGTTTTAGAGTAAACTTCAAAAAATTCTAAAAGATTTAATTTCTATCATATCTTAATGATTTTGGCATCAAATTGATTAAAAAATCAGAAAGTTTATTACTATTAATTTACATTGAAATTATTATACTTACTAAATTTATGAGAGTGATTTAAATATACACCAAAAAGTTATGAAAAAAGAAATTGTTACATGCTACACACTACCTAATTTTAGAGTTTTACAATCCTAAACACTACTTAAAAAATAGTTTATATAAATTCTACAGAAAGGCAATGAAATAAACTACACACTAAACATGTTTGAGTACTAAAATTTAAAATATTTTACACATTATTAGCCTTCGTATGAAACACTCGGAAACACACTGGTAAGCACAATGCAACAGTACAGTCAGGGCAGTACCAGGTAGTTTCTTTCAATCCAGCCTTTTCAGTTGCAGTTTTGCTCTTTTCTGAGCAAACTTTACAGCAACACACAAAAAACATAAAATGAAAATAAAATTATAAATGTTACTGTCAAATAACCGCACAAACAAAGCGATCTAAAGACAAAACAGTACAATGTATACAATGGAACAATTTACCGAGTGAAAACGATTACTGACAAAATACGAAAGGAAAACAGTTATTACAAAGTAGAAATAACTATATTATTTACAAATATCAAATACAGAATAACTACAAACCTCATAACTACGAAAAAATTACGAAAAATCACGACAAAGTACACATGTACTTCAACAAAAACACAACCTCAAACACGGCTCAATGTTTTTCTACATAGTTCACAAAATATTTGGTAGATTTCGCTGCAAGCATAGAAAATTAAACTAAATAAAATATAGAATTAATCTGTGCAACCGAAGCCCGGTATAACCTCGTCTGAATCTTACTACAGAATTTAATGTGGCGGCCCAAGGTATACTCGGGCTTCGGTCAACCGCGATTTACGCTCACCCCGAGCTATACTCGGGCTTAGGCTTCAAAGTGTTAAAAAATGTTAATTTTTTAACAATTTGAGGGAATTTTACTTTAAGGGAAATTTTACTTTTGAAAAGGGACTTTTTATTTTGAAAAGTTACCGTCATTCAGAGACTTACTATCATGCTATTACGAATGGACTGTACTATACTTGAAACAGTTTGTGATTTTCATCTGTTTCACGCACTTAACACATTTTTTGGAAACTATGTCTTTTAACTTTGGCAAATGCATCTCTTCAGTTTCACTTGTTAAGTCTTAATGTCGAACATAACTGATCAGAGATTTGATGGTCTTGAATGCCTCAAGAGTGACTCATTATAGGCTGTTGTCATCCACTTCGGGTTCAGAGATTTTTTCATAGCTATTGCACACTATTTCTATGATGATGATACTGTCTGTAATTTTGTTGACTTCATCTTCACTTAACCACTTCTTGATTTCATCTTCATTGATTTCTTCATATCCAGGCAGGTTTTTTTTACAAGTTCTGCAATTCGACTCTCTTTTTCAAACTGTGCACAAACAACATTCCAATTACAAGTTTCACTTTTCAATCCCAAATTATTTCACTTACAAAAATTGAAAAATTAATTTGGAGATATATCTGATTGTGACAAGGTTGTGCTGAAATTCAACAACTGATTCTTAAATAGTAGCTGATTGTCAACGTCATATTAGATAATCAATTTAAGGTTTGATTGTGCGCTTTTTTTTAAGATGATTGTTTGTTAAGTTATTGAATTTATTTAAAGTTGTGATTAATTCAGTTACATATTTATTAATTCGCTAATGTCATTCACCTTATTGCTGTATCTGTTATCTCGTTCTTTCTTTTTTGTGTTTGGTATTTATTTATGTTATTTTTCAATACGCATCAACGTTTGTTGCCTATATAAAACACAATTTGATTGTTTTATCTATTCACAATTTTTTTTAGAATAAATTTAAAAAATTTTATTAGTGGATTGGTAAAAAGACAATGCTGAAAGTAAATATTTATTTATTGTAAAGAAATTCTGTGGTAAAGAAATTTTTTTCGCAATGAGGCGATTTTAAAAAAATATCGTAGGAGCCGTTTCTGAGAAAATCGCAAAAAAGTGAAAAAGTACTCGAATAAACTACTACTTCCTGTTGACCGATTTTGATGAAAATGTTAGTGTCCGTTCTCTAGTAGTATCTATCTTAAGTTTCAAGTTTGTATGATGTTCCGTTCTTGAGATATTCTGTTCATACGCAAACCAATCGCTAAAAACATGTTTTTTGGGTTCAGGGGGTCTGAAAACATGTAGATCCGGTGAAAATTTGATTTCTTAAAATCAATATGAAAACAATATTTTCCTTCCTTTATATTCATATAGAAAGAGAAAGTAAAATAGGCAATGCTAAAAGTGAACACTTATTTGTTATAAAGAAGTTATGATGGATGTTCGGGACAAAAATAAAGATTTAATCTTCTAGAAAGTTTTTTCTTAGGGTAGTTAGAAAAAGTAATGTCTGTTTTCTGTGTGGCACCACCAGTACTGCTCTGTTGTTATTCGTCAGAGTGAGAGGAGAAGCTTTATTGTTCTGCATTGAAAGTATCGCCGTAGGGTTCTCTACGATTATTCAGTCCACTTTGACAGATTGTCATAATGAATGCTCTGTCAATTTATGTTCAAGAAAGACGCTAGTAATTGTTAAGAAACTTTGTATGGTGACCAGCTAACGGCCATTCCCGAAAAAACTACACTGGTGGTCCCTGTTTGAAAATTCATTGCAAGTCATGTGAAAAAAAAGTTAAAAGCAGTGACCAAATTGGGTGGTTCTCAATAAAGTAGAGTTCCCGATAACAAATAAAAGCAAAAAAAAAAAATCTGGTGTGAAACACTCACACAACTTTCTCTTGCCAATATAAATAATTAACAATAAACCTAACATTAGTATTAAAACATTAGAAATGAACAAAAAACTAACCTCAAAAAACATTAGTGAAATACGCAAAATTAAAATCTACCTCAGTTTGGGTTAAAAATACGGAAAATCGCTCCTACACGCTAAACTAGGCACTGTACAAAAAAAAGCTTTAAATAAAAGTTGTAGTTCTTTTAATTTTCTACAAATTTTATTATATACACTTTTATTATAAAATGCATATTAAGGCCGAAATCTTAAAAAAATCGATTTTTCTCACGTTTTCGTGAGAAAAAAACAGAAAATTGCTAATTACTGCTAAACTAAGCATTATACAAAAAAATGTTTGAAATAAAAGTTGTAGGTTTTTAAATTCTCTACAACTTTTATTATATAAATTTTTTCGCTTAATTGCATATTAAAGCCGTAATCTTAAAAAAACTTTGTTTTTACGTAAAAACAGCATCACCCAGAATTTCAGCAAACATGACACCTACCCTATCTTGTAGAGAATAAAAAATTGAGTAAACCAGGCGATTTTAAAAAAAATCGTAGGACCAGTTTTTGAGAAAATCGCAAAAAAGTGAAAAATTATACGAATAAACTACTACTTCCGGTTGACCGATTTTGATGAAAATGTTCGTGTCGGGTCCGGTAGTGGTATGTAACTTAAGTTTCAAGTACTTACGATGTTCCGTTCTTGAGATATTTTGTACACACACACACACACACACACACACACACACACACACACACACACACACACACACACACACACACACACACACACACACACGCACACAGACCAATCGCTTAAAACATGTTTTTTGGGTTCAGGGGGTCTGAAAACGTATAGATCCGGTGAAAACTCGATTTCGAAAAATCGACATGAAAACAATACTTTCCTTCTTATATATTCATATAGGCAAGAGAAAGTAAAAATAGATTGCATAAGGGTAGTTATCCCACTCCTATTCGTTAGGTGAAGGTGGTCTAGTTTTCTTAAATATAATTTATGGTGTAGAAGTACCAATTTTTTACTTTCTCTTGCTATATGAATATATAGGAAGGAAAGTATTGTTTCCATGTCGATTTTTCAAAATCGACTTTTCACCGGATGAACGCGTTTTCAGACCCCTGAACCCAAAAACATGTTTTTAGCGATTGGTCTGTCTGTATGTGTGTGTGTGTGTGTGTGTGTGTGTGTGTGTGTGTGTGCGTGCGTGTGCGTGTGAACAGAATATTTCAAGAATGGAACATCGTATAAACTTGAAACTTAAGTTACATACCACTACCGGACCAGACACGAACATTTTCATCAAAATCGGTTGACTGGAAGTAGTACTGTAGTTTATTCGTGTAATTTTTCACTTTTTTGCGATTGTCTCAAAAACTGGTCCTATGATTTTTTTTAAAATCGCCTGGTTTACTAAAGTTTTTATGCTCTACAAGATAGGGTAGGCGCTATATGTTTGCTGAAATTCTTGGTAAGGCTGTTTTCATGTAAAAAAATTATTTTATTAAGATTATAGCTTTAATATGCATTTTAGTGTATAAAATTATATAAAAAATGTAGAGAACTTAAAATCCTACAAGTTTTATTTCAAACATTTTTTGTATAACGCTTAGTTTGGTGGTAAGTAGTGATTTTCTGCTTTTTTTTCACGAAAACATATGAAAAATCGATTTTTTTAAGATTTCGGCCTTAGTATGCATTTTACGACAAAAGTGTATAAAATCAAATTTATAGGATATTAAAAGATCTACAACTTTTATTAGAAGCATATTTCCATACAGGGCCTAGCTTAGCATGAAAGAGTGATTTTCCGTATTTTTGAGCCAAACAGGTTGATTTTAATTTTGCGTCTTTCATTCATGATTGAAATAAGGTTATGTTTTTTGATGTTAGTTTTTTTGTTTGTTTCTAATGTTTTATTACTAATGTTAGGTTATATTGTTAATTAATTGCATTGGCAAGAGAAAGTTGTGTGAGTGTTTCATACCAGATTTTTTATACTGTAGTTCTTTAGGAGGGTGTAGAAATGTTTTGGTTTAGGATAGTTGCTACCTTTTTATCCCGTTAGTACTAGTTGTTGAAGAAGTAAGTGCGAATGCTTTAGCTTTTCCATTTAACTTTTCGGGAAGAAATTTATCATATTTTTGTTCTATAGGTGATAGAAAAATCATGGAATCTGTGATAAGCGAGCAATTGATGGTGTTCACACTTTTAGATATTCATATTCACTGTGGTGTAAATAAATGTAAAAATCTGGTGTGAAACACTCACACAACTTTCTCTTACCAATGCAAATAATGAACAATATAACCTAACATTAGTAATAAAACATTAGAAATAAACCAAAAAATATAACCTTATTAAGCCAAACATCATGAGTGAAAAATGCAAAATAAAAATCAAGCTTAGTTTGCTTAACAATATGGAAAAATGCTCTAAATAATAGTTTTAGATCTTTTAATTTCCTATAAATTTGATTATATACAGTTTTGTTGTAAAATGCATCTTCTTCTTAAGGTGCCCTATCTCTAAGGACATTGGCGATCATCATGGCTCACTTTACTCTATCTACTGCTGTCCTGAAAAGCTCTATTGATGTTTTTCCACACCATTGTCGTAAATTTTTCAACCAGGATGTGCGTCGTCTTCCCGATCCCCTTTTGCCCTCCACCTTCCCTTGTATGACCAGCCACATCAATTCATACTTTTCGTTCCTTAGAATGTGACCGAAATATCCCATTTTCCTTTTCTTTATGGTGTTGAGCAGTTCCTTATCCTTCTTCATTCTTCTTAGCACTTCCATATTTGTTATGTGCTCTGTCCAGGATAGTCTCCACATTCTTCGGTAACACCACATTTCAAAAATGTATACTAAGTAAAATGCATACTAAGTCTGAAATCTTAAAAAATCGATTTTTTACACATTTTCATGAGAAAAAAACAGAAAGTCACTACTTACCACTAAACTAAGCGTTATACAAAAAAATGTGTGAGATAAAAATTGGAGGACTTTAAAATCTCTACAACTTTTATTATATACATTTTTGTGTTTAAATGCATATTAAAGTTGCAATCTTAAAAAAACTATTTCTTTACGAGAAAACAGCCTCCCCAAGAATTTCAGTAGACATGGCACCTACCCTATCTTGTAAAGCATTAAAAATTCAGTTAACCTGGCGATTTTAAAAAAAATTCGTAGGACCAGTTTTTGAGAAAATTGCAAAAAAGTGAAAAATGACACGAATTAACTACTACTTCCGTTTGACCGATTTTGATAAAAATGCTCTTGTCAAGTCCTCTTGTGGTATCTAACTTAAGTTTTATGTTTCAAGTTTGTACGATATTCCGTTCTTGAGATATTCTGTTCACACTGACACACAAACCAATCGCTAAAAACATGTTTTTTGGGTTCAGGGGGTCTGAAGCGTGTAGACCCGGTGAAAAATCGACATGGAAACAATACTTTCCTTCCTATTTATTCATAAAAAGAAGAGAAAGTTTAGAGCTGTTCAGTCTGTTTTTCTTGTTTTATATATTATCTGCAATAATGTCAGTTTCTCGATGCACATTTATGAAGGTCTAGGCTACCTGTGCAAAGATAGTAGAAAATATGACTTCTGATAAGAATTTTTGATAAATACTCATGGAATTACATAATTTTGTTTTCATATAACCATTAATTTTTTTTTTTGTTGGAAAATAATTTTTTTTAATCTGTATTATTTTGTCGAACTGGTTTTTTTATAATTTAGTTTGTTTCCTGCTTCAGTTGTGCTTTTATGTTATGAATGATTTATCTGTTTCATGAAATTGGATTGTCTGCTCTGCAAATAGGTTCTTCAGATTTGTGGTATTGTTGGGATTAATATTTAAAGGTATTTTTTTTTGTACGAGTTTGTTATAGCTCTGGCTGTCTCTCGCTTACCTTGTGCCATTCTTCTCTATTCATTCAATCCTCCTCACTCAAATTCCTCATATAGCCTACATTTCATGCCGCAGTTGACCACACCGTGATTCCGAAGGCCTACCTTGTCTTCTGCCCCCTGGGGGGGTTAAAATTTATTATTTTCTTTGGTTATCTTTAGTTCTCCAGTGTTCGTTCATGACCCAACCATTTCTGGTGTTTTTTTTCTCAATTTCCTCTATTGTCGTGTTCAGTTTCCCTATGATCTCTCTAATTTCTACATACTTGACTAGCTCTATTCTAGAGATTTGACAACTCCTATGTAAGTAGTATGATATCCACTGCATTTATCTTCTACGTATCCATCTTTGTCATCTCCCATGTTTCCGAGCCATTCAGCAAATTGCTCTGAACCACTATCTGATATATCCAAAGTTTTGTCCTATTTCTGATACTCCTTGATCAAAGCAAGAAATTCACCCCCTGTATTGTTTGTCTTGCCTGCACAATCCTGTCGGAAGTGTCCATTCTATGTTACCAAACTTCCAAGATATCTGTATTCTCCATATCTCCTGACCAAATTTTCTCTTAGTTGCAGATCTCTTGCTTCATCTCCAACCACTAGATATTTTATCTTCTTCTTCCAACCAAGGATTAGGCCGCTGAACCCACAAACTATGTCATTTATCTCCATCTTCTCCTAGGTCTACTGACATCCCTTTTACCTTCTGGAGCATACCAGTGTGCCTACTTAGGTAAACTGTGATCTGACATCCTTAGCTGTCAGATTAGCTGTCTCCAACTTTGGCAATATTCCTTTATCTATTTGTTCAATTTGTAAATGCCCAATTCTGACCTGATTTCCTCATTGCTTATTCTGTCCAAGCTTGTACACCCCTTAGTTCTCTGAAGAAATCTCATCTCTGCCATCTGGATTCTCTGCTCGTGGGTTTTTGTTGTTGTCCATGCCTGACTTCATTTGAGTGTTACGGCTTTCAGAATTTTCTTGATATTCTTTGATTGCGAGATACGATGATGAGTGATGCATTTATATCTAAAATTTATGTAGCATCAACAGAATAGGCCAGCTTGTGTTGTGGTCAGTACAATTTGCTTCTAATCCAAGGGTTCTGGGTTCGATTCCCAGTTAGGTGTGGAATTTTTTCATCATTCATTTTTACCTGTTACCTTTCATTGTTTGTGTTAGTAATAATGTGCAGAATAGTTGGTACTTTATTATAACAGTGTGAGAAGCCTTTTGACCCTTTTCCGTTGTACTTAACAGTGAAATACCAGTTAGATTTGTGGCTATAAAATCCTATATTTTGTGAACTTTTTAAGTTTGTAACTTATTTCTCAAGCTTGTAAAAAAACAAAAATTGTAAATTTTATTGTCACTTTTTGGCTCAATCTGAGTTGAAATTATAAGTAATTTGTTGATCGTTTTTAGTTAGGTGGCTCTTTCTCACCTGGAGTATGTAGAAACTTTTGGATTAACTTGGTACCACTCTGTCGATATAATCTAGATTCCCAGGGAAAATTGGTGTGCACTGTTAATGCAGTATGTTGATATAATAATGTGGTTCTGATCAAGAAAATCTTGATTGTGCCTCATCTTTTAAAAAAACATTGTTTTGTTGGTTTCGGAATATTCTCTATCATTGTTGGTTTTCATATTTTTTACTTTTTGTCAAGTTTGCATCTTCACTTCCACATAAATTTCCTTGTTGCATCCTTATGGTTAGGGAAAATATATTGCTAGTTTTCTTGATTCAAAAAGATGAAAACATGACAAATTTTTTTTATAGTCTTCAAAAAATTATAATGATATCATGTATTAAGGAAAATTGTTTTCTGTTTTTTTTTTCGTTTGAAAGAGTTTTTTAAAATGCTTTTAACTTTTTGTGCTGTAATTTTTTATTTTTCTTGGTTGTGTTGAACATTTTTTTATTACTGGCAACGAGTTTACTAACCTGCATTCTTCTTGAGGCTGTTTTAATTTACTTGTTATATTTATTTCAACTGACTTGTTTTAATAGATCCACTGTCATCAAAGAATAAACACGCCATTAAAAGTAAAACAATTAATAAAAATCCTTTTCATGTGATGATGCATCTCGTGGCCTGTGGCAATTTTTTCTAAAGAAATTGTAAGAGATCAAGCCCACTAAGTTTTCGTAAGAAAGAAAGAGGCTTACCTTTGACCTATGCCAAAAGCCATTTGTGATTTCTATATCTATTCTTTAAGAGAAATTGAATGACACTATATTTGTTTCCTAATTCCAAACTTGATTTCTTGATTTCCTGTCAAAACAGGCAAAAACCATTTGTGATTCTGTGTCTACTCTTTAAGAGCAATCGAATGACATGTTTGTTTCCAAATTCTCACTTTGATTTTGTGATTTCCGGTTTTGGGCCATTTCCGGGCGAAACTGGAACTTTAAACCCAATCCAGGCTCACTTACTTTTTATGCAGATTGTGAATCCGACAACAGTTTGTTGCTATCTCGTGGAGTTTGTGACGGACAGATGTAGGAAAATGATAGATAACAATTTTAAAAGTTGCCGCCAATTAAAACTTTTTCAAAAGTGTCTTCAGTCATTTGTATAAAACATTTAACTTTTCAGTAAAGTGCATGGTGTGCGAGAGTGTTCGTGTGGGTGGGTGGGTGCGGGCATGCTGGCGGGTGAGTAAGAGAATAAAATACCTCAAGAAACAGAAAGTGTATGAAGTTGAAACTTAAAAATGAAGTTAGGCACCATGAGAGGGGGACTTGACACAAACATTTTACAAAAATCGGTAAACCGGAAGCAGTATAGCAGTTTATTAAACCGGAAGCAGTTTATTCATGCAGTTTTTCAATTTTTTAAAATTTTCTTAAAAACAGCTTTTATAATTTTGTTTAAAATGGTCTTGTTTATTACAGTTTTTGTGCTCTGCGAGATAGGGTAAGCGGCGCCATGTTTGCTGAAATTCTTGGAGGGGCTGTGCTTCCATAGTAGCAAATGTTTTTTTTTTAAGATTGTGGTCTTAATATAAATTTTAGGGCAAACATTTATATAATTGAAGTTGTTGAAAATTTTAAAAAATACGATTTTTGTTTCAAGCATTTTTTCAACAGTGATGATGATTTTCTATATTTTCTCATCAAAAAAGTCCAAGAGAGGTTGTTTTTCATTTTATATTGTCTACTTATGGTTAAAAGAGGCTATATTATTCTAATTATTTGTATTTACAAGAGAAAGTCGAGCGATATTCACACCAGATTTTTTTAAATAAACAAAATAATTGTTTAGAAATGAATTCGCGCCGACTGTAACGTGTCATTGATCTGGTAATTTTTCAGCTTGTTTAATTTTAAATATATTTTCTCCATACGTTAGCAAGTTTCTGTCAAACAATTCAGGTTTGTGATTAGCATCAATTAATAATCAATTCTGTTTTTTGTGTTTTATCAACTGTTGCTTTGGTTGTTAATACCTTTACACATTTTATATGAATAACAATGTAGTTAAATTTTCAACTAAGTCCAGATATTTTTGGGTACGGTAATGGATTGGAATTTTTTTTAATGCTTATGCAATAATAATTGTAAGTTGTAGTGTTTTTTTTATTGGCCGACTAATTTAGTATGAAATTTAATAAAATAAAATTACTCTTAATTCTCAGATATCTTGGATAGTTGTTATGAACAGTATATTAATTTTTAACCTTTGATATGGTGGGCTATTAATTTTTGTTGGTATTTACTAGTTAGTGATTTTGTTTTTATAAATATACTTGAAGTTCCCGTGCGCTTCGCTGCAAGTGCGGAAATAAAATAAACCAAAAAGGATATTTTAGGAATTTCTAGACTTTTATACAAAATTTTAAGAATAATTTTTTAATGAATGATTGAAAAAAAAGAACCGTAAAGATTAAAGACGTTTAAAGTAACTATTTTTTAATACGGTACCAAAACGAATAAGATAATTAATACGAAGAATAACTGATTATTATTTTCCATTTACTCTTATCTTTTTGCAAGACAAATTTCTTAAAAGAACTGATTGTTATTTTCAATAGTATGTTAATGTGAAGATTAAAATCACAACAACAGTGAATAATGGTGATTCAGTCATCCTGTAACTGTTGAGTCCCTTTGCTAGCTCGCTATGTGAGAGTGCGGGAAATTAGCTACTAGCACAATTACTAAAATGCGTTAGTGAGTAGGATTCCACCATTGTCCGAAATTATTCTGGGTTGACAATTAATTAAAAATGGTCCGAGGTCAGTACCTTCAGCTGTTGAGAAGTTGCGATATATTTTCTGATTTTGAGCCCCCAGGTGGAGGTACCTTGGATTTTGGATTTTTCTGGGGGTTTCAGAGGGTCGGGAACAAAAAAAGGTCATGTTTTTTTCGCGCCAAGGGCTTGTTATGGGTTAGAATTTCTGGACAGCAAGTTACATTCAGCTGTATATTTAAGAAGACTAACCAACCTCTCGTGTACTCCACTTATGGATTCTAATGAAATTAATTTAATCCGTAACTTCTCTATTAACAGTGTTCATGCTTTTGTTGATCTGTGACAGCATAAAAAATTGATTTTCTGCACTTATACGCAGCATAAAGTTTTACTAGTTGTATGAGTAACTAATTGTGTGTGTAAGAAAAAGGTTGTTGTTGTTTAGGTCATCAGCCAAAATGCTGGTTTGAACCTGTAGAGGTTTTACTAAGTAAAACGAGGAGTGAGGTGGTTTACCATTGCCTTCCTCACTGAGTGGAAAAGTATGCTTATCAGCATGCCGGGCCCTCTGAAAAGCACAAAGGTAGAAAAAGAAAAAGGTAGATACAATTTAACAGGTGTTTCAAAAATTACACAACTAAACTCGGGACGGCCAGAGTTTGGTGTTCAGATTTCAAAGCACTGTACGCGGGAAGAGGAAAGTTACCCCTACTTACGGTCCTATTCACTTCTCCTTAGACCCCTTCGCCTTTGAAAGAGAAAGGAAATAACATGCATTCGATCCTCTTCTTTCTGTTCTGTCAGATCGTACGCTGTTTTGACTACAGTGTTCGCACATACAGTCGCATAAATCTTGTTCTTTGTTGTTAGGCCTATCTATAATATCTTTTATTACTTGTTTTTGTTTATAATGATCTTTTGTAATTTTTTTAATAGTTTTTTTTTCATTTTTTATTACCTATTTATTACAAATATTTACAAATACATTTACATCACTATTTATTATTACATATTTACATTAACATATATATTTACAAATTTATTAAAAAATATTTACAGGAAATTAGATTTTTTACAACACTGCCAGCCTACTCTGAATCGGAGTTATCTAGCGGACGAACTCCTTCTATAGAACACAGGTTTACCGACATACCACTGGGGCCAGCTACCTTCTCTACTTCAGTTTCATCTTCACTGTCATCGCTGCACAAACTGTTGTCATCACTACTGGCCGAAGCAGGCCCATTTCTCACATGAATTATCATTTCATTGACTGCAGTTTCCAATAATCCCTCTTGTTTCCAAGCTTCTTCAACAATTCGTTTTGTGTGGTCTACTGCTTTTCTCCAATCCTCAGATGTAACTTCTTCTATTGCTCTTGTAGTTAGTCTTTCGACCTCGGCGATAGTGAAGGTTTGATTATTTCGAGCGACTGACCCCTTTATTTGAGCCCATATCAACTCAATGGGATTGAATTGACAGTGGTATGGCGGTAGGCGAATTACACGGTGTCCCTTCTCTCTCGCTAGTTCATCGATTTCATACCGCTTCGGTGGCTTGTTGGCTTTAATAATTTCCAGAAGTTCACTTTTTTTTGTGTCTGCAGGAAACTCAATATTGTGTTCACGCAGCCACAGAATTATCTCATTCTTAAGTGATGCTTGATTTGGTGGTTTGTGGATCTGTAGTGAATGCACGGGAGCATTATCCAAACATATGACTGAATTTGCGGGCAGTTTTTCCAACATATTAGAAAACCATTTTTTAAAACCTGCCGCCTTTAAGTCCTGATGGTAATCCCCCTGTTGCTTCGATTTAAATATCCGCAAACAACCATCAACAAACCCGTCACTTGTTCCCGCATGCATTACAATAAGACGGCTGCCCTTCCCAGTCGGTTCCTTCCTTGCACTAAATTTAGTGTTATCCACCCAGCTTTTATGAGCTGTATGTCCGGCATTGACCCAGGTTTCATCCAGGAATACAATTTTTTCATAATTAACATTTCTAATTTCTCTTAAAAATGCACACCTGAGATTTACTACATCAGAAGTTTCCATTAAAAATTTTCTGTTATCTATTGTCTTCCACTTGAAACCTAAATTCTTCAAAACTATACCCAAACTTGTCGTTCCACCAGAAAACAACTCTCTCTCCTTTAAAACTGCGAGTATCTTGAAACGTGTGGGTAATTCTCGACGTTTATAAAATTCGTAAACAACATTTCTAATTGCCACTTCTTGAAAATTATCGGGTTTCGTAACGCTTGATTCTCGTGGCCGTTTCTTACCCGGTGTTTCCGCTACTGTTTCTTTACAAACTTTTCGCACGGTATTTGGTGCGATCTGTAAAGCGTCTGCAACCCTCTCCACCACTTTAGTTACTGGTTTCAACGGGCCCTTATTCTCCTTTTCAAGAATAAAATATTGCCTTAAACGGCTAATCAAACGACGCAATTGCAATTTTAAAGTTCGTCCTCTGCCGAACACTTCACGTTCATCTGGTGTAGACATCTTCCACGTATTAATATTCACTGTTATAAACCGTTATTATACTAAACTTACAATATACTTATTATACTTGTAGGCTATACTACTATTTACTACTACTATACTACTTATTATACTAAGGTTTTACAAAAGAAACAAACCGTTATTATACTAACGTTTTTCAAAACAAACAACCGTATTGAAGGAAGATTCCGACAGCACTCACATATTTTTTCGTAGGTGGGTTGTGGAATGCGTTTAGAATGGTGGGAGAGAGAAGCTGTCCCAAACCTGCCGTAGGTACCGCCCAGTGACAACGGTAATGCGAAGGGAAGGGATAGCAGCATAGAAAATCCAACACCAAACTCTGGCCGTCCCGACTTTAGTTTAAAATAAACTTGTTTAAAATAAAGGTTCTATTACTTGATGCCAAGAGATTGCACACCAAACATTGATTTTACTAGTCTGTAATGGTTGTTCATGAAATGTGAGGATTTCACTGCTCCGTATTCGGGACAATTATAAGTTTACAAATTTAATTTGTCACAAATATTATTATTAATTAACAATTTGTTATTTCTTAGGGACTTTTTTATCACTGTTCCACAGAAATATCTATTTCTTGTTGGTCACGTGACTGATCAGTGACCGATAATATATTACTGTGCTAGTGACAAAATGTCACTAAAATAACAAATTGTTAATTAATAATAACAATTGTGACAAATTAAATTTGTAAACAATTTTTTGTGTCATTTTCTTGTTAATTAGTTTGGTATCTTTATTTGATATTTGTCTTGAACATTATTAACATTTAATTAGTAGTACGTTTTTGTTGAGTGTAATAAAGTAAATTATGCAACACAAAATAACTTGTGCAATACATGTTATTAAGTTAAAAAATACACTTGAATAATTTTAAAATAAATATTAAATCATGATAAGTAATTACACATAACATTCGATAAGGTGTTTCTGAAATATAAAGAAAGGCGTCGAAAGATTATCTTCGAAACCGTATAAAATATTGTTGTGCAGTTTTTGTCATTCAGATTGTCTTGAAACTTTGCATTGAAATCATGTGTCACAAGACCACCTTCCCATTTAAAAAAATACAGTTGTATTCAAGATGGCGGACAATTTTTTTTTTGATTCTTCATAAAATAGTATTTGGTAATGGAGCGAGGTTCATATTTGCATATGAGGTATGGCTATTAAATATCAAGACTGATGTTAAAATTTTTTTGTATTTTATACATAATCACTTATTCACCTTCAATATACACTCCTTCTCTATTCCTTCAACGCTCTATGCAAATTTTCCTTTGTTGGAAACAGTGCTGGAAGTCATCTTCTATCAGCTCCTTCAGAACATGTTTCTCTTTCTTCCGCTTTCTTTTTTACAGCTTCCACAGACTCAAATCTTGTCCCTTTTAATGCAGATTTCACCTTAGGGAACAGGTAGAAGTCACCTGTTCCCTAAGATCTGGTGAATAAGGTGGATTGTTCTAATACTGAGATGCTGTACTTGGCTAGGAACCTCCTGACAGATAACGCGGAATGAGCTGGCACATTTGGAGAACCCATGATTTGTCCTTCCACATTTCGGGGCGTTTTCCATACTCTTTGACGTAGTTTAGAAAGTACCTCAAGGTAGTAGTATTGATTAATTGTTTGACCTTCAGGAACTCAGTGAAGGTACACAATCGCATGGATATAAAAAAAAACAATCATTATTGCTTTAAAATTTGACTGGCTCATTCGAGCTTTTTGGCTCTCAGTGAAGTTCGGCTCTTCCAGTGCATGGATTGGCACTTCGTTTCCGGATGATAAGTAAAAAACCACGTTCCATCACACGTTATTATCTTCTACCTGTTCCCTAAGGTGAAATCTGCATTAAAAGGGACAAGATTTGAGTCTGTGGAAGCTGTAAAAGAAAAAGCGGCACGTGTCCTGAAGGAGCTGTCAGAAGATGACTTCAAGCACTGTTTCCAACAATGGAAAATTTGCATGGAGCGTTGTAGGGATAGAGAAGGAGCATATATTGAAGGTGACAATAAGTGATAATATATAAAATTAAAATTAAATTTTTTATGGCAGTCTCGTTATTTAATAGCTACACCTCGTATATCTTGAAATAATTTGCATAAATCTTGTTACCACTGACTACAGCATAACACATTACTTAATTTTTTTCTAGAATTCAATCCAACCAGATTACTTGTAAACAAATTAAAGAAAATTTCGATTTTGATTTGTTATATTTTTCTGGGTTTTTCGTTCTTATCCTTCAGAGTTCTTTAGCTCTTTCAAATAGGATAAAAATCTTTCCTCCTTTATTCTTCTTCTTGTCGTGCCCTCTCCGACCAGAGGTTGGCAATCATGACAGCTATTCAGACCTTGGACATAATAGCTTCGCTTAGGTACAACGAAACCAGTCACAAAGATTCTTCAACCGAGAAATTCTTCTTCCCACATCTCTCTCCCTCTGAATATTGCCTTGTATTATCAAGTGAAGCATTTCATATCTTAGTCCACGCATGATGTGTGACCCAGATATTCCATTTTCCTTTTTCAGATTATGTAAACAAGCTCCTTTTCTGTTCCCATTCTCCGTAAGACTGTCTCGTTGAGTACTTTATCCGTCGAGGGTATTTTTAGCATACGCCTGTACAACCAAAGCTCAAATGCATCTATTCTCTGGAAATTCATCTTCCCTTTTTTGGAAAATTTCCAGTTCCAAAATGTTGATTCTTTATCCTCCTCAGGAATTTTCAACTCAAATAATCTAGAGCGGAATTTTGCTTTTGTGTCAGCGCAGTACAAATCCTTAAATCCGAGTTTTTGCATTTACATGGTCTTTATTTTTTATTTTATTTAAAGTCGCATGAACAACTTTGTTATTAGGCACTATCGTGGGTTATCGAACTTTAACGGTGGTTTTTGACTTGTAATAATTTCCAGATTCTAGCAGGGAATCGATCCTGTGACTTCTACATTGTAGAATTGTGTGCTACCACTACGCTACGGAGGCAGCCCTTTTCCTGTTCTTGTTTGTAGATAAAAGTCCTTTTGTTGAGATTACAGTAGTTACTGAAAATCTGTTCTTTAGTTTATTGTTGTCTACTCCTTTTATTTGTCCCACAAATGTGCATTTTCTTTTCATTACCAGATTCCTCTAGAAGAACTACGATTATTACTATGCGCGAAAATGCATATATAAAATGCGTAAATGCATTTTTAAATGTATATATAAAATTGAAGTATATATTTTTAAACCACCTACTGGTGGTTTAAAAATATTCTCTGAAACTGGTGGTTTAAAAATATATTGTAATACGGTTAAACAGTTAACACTTAACCAATGTTTATAGCGCTTTCATGTGCCCATATAACAGGCAGGTGGAGTGTTAAATTATTTGCACTCAATCTGTTAGTTAAAGGGCTACAAAAATTTTTCTGTGTCTTATCAGAGGAGGTAGAGGTGTAAAAGGCACACTTGACCGAGTTATCTCCTCCGAGAATAATGGATTTCATCATTATACAATCAGACTTTTGAAATGAAGAAGTCATTTGCAGGGTGGAAAGTTGATGCTTTTCAGAGGGCATGGCATGCTGATAAGCATCCACTCAGTGAGGAAGGCATGTTAACCCACCTCACTCCTCGTTTTACATGGTAAAACCTCAAAAGGTTCAAACCAGCCTTTCGGCTGATGACCTAAACACAGCGCTTACATGTAGGCCTGCTTCATACACATCTTCAATAATGTTTTATTTAGTTAGTAAAATTTAAATATTATCTTGATGTGGTTTCATTATTATTTTATACTGGTATTTTCAACAGCTGTATTATATTTATAATTAAAATATATATTTCAATTATAAGCATAATACAGCTGTTGAAAATAGGTACATGGAATGTTTAATAAAAAAAATGTGTGCGGCTGCCTCTGTAGTATAGTGGTTAGCGCATTGGCCTGCTATGCGGAGGTCCCGGGTTCAATTCCCGGCCAGGGTCTGGAAATTTTCACGTGTCAAATTCCACAAGATGTTTTTTTAAGATTAAATTAAAAGATCTACAACTTTTATATAGAGGATTTTTCACTACAGAGCCTAGTTTAGCGTGAAAGAGTGATTTTCTGTATTTTTAAGCCAAACTGAGGTTGATTTTCATTTTGCGTCTTTCATTCATGATTAAAATTTGGTTATGGTTATTGAGATAAGTTTTTTGTTTATTTCTAATGTTTTATTACTAATGTTCGGTTTTGTTCATTATTTGCATTGGCAGGATAAAGTTGTGTGAGTGTTTCATATCGGATATTTTTTATATGGATAAGACCTTTGTATGAATGGATTCAGGATAAACATACCCTAGGTTATGTTTTTTAAAAATTTATTTATTTAATAATGCATCATCAACCCTTTAGTTTTTTGTGTCAATGGTCGGTGTTGAAATTGAATGGCCTATTACAACGATTAGTTTACTTGTGCGTCGATGACATTTCCCATGGAGCTATAGTACATTTGTTTTTGGAAGAAGCTTGTAAGGGGAGGGCGAGTAGGTAGAGTAGGGATAGTTTCAATGGTGCAAGTGGTGTCTCCTTCTCACTTAATGATTATTCCCTCTCTTTCTAACTGTATACTACTCTGTTACAACTACTATGCTAGACTTGGTCCGTTTTGTTCAGCTTCTTTTTTCATGAAGTTGTATACACTGACTATATACTCCCTAGCCTGAGTGCTTATTACCTGCCTTTTCCGTATTACACTAGCACTCGTGCTCAAATTTTCACTACTACAACTAGGTTCCATTGTAATAACTAAATAAATAAAAAGTAGAAACGAAACAAAGAATACATACAAGAAATTAATATAAACAAAACCAAATAGCAAAAGAGTAAAAACAATAGGTACATAAAACAGTAGGCCTACTACCGAATACACGAGTTGAAGACTTGTGAAGGGAATAGAACAACAAAAATATAAAATTACAACATACAGTCAATGTTTTTAGGATTTATAGTACACTTAGGCTCTTATCGCTACTAGCACTATGGAGAAATTGATCACTTCCCTTCGAGGTGCTTCCCCCACCACTAAACAGAACAGCTCAGCGGCACAGAGCGTTGGTGGGAGAGCTTCTAGCTAGAACAAATGACCTGTAGTTAATTATTGCTAGTGATGTGAAGACGTACGTGAGTTGTGCTGTGTGTTGCTGAACAAAGTACAGCTTACTAGCAACTGCCAACGTTTCCAAACGTTCACACCGAGCTAGTTTACTAGCTCTACTAGTGCTAGTCAATCATGTGACTTTTCCCCTACTAGCGCCAGTTAAATCAAACATGTTCAAAGTCAGTAGTGCGCTAGTGCATACAAGTGGTTAAACTTAACTAGTTGCTAGTTTTTCATTTCCATTACGCTATTTTCCTTGGTGCTAGTCAACTAGCAGCTGGTACTAGCTTCATTGGAATAGGCCTTAACAGATGGTTTGGCCTGTTAGAGAATTTTTCTCTATTGACCCTTAAAGTTGCCTGTTTTTTAATAGTTAATGGGTTGCTAGGTTAGATAGTTTAGATGTTTTACAAATTGTTCACCGACACATTATCTTTACTTTTTTATGAATTCAGATTTGATTGAAACGAATTTTATTAATCTTTATTGATTTGACAACTGTAATATATTTATATTTTTAATTGTGTGTGCCATTTTGACAGTTTAATCTTTATTTAAATTCGTAGATTGTCTTATTTTTTTTTTGTTGCATTAGGTACTTTTGTTGTATCGTTTCTGATCTTTGTGATGTTTTAAAGTATTTGAATTTATAAATCTATTTATTTAAAACAATCTGTGGTTTTTATTGTAAATGTCGGTCTTAGCTCCCACTGGATTCATTCTAGTTAACTTGTAATTTTTTTCCGAAACTATATACAGTATGTACATTTGCATTAATCCATCTTTATTTTTCCAAATTCCCAATCAGTGCAGGAAATATCAATTAAAAATTTTGAAAGTTTTTAATATTAAAATTTTTTTAACCCAGTTTGAAGATTTACCCACACTGATTACATGCATTATCAATTTGTGCCCTTAATTGGTGTAGTTTTATAGAAGTTTGTTTTTATGTCAGATAAAATTATACAGTTTTGAAAAATCTGGAAATCTTCAGCTGTCTGTTCCCTGACCCATTTGTAGGTTGAGGTTTTTTGTAGATTCTTAGATGTAGAAAACGAACATGTCCCCAACGACTGTGTTTAGAGTCCTTTCCATAAAAATGTGTTTTGAAATTTAAATTTGGTGTTAATTCCGGGTTAATAACATTATTGATTCAGCAAACTCTTTTTCAGAAACAATGTCAAAAATTAGGAAAGGAAAATAACTTAATTTTTTGTTTTTACAAGTTTAGTTTGACTAATTTGTTTTTTTTTACATTGTAGTTGGAACTTGTATTAATACCGTATTTCTTTGATTCTAAGATGCACCTTTTTCACAATTTAATACCTCAAAAAGCGAGGTGCGTCTTACATTTGAGGTTGTCGTGCAGTCACATTCATTTACTGTATTTTTACCGGTATACTAGCATTCTAAACTATGTATGAGACATCTATACTTAGGTATGACAAGATAAAATAGATTACATTTTAAAATTATAATAAAATAAAACTTTATAAATAATTATTGGAATTCATAGAAGCGACACGCACACAAACGCAATCTTTGATTTTGAAACGCAGCTTTTGGATTTTTTAGTGCTGTGTTATTATATTAACTTACAAACTGAAAATAATTACACTTTTGATCAGATAGGTAATACAGATGAAATTTCATTCTATTTCGATACGCCCAGAAACTACACTGTCGATCTGAAAGGTGCCAAAGAAGTACAATAGAAAACTCTACTGGGTACGAGAAACTGTGAATAACATTTTCCAACAGCCTATGGAAACAAACTTCCTCCTTATTTGATACTCAATCAGTAAAGTAAATTCAAAGAAAGTTATCATTTCTATTATTATCATCATGTTCATCGCCCATTTCAGATAATTAAATATCGCTTTATATTAGAAATAAGATTTTGATGATTTTTCTAGATTTTATTTTTTTCCAAAATTTGTTCTGCCAAAATAAGCTGCGTCTTAGAATCGAGGATATACGGTATACGAGGTGTGGCTGTTAAATAACGAGACAGACATAAAAATTTAATTTTAATTTTATACGTAATCACTTATTGTCACCTTCAATATACACTCCTTCTCTATCCCTACAACGCTCCATGCAAATTTTCCATTGTTAGAAACAGTGCTGGAAGTCATCTTCTGTCAGCTCCTTCAGGACATGTGCTGCTTTCTCTTTAACAGCTTCCACAGACTTAAATCTTGTCTCTTTTAATGCAGATTTCACCTTACAGAACAGGTAGAAGTCACATGGTGCAAGATCTGGTGAATAAGGTGGATGTTCTAACACTGGGATGCTGTACTTAGCTAGGAACCTCTTGACGGATAACGCGGAATGAGCTGGTGCATTGTCTTAGTAGGGAACCCATGGTTTGTCTTTCAACATTTCGGGGCGTTTCTTCCTTACTCTTTGATGTAGTTTAGAAAGTACCTCAAGGTAGTAATATTGATTAATTGTTTGACCTTCAGGAACCCAGTGAAGGTGCACAATCCCATGGATATAAAAAAAACAATCATCATTGCTTTAAATTTTGACTTGCTCATTCAAGCTTTTTTGGCTCTCTGTGAAGTTCGGCTCTTCCAGTGCATGGATTGGCGCTTAGTTTCCGGATGATAAGTAGAAAACCACGTTTCATCACATGTTATTATAGTTTCCAAAAAATTTGTGTCATTTTCAATCACGTACAAAGTGTCAGTTTGAACATTTTTGCGAGCTTCATTTCAAACATTTTTGAGCGGCACGTGTCCTGAAGGAGCTGACAGAAGATGACTTCCAGCACTGTTTCCAACAATGGAACATTCGCATGGAGCATTGTAGCGATAGAGAAGGAGTGTATATTGAAGTTGACAATAAGTGATTATATATAAAATAAACATAAAATTTTTTACATCGTCTCGTAACTTAATAGCCACATATCGTGTATCATTTGATTGATTTTTGTTTCGACCCATTGTCTCATTGGATCTATTTTTGGCATTTTATTTTGTATATTTTATTTGATTTTAATATAATGCCCACTTGACTTTTGGGTTACCGACAAGTGATCTTTTGATTGTTATTGTAATTAAGTTATTGTTCTAATGGTTAATCCTATGATTGTCATATTTATTGAATTTTCTTTATAAGTTAAAAGTTGTAACCCACCCCTGTAATATTTGCAACCCCAATCTTATTGCACACCCTTTTTTGATCGAAAACCCAAAAGTGGATTTGCCTCATTTTTTTATTCTGGTTTACCTGCCCTGTTAATGGCAGTTGAAAATACATCTCCATTAATTTGTCACTGGTTAACCGTAGCAGAAGATCCACTATGTGATAGTTGAGTGTTAATTATAAAAATATTCAAACAATTTGGAATATTTGGTCACGCATTCTTTATAGAACAGAATGGACAATATTCCGCGTGCCAAACTTGACTAATCATAGCATCAATGCCGGAAATGTTTAGAAAAACATGGTTATAAAAAATTATTTTCATTTTACTTCTGATTGTATTGCTCATTTTTTTACTTTCTTTAACACGTTCATTGCTGCCTGGTAGACCCAATGTCATTCGCCATGACGGAGCAATACTTTGGTAAACTGGCCTGACACCATTTTCGTGTACAAAAATTTAATTAGTTTTGCCTTACTTAATATTTACTACAATTATTTTTGCGTAATTCTAACGCAAGACATGTCATAAAATAAATATTTATAATATTATTTATATGACTAGAAAACACAAGAAAATTGTGTAAATGCTCAAGTTTTCTTACGTGATTGTATGAATGCAGCCGAAATAATACAATCAGTATCTGTAATTATGCAATGTATGTAGCCTAATAATCAATAATATAAAAATAATCTATAAGTAACAATAAAATTTTACAGAAAACTTGAAACTGAGTTGTAAATACGTATATTGGTTTTTAAAATTCAGTTATAAAAACCTGTGGCGTCTGTTAAAGAACTGATCATATGCTGGCACAGAATGAACCTTTTTCTAGGACAGCTTGATAAAAGACTGATAAAACGTAGAAAGAAGAGATAAAACCTACAAACTGGCCGCATTTTTGCGTTGCCAGTCACCTGGCAGTGATTGATAAACCGTATAAATGCGTTCGCCGCGCTGAAAGTGTTAAAATGAATTTCTACACAATCATGTAGATTTGCCATCACCCATCTTTATTATAATCATATTCCTAACTGATGCATTAAATAGGAAATTGACCTTTTCTTTTTGGTTGGCGTATGTATGATGTAATGGTGAACGGAACTGGCTTCTATGCAAGGTCTGGGATTTTTTTATCGCTTTTTTCCTGTCGTCCTTCATCAACTGGTTTAGCTTTGTCTAGTACAGTTGGATTTAAACCAAAGAAAAATGTTCTATAACCCAGTTTTTTAACATTACTACACCAAATCCATGCTTAGTCACTTTGTGTTCTTCATTTTTAACTAGTGAAGACTGTTTTAACAAGGTACTGTTATGGCCATCTTCATTGCGTAGTGGTTAGTGCACTAGCCTACCACAAGGAGGTCCTGGGATTGGTTTCCAGCCAGGATCTGGAAATTTTGATTACCCACCGACGTCGCCTATAACCAAGTAGTTGATGCAGCTTTAAATTAGAAATTAGGGAAAGAATGTACTGTTCTGTAAAATCTGGAACTATTAAGTTGTTAGCTGACTCATTCAGACATTCAGAATTCTATATTTGACCGAAAAATTTCAAATTGCTGTATATTTATTCAAGGATACACTCTTATCAGTTGGGTGGCCTCATTTTCAGAAACACTGTAAAATATTAGGAGTGACAAATTACTTTAATTTTTGCATTTGACCTGTTACTTTCTCTTGCCTATATGAATATATAGGAAGGAAAGTATTGTTTTCATGTCGATTTTTCGAAATCGAGTTTTCACCGGATCTATACGTTTTCAGACCCCCTGAATCCAAAAAACATGTTTTTAGCGATTGGTCTGTGTGTGTGTGTGTGTGTGTGTGTGTGTGTGTGTGTGAACAGAATATCTCAAGAACGGAACATCGTACGAACTTGAAACTTGAAACTTAAGTTACATACCACTACCGGACGCGACACGAACATTTTCATCAAAATCGGTCAACCGGAAGTAGTAGTTTATTCGTATAATTTTTCAGTTTTTTGCGATTTTCTCAAAAACTGGTCCTACGATTTTTTTTAAAATCGCCTATTTTACTCAATTTTTTATTCTCTACAAGATAGGGTAGGCGCCATGTTTGCTGAAATTCTCGGTGAGGCTCTTTTCACGTAAAAACGTTGTTTTTTTAAGATTACGGCTTTAATATAAATTTTAGCGCAAAAACTTATATAATAAAAGTTGTAGAGAATTTAAAAACCTACAACTTATGTTTCAAACATTTTTTTGTATGACGCTTAGTTTAGCGGTAATTTGCGATTTTCTGTTTTTTTTCTCACGAAAACGTGAGAAAAATAGATTTTTTTAACATTTCGGTCTTAGTATGCATTTTACGACAAAAGTGTATATAATAAAAGTTATAGAAAATTAAAAGATCTACAACTTTTGTTTAGAGAATTTTTCTCTACAGAGCCTAGTTTAGCGTGAAAGTGTGATTTTCCGTTTTTTTTAAGCCAAATTGAGTTCGATTTTCATTTTGCGTCTTCCACTCATGATTAAAATAAGGTTATGTTTTTGAGGTTAGTTTTTGTTCATTTCTAATGTTTTAATACTAATGTTAGGTTTATTGTTAATTATTTGCATTGGCAAGAGAAAGTTATGTGAGTGTTTCACACCAGATTTTTAGTTTGTTGTATTTATTCATTTTACTTGTAGTTGGAACCTTTATAGCATATTATTTGTGCAATTTTTTCGGTCTATTATTCGACGAGCTATTGACATCTAATTGTGTATATTAAATTTTTTAAGCACCCTTCTGATGACTTAACAATTGTTAGTTAATTATTGTTGTCGATAAGGCTGACTGTATGCCAACTATTATAACTACATTGGTTTATAAATAAATATTATAATGTACTATATTCAGCCTATATTCAATCCTATTGTAAAAATCTAATGTGAAACACTCACACGACTTTGTCTTGCCAATGCAAATAATGAACAATCTAACCTAACATTAGTAATAAAACATTAAAAATAAACAAAAAATTAACCTCAAAAAAACATAACCTTATTTTAATCATGAGTGAATGATGCAAAATGAAAACCAACCTTAGTTCGGGTTGATAATATGGAAAATCACTCTTTCACGCTAAACTAGGCTCTGTAGAGAAAAATGCTTGAAATAAGAGTTTAATTTTCTACAAATTCGATTATATACACTTTTGTCGTAAAATGCATACTAAGACCAAAATCTTAAAAAAAATTGATTTTTCACATTTTTTCTTGAGAAAAAACAAAGTTGCTAATTACCGCTAAACTAAGCGGTATACAAAAAAACGTTTGAAATAAAAGTTGTAGGATTTTAAATTCTCTACATTTTTTATTATATAAATTTTTGCGCTAAAATGCATATTAAAGCCGTAATCTTCAAAATAACAATTTTTTTTACATGAAAACAGCCAAGAATGTCAGCAAACATGGCGCCTACCCTATCTTGTAGAGCATAAAAAATTTAGTAAACCAGGTGATTTTTAAAAAAATCGTAGGACCAGTTTTTGAGAAATCACATGAAAGTGAAAAATTACACGAATAAACTACTACTTCCGGTTGACCGATTTTGATGAAAATGTTCGTTTCGGGTCCGGTAGTAGTATATGTAACTTAAGTTTCAAATTCTTACGATGTTCCGTTCTTGAGATATTCTGTTCACACAGACTGACACACATACCAATCGCTAAAAACGTGTTTTTTGGGTTCGGGGGTCTGAAAACGTGTAGATCCGGTGAATACTCGATTTCGAAAAATCGACATGAAAAAAACATTACTTTCCTTCTTATATATTCATATAGGCAAGAGAAAGTAACAAACAGAAAAATTAACCTCAAAAAACTTAACCTTATTTTAATCATGATTGAATGATGCAAAATGAAAACCCACCGTAGTTCGGCTTGATAATATGAAAAATCACTCTTTCACGCTAAACTAGGCTCTATAGAGAAAAATGCTTCAAATAAACGTTGTAGATCTTTTAATTTTCCACAAATTTGATTACATACACTTCTGTGGTAAAATGCATATTAAGGCTGAAATCTGAAAAAATCCATTTCTTACAGATTTTCAGGAAAAAAAACAGAAACTCACTGATTACTGCTGAACTAAGTGTTATACATAAAATATTTGATATAAAAGTTGTAGATTTTTAAATTGTCTAAAATTTTTATAGCATACACTTTTGCGCTAAAAGTCATATTAAGGCCGCAATCTTTAAAAACCCATTTTTCTCTACGAGTGCACAGCCTCCCCAAGAATATCAGCAGACATGACGTCTACTAATCATGTAGAGCATAAAAATGTACTAAATGATGCGATTTGAAAAAAATTGTTGGAGCCGTTTTTGAGAAAATTGTAAAAAATTGAAAAATTACACAAATAAACTTCTACTTCTGGTTGACCGATTTTGATGAAAATGTTCGTGTCGGGTCCGGTAGTAGTACGTAACTTAAGTTTCAAGTTTTAATTTAGTACGATTTCCCGTTCTTGAGATATTTCATTCCCACACACACACACCCACGCGCGCGCGCGCGCGCACACACACACACACACCAAACTTTCCGTATTTAACATATTTGTTTGTATTTATTACATTTATTTATTTACATATTTTGAAATAAATTGATAAGTTAAATATTATGAATCCGACCAAGTTAATAACCCGGTAGGTATTTGATTAGTAAATATTTGTTAGTCAGTTAGTACACGCTACCACTACAAAAGCATCAGCTGTGAAACAATACTAACACTCGTTCATTCTTCCACTACTATAACGCATTGCATTCCTTCCAATTAAACGGAGCTAGGACTCGAGCAATAGATCCCTAGGATTGAAACCAGGACCTTCGCGTTCTAATGCTTTTAACTACTAGGCTATTGAGCTGGTCATATTTTCTTTTTTTATGTAATTTATTACAGCAGAACTGCGATAGTTCGACACTTAGTGGACTTAAAGGTTGTCGAAGTATCGAAATGGCGAACTATCCATAGCACACGGCGTATTGTAAATAGGGAGCATTAAAACACAATTTTAATGTGAAAATTGCACAATTTTGATTAATACAAACGAACTGACGTGCCCTTTAGTACAATACTGTATTCAAGGACAACGGAAGGTGTAAGGGGTTGATGAGAAAGTGGAAGGGGCTGACCTGCCTGCCGGATCGCTATTTACACATGTCATGTCGCCCGCCGCGATTGTGTCGAAGAAGCGAAGGATTCTTGTGTATGGTTCGGAATGAGGTTTTCCCATGGTTTTTCTAATTTCTGCCCAGCAGATGTTCAGAAGTCTGCTCTGGATGATAAGAAGGATACAGTTCCATTTCTTTCTCAATAGATTATTTAGTTTGTATATTTACTGAGTTTAGCATATTTTTTTTGTTAAATTTTGGTTCGGTTTTTAAATTATATTTTTATCTAGTCATTTTTAGTCAAATAAACAAAACATGGTTTTCTTTAACAGGAACCCTTTCTGAGACAGTTCACGTAGATTTCTGTTTTAAAATTCTTTTTCTTACTATCAAGCATTACGCATAATCCTGTTCCGAACTCACAAACACGAGTTATCCAACCCGTACATCTCAACTGCTGCCATCTTCGAGGTCTTCCCGCTTCCCTTCTTCCAACTGGAACATATTCCTTCGTTATAAAGGGTATTTTCTCCTCCGACATCCGTTCCAAATGTTGCCTCCATTGGTTGCGGTTTTGAAATTTTTTTTTCTTAATTTGCGTATTTTAGGCCGGGCGCACACGACTACTTTTGGGCGCCACCGGTGACCGCCACAAGCTAGGGGTTGCCTTTGCTATGTAATTGATATGGACTCGTCGCACACACAGCGTTCGCTGCACCACAAGCTGCGGAAGTGGTTGTCTCGCTGGCTGTGGCCGTCCCCGGTGGTCGGGTTTCTAGCGCACTCTAAGCCACGCCACAACCAGCTGGACTCACTCGTTCGATGTTGGTTCGTTTATCTCTAAACTAGAAACCCGCCCAGCAATTTGGGACTGTAAATAATGGAAATACTGTTCATAATTACTATTATTGTACATAAAATGAAAGATGAAGAAGCCTGTGTTTGGAATCGCGTATCTCACCGAGTAAAAAACATAAAAATGTTATATACGGCTCGTTGTAAAGCTTGGTATCATGTTAATTTATTTGTATAAATTACGAAATAGGGGAGTTTATTAGCCATTTTCTTACGATTTGGAAACAAAATGTGTACTTAACCGTTTTTTAGCAATCTTTTTTAAAAAACGTTTTAATTCCTTTATCCTTTGTAATAAAAGGCTGAATTTTAGGCGAAATTAATAAGAAAACATGAAGAAATATTGCTCTTAAACGCCATATTTTTCCACTTAAAATTAATCGTGCTACATGTTTCCGAAGTTGTATGTTATATGTTATTCAAAAACGGATATTTTATTTTGTTTCCAAATGGCCAGAAAATTCCAAATACACTTTCGTGTTTAGTAATTTATACAAATAACATAACAAATAACCTCGCTTTAAAACGAATCGTCCCGAAAATTTTTATGTTTTTTACTTCGCGAGATATGCGGTTCCCAATACAGGCTTCATCTTTCATTTTACGAACTATAAAATGAGTAAAATAAAATTTTACGCAGGGGGCTGAGTACGAGAAGTAATTCACACAGAACACATTTATATACGAGGGGTACCCAAAATAAACGGGAATTTTTTTTCAAAAGCTATTTATTTTCTATTTTTTACAAAACAACCTTATCCCCTTCAAATTACTTTCCATTACAACTAATACATTTATCCCGCCGGTGCTTCCACCGTTCGAAACATTTTTTTGTCGTCATCTTTAGAAATGGCTGACAGCTCCTCCCTCGTTGTTTTCTTGACCGCTTCAATGTTGTCAAATCTGTGTCCTTTAATGTCCCTTTTCATGCGTGAAAATATGAAAAAGTCGCACAGAGCCAGGTCAGGCGAGTAGGGTACGTGGGGCAGCGAAACCATGCCATTTTTACTCAAAAAATCTTTCACCGAGATGCCTATGTGTGCAGGTTCATTGTCGTGGTGGAAGAACCAGTCTCCTGTCTGCCACAAATCTGATCTTTTTTGACGAATACTGTTGCGCAATCTTCTTAAAACTTCCAAATTGTCAGTCGACGGTCTGAGAGCACACGCTTTAGAATTTTTTAAACGTTGTCGTCGATTCGGGCAGTTGATGGACGTCCAGAACGAGGTTTGTCATCAATCGACATGTCGCCCTTTTAGCCTACACCGAGAAAACCACTCCGTATACTTGAGATTTTCTCATAGCGTCATCTTTGTAAGCTGTTTTCAACATTAAAACAGTTTCAGCAGCACTTTTACCGAGTAGAAAACAAAATTTCACAGCTAAACGTTATTCACTTAAACTTGCCATCATAAAAAACAAAACAGCGCTAGCAAAAACAATAACTGCAGATTATTGAACTCGCAATGAGTTGCGCTATACACGTCTGTGCGGCAGAAGTGCATACTACACAAGCACCGCCCATGGCATTGTGCTATCCGGTTACTTTTGGGTACCCCGTCGTATTGTATTTTTACTTTCTCTTGCCTATATGAATATATAGGAAGGAAAGTATTGTTTTCATGTCGATTTTTCGAAATCGAGTTTTCACCGGATCTATACGTTTTCAGACCCCCTGAACCCAAAAAACATGTTTTTAGCGATTGCTCTCTGTGTGTGTGCGTGTGCGTGTGTGTGTGTGTGTGTGTGTGTGTGTGTGTGTGTGTGTGTGTGTGTGTGTGTGTGTGTGTGTGTGTGTGTGTACAAAATATCTCAAGAACGGAACATCGTACGAACTTGAAACTTGAAACTTAAGTTACATACCACTACCGGACGCGACACGAACATTTTCATCAAAATCGGTCAACCGGAAGTAGTAGTTTATTCGTATAATTTTTCAGTTTTTTGCGATTTTCTCAAAAACTGGTCCTACGATTTTTTTTAAAATCGCCTATTTTACTCAATTTTTTATTCTCTACAAGATAGGGTAGGCGCCATGTTTGCTGAAATTCTCGGTGAGGCTGTTTTCACGTAAAAACGTTGTTTTTTTAAGATTACGGCTTTAATATAAATTTTAGCGCAAAAACTTATATAATAAAAGTTGTAGAGAATTTAAAAACCTACAACTTCTGTTTCAAACATTTTTTTGTATAACGCTTAGTTTAGCGGTAATTTGCGATTTTCTGTTTTTTTTCTCACGAAAACGTGAGAAAAATCGATTTTTTTAACATTTCGGTCTTGGTATGCATTTTACGACAAAAGTGTATATAATTAAATTTATAGAAAATTAAAAGATCTACAACTTTTGTTTAGAGCATTTTTCTCTACAGAGCCTAGTTTAGCGTGAAAGCGTGATTTTCCGTATTTTTAAGCCAAACTGAGTTCGATTGTCATTTTGCGTCATTCACTCATGATTAAAATATGGTTATGTTTTTGAGGTTAGTTTTTGTTCATTTCTAATGTTTTAATACTAATGTTAGGTTTATTGTTAATTATTTGCATTGGCAAGAGAAAGTTGTGTGAGTGTTTCACACCAGATTTTTATTAACCTTATGGTAACTCCCAGTCTTTCAACAGGAGGGTTTGTTTTGTCCTCATTCTGGTATTTTTGTGTTTATATTGTTCTTTTGCCAAATTCAGCAGTCTCATCCTAAAGTATTTAAAAATTTCATTTCATCTTTTTGCGCTGTCGAAAAGTAAATAAACTTGGACGTGATAGTACCATGGGATGTACCCAGTCGCTGTTTTTTTCCTTCGGCGTTGACGTCTTCGTATTAACCGTAGTATATAATGGTAATTTCTTGCAAGAAAAGTGTCAGGTCAGAGTGGCTGCCTGTCGGTCACCACCGGCGGCGACAGACGGGCACCGATTGCGGCCACAAGTGGTTGCGTGTGCGCCCGTTCTTATAGATCTTGTACTTTTTCATACACTTAGAGATTGTGAAGATATTAAGTTCTATGAAAATTTTAGTGTGATTATTGCTCAGTTTCTGGTGACGAGCGGGACTCGGATCTATAATTTTTTCGCAGTTGTTTAAATAATCAAGTAAAGAGATGTCTTGTTGAACTAAAAAATTATTAATATTTTTTTAAGTTTTTACTTTTTTTTTATCCGGTCTCATGATAAAACAGTTTTTTTTCATAATAATTGGATTTAGTTTTTTTTTTTTTTTAAGATTTATCGCAGACAATTTTTACTTTCTCTTGCTTTTACGCGTATGAATATGTAGGAAGAAAAGTATTGTTTTCATGTTGATTTTTCAAAATCGAGTTTTCACCGGATATACACATTTTCAAGACCCCCCAGAACCCAAAAAACATGTTTTATGTTTTTGCGATTAGACTGTGTGCGTGCGCGCGTGTGTACGAAATATCTCTACAACACAACATTGTACAAAGTTTAAACTTGATACTTAAGTTAGGTACTTCTAGAGGACTGACACAGCATTTTCATTAAAATCGGTCAACCGGAAGTAGTTTTGCTTAAGTACCAGCTCCGTGTATTTGGAAGGAATGTAGTGCGTTTTTATAGTAATGGGAGAATGAATGAGTTAGTAGTGTTTCACTGCTGATGCATTTGTAGTGGTTGCGTGTAGTAACGAGACTAAAAAAATATTCTTATCATCCGGCGCATTAATTTAACATTTGTTAAATTAATAAGTTACCTACCGGTTTATTAACTAGTCGGATTCATAATATTTAACTTGCCAATTTTTATCAAAATACGTAAATAAATAAATGTTATAAATACAAACATGACGAGGTCAGATTCCGTTATATGCCCCCAATACTTTTCCCTGTATTTTTCCTTTCTTTTTGCTGTATTAAACATTAAATGTAAGCAATATAATGTAATGTAGTTTTCAGTTAAAGGACTAACAGGGAAATAACCTATAAACTGAATAATAATGAATGAGTAATTTTATTCACACACCAAAATGAACAGACAAAATTTTACCGAAAGTTTTTACTGAGGTGGCCAAAAAGCCGCAATGTCTTGAAGTATAGCTTTCTTTTACCTTCACGCACCTTTCTTTTACCTTCGTCAGTTCATAAACTTCGAAAATATTTGAAGGTAAATCCATTTTCAACAATGTTAACACTAAACGCAGGTACACTACTTAACTGTACAGGTAAGACAGTTGAACTGAAACGTTGCAATGGCGCGCGGACTGCCGTAATCGGGATTCCCGACAGAACGATAAGATAACAGCGACAACAATAGCGGAATACCTCGAAATGCTAGTTTATTAATAAATAATATATAATTAAATTATATTGCTTACATTTAATGTTTAATACAGCAAAAAGAAAGGAAAAATACAGGGAAAAGTATTGGGGGCATATAACGGAATCTGACCCATGACGAAACAAGACTCTGTTTACTGCAGACACTGCAACACGAAATTAACTGTCAAACATATTTTTGTGGAATGTCCTACCTTGAACACTATACGGAGACAATTTCACTTACCGGACAATTACAAAGACTGCGTTAATCACACACAGTACACAAACACACTGGACTTTATTCAATTTTTAAATAATCAAAGACAATTTCATTGCAAATGAAAGTGCAATTCATACAAAATAATTTTTAATTTAAAAGTGTAAGATTCAATTGTAAAAGTGTAAATTCAATTATGTAATTAGTGTTTTTTATGTAATGGGGTCGCTAAAAACTTAGAATGTTGATGCGACCATAATAAACCAATTATAAAAAAATACAAACAATCATGTTAAATACGGAAAATTTGAAAACAAATGTTTCGTATCAGAGTAATACAACAATCGTTCTGTCAGCATGCGTCATTCATTCAATACCTCACCTGTACGTACCCTTCACCAAGCAACTAACTACACGTAGCTTGCAACCGCACAATTGTTTATTCGTGTAATTTCTCACTGTTGTGCAATTTCTCAAAAACGGCTCCTACGATTTTTATAAAAATCGTCTCATTTACTAATTTTTTTATGCTCTACAAGATAGGGTAGGGGTGCCATGTCTGCTGAAATTCTTGGGGAGGCTGTTCTCTCTTAAAAAACAATTTTTTTAAAGATTGCAGTCTTATTATGCATTTTAACGCAAAAGTGTATATAATAAAAGTTGTAGAAAATTTAAAATCCTACAACTTTTATTTCAAAATTTTTTTTGTATAACGTTTAATTTAGCGATTATCAGTTTTTCTCACAAAAACGTGTGAAAAATCGATTTTTTTAAGATTTCGGCCTTAGTATGCATTTTACAACAAATGTGTATATAATAAAATTTATTGAAAATTAAAAGATGTACAACTTTTATTTAAAGCATTTTTGTCTACAGAGCCTAGTTTAGCGTGAAAGAGTGATCTTTCGTATTTTTAAGACAAACTGAGGTCGATTTTCATTTTGTGTCTTTCACTCATGATTAAAATAAGGTTATGTTTTTTGAGGTTAGTTTTTTGTTTATTTCCAATGTTTTATTTTTATTGTTAGGTTATATTGGTCATTATTTGCATTGGCATGAGGAAGTTGTGCGAGTGTTTCACACCAGATTTTTAAATTATGTTAGGGTGCAATCCAAATAACTTAAAGCAGACACTTGCTCTAACACAAAATTTCATTTTACTTTTCTTATTTTTTAGAAGTAGGGTTTTGGCTCTAACTTTATCATGTGCATTTTTTTGTAAAATGTACTTTAAAGCTGTGATTTTAAAAAAATAGTTTTTATGTTTCTTCTACATAACATTTAAATGGTGGTCATGCTTAACTTGATAAAAAAATTTTGAACAAAAAATTAGTTTAGCATTTTGATATAGTATCTTTAATTTTTATGCTGTACTTCACACTAAAGCTGTGATTTTGAAAACAGCCATTTTATTGATGGTGCAATTGTATTTGGTTCAATTATGGACCCCATTGAATGAGAGATATTCAAAATTTTTAAGAACCATTTTGAAGATTTTATATTTTTATTTAGTAAGGTATCCTGAATTTTGGGGCTACTTAATTAACGTGCCTGAAAGTTCTGGATGGATCACAAAGGGTCAAGTGGATCAAATTAAGTTTAAAATAGATAGAAGTTGTATGGTAATAAATTTCTTATGACCTAAAATACATCTGCGATGTGTTTGGGTTAAAAAGTGTTCAAAAAGTTGAGTTATTTGATTCTAAATTGAAATATTTCTGACCATCGTAAATTTTGATCTTTGTCATTTGTTTTAAAGTTTTTGATGGATTAACTGAAATTACTCAAACATTCATTTAAATGTGTTTTTTTTATTCGGCCCACTAAGGAGTACGTCATTTCTACTGTATCTTTTCTCGAGCTTTGATGTTTGTCCAGTACTCTCTCACTTGTTGCCTGTGTTGTTCTTTGTGCTTTCCTCTCCCCATATTCCTGGTCTTTCCTGTTTTTAGCTTTGGACCTTTTTTTGAAACCTTTGTACTTTTGTTGTTTCTTAACTTATTGTTGTTTGTATGTTCACCTCATTTAACCATGCCCCCAACATTTTCTTATCTTGAAAGTACTTAAAGATTTGATTGGACAATCTCTGGGTTCATACGAGGCATGTGTCCGTAAAAGGTAATTCTTTTTCGCATCACTTTGGTGATTTTTTTTCCACATTTGTGTGTGGATAATGGTTATGCTATCTTTTAAGTACTTCATTGTCTCTAACAGGATTCAAGATTTTCCTCAAAATCCTTCTTTCCTTGATTTCTAATTTCTCGATGAGGCCTTTCTTATTTATTGCAAGCCATTCAAAGATATGGAGTATTTTTTGTTGTAGATTGTCTGTAGTCAGTTAATATGCTACTTCCATTTTACTTATACAAGACATGAAGGCTTCTTTTTGAAGATAGTAAAATATATTAATTATTTATTGCATATGACTTTTTAAAAATAAAAGTTCAAGAAATTTGTGGGTAGGTGTTTTCAAAAAGTATATGCAATTTTTTTAACTTGCTTCGATTTGCGTGATACTGTTGTTGTTTAGGTCAGCAGCCGAAAGGCTGGTTTGAACCTCTAGAGGGATTTTTTTTACTAAGTAGAAATGAGGAGTGAGGTGGTTTACTATTGCCTTCCTTACTAAGTTAAAAGAATATGCTTATCAGTAAGCCAGGCCCACCGAAAAGCACCTACTTTCAACCCTGCAAATGACACCTTCACTTCATTCATCGCAGGGACTTGTTGTATAATGAAATTCATTACTCTCAGAGGCGATAACTCTTGACTAGTGTCTTTTACATCTCTACCTCTTCTCTTCTTAAATAATTCAGTCATATATTTGGCTGACTATATTATGAGAAACAGAACTATTTTTTGTAGCCCTGGAACTAGCAGATTGAGTGCAATTAATTTAACAATCCAATTATGTTGAATTTTTATTATGTTAAATTATTAATTTATCGTAATTATTAATTAATAAATTATTAATTTAATGTTAACTTGCGTCAGCTTTACGTGGTACTGAAAAGTTATAAAAGTGATATTCGCTAAAGACATTTTGAATAAGAGGGACATGTATGATGCATTAACAATATAGTTTGCTCTGTGGTGAGCATAAGTGTATCACAATCGTAATATTTCTGTTAATAATAAAGAAACCCACCGGGTTGGTCTAGAGGTAAAGTCGTCGCCATAATCAGCTGTTTAACAGCTGATTTTCGGAGACGAAGGTTCCTGGTTCAAATCCTAGTAAAGGTAGTTACTTTTCTACAGATTCGAATGCTAGACGGTGGTTACCGGTGTACTTTGATGGTTGGGGTTCAATTAACCATACTCTTTCAGGAATGGTCGACCTGAGTCTGTACAAGACTATACCTCATTCACATGTCATACATAACATCTTCATCTCATTGGGTCATGGGGTTGCTTATTGTTCTGAATTGAACAGATTGCAATGTACACACATTAGAGATTTAAAATAAAAAGAATATCTACAAACATTATTTCCACAAATATTTTGTTGATTTCCTGATGATAAATAGTTAAACAGTTTTTTTCAAAAGGAAGTGTTTATGCTTGCTTATAAATTTCTATTTCCAATCTTTTGTTAGAGGGTTGTCTTTTTTTAGGGTTGTTAAGTAGAGGGGTGAAAAAGGTGGTCTCTTTGTTTCTTTATTCTTGGTGATTGTTTGTGATCAGGTTTCTCACAACTGGCATGAGATAATGAATAATACTTAAGAAAGGAACAAAAGCTTTAAATTACGAGAAAAATGTGTCATGAGAAGGCTGAATATGTTAATGAGATTGAGAACTATCATCAAAATTAGATTTTTTTTATTGGTTTTTATCATTACTGTATATTAACTGGTTGTATGTTCTGTTTTTTGTAAGGAAGGTTATTAATAGAAACTCCTCCAAACTTGCCATGTCGTTAGTTTGTAGTTATACAGTTGTGTGTTGACTAATCCAGGATTATCACATCCAGATTTTTAAAGCATCTGGTTTATTTATTTAAACCATCGAAAACTGGTTTGTGGTTAGACAAAAACTGTGCTAAATAAAAAACATCTCTAGTTTTTTTTTACTTTCTCTTGCTCTATGTGGGGATATATAAAGAAGGAAAGAATTGTTTTCATGTCTATTTTTTGAAACCAAGTTTTCATTGGAAATACTAGTTTTCAGGTCCCCTGAACCAAAAAATACTTTTTTAGTGATTAGTCTGTGTGTGTGAACAAAATACCTTAATTTTAGGCCAAAAAAGTGTGTGTAATCAAAGTTGGAAAATTGAAAAATTACTATTTTTATTTCAAGCGTTTTATTCTACACCACTTAGTTTAGCGTCAATTAGTCATTTTCTGTTTTTTGCTCATCAAAATCAGTAAAAAGTGGTATTTTTTTTTTAATTTGCAGCCTTAGTAAGTATTGTACGACAAAAATGTATATAATCAATGTTATAGAAAATAAAACAATCTACAACTTTTATTTCAAGAATTTTTGTTTCTACAGAGGTTGTAGTTTAGCGTCAATTAGTGATTGTCTATATTTTTTTCTCGAGCAGAGGTTGATTTTTAATTTTGTGCTATTCACTCATGATTATAGAAAATGTGTAAAGCTAACCATCCCAGATTCAAGAACTAACCAATTCGCATCTTATTGAAATCAAACTTAACCAGTATAAATATTGTAAGAATGATTTATGAGTATGAATTTTATAATATGTCTCATTTTTTTATGCATCTCAATAAGGTTTTGGGGTCTTTTCTGTTATTCCCCCCCCCAGCACAATTTTGCACATTTTTTAAATATTTCATATGCAACCTTACAGTATTTTTAATGATAAAAAAGGGAAAAATATTTAAAAAAACCTATACCAATATTCTTCAAGTTAAGTTTAAATATAGGGGGTTTAAATACATTGCTTTTTTAAATATTCTTACTGTATGTAATAAAATATAAACTCATTGAGTATATGACATCATTGAAAAATTAATTTAATATAACTATATTTAAATATTATTAAATAATTTAAAGATTTCTATAAATAGATTAAGATTAACTTGAAAAAGGAAAAATAAACTTAACGCAAACTTGAAAAATATTGATATATGATTTTTTTAAAAATATTTTCCCCGTTTTTATTGTTAAAAATACTATTAGATTACTTACATACGAAATAGTATTAAAAAATCTGAAAAATTATGTTGGGGGGGGGGGGAGATAACAGGAAATACCCGGTTTTTGTTTTTTAAATGTCATTTCATATTATTTGTTATCTATCAATAATACTATTAGATTTATATTGTCTAAATGTTTGTTTAATTACTGTCGGACATCGCAACAGTCCAAACCCGTGGCACTCCACTAACTAGTGAATCAAGAAACCCGCGATCAAGTCCGTGCGGCCACATCTGTACAAACTTAACTGCTCGTTGATGGGCGAAAACTGCGTGTAAATCCGCGAACTTGCCAAGTCCTTGGACTGTTGGGCAAACCATCAGTTCAAAAGATAAATTGCACGGTTTATACCTTGTCTTGTTTTATGCGGTGAAAGTGTACAAGTGTTTTTGTAATATTCTTAGTACTAGAAAGAAACTGGCTTTATGTTATGCTATGCTGCATATGCATTTTACTGAAAATGCACCAAGAGAACGATCTAAGGGGTTTAAAAACTGGTTAAATATGAGAAATCGTATTGGCTGCATGGTGCTACTAAAAGAATTAAGACATAATGAGAGCCAGACGAAATTATGACAAAACCACAAACACTGCATATAAACTTCTTTAACACCAATACCCGACTACGCCTAGAGTTTTCAACTTTTCTAAGTTCTTTGCGGAAACAACCTCTCATATTCTGAATTTTTTTTTGTAACAAAATTTCTATCAGCTTCTTCTGGGTAAACACTTTTACAAAATTCAACGAGCGCATCGTACCCTACATTCTTTAAGTTTTTATTAACGTAGTCCTTAGATTTCACTTTTCCATAACGCCGGATGGTGTTTATAAATTTCAATAAAATTACTTAAAAATTCATGGCTCACCAAACGCGTATCTATGCTCATGGTGATTTTTTTCTTGTTACTGTGCAACCGAACCGAACAGACTTGCGTACATCTTTGCGTGTGTTGGTGCGACACTCTTGCCAACATTTATGACAGAGATTTCTCCGAGGTTATAATCGCACAGATATCTCTTAACAGTCAAGTTCGGTGCGTTGCGAGAGCCATTAACACACAGTTATTTACACAGTTTTTCAGGAACGTACGCAAGTTTGCTGATAAATCTTTACATCTGTGGCTGGCTATTGTGTTCACCATGTTCACTATAAGGGTGTAATTATAAAAAAATTATTTTTGAACAAAACCAAAGATTCCCTTCTTGTGAATTTTCTGAAAGATGCCACTTTTTTTTTGTGTCATCAGTCTCTCGACTGGTTTGATTCATTTCTCCAACCTGTTCTATCCTGCGCAAGTTGTTTCATATCTACATACCTGTAACACCCTACATCTTTTGTAATTTGCTTTATATATTCTAATCTTTGCCTCCCTCTACAATTTACTCCCTCAATATTACCCTCCATTATTAATAGCCCAATACCTGGATGTCTTAAGATATGCCCCACTAGCCTATCCATTCTTCTGGTAAGATGCTTCAATATACTTCTTTTTTCATCCACTCGCCTAAGAACCTCTAAATTACTTATTTTGTCCACCCACCTAATCTTTAACATTTTCCTATAACACCACATTTCAAAAGCTTCTATCCTCTTCTTTTCTACAGCCCCTATCACCCACGTTTCACTTTCGTATAATGCTACACTCCAAACATAATGTTTTAAGAAATGTTTCCTAATCTGTAAACCAATGTTTGTAGTCGGTAAGCTGTTTTTCATTTCAAAGGCTTTTCTAGCTTGAGCAATTCTACTCTTGATATCACTTGTGCTTCTACCATCGTTTGTTATTTTACTCCCTAGATAGCAGAATTCCCCAACTTCCTTATGTTTTCGTTGCCTACTTTTAAATTTCCCATCTCTTCTAAACCACTCAAGCTGCTGCACAACACTTTCGTTTTGTTCTTTATAATTTTCATGCAGTAATCCTTTCTCAAGATCTCGTCCATTCCATTTAAGGCATCCTCTAGTTCTTTCTTTGTTTCGGCTAATACTACTAGATACCACTTATGCATCTTAATGACCCTACTTAGGTAATGCACTCATTTTTTTAAAAATACTTAATGCGTGTAAGTTGGAAACCCCATGACCCAATGAATGAGGATGATATAATTATATGCTATGATGATATTTGATGTGTAAATGAGGTGTTGTACGGATTCAGTTCAACCATTCGCGAGAGAATATGGTTATTTGATCCCCAACCATCAAAGTACAGCGGTAACAACTGTCTAGTATTCAAATCTGTGTATAAATTGTCTTCGAAAAGCGGAAGAAAATCCATTTATTTTTCAATTGCTCAGTTTGGGAGCCATGTGGGGTCATCAAATTTGCCCTTTGATTTGAGTCTCTGGAATTTTGGTATTGCATGGATTTTCCATTGTGGAGATCGGGGTGGGGGTCTTCCGGTAGCCGTGGCTTGAGGGTAGGGTATTTCTGAACCTAAGTTTGTATTGGGTTTTGTCTTGTTTTTGGCTCTGGAATCGGTTGTCAAGGTATTGCAGCTTCTTCCTGAAAAGTCCTGTGTATAATATTGTTGTCTTCATCTGTTTATAGTATTGTAGCAAAATGGGGCTACCTGTTGCTTCTATGTTATTGTTGCTTATGTCGACAGCCGAAAGGGTGGTTTGAACCTGTAGAGGTTTTACTAAGTAAAACGAGGAGCCAGGTGGTTTACCTTTGCCTTCCTCACTGAGTGGAAAAGTATGCTTGTCAGTATGCCGGGCCCTCTGAAAAGCCCATATTTTTCACTCTGCAAATGACACCTTCACTTCATTCACCACAGGGTCTGGCTGTATAATAAAATTCATTACTTTCAGAGAAGATAACTCTGATTTGTGTCTTTTACATCTCTACCTCTTCTGTTCTTAATTGATTCAGTCATTTAATTGTTTGACCATGTGATGAGAAACAGAACTATTTATTTTAGCCCTGCAACAAACAGATTGAGTGTAAATAATTTGACACTCCGCCTGTCTGTTATGGGCATTCTATAAATTATAAATAAATAAATGAAAGTAACTATATTTACTAGGATTTGAACCATGAAGTCTTTGTCTCTGAAAATCAGCTGTTAAACAGCTGACTCGCGACGAATGTACTGAATGAGAGAAGTTTTATCAAAATAATTAGATCCCCATTTTTGAGATAATTGCATTTTTGTATTTTTACATCATAGGGGATCTGTGTGAAAATATTTTTTTCTTCTTCTAGGGTCATAAAATGTGGAGATACTTAAAATCTCTGGTGGATGGTAGAAAGAAAAACAAAGTATGTGCATTTTAAAATGAAATTCTTTATGATTGTTCAGTGCAGTTTTGTAAGGTAGTTAGTTAATAAGGCATTAATGTTATCAGCTGGTATGAAATAAATTGTTGACCTTGGTTGTAATGAGATTTAGGTGAAAATGTTTACGCTGTAATTTAGTGACTCAAATTCAGTATGTAAATTTTATCTGTAAACTAGTTGTATTAAAACGTGCGTTGTATGTAAATTTGTTTTAATTATTGTAATTTCGTTTTATAAAATATTAATTTTGTGTATTTTTTCTGCATTATTTTAGTTATTGGAAATCACTGTGTATGTTAGGATTGAAATGATGTTATTTTGAAATGAGGGTAGTGTAGTCCATGTGATTAAAATTTACGAGGGCTGCTTTTTTTAACCTTCGATTGGTTGTAAATAAAAGACAAGTGAATGTGGAAAAAATGTTTTATTACTAAAAGTTACATTCACTTAAGTATTGTTACTTTTCAATATAATCACCTTGATGATGGAGGTATTTCTTGTACCTGTGGACAAGTTTTCCAATACCCTTTTCATAAAATGTTGCCACAAATGAATTGCAATGGGTCTTGACAGTCTTGAAGCTTCTCATTAGTTTGGAAGTGCTGTCTTCCTAGCCACTTCTTCAGTTCAGGAAAAGGATGGGCGTCACTTGTTGCTAGGTTAGGAGTGTATGGCGGGTGATGAAATATGTCCAATTTTCAAATTTCTAAATTTTTTAATTTAAAATTGTTTGATTTTTACCACACATGTATTTTTACAAGGTAAAATTTAATTGGTTTTTGCACGTGTATTTATTTGTCCGTTTTCTCTTTGAACAGCGTTAATTGGACATATTTTTAATATATCTCTCCGTAACTGTTAAGTGCTACAGTTTTAATACTCATCTTTTCATTCTAGTTGCCATTAAAATCTGTCCTTTCAGTGTTTTTTTTTTTTTGCTTTAGCGTTTCGAGCTGCCGTGGTTCTGTGCCAACCATTTTATTTTAAGGCTTCCGTTTTTGTGTGTGTTCAGTGGTTGCCAACCCAGAACTATACTGCACTTGGAACTGAAGTATCTTCTGTCTGTTTTTGTGCCATTACGGTCTGAGTCGTTAGACGTTACGACACCCATTCTTTCCATTAGGTTAAACATGTATCCTTAGGTTCTTTGATATTTCTGGCGGTGTATTTTATACATTTTTGTCACTATTGTTTGACACTCTTATTCATAAATTTAGGCAATGAAAAATTTTAATAAAAACGTCAGAAATGAATGATTTTTAACACACAATAAAATTAATATGTTATTTACAGTAGAGCGTCAATAATTCGAACGTCAAAAATCCGGAACATCGAAAATTCGGATTCAATTCTGGCGAAAAATGGGAATTAATTTATCGTAGGTTAAGTGTCAAATATGGCTGAACGGCTTGCCGTGCGTGATGAGTAAGAGATACGCTCGAATCGCGTGTTGCGTAGTGGTCACTCTTTTATATGTATATTACAAATTTTGTTAAATAAAAATTAGTTCTTTATACATAACATATTTTGTAGTTTTACTTACCCGCTTCACATTTTTGTTAACAAATTATGTAAAATATAGTCAAATTTAGCTACTGTACTTTTCTTACTTTGAAGACGTCTACTGGCAATTTTATCGGGTGTTTCGATAATCTGGATAATTTGATAATCCGGATGGCGTCCGGTCCCAATTAATTTGAATTATTGACGCTCTACTGTACATCGAAATTGTATGAAAGTTTAGCAGAAATATTAGTCATTGGTTTTGCCACTCTTCTGAATAGTTTTTTTTATTGCACGTTCAAATTCAGTTTCTTGATTTTATTTATATCTTATTAAGATATGAAAATGTCGTATGTTATATTTGTAATACTGATTACATGGTTGAATGACCAATAGGAATAAATGTGCTGTTTTATTATTGTGTGTTGTTAATATTTAATAAGTTTCGGTGGAGTGATTTTTATGTAATTTTTATTGATAAGTGGTAGAGATATTATCATGAAATCAATGAACAGGTAGTACAACTCATGTTAGAAACTTGGTCATTAAAATAGAACTGATAATGAAAATGTACTTTTATTTGATACAGCCTTATATAGGGTTAACAATAATTGTTTTTTTAACTAACGGCTTGTCAAGGAAAAATTTAGTAAATATTTCTGGTTGTACAAGAACAGTACCCTCGAAAAAACGGTAGGTAATCTTGGAATTGAAAATGGTGTAAGTTTTGAAAATTGGTTAACAATAATTGTTTTTTTTAACTAACGGCTTGTCAAGGAAAGATTTAGTAAATATTTCTGGTTGTGCTAGAACGGTACCCTCGAAAAAACTGTAGGTAATCTTGGAGTTGAAAATTGTGTAAGTTTGATTACTTTACTCTTTTCCGGTCTTAATCTAAACTGTGGATGGATGAATAGAAAGGGTTGAAAGACTTTCATAAAGCCGGCAGTAGGCTATGGATGTAATAGTAATTCACTTCATTATTTAATGTAACTCTCCATCCTTTTTTATTGTTTAACTTATTACCTGAAATAGTTAATTTTTAGAAAGAAAAAACTATAAAATAGTTTTTTTAGAATCTGTTTAAGAGTGTATATTTATTTGAATTTTCAAACTAATCTGATAATAAATAATAAGACAAGTTAACTTTTTTTGACAAAAATTAAAATATGATTTGGCCGAATCATGATTTGTTATTCACCATTCATTCATTTGAAAATCCTAAATTAAAATAGGTTTGATTGAGTATAATTTTGATTAAAGTGCAGAATTTAGTATTCATAGATACTCACCGTTGTTTCCAGAGCTACAAAAAGTAGTTGTTTCTTATCACATGATCAGCCAATTATGTGAATGAATCATTTAAGAACAGAAGAGGTAGAGGTGTAAAATACACTAGTCAAAAGTTATTTCCTCTGAAAGTAATGAATTTTACTAAACAGCTAGACCCTGTAGTAAATGAAGGGAGGGTGTCATTTGCAGGGTGGAAAATATGTGCTTGTCAGTGGGTCTGGCATGCTGATAAGCATATACTTCTCCACTCGATGAGGAAGACAATGGTAAACCACCTCACTCCTTGTGTAACTTATTAAAACCTCTTGAGATTGAAACCAGCGTTTGGCTGATAGTCTAAACAACAGATACTTACCAGTTTAAATGTGAAGCAATATTTTTAAGTTTAGAAGATTGGTGCCGTATTAAAGAAAGAAATTTTTTTTTTCATTGTAGATTAGAATAATTGTTATTGTTTGGGTTGGTGTATTATTTATTTTGTTAGCTTATATTAGTCTCATGTTATCTCAGATTATGTCATAAAAGAAGAATAGATATTGTAGTAAATTATTTTCAAAAGAATAATTTTTGTAATGTTTAAAAAAAAATTTGGAAATTGTATTTGATGCTGTCATTCTCGGTTCCTTTCACAACTTTTTTCCTGTTTGTGCATCTGTTTAATATGTTCATTTATTAAATGTTTTATATAATTGGCAAGTTTTTTTTTGGTACTTTGTAATTTCTTTAAATCATGTCAGCTGGAATGGTATGCTTGTTTTTCAGCGGTGAATATAGTGTTCTATAAATCTTGCTGAATTTTTGTTTGTTGTCTATTATGCAAATAAGTTAATAGTAAATAAATTAATAGAAGCGTAATTTGTTTTCTGAATATGTACATTCTTTTTTTTGGTATAATCTCTCGTGTCCTTGTATATGGTAATGGCTATTCACAATTTTGTGTAGAGTTGTGATACTGTACTATGTTTACGCCGGTCCGTCGTTTATATTTTGCCTGCTGTTGGCGCTGTGATGTGGTTGCTGCTGCTGATAGATGGTGCAGCGGTTAAACCTCTCACAGTGCGTGTGCCAGTGGTAAGATATACTTGAGGGACCGATGAAACCGATAGTTGAGAAGGTGAACTGTCAGTATCGATCCGCTCATTCGAGAGGGTTGATATGGGAAAGATTTAGCACTCAACATTGAGTATTTCTTGCTCCGCACGATCACTTCCCTTCCTTTTCCTGCCCTGTCCTACCCCTCACTTCACCAACGACTGCTCCTATCTCTTGTAGGCAGCGGTAAAAGGTGCTCGCTGCGTCGGTGACTGCTCCTATTCGTTTAGGCAGCGGTACAGACGACCTCCCTTTCGCTCACCAGCGACTGCTCCTCTTGAAGTAGCGGCGAAGGCTTCCCCAACCATTTATTTTTCCTTTTTGAACTACGCCGCCGGATGCCCTGCTGGTCCGGCGGGTCCTATGATGACTCTACCGATTGTGCTACAATAAGCCGTTGGCAACAGTTGATTACCTTATTTCAGGTATATGTTGTGTACTTCCCTGCTCATTTTAGTACCCCTCCCTGGTCTTTTGAGTTGTTGAAGTTTAACTGGAAAAACATTAGTCTGCGTTTGTCTTATTTGTTGTGAAGTCAAAACTGCTGCACCAGTTGGGTAGAATTCAAGAAGTAAGTTTTATAAATTATTCCTTAACGGTTTTTTTGAGTGGTCAGTTTAATTGGCTTTTATGTCGGAGGTCTTGGGTTCGATTCGTGGTTAGGTCTGGCTGTTTTTCATCGTTAATTTTCATTTATCACTCTTCCTTATCAACATTATCCTCAATGTGAAAAACAGCCATAAGATTCTGATATATGCTCCTCGGGCATAATTCAGTCAGTCTTTTCTTTCCCACTGTGCTCCTGAGCCAGGCATTCACTCTTCGAAGCTTACTGAAGGATTGATTGTTCTATGGTCATTTTAGCGCATGGAAAAAAAAAAATGGTTTCATTTGCCTGGTCACCAACTTTTGTAGCCCTTAATTTGTCTTAAGGTTTTCATTCATTCACAAATTATAAATTTTTATCAAAGGTTCATTTCACTGGTGACATAATCCTAGTTATAAAAATCTGTGAACAGTTCTGTCTAGTGCTTCATCGGTCCCATAAAGTGCTCAGATGTTTTACTCACCAGTAAAGTTAGAACGAGTTAAAAATTTTTTAAAAGTATTAATAGTACGTTGAAAATGCTTCGGTGCAAACTTTTTAAATATATAGGTGTTATAATTTTTTTATTACTCAAACTTAACAACTTTAACATTATTTAAACAAAAATACATTCTTTATAACAAAAAAATATCATTGAATTTCATTTATTCAAAAAAAATTATGTATTTTTGATAAATTTTTATATAATAACCAAGTAATATAAATAACTTTAATCAAAATAAAACTCTGAAATAAAGTATAAAACAATACATCACCATATTTACATACGAGCATCATAATCTCAAAATTCACCATAAAACATGGACCTCGTGTTTACGCGACAGTTTGTAAAATTTCCTCTAGTTACCACCTGTAGTAGTTCATACTGAATCATTTAATGTAAATGGAAAAATGAGTTAGGACAACGTAACGTGTTGAACCCATTTGTGGTTTACTGTGCAGTTAAATTGCACAGAGAGTACCTGCACAAATCAAAGTTGGGCTCAGGTCTCAAAATTCTTTTTTTTTAATCCATAATGTGTGCAAGTTGCATGACCCAATGTGATGAGGATGATGTGTATGACGTGAAAATGAGGTGTAGTCTTGTACAGACCCAGGCCGACCATTCTTGATAGAGTATGGTTAATTAAATTCCAACCATGAAACTCTCACACTGGTAACCACTGTCTGGCATTTAAATCCATAAAATAGTAACTACTTTTTTTAGTTTGAACCAGGAATCTTTGTCTTTAAAAATCAGCTGTTAAACAGCATGACTACTTCTAGACTAACCTGGTGGGTCTAAAAATTTTAAGCAAAACTAAATATTGTATTAGAGTGAACCAGTGGTGCAAATTAAAAAAGTAACAATTAAGACAGAAAAACTATTAAAATTTTTTCCAAAAAAAATTAACTTAATTAAAAGAATGAATATGTTTATTTTTTAATTATTTCGAGGGCTGTCCAGAAAGTAACAGACGTTTTGAAATAAAAAATAAACTAAGTAAAAAAACCAATTTTTATTATGTACATTTTGAAGGTTAACTCTTGGGCTATTTTTCTATGTAATCACCAAGTAAATTAAGGCATTTATTGTAATGTGGTACAAGCTTTTCAATGCCCTCTTTGTAGTAATCTGCCGCCTGCGAGTTCAACCACTGGTTTACACCGGCATGGAGTTCAGCATCAGTGTCGAAGCGTTGCGTAGCGAGCCATGTCTTCATTGTTGGGAACAGATGGTAATTGCTCGGCGCCAAATCCAGGCTATACGGCGTATGATTAAAAACTTCCCCATCCAAAACCTTTCAAGAGCTCTTGAGTACGTTTGGCGGTGTGTGGACAGGCGTTGTCGTGGAAAAACAAAACTTTCCCACTAAGTTTTCCCCGACGCTTGTTTTGTATCGCGCGTCTTAATTTTCTAAGTGTTTCGCAATACCTCTCTGAATTGATTGTTTGGCCTCGTTTAAGAAAATCAACGAAAATCACTCCATGAGCGTCCCAAAACACAGTAGCCATGATTTTTCTTGCCGATAGCGTCTGCAGACACTTCCTCGGTTTCTTGGGCGAATGCGTGTGACCCCACTCTATCGACTGCTGTTTTGTTTCACAGTTGACATGTTTTACCCAAGTCTCATCACCAGTTACGATACGATCGTACTCTTCCAGAAATGTCAGTGCTGCAGCAAGTCTTTGTTTTTTGTGATCTTCCGTTAGTTTTTTCGGATTCCACCTGGCACAAAATTTGTGGTATCCAAGTTTACCAACCACAATTTCATGAATTAAACTCCGTGAAATTTGGGGAAAATGTTCTGCGAGAACCGTATTAGTGAAACGACAATTTTCACGGTTTTTTTCATTGATTTTCACCACAATTCATCAGCCACAAGACACGGCCTACCACTGCAATCCTCATCGTAAACATTGGTTCGGCCATTTCTAAAATCAATGCACCACTGCCTAACTCGGCTTTCACTCATTATTCCTTTGTCAAACATGTCACAAATCTGGCGATAAATTTCAATCGGTTTGTAATTTTTCGCCAACAAAAACCGTATCACACCACGCACTTCACAACTGGCGGGATTTTCAATCGCAGCGCTCATTTTAAAACTCCACTGTATAAAAAGTACAATACCCACAATGCTCTAGCTACCACGCCCGGTTGCGTACTGAATGTAGAAACACTCTGATGCCAAGATGGCGACGCTAGCTCTGCCCACTGCCGCGCCAGGCTAAAACGTCTGTTACTTTCTGGATTGGCCTTGTATTATGGTATAGTATTAGAGCGTAAGATCATCGCGGGCTCAGTTCCCAACTAGGGTCTGTAAATTATTACAAGTTAATATCTGCCGTTCCAGTTCCATAGCCAACCGCCAACCGTAGTTGCTATGACTAACCCGTTAATGCGATTAACTAAAAACGGAAATGGAAAAAGTATAAAAGAGAAAGTTTGGTTATTAATACTGTACGATTTTTATTCAGCTTTTATTATTGGTAAGTGAATGAATGTATTTTAATGTAAAAAAATCAATAAGTCTATTTCATTTCACATTAAAATTTATTGTTCAGTCATACAAGTTGAGCGCTGTGTGTTATTAATTATTCATAATTGCAAGTAGATATATTCTTTCTATTATGACGAGTATTGAATCTGTCCATTGTTCACATTAAATATCTTTTTATGTATTAATAATGCAAGTGTTTTTTATACTTCATGCTTTTGTCTGCGAAATTGAATCAGATGATGTGTTCTTATTGTGTATGAAATTTTCATATTTTGTAATCTAAAGAGAACAGTACTTGAAATTTCAGTTTTGTAATACTGTGTAATTAAAAATTTATGTCTGTTTGTTATTTTTATGACTGTAAATTTTATTTTCTTATTAATTTTGTATTTTTTCGTATGTAAATCGTTAGTGAATAAATAAATTACGATTGTTTGTTTTGTTGTTATTTACCTGTGAAAATCTCATTGAAATAATATTTCTTCATGTATTCGATGAAGATTTGATTAAATCATTGCAGCACTTCATAGATTTCAGGTATAAGTCAGCGGGTGTTGTGCATTGTAGGAGATTAATGATAACTTTGGGCTACTGTCGGTTTCATAATCATAGACACCCGAGTTTGAACCCTTGCATCTCCAAAAACATGAGCCGGATTTCAATATACTTTACATCAAAATTTATAGCTCAATTTATTCTGCGTTGACCCTTAATGGTCCTATATTTTTAATGTTGTTTAAAAATTGCCATATCGAGGTTGAAAGACAAAAGAAACGGTTTTCTTGATACCGCAACAAATTTCATGCGTTTAGAGGCGTGTAACTCGATAAGTATTTGACCGAAAAGTTTGAAATTTTAACACAGCATAGAAAATTATAATCTTACAGCGTGTACGAAATTTAAAAATTGTAAGTTATTTAAATTTTTATTTATTAACAATATTCTGAACCCTTGCTATCTCGGTAATTGTTCAATCGTTCGGCACGGCCAAACTATCGTTTTATTCAGCGAAAAATAACGTAGTACAGATATGTTAATATTATGAAATATCGATTGGCCAATGTTGTGGTAAAATTTTTAGAATTTTGAAAAATAGATGGGAATGCAGGGGGAGGGAGTGTTAGACAACATTCACAATATAGGACTATTATGGTTCAACGCATAATAAAATGAGCTAAATTTTGATGTAAAGTATGTTGAAATCCGACTCATAGTTTTGGAGATGAGAGGGTTCAAACTTGGGTGTCTATGATTATGAAACTAATAGTAGGTATAAGCGTATACTAGGAACAGGTGTAAAGTACGCAGCGAAACTATCTGGTACATTTTGTGTCAGATACCATGTATCAATTACTACTGTACATGGTGGATGCCAATTGTAAAATGTATGTTAATAACAATTTGGTGGGATGTTTTGTTTAAATTTTAATGATTGAAGAAAATTGCTTGGTAATTTCTGTTGATCGTTTGGTTCTAGGTTAGATAGTTAATTTTCCCCGTTACTTTTATTAATTATGTAAAAAATTTAGCCCCTTTGTTGTTCAATTGAAAATTTACGAAAAAGTTGTAACGGAAGTGGTGTTATTTTTTTATAAAATTGGGCTGTTGTCATTTAGTACATTGGTTCTCAAATCTTAGTAAAAAAATAATAAAGTTTTTTGTATACCAAATAAATGAAATGAATTATTCCTTTTTTAACATTGAGACAAAGTTTTTAATTTTAAATTGGTCCTTATAAACGAAGTTATAAAATTGCATTAATTTGTTGGCCTGTCTTAATTTCTGTTTTATTTTTATGATTTTCCGTATTTTTAAGCCAAACTGAAGTTGATTTTCATTTTGCATCTCACTCATGATAAAATTAGGTTATGTTTTTTGAGGTTAGTTTTTTGTTTTTTTCTAATGTTTTATTAGTAATATTAGGTTATATTGGTCATTATTTGGATTGGCAAGAGAAAGTTGTGTGAGTGTTTCACACCAGATTTTTTTTTTTAGTTATTTCAGTTAGGTTTTTGTTATTATGTGCTGGCAATTATTAGTTTGTAATTCTTTACAGACTTTATTCAACGCAACAATTGATTATTTTCTGTCCTTGAAATGCTTAACCGAAACATCCCACAAAATGGCCCGTTTATATTAGACGATATTAGTGATTGAGTGTTAAAATCCATGATTGAAAAATTAATGTACACAATAACAGAACGGAAACTGAACTGAGGTGTGAGCTTGTAAGGTGGTAAAATCAAACGAGTTTGATTTTACAAGTTAGAACGGTAAGCAGTAGAGCAGGTCCTGCGAATGGCGTGGTCACGCCTATTATCTGACATTATGGTAAGTTTTTTCTTAGTTGAGTTCTAGCGTAAACAAGCCACCGGACGAGGGGAACAAACAGAACAGTGTTCAAAAAATTCTGATTACCCTATGGCCTGCTCGTACCTTTCATGCCGTTGCATACTTTTACATGAAAAACTATTGAACCTAACATTGAATTTAAACCCCATAAATAGAATTAGTTTATGACAAGTGGACCGAATATTGGGTAAATCAGGACCATTAGTGACAACCGACAAAAAATCTTATTTAAAGTAGGTAACTCATTTCTAAAGGAAAATTCATGAATAATAAGTCTTAAAGCAGTTTTGTTGATGTCATCAAATTTGTCTAAAGTAGGCGTTTTACGTTTTCTCTTTTTAACTGAGGTTTTTAAAACATCACTCTGTTTAAATTCTTTTTGTACCCTGTGAACAAGATACCAGTAATTATAAGTGCAAACTTATTGAAAATATTAATTGTAATTTTTTTTTCTCCGTTTCGTAAAGGTTTCCCATTTTTATGTTTAATATTACTTCCAGAAGAAGAAGGTTCGTCCACCACCGTCAATACATCTGTTGTCGCACAGTCATGTACATAATCACATATTAACACCCAAAACTAAGAAAAAATACGAAAAATGATGCGAATAAATAGAATTTTATGTCAAATCGCACCCTTAATCATGAAGACATCACACACCACGTATTCCAGAATATGACTGACTCATATATTCGTACTACAAGATTTATTTTGTTTTGAAAATTTTTTTGAAAAATCAAAAAGATTTATTAACTTTACTAAAAAAAATGAAAAACATAAAAATTAAAAAAAAAAACAAATAATTTAAAACAACAGGTATAGAAATCTTTCAAGACAAATGCATCAATTTATCATAACGATAACGAGGAAAACTCCCATGAACCAAAATGAAAAGAAAAATAATAAATAAAATTTAAAAAAAAAAGTAAAAAAAATCACCACCAAAAAACAAAATTACTATAACAAATCTCATAAATATTATATTTCTATACTCAGAAAGAAAAAATAAAGAAAATCTAAAAGATCTGTATTCCAAATTAAATCCGGAAACCAATTCAGATTCACCTTCAGCAAAATCGTAAGGAGTGCGATTACACTCAGCTAACATGCAAGAAAAAAAAATCGTAAATGAAGGAAAAGAGAAAAAAAATCAAATATTTAACTGAGCAAAATAGAAATCAATAAAAGAGAATCTCTCAATGTAAAAAATTAAGCAAAAAAAACAAACTTCATAAGAAATTCTTTGAGCTACAGAACGTAAACACCCTAACATAGAATAAATAGAATTAGATGATCACCCCAAAATCATAGTGACATAAACCCCTAAACCAAGATGTCATGTGAAATGAAAATAATTTGTGTATAAAAATGACAAAACCATTATAATTTTATTATTAGGCCTATTTACATTATACCTTTGACAATTGAATTGACAAAATGTAATGAGTGGGTGTTTGTTTTTAGATCACCGGTTAGCTTGCAGAGAGTTCACCCAAGGCCACGCGTGTTAGTGTGTTGTGTATTTACAGGGATAAACACATATGCAATTTGTTTACAATAGGACTCAACTTACAAAAAATGGACTATAGTTTGTTCCAACCTGCTTACATGCTCAATCGTGCTACAACCTGATTTATGCTCTAACCTGCTTGCTGTCTTTACGCGACCTTACAGTTTAACTATGTAGGAGAGGCTCGAAATAAAAAAGTTTGAGAACCGTGGTTTTATTTCGTGGAAAGTTTGTTATTTAGTTTTTATTAATTTCTATTTCCCTCTGATAGTTTTTAGATGATTATTATATGTTCTTAAATTTATTTAGTGGTTAAAATTTTTGTATGTATTTAATTATGTAAATAATCAGTAAAATTGTGTGTTAATGACGATGTTTTTACAGTTTGTTTTAACAGGTGTATTTGTGTATTTTAAATTCTGTTTTTAGGTGGCGGTTGATTTTATTTTTAGTTTTTAATTGTTTTTACGTTACATCTATTGTATGACATTGTTATCTGTTGTTTTTTTTGTATCTTGTTTCATTGTTTGTTATTTATGGTCATTATTATTGTTATTAATTGATAATGTTTATGTGTAATGTTTATAATTATTCGGTAAAACCTGTATTGGAATTTTAAATTTACAAATTGAACGAAAGTGTCACTGATAAGTGAACTTTTTAGAGTTTAGTCGTCCACTTACCAATGGAATCTAAATATTTTAAATTTTTAGTATTATTTGGGGTCAAAAAATTTATATTTGGTTAAATCTGGGGGTTTAATTTTCATAGCGTAGTGTTGTTAATGATGATTTTCTGTAATTAATGAAATATCCTAATTAATAAAATAGGTTTTGGGTTTAATTTGTGAAGGAACAATTAATTCATATCGGCTTCGGCAAACGCATTCAGTCAGTGTGTAGAACTAGCATTGAATCAATACCTTTAAATATATCAGTACATTAATAAAACAAAAGCCTGTTCACATTCATGTCTACTTTTGGATATATTCAATGGAAGCTTTGTTGTTAGATGTGGAATATGAATCCCAGAAATAGGCATTGCAGATAATCCAGCATAAACAGTAAATTACCGTCTTTAAAACTGTACTTTGTAATACCCAACCATATTTTCTTCATTATGTCGCGTAGGTGTAGCGTCGGTATTCGGGTTAATTAATTTTAATTTAATTTGGGGCCTTCGGCCCAACCCAGTCAGTCAGCTGGTAGAAAGTCGCTATTATTTGTTAAGTAACACCGGTTGGGCAAGCGACTTTGTGTGGTGACCAGTTAACAGCCATCCATGAACAAACTCTACTGCGGGTCCCTGTTCAAACTCATGTCTAATCTACGTCAAAAAATACAGCAAAAAGCAGCGATCAAATTGGGTAGTTGTCAACAATGTACAGTTCCCAATAACAAATAAAAGAAAAAAATAATTTGGGTTTGTTGTTCAGGTCATCAGCCGAAATGCTGGTTTGAACCTCTAGAGGCTTTACCGAGTAAAATGAGGAGTGAGGTGGTTTTACTAATGCCGTCCTTATTGAGTGGTAAAGTATGGTTATTGGCATGCTAGGCCCTCCGAAAAGCACCGTGTAAATGACACCTGCACTTCGTTCAACACAGCGTCTGGCTGTGTAATGAAATCCATGTCTCTTAGTATAGATAACTTTTGACTAGGTGTCTTTTACACCTGTACATGTTCTGTTCGTAAATGCTTCAGTCTTATAATTGGCTGACCACGTGATAAGAAACATACCATTTTATTTTAGCCCTGGAATTAGCAGATTGAGTGCAAATAACATTCCACCTGCCTATTATTTACTCCTGTTAATACACTCAACCATATTGTCTTCACAATATATCACATAAATATAGCATGTATTTGTGGTAATTAATAAGTTTATTGACAGAATTTACAGCTGTAAATAATGATTAACTTATTAAATTTTAATAAAATGTTGATGAACATGATATTTTATTCAGTTAGCCAGAGGTTTTTTCCAATGGATTAAGGACCATTTAAATCCCAGAATGTTTTTTTTTCTTCGTAAGGGCAATCTTTTTGCATGCAGGAGACCGCAGTTAGTTACTACAGAGAGAACATGTTATGATAAAAAATATGTATTGAAAACGTTAACACTATGTTTATTAGTTTTCCATTCATATGATAACTACCACTTACCTCAATAAATTATTGTGTCATCAAATAATTTTTTATCCAATTTACCTTAGCCGTTTGTTTTTTTAGAAATTTGTTTAATCTTAAAACAAAAAGAAAATTTGATACTCTTCAATTATATGTACAGCACTCTGATTTTCACTGATTTTTTTTTTTTACTGACTACACAACACAATCGAATGGAACAATTGCATTGTATAGTTTGGTTATTTTACTAACGAAAACTAGTGATGTTGGAAAAAATGTTGAAAAATATTTTTGAAACAAGCATTCACGCTTGTTACAGCACTACATGATCTTGTCTGTGACGTAAAAAGAAATTTCGTGATTTTTCGCACACACACACTATGTTGTAGCAGTATTCTCACTTTCTGTGAAAATTTCACCGCATCTTTGTTATGTAATATATAAAATGTAATTTAAATCTATTTCATTACGTCTCAGTAATTTATAGTTTATTAGGTTCCAGTTGTGTTTGTGATTGGGATTGAGACAATTCTCTTAGAATTGTTTTAATGGTTTTTTGCATAGAAATGTAATATGGATGTCATGTGGTTTCAATCTTAACCTTTTATTTCCGAAGCAAGCATTAAACAGCTTTTTTTATCGTCTTTATAGATGAATAAGAGTTGACATTTTGGTCGGTTTGTAGCTTTAAAGTTCCAAACAGCAATTGTATAAATGAGTCGATTGTTTTCAATAGTGTTAAGTTGTTACACATGCTAATCGATTGTTGAATAGGTGATAGCAAATATGAGTGATGATGATTCAAATTATCGGAATTTATCGCATAAAAAAAGGAAACGAAGGCAACGATTAAGCTCTTCGGATGATAGTGATGATAGTGTAATTGTTAGCGTTACGACTTCAAGAAGAAGAAGAACTTATGTAAGTAGATATTGAGATTTTTCTTTAATCAGTGTTTAATTTATACGTAGCGTGCAAACAAAATATTCAGGATTCTTAATGTAACTTTTCACTGTCAGGACGTGAAAATATGATCGTTCCACAGTATTGCATCAAGTGTACAGTGTGTTAATTAGATTAACATTTGTAAAAGTTTATCTATACTAGTGAATCCCCCGTTTCCAAATCCGACGGTGCATTTCTGCTGCCGCCAAGTTTCTTGCGCCCAAGAATCAAATTACTTATCGTATCTCAGTCTTGGCAGGCGATTTAATTTTTTTAAACATGATAAATTTCTATAGCTTAGCAGACAAGACGTAATATATGATTGCAAATGCCATGTATACTATTTTTTCAAGGCTGATGAGCTCTGAACGTTTTCATTGCCCCCTACCCACTTTATAGCTAGCCAATGACTTGCCAACAACGTTGCCAGTACTTGCTCTTGTAGCTCTGTTAAATATTTTGTCAGCCATTTTATTTGGTCTTTAAATAATAATTATAACCTAGAAACATACAATCAGCTGATTATATTATAAAGTATTGCATGTTAACGCGCTCTATAATCGATGTGTTCAGTACGAGATGCAAGATGAGAGTGAACTATTGTGGCTCTTATACGCATGCGCGCGTAATGTTTGTCAAGTACAATTTGACAACATTGGCAAACGTTCTGATTGGTCTAAACATGTGGAACAGCAGAGCTCATCAACCGTGAAAAGCATATTAAATGGGTACAAAGTTCACTGGGAGCTGACATACATACTGCAGCGATTGCACATTATTCTCTTTCACTTTCACCGACCTTTTTTTAAACAAATAACCCTTGTATTATATTTATATTTATGAATGGGTTTCTTTAATTGTAATGTTAAATACTAATACAAATAGACTTTTCTCGTACAAATAGTAAATTAATGATTGTATTTTTAATAATTGCAATGGTTATAAATAGCCCATGCTCTCCATAAGCGATATGAAATTGCACAGTCTATGTATGGAATAGGCTTGTGTGTCTCGTTTTCGCACGTTCGTTTTAAACTCGTTTTCGCACGTTACTATCGTTGATATTACTCGACTAATATAATTTTTGTACATATGCTGCAATCTTTTGGCTAGAAAATAAATTACTTATAGTTTCAGTGTAGATACTGAAGTCATGAGTTTGCCTTTGGGCTGTGTTGAAGGAAAGTGATTTATTTGCAGTGCTGCCAACCTCAACAGTAAGACACTACTCGTACATTTCACTACCGTTAAGTTTCTACAAACATTTTGTAAGCTGTGGTTTATTCCGAGAAAATGTTTTCGTCATAAACCTTATAAGAAATAAATATGACCTGTAATATTGCCTATAAGTAGCTTAATTAAATGACTAAAAATGTTTGATTTACTGTAATTACAAATGAATCGCCGCCTTTAGGCTTACTATTGCTGTCACTGGTGTTTTCATTATCAGTCTCTTTAGTTTTTAGCTAACCGTTTAATTTTTATTATCAGCTGTCAACAAAAATTGAAGATAGTTTCTTCACGTCCTTAATTTCCTTCTTTATTTTTCGAATTGTGAAAAGAGAAACATTACAGCAGTTAGCCGCTCGCTCTCGGCTTTTGTTATGAGGCACGGATTGGCATTTTTATTTAGCTTCAACTTCATAGCATATTATTACATTGCATATTAGATTTCGTTCAACACTGTGAATAGTTCGACCACGTTTTCGAGAAACCGACATATCTGTAACTAACAGTTAACCTACAAAAGGTTCCGCGATGTACTATATATGATGCCCTGGGTATGGTATAATTTGTTAAGTTTGTCGTACTGAAATCAAAGCAGTCGGGCATGCGCACTGATGATTTTCCCCCTTTATCCCTCGATGCAAACAAGGGCAAACTCGTGATTCGAGTGACTATAAATGTACAAATAGCGAAGATAATCAAGCGAACATAGTATGATGAACACAAACCGTGTAACCTAATAATACTGTGTTATTGTGTTGACAGATTGTTGTGAACGATTTTTAATTTAAAATTTACATAATTATTTTTCTGAATATATAAATAAAAGAACATTGATTGTAAAGAGTGAAATTACTGAAATTAAGTGGATGCGTTAGAAGATGAATACGCTATTGTTAACAAAACCCAATTTGTGCCTGACATTGATAAATGAACGCAAATTGATGTTGATAAAAATAATGTAGAGGAATACAGTAGAATCTCGGTAGTCTGGCACCTCCAGTAATTCGCCCCTTAAAATATTAGGCCTAAAAGTATGAAACTTCACCCAGAACAGATTTTGGTAAAAGATTTAAATTGAATTAGGGAAATCAACTCGACCTAATCACGGCGGATTTAATATAACATTTATGTTTAGGATTTGATTAAATAAATGAATAAGCAGACCTTAATTGTTAAATGGGATAATTTTTGGCCTTTTATCCAAAACCCAGAACTGGGTCATACTCTATACGAGGTGTGTTCAAAAAGTAACGGGAATTTTTAAATTTCGCGGGTTTGGATAGTCCGATTGTAAAATTTTTTTTTTTATTATGTTGGTACACATGCCCCTGACGTACGATAAAATTTTCAACAATATTCATTGCTTAGTTCTTAAGTGGAAGCCGCTAAGGTTACACGTGTTTTTCGAGCACGGCTATTTTTGTTTGTTAAAAAAAATGGATCGAAGAATTTGTATTAAATTTTGCGTGAAAAATGAAATAAAGTGTCTGAAATGTTAACAAAGGCATATGGTGAGTCTGCTATGAGTAAAACAAGGATTTACGAGTGGTATAAGCGTTTCCAAGATGGCCACGAAAACGTTGAAGATGACGAACGACCCGGACGTCCAAGCACATCAACAACCGATGAAAACATGAAAAACGTGAAAGAAATGGTTATGAACGATCGCCGAATCACAATCAGAGAAGTCAGTGATGATGTTGGCATATCGATTGGCTCATGCCATGAAATTTTTTCGGATGTTTTGGGTATGAAATGTGTGGCAGCAAAATTTGTTCCAAAATTGTTGAATTTCAAACAAAACCAGCGACGAATGGAAGTTGCTCAGGAGTCACTAAATGAAGTCGACAACGATGCGGATCTACTCAAACGTGTTATAACAGGTGATGAAACATGGGTTTACGGAGACGATGTCGAAACTAAGGCTCAATCGTCCCAGTGGAGGCATTCTGGATCGCCAAGACCGAAAAAGGTTCGACAAGTGCGGTCGAATGTGAAGGTTATGCTCACTGTTTTCTTCGATTTTATTGGCATAGTGCATCATGAATTCTTGCCACAAGGTCAAACAATCAATAAGGAGTACTACCTACAAGTTCAACGCCGTTTGCGTGAAGCAATCCGAAAAAAACGCCCGGATTTGTGGCAAAACAGTTCATGGCTTTTGCACCACGATAATGCACCTGCTCACACGTCATTGCTTGTTCGTGAATTTTTGGCCAAAAACAAAACCGTAACGATGCCCCAGCCTCCATATTCGCCAGACATGGCTCCATGTGACTTTAATATTTCCAAAAATAAAGAGAAAATTAAAAGGCCGTCGTTTTACAAGCATAGATGACATTAAAAGCGAATCGGTGAAAGAGCTAAAAGCTATCACAAAGATCGAGTTTCAGAAGTGTTTCGAGGATTGGAAAAAGCGTTGGCACAAGTGTATTGCATGCGAAGGGGACTACTTTGAAGGCGACAATATTAATGTAGATGAATAAACAAATATTTTTTTCAAAAAACGAAAATTCCCGTTATTTTTTGAACAAACTTCGTACTTCACCCTGAATTGACAACAAAACGTTAATTCTCAGAACACGAGCACCCCCACACCGCACTAGGCGATGTCAATAGCCAATAATTATGTTTAGTACAATGACTACAGAAGTACTCAGCAAACCTTTTTTAATTATTTAATTTAATTTGAAATCAATTAGAAATCAATGCAAATTCATTTTTTGTTTAAATTTATAATTAATAGTTCCAAAATTCCAACAAATCCAGTAATCCGGCATTTTCAGTAATCCGGCACCCTCTCGGTCCCGAACAGGCCGGACTACTGAGATTCTACTGTAATGTAAATAATGCATATGTTTAAAGATGCATGCTATGGTTGAATTATTTTGAGCTTGTAGTAGTGTCTTTTGTTGAACAGCTTTTTATAATCTCTTTTGCCCTGTATGAACATATGGAGAAGGAAAGTATTGTTTTCGTGTCGATTTTTCAAAATCGAGTTTTCACCGGTATAATACATTTTCAAGGCCCCGAAACTCAAAAAACATGTTTTTAGCGATTGGTGTGTATGTGAACAAAATTGATCAAAAATAGAATATTGTACGAAGTTTAAATTTAGAACTTAAGTTAGGTATAACAAGGGCGCTGCAAGGTATGATAAACGTCATGCTCCCTGAAATTCTTGGGGGCCTGTGCTTTCATGTTAAAACGTGTTTTTTTTTAAATTGTGAACCTTAATATGCATTCTAGAGCATAAATGTATGTTGTCTTAAATCTATAAAACATTTTTATTTCAATAAATTCTTAGTTTACAATTCTTAGTTTAGTGTCAGTTATGTTTTTCATATTTACATAGTTTACTCATGATTAAACGTAGGTTATATTGTTCATTATTTGCATTGGCAAAAGGAAGTCGCGTGAGTGTTTCACACCAGAGTTTTTTTGTTAGTTAAACACTTATCACAAATAGCTGGAAAGTCCTAGAAAGAATGAAAAGATAATTTTTATGTGTATAAAGAAGTTTTAGGTGAAAATATTTGCGTATTAGTGGTGAAATCATACATATTAAATGCATTTTGAATCTGATAATTTTTTACTTTCTCTTGCCTATATGAATATACAGTATAGGAAGGAAAGTATTGTTTTCATCTCAATTTTAACAAATACACTCTTCACCAGATCTACACATAAACAGACCCCCTCACAACCATACACAACATGTTTTTAGCGATTGGTCTGTGTCTGTGTGTGTGCATACAAAATATCTCAAGAACGGAAAATTGTACGAACTTGAAACTTGAAACTTAAGTTACGTACCACTACCAGACACAACACGAACATTTTCATCAAAATCGGTCAACTGGAATTAGTAGTTTATTTGTGTCATTTTTCACTTTTTTGCGATTTTCTCAAAAACTGGTCCTACGATTTTTTTTTTAAATCGTCTGGTTTACTCAATTCTTTATTCTCTACAAGATAGGGTAGGCGTAATGTTTGCTGAAATTCTGCGTGAGGCTGTTTTTACGTAAAAACATTTTATTTTTAAGATTGCGGCTTTAATATGCATTTTAGCGCAAAACGTTATATAATATAAGTTGTAGAGAATTTAAAAACCTACAACTTTTATTTCAAACATTTTTTTGTATAACGCTTAGTTTAGCAGTAATTTGCGATTTTCTGTTTTTTTCTCACGAAAACGTGAGAAAAATCGATTTTTTTAACATTTCGGCCTTAGTATGCATTTTACGACAAAAGTGTATATAATTAAATTTATAGAAAATTAAAAGATCTACAACTTTTATTTAGAGCATTTTTCTCTACAGAGCCTAGTTTAGAGAGAAAGAGTGATTTTCTGTATTTCTAAGCCAAACTGAGGTTGATTTTCATTTTGCGTCTTTCACTCACGATTAAAATTAGGTTATGTTTATTGAGGTTAGTTTTTTGTTTATTTCTTATATTTTATTACTAATGTTAGGTTTATTGTTAATTATTTGCATTGGCAAGAGAAAGTTGTGTGAGTGTTTCACACCAGATTTTTTCAAGAAAGGATACTAGGTTGTTTTATTGCGTGTTTAAGAAAATTATTATTTTGTCTGTATTATTGATTTTTAAGTATAGTCTCCCTTGTATAATGATGTAGTGATCATTTTTTATTTTTGTTTGAATGTTTTATAAACCTGGTAGTTACAAAACATTATGCCCAAGATTAATTTTTGAGCCTGTACCGTTTAGGCAAAGTTAATGAATCGTAATGATAAATTTTTGTAATGCATCCTCCAGCTTGTTGGATCAATTTTGTAACGTATAATTATTCTAAATTATTTTACCAGCTTTTCACCTGCTGTGATAGATTTTTTTTTGAAATAAATTTTAATAATGTATTTAATAAAAATCCCTTTCATGAGACAACGTGTCTCTTGGCTGGACGCAATTTTTAAAATGGCTTGGGACCTACCTTTGATTTATAACCAAAACAATTAATGATTTCTGTACCTACTCTTTAAGAGGTATCGAATGACATTATTTTTGTTTCCAAATTCCGATTTTGATTTCTCAACTTTTGGTTTTGGGCCGTTTCTGGTTGAAACCGGAACTTCAAACCCTATCCAGGTCCATTAATTTTTTGTGTAGATGGCGAATCGGAAAACCATTTGTTGGTATATCTAGTAGTTTTTTACTTTTAATTTCTTGACTTCCGGTTTTGGGCCACTTCTGGTTAAAACCGGAACTTCAAACCCAATTCAGGCTTCATAACTTCTTGTGTAGATTACAAATCCAAAAACCTTTTGTTGCTATCTCTTGTAGTTTCTGAGTTTGATTTCTTAACTTCTGGTTTGGAACTACTTCCAGTTGAAACCGGAACTTCAAACCCTATCCAGGTTCATTAACTTTTTGTGTAGATTGTGAATCAGAAAACCATTTGTTGGTACGAGGCGTGTTCAGAAAGTAAGCACCGTTTTAAAAAAAAAAAAAAAAAAACAATTTTTTTTCAACACAATTTTATTTCTACATGAAAGCCCAAACCTTTAACTATTTTTCGACATAGTTTCCACTGATGTTCAAACACTTGTCGTAGTGGGTGATCAATTTGTCTATACCCTCTTCATAGAAGGTTCCCGCCAACGAATGTAGCCACGACTCCACGGCAGTTTTCACTTCATCGTCGGTTTCAAAGCGTTGGCCGCCTAGCTCGCGCTTCATGTGCAGGAACAAGTGGTAGTCAGACGGTGCCAAGTTTGGGCTGTAGGGCGGGTGATCGAACTGCTCCCAACGAAATTGTTGAACCAATGTTTGAGTGTCACCTACGGTATGGGGCCGAGCATTGTCATGGAGCAACACAATTCCGTTACTGAGCATTCCTCTCCGTTTGTTTTGAATTCCCCGCCTTAGTTTTCTTAAGGTTTCGCAATACCTTGCCGCATTAATGGTTTCACCTCTTGGGAGAAAATCAATCAGCAAAACACCTTTCCGATCCCAAAAGACAGTGCACATGATTTTTTGTGCAGACATTGTCGTCTTGAATTTTTGTTTCTTCGGGGATTGCGTGTGTCGCCACTCCATTGACTGCTGTTTAGATTCCGGTGTGAGATGACAGACCCAATTTTCATTACCTGTCACAATTTTGTTTAAAAAATCCTCACCATCATCACTGTACTGTGTGAGAAAAGTCAAAGCACTTTCAAGTCTCTTGGTTTTGTGCACGTCAGTGGCGGGAACCTTCTACGAAGAGGGTATAGACAAATTGCTAAGACAAGTGTTTGAACATCGGTGGAAACTATGTCGAAAAATAGTTCAAGGTTTGGGCTTTCATGTAGAAATAAAATTGTGTTGAAAAAAAAATTGTTTTACTTGTTTTTTTTAAAAATGGTACTTACTTTCTAAACACGCCTCGTATATCTAGTAGTTTTTTTTACTTTTAATTTCTTGACTTCCAGTTTCAGGCCACTTTTGGTTGAAATCGGAACTTCAAACCCAATCAAGGCTTAATAACTTCTTGTGTAGATTACGAATCCAAAAACCGTTTGTTGCTATCTTTTGTAGTTTCTGATATCTGGGTGTGATGAATGGACGGATATACGAGGCAAGGAAAATTATAGATGACAATTTTTTTAAATTTCCACCAGTATACAGTTAATTTATAAATCAAAGTTAGCTAGGTGATGATCTGTTTGCTACTTTAAGTATCTATATTCTAAAAGTCAATAAAATTCATAGTTAATTCTGAATAATTGGCGGTTTATTTTAGTGAGTTATATTGTAGTTAATTTTGATAAAATTTATTATAATAATCACATGTTTAACACAGAATTTGTGACGGTGATTTTTTCAGAGGATTGCTTCTGATTCGGGAGAATATAGTGGTAGTGCTAGTAATAATAGTGAAATTAGTGATAACAGTGATTTAGTAAACGTTCGCAGAAAAAAGAATAATGCATATGTAAGTACTAAGTACTGTTTGTTAAAAAGAAAGTTGTGTGTTTATGTTTATGTGGTTGTATGTGTTGCATGTTTTTAAATAGTGTTTTCCAGTAGTCCATCAAATATTTATTCAGTTGATATACGTAATTTTTTATTAAGTTTTTGTTGAAACAAGTGTTTCATAACACAATCCAGACTTAAAATTAAGTTAGTGTCTAAATATAAAATCTACTTTTAGTTTTTGTGGGGGTTTTACAGATTTCTCTGGTTTCTGCATCCTGCAGCTCATCACCATCTGTCTTCCCTATATCCATGTTTTTAAATTGTAACATCTATTATTTTCTGAATGGAAAAGGAATGCTCACGGGGGCCCATCTATCTGTTGCCATTCTTGGGGCTGCCCATACCATATCAACTGTCTATGATGGTAACATGTTAACCAATCTGTTGCCTAATGTCTTCATTTCTCATGAGCTCCACTGTGAATACACTGTACGGGATTTATGGCCAGTCCCGCATTAAACCCTCTGGCCTTTGTTTATTCTTGTAGATCAGCGGTTCCCAACCTTTTTTCTCTCTTGTACCCCTTGGTGAATCTTTAACTAAAATTGTACCCCCAAAAATGTAACATCACTGTAACTACAATACTTCACTAAGGTTTAAGGTTTCCTCTCCATATAAAAATGATAAGTAGAAGAAATCTCTTTATAACTTTGTTTTGTGATTTTTTTGCTCCTTTAAAATTTGAAATTTTGGATTACAGTTTCTTAGCCTTTTAGTATTTCATTTATTTTCTAAATGACTACATTCATAAGTTTCTTCTGTAACTATTCTTGTCAAGTCTACCCACTTATTATAATTTTTGATTCCTCAGCTGCCTCTTTCTTTTTATATCTTCAAGAATATTCACAATGAGTCGTATTCACATTGAGTCTCATAATGTTTTCTATATGTTTTGATTTCTTTGTGTTCAAGCTTGTAATGGTGCATCTTTTGTATCTGATTCCCAGTAATATTCCATTACTAGTTTTTTCTCCATCCAGCTGAAACTATGAATTCGTTTTATATCTACATCTCCTTCACTTCTTATCCTTGTTGCTTCACCCTGTTTTATTTCATTTTGTATTTTAACATTTCAGTTTAGGTATGGTAGTTCACAAATTGGTTCCTTATGTATATTAGAAATTCAAAGAAAAATTTACTCACCATTATGAAACATTTTAGGGTTTTTTAGTGAATGGAAGTTATTGTTTGGATTCTGGTATTTTTTTCAACAGTTGGTATATCAGCACATACGTTATGGAAGAGGGATTTTTTCAATTGTTTTATGTATATGAAAAAAAACATAATGGCCGCCTCCGTAGTTTAATGGTAGTGTTCTAGACTACCACACGGAGGTCTCTGGTTCGATTCCCGGCCAGGATCTGAAAATTTCACAAGTTCAAATCCACCGTTACACATCCTGCTAATGACTGAGCTGTTGATGCGACTTTAAATAAAACAAAAGAAATTTACATCTATACGAGGTGTGGCTATTAAATAACGAGACTGACGTAAAACATTTTTTTTAAATTTTATACTTAATCACTTATTGTCACCTTCAATATACACTCCTTCTCTATCCCTACAACGCTCCAAGAGAATTTTTCATTGTTGGAAACAGTGCTGGAAGTCATCTTCTGTCAGCTCCTTCAGGACACGTGCCGCTTTCTCTTTTACAGCTTCCACAGACTCAAATCTTCTCCCTTTTAATGCAGATTTCATCTTAAGGAACAATTAGAAGTCTGCAAGATCTGGTGAATAAGGTGGATGTTCTAACAATGAGATGCTGTATTTGGCTAGGAACCTCTTGACAGATAACGCGGAATGAGCTGGCACATTCTGTTGGTGGAGAACCCTTGATTTGTCCTTCCACATTTCGTGGCGTTTCTTCCTTACTCTTTGACGTAGTTTAGAAAGTACCTCAAGATAGTAATATTGATTAATTGTTTGACCTTCAGGAACCCAGTGAAGGTACACAATCCCATGGATATAAAAAAAAACAATCATCATTGCTTTAAATTTTGACTTGCTCATTCGAGCTTTTTTGGCTCTCGGTGAATTTCAGCTCTTCCAGTGCATGGATTGTGCTTCATTTCCAGATCATAAGTAAACCTTGTTTCATCACATGTTATGATCGTTTCCAAAAAATTTGCGTCATTTTCAATCGCGTACAAAGTGTCAGTAAAACATTTTTGCAAGCTTCATTTCAAACATTTTTGAGCAGCACATGTCCTGAAGGAGCTGACCGAAAATGACTTCTAGCACTGTTCTCAACAATGGAACATTCGCATGGAGCGTTGTAGGGATAGAGAAGGAGTGTATATTGAAGGTGACAATAAGTGATTATGTATAAAATAAAAATAAAACTTTTTACGATGACAGTCTCGTTATTTAATAGCCACACTTAAAATTTATTAAGAATTAATTTTTGTTGCTGCATTAAAGATTAGGTGGGTGTTATGCTTATGTTTATACTACTTCAGCCTTTTTTTTTGTTTGTTTGTGTATGAAATGAGCATTAAAATTTAAAAACATTTGATACTTACGTATTTCATTCCATGATAAAATCACATTTCTTTCTTAATTCATAATTTGTGTATTTTCATTGTTTAAATCAGTACAGTTACAGTAGAATCTCTGAAATTTGTCACAATTTGTTAAAATCACACTTGTGGGATTGCATTTAACGTATGTTACACTTAACGTTTCACGAAAATGTGGTGTCTTGTCGGAACAAAATTTTCCCCTTATTTGCGGAGGCTTGTAGCAGCACATTAATGTAATTAATTTAAACAGTAATTGCAACTTTTGTACAAAACAAAGACATCTATTGTTGAAGAAGCGGAATTAATGAAAAAATTGTGTTCCTACTTAAGACTAGGGAATAGTGTTCACTTCAGATTCCAAAATTGAAACACAGATTCACCTGTGTTTCAATTTTGGAATATTATTATATTATTGAAATATATGTTTCTAACCACCAGAATACGGTAACATAAAACACTTACCAATGTTTATAGCGCTTTCGTGTGTCTTGTACAAATCTTCAGTAAATAAAAATTTATTTTACGTCAAAATTTAAAACTTCCTGCTTCTACCATGGTAGATAAGGAATAGTCGATTCTTATATTTAAAACGGTCTTGCCAACTTAATCAGTTGATTGAATATGACAATCAACTGATTAAGTTGGCAAGACTGTTTTAAATATAAGAATCGACTATTCCTTATCTACCATGGTAGGAGCAGGAAGTTTTAAATTTTGAAGTAAAATAAATTTTAATTTACTGAAGATTTGTACAAGATACACGAAAGTGCTATAAACATTGGTAAGTGTTTTATGTTACTGTATTCGGGTGGTTAGAAATATATATTTCAATTTTAAATAATACGGCTGTTTAAAAATCCTACATAGGATGTTTGATAAAATAATAAATATTATATTATTATATTTTGGAATATTATTCCCTAGGCCGAAAATTCGCCTATGATTAGTATAACCTATTTTCTTTTTTTAACTATCTGAAATTAAAATTTTTTTATTGTTTGACCTCTGACTGGTACACGAATTTGAAAAATACTGTTGGTAAGGTTGATAGGTGAAAAAGTTTTATGAAAGTCTGTTAAACCCGACAATGAATTAAATCTAGGATGCCTGGTGTAGAAGCCTGCAGTGCTGTCCACTTTACACTAACTGACAAACCTGAAGCTATCGAAAACTGTTTTAGTTGAAGTATTTATTGATTAAGCATCCAATCATCCAGTTTTGAGCTGACCAGTCAAAAGGAGACCACTTTTTTCCAAATCGGCATGCTTAAAAAATTTCTTTCACTGAAAGTATTGTGTATCAACCTAATAGTTTAAAAATGCATTGTACTTGTCTGGTAATTTTAACCAAATTGTAATTGTATTTATATTAATACTTCGTATTTGGTATTCCTATAGTTACATGATACAATCATTACGTGTCCAGTTTGTTAGATTTTTTACTTTCTCTTGTCCTATATGAATATGTAGGGAAGGAAAGTATTGCGTATATGTTGATTTTACGAAATAAAATTTTCACAGGAAGTATACGTTTTCAGGCCCCTTGAACCCAAAATAAACTTGTTTTTACCGATTAGTCTGGGTGTGAACAAGATGTCTCAAGAATGGATTATTGTATGAGGTTGGAAATGGGTACTTAAACCAATTTTTCTGGGCTGATAAGCTCTGAATGTACGCATTGCCCCTTACCCACTTCATAGCTAGCCAATGACTTGCCAATACTTGTTCTTGTAGCTCTGTTATGTATTTCGTCAGCCATTTTTTTGGTCTTTCAATTACAATTATAGCCTATAAATGTACAACCAGCTGATTATATTATAAAATATTGCATGTTAACGAGCTATATAATCGATGTGTTCAGTACGAGATGCAAGACATGAGTGAACTACTGCGGCTGTTTTACGCATGCGCACGTAATATTTGTCAGGGTGAAACATTCGTACAATTTGACAATGCTGGTAAACTTTCTGATTGGTCTAAACGTATGGAACAGCAGAGCTCATCAACCGTGAAAAGCATTACAAGTTAGGTACCTTAAGGAGACCCGACACGAATATTTTTATCAGAATTGATTGACCAGATGTAGTAGTTTATTCGTACAATTTTTCACTTTTTTTGCAATTCTCTCAAAAACTCCTACGATTTTGTGTAAAATCACCTTGATTATTATATATTTGGTACTCTTTAAGATGGGGTGAGGGCTGTGTTTGCTGAAATTCGTAAAAAGGTTGTTTTCTTATAAACTTTTCTTTTAAAGTTCGTGGCCTAAGCGTTTCAGATGTCCGCTGAAATTCGTAACGAGATTGTGCTCTCGTAGTTAAAAATGATTTTTTAAAAGTTTGTGGCCGTAATATGTATTTTAAGGCAGTAGTTTATATAATCAACGCATTAGAAAGTTAAAAAAACACCTATAACTTTCATTTTAAGGATTATTTACCACAGCGCTTAGTTTAGCGTCAATTAGTGTTTTGCCGTAATTTTTAAGTCCAACAGAGGTTAATTTTCATTTAGTGTCATTTACTGATGATTATCCACCCACGATTAAAATTGAATTGTTTTTAATTTTACATTGTTTACTCGATGATTAAACCTTGGTTATATTTTTTCATAATATACCGGGCGATTACAAATGAAATAGACACTTTTGATAGCTTATAGAAAAGTTTTTTTTTAAAAGTTAAGATGATTACTTACATGATTATGTACAAGAATTCATTAGGTTTTTTTTCATAAATATTCAATGTGTGCACTGTTTGTAACATGACAGATATCAATTACGGTTGTCGAATTCTTCCCATACACGTGCAAGCATATGGTGGTCAACTATAGCGAGAGCATATGTGATGCGTTGTTTTAAATTATCGATATTGACAAGAGGAGATGGTACAAAAACTGTGTCTTTTTACATGACCCTATTAAAAGTAGTCGCAGGGCGTTAAATCTGGACTGCAAGGTGGCCAACGCTTGTACACCATGTTTTCCTCTCTTGTATGGCCAATCCATTGTCCAGAAGGTGTTCATCTAGATAATATTTGATCTGAGAGTGCCATTGAGGTGGAACTCCATCTTGTACAAAATAGAAGTTGTCACTATCTACCTGAAGAAGAGGAATTAGCCATTCATGTAACATGTCCAGATAAATTACTCCGGTTACAGACACTTCGTAAAAAAAGAACGGCCCGTAAACGTTTTTACGAGATATAGCATAAAGTACATTCACTTTAGGGGAATCGCTTATATGTTGTAAACTTGCTCTTGGGTTTTCTGTGCTTCATATTCTTACATTATGTCTATTAACTTTTCCACTAATGTGAAATGTACATTCATCACTGAAAATTTAGCGATGAAAGAAGTGATCATCATTTTCAACACAATCCTGCAACTCCATACAAAACTTTTTATGTCAGACTTTATTACCGATATTTAAACTTTGCACTAACTGTAATTTATAAGGTGTCATTTTCAAACGTTTTACCAACATAAACTTTAAAAAATTCCCTGTAAACCGATATCATTTAATGTTTTCAAATACACCAGTTTAATTTGTTAGAGGCTACCGAAAGTATCTTATTTCATTTGTAATCACCCGGTAAATTTGCAAGAGAAAAGTGTGTGCGTGTTTTGTGCCAGATATTTTTTTCTCGTATTAGTCGCCTGTTTTGTTTAATCCTGAATGTGACAATTTACGGAGGTTTTACTGTAGTTGGAATCGTATCTTAACAATTGTGTCATGTTTTTCTCTCTTTTATATCCGCAGAATGTGATTATCGAAAGTAGTGACTCCGATACAGATTCGAGTGACGTTATTACTGGACCAACAAAAAAGCGAAAAAGTGTAAGTAAATTGTTATGAATTCACCAAAGCCCAATCGTTTCACTTTATTTTGCGTAACACTGTGGTCCTTTTTCATATGATCAATTTAAATTAACGTTTTGGTCACGCCAGTCAATTTACAATTTTGGTTATTCGGTGTTCGTTCGGTGAAATAGGTTACTTTTCAATAAGTTGTAAACAAAGATTGTAGAATGAGGTTGAAGTAAAAATTTTTGAGGTATAGAAATCAAGTTTAAAAAGTCACTGATCTTGTATCTCTAGTAATAACCCCTTAAGAATTTTATATTTTACTTATTTTTTTCTTGTAAACCAAATATTATAAATCATTTAAGAGTTTAATAATTGAAACATAAAACCGCAAATTCTTTCAGTTTAATTTTATTTTTAATTAAATATAAACTGTGTAAATTTAAATTGCAAAATTGTCAGTCTTAAACCCAAACTGAAATTATCCGTTTCGTCCTCCATGATATCAACATTGACGCCTAACTTATCACCGCCGGCAAATTTGTCTTCTTCTTATAATTAAAATCAGCAAATTTTTGTTGTTGATTAAATTGCCAGTATCTGAATTTATAAGATGCACGCTTACTTGCAATGATGACGTGTACAATATCAGTATGGAATTTGTTATCACGTAAAGATCGATTCTTGATTCTAAGAGAGTGGAAATGTTTATACTGAAACAGAAAATACTTTAATTATTTATGTAATCAGTTAGCATCATAGCAGCAGAATCCATATTCATAAAGTGAGTTTTACAAACAAAAAATTTAATATTCATTTTTATCACTGCTTTATCATGTGTACACCATAAAAGTATAGGTATCAGATGAACTGATGTCCCATAGCCGAGCGAGTGAGAGGGAGATATGTGGTGTAACTACGCATGCGCTCAAAGATCTTTACCGTTATAATCCAAATCTGAAAACATACTAGTCGTTAGCTTGCTTGTTAGTTTAAACGCATAAACGCTTGCTCACAACAATGAGTAAAATTAAAGACAATGTTATTGGAATGGCGTGTATGGCTTGTACGAGTGAGAGCGTTATGCATTCTCTCACTCCCACAGCTAGGGGACATTAGTTCATCCGAATACTGTACTCATAAGTGAAAGAAAGAAAACGAAAAGGAAAGCAGTGAAAAAAGGTGAATACAGTAGAACTTTGATAGTTTGACATTTAGTGGACTTCGGGTTGTTGAAGTATCAAAATGTCAAACTATCCAGAGTGTACGGTATATTATTTTTATAGGAAGGATTAATAATACGATTTTGGTATGAAAATTGCATAATTTTAATGAATTGGACAAACTGACGTTCCTTTCAGTACAATACTGTACTGAAGGACAACGGAAGGGTATGGGATGAGGAGAAAGTGAAGGGGCTGACCTGCCTTCTGGATCGCTACTTACACCATGTCAAGTCGCTTTGCCACGAGCCGTGTCGAAGAAGTGCAGGTTTACTGTATTAAAAAAAATTTTTTTTAAGGGGAGTGTGGAATGAAAAAAATTATCAATTTTTTGTTAAAAATATAGTTTGAAATGTGCGCTTTAAAATGGTGTTAAAATCATGTTGCTATGCCAACTAGAAAATATTTTATTAATTTTTTTTGTGGTCTGTCTTTGTTTACACTCGTGTTTTTGTTTCTCAAACTTTAAACGCGAATATCTCAAAACGTCATTTTTAGAACTTTATGTACCTTTTCCTCAGCTTCCACAAAAGGTACAAAGCTGAAATTTTTATGGAGTATGTTAATCGTCCAGTTCTATTGACTGAATGTACCGTTTTAAAAAATATTGAAAATTGTGGGAGAAAAAAATTTTTCCGGTGAGTTTTCGATGAAAAAAATGGTCTCTTTTTAAAAAGATTGTGAAAATCAAAATTCTTACCATAATTAAATGCTACACATTCTAATTATGTACCAAGCCTTTCATACAAAAAAAAAGCTCTAGCTGTAGTGGTTGCTGAGAAAAAGGTACAAATATTAACATTGCTTAGGATAGGGATCCACACTCCCCTAACTCATATTAATAAGAAAACTAATAATAACATAAATACAGTTATCCTAACAACTTGTGGAACGATTTGTTTTACAGCTGTTTTAATGAACATTGTGCAATGCAAGATAACTCATCAAAAGCACCTAGAAATGTGAATTGTTTGGTGAGATGTCACATCAAAAACACTTACGGGGTTAAGGGGCTGGCCAGTTTTGAATTGTTTAGTGTTGTTTCGTTGTTACGATAGATAAACTAGTATTTGTACAGGTTGAAAAGTTTGTCATGTAGTTCTGGTTCTGTAAATTTTTTGGTTTTAAATTTTAAATGTTTAGATTAGTTGTAATGTAAAATTGTATTTGTTGTTATTTGTTTATGTTTGTCAGTACAATTGTCCTAAATTTTTATTGTTAAACAAATTTACAGGTGTATTTGAACGGTATAATTAGTTCTTCTAGTAGCCAAACATCTTCTGATAGTGATATTGTAAGAGTACATACTTCCAGAAGACAGGCTTATGTAAGTATTTGCATAAATTAAACTACTGACGTGTTTAAATGTTCTTTTTTATAGTTAGGAAAAATTGTTAAAAATTTGTTATGCTAGGAAAGTTGAGAAAGATATAGGAATATTTATAAATCTTTATAATGCGTCCTGCAGTTTAAAATTAATTCTATTTTATATAATGAATTTATATAATAAATTTCACTAACCTTCTTTTTAAACTGCGTCAAATTTTATCTTTACTTACACGTGTTTCGGTGGATCCACCATCATCAGAGTAAATAACATAATTGAAACTAAAATTTTTTATACAGTTTTATACAAATGACTGAAGATGTATCATCTTCTATAGATTTTAAATAAATAAAAAAAATTTTTTAGTTTCAATTATGTTATTTACTCTGATGATTGTAGATCCACCGAAACATGTGTAAGTAAAGATAAAAGTTGACGCAGTTTAAAAAGAAGGTTAGTAAAATTTATTATATAAATTCATTATATAAAATAGGAATATGTACTATTAGAAGTTCAATTAAAAAAAATGATGTTAGTGTTAGGGATTGCATGGATTATGAAAATTTGAGTATTTTTTAATCGTTTGTAATCTTTAGGAACCCCATACGATGTCGATTGAATGGAAACTGAAATTTAATACAATGAACAATGTCTTGATTGCCTAGAAATAAATTTATCAAGTTACCAACTAGGTGAAAAGTCATAAATGATCGATAAAGCAGCAAGAAAAAAGTAAAGTTCCAAAATGAAATGTCAAAACCATTCGAAATATCACAGGATTATGACAGGGAGTTAGTTTATTGGGTATTTTATTTCACACCATTTTAGAAGTAATGAAAAAATATTGGAAAATTAACCAGACGAAAGTCTCTTTAAAACGAAAAAGAAAACTTCACTTGATGTTTAGCGTTAAGCCTTTGCAAATGATTTGGCTTTATTTGCCTAAGTTGTTTAATTAAGATTGAATTCTTGAAAAAAGTGGCAGATAGTGGTTGCCCCCAGGTGGTGATTTGGGAAAGTTAAATTTATTTCTGAAGCCAGGATTTATTAGAGTTGTTTCAGACCAATGTTGATGTACATGGCCAAGACAAAAATAGATCCAAGTACAACGAAAAGAATTCTGGGAAGAATTGAAATTTATTTTTTAGGACTTGTCCGCAATTACACTGAAGGATAAGCTGTTAAATGAATATATGAGAAAGTAATTCCGGTATACAGGATGTTGTAAGATGGTTAAGGTCACTAAGATTGTTTTAAAAGATAATTTGAACAAAATTGATCCAAAGTGACTGGCGAATCGGGATAAATCATGAATAGAGAGAAACTAAAAGATCTATGAGTAGACCGTGAAAATTTTGGAAAGACGGTTGATCATCAGTGTCACCAGGAGCATAGTCTATAAGATAAAATTGGATATAATCCAATTTTAATGAGGAAGAAGGAGAGAATAAAGAATGGGCTTTTGGGTTGTGGTGAGTGGTGTAGTGCTGTAGAACAACTGCTATATCAATCGTTCTGGAGACATCCAAATGGTCTTGTACGTATAAATTCAGTCATTTCTGGACAAAAAAGATTTTTAACAAGTATTGAATTTTGTTGAGGAGTATTAAGGAATTTTTACTTAAAACATTGACAAAGAGAGAAAAGAATCACCTAAAAGTGGTGGAGATGGGTTTCTGAAGGTGGAGCTGCGATGTGTTGCGCATGGATCGAATTCCGAAGTTATGAGAAGAATTGGCGTTCAAGGAAATATTATGGATACCATATCCGGGATGCAATTAAAATGGTTTGGCCATTTGCAGCGAATGGAGGATAGAAGGGGTGGCCAAAGAGGGTATGAGAGTGGACACCAGCCAATTGAAGAAAAGAGGGGTAGGCCGGAAGGGTTGGATGACGTGCAGGAGGCAATGTCTTTGGGGCGGCTCTCTGATGGGGACTGGCAAGACAAAGAGAGGTGGTGCTTAGGAAGCGACATACGGCTGGGGCTGTCATTCCTTGCATGAATATACTTTAATATTCTACTTGCACTGTATACTTACAGCTTGAGTAAGAAATGAGTGAATATCAGAGAGGAACTTGGGTAACAAAATATTTAAAATGGTTAAGATCACGATGAACCTTTTGGGGAGATCATGTAAACAGAATTGAAAAATTGGGATTAATTACAAATACTGAAAAAGTAAAAGATCTATGCATAAGCAAGTAAAACGATAGAAAAACAATTTTAATAATCAGTGTTAATGGAGCTGTAACTTGGCTGATTAAATTAGATGTTGGGGTGCTGCTGTAGCTTAATGGTAGCGTGCGGGCATACAACGCTGAGGTGCCGGGTTCGATTTCCCGCTAGAGTCTGGAAATTTTCGCCAAGTTAAAACCCACCGTAGTCGCTAATAACCGAGCTGTTGATACGACTTAAAATGAACTAAAAACAAAATTCCAACCATTTATTAAAATGCTATGGTCTTGTGAAGACATTTTTTAAAATAAATTTGTAGTTGTGATCGTGGTTTAAATAGGTCGTTTGTTATTATTACAGACAATAACAGATGATATGAGTGACTCAAATAGTTCTGGTAGCAGCGATAATATTCAGCGGCCTTCAAGTAGCAGTCGAAGACCACTTACTGTAAGTCTTTGTTGTCAAATGAAAAATAATAATCGAGCGATATTTCGGTCTGTATAGTTTTACGTTTAGTACGTAGTTCTAATAATAATAATAATATTAATAATGAACAACTTCTCAAGCCAAATAAATGTGTTGACTGGAGGAGTTTGTTCATCAAAAGAAATTTACAAACGTATCTCTATTTACTAAAGAAATTATAAACAATACTCCACTGTAGTGTACTAATAGATTTTTTTTTTACTGTATTCAGGAAACTCTGAATAAAGAATATAATACTTAAAGATAAAAGCTGTTAAGCCCAGATGTTAACGCTCTTTTAAATTCATAACTTACTACTTATTGAATTATTAATTTTTTAATTAAAAATTAAATCTTTAAAACGCTTCCTGCCACCTTGGAATCAATCCTAATAAATAAATACAGTAGAATGTTGATAATCTGGAATAATCGGGACCGGACCCTTTATGGATAATCAAATTGTCTGGATTTTTGAAATGAACCAATAAAAAGACCCCCAACGTAAAATATTCAATACGATTGGCCATAATTCACTGTGATGTTTACTGAAGAGGAGCAGATAAATCATCATTCATGTACAGTAGTTACAAATTATGCAGATAGTAACTTTTTCCCTGAGGGATATTTTAGATTTATTTAAAAAAAGAATTCCCTTTTTGAAATTGAAAATTTCCGTTTACAATTTTTTACTTTCTCTTCCCTATATGAATATACAGGGTGATTCATGAAGTTCTCCCCCCACTTCTACAGCACATTGTACTAGTAAAAATAATGAAAAAATGTTATATAAACATAGGTCCGAAAACGCTTCGTTAGCGAGTTACAGCTAGCGAAAGTTTCGCCTGGATTTCAGTTCACCAGGTGAAATGAGGTCTTCCTGGAATTGTGGTAAGGTAGATTAAGGGGCAAATTCAATCATTTCTTATGGTTTTTGATCTGATAAATTGAATAAAACAGGTCCCAGATCTGTAAGTTAAATAGTTTTTAAGAAAACCAGTGTCAAATGCAAAAAATGGAGTGAAAAACTTATTTTTTCATCTTTGGGCAAGGATAACTGTGTTATTTCACCAAGAAACAGTTAAAATTTTTCAATAAAACATGTAGAAAATTTTATTCTGAACAAACCGGTGTAAATTAAGTACACAGAAAGCGAATAGATGTTTGATTAAATGAGTTTTTATTCATAAGAGTACAAAGTAAAATTAACCGGAAAAACTAAAATGAAAAAATGTGTTTTTTTCACTCCATTTTTTTGCATTTGACACTGGTTTTCTCAAAAACTATTCGCTTTCTGTGTACTTTATTTACACCGGTTTGTTCAGAATAAAATTTTCTACATTTTTTATTGAAAATTTTTAACTGTTTCTTGGTGAAATAACAAAGTTATTCTTGCCCAAAGATGAAAAATGTGATTTTCACTCCATTTTTTGCATTTGACACTGGTTTTCTCAAAAACTATTTAACTTACAGTTCTGGGACCTGTTTTATTCAATTTATCAGATCAAAAACCATAAGAAATGATTGAATTCGCCCCTTAATCTACCTTACCACAATTCCAGGAAGACCTCATTTCACCTGGTGAACTGAAATCCAGGCGAAACTTTCGCTAGCTGTAACTCGCTAACGAAGCGTTTTCGGACCTATGTTTATATAACATTTTTTCATTATTTTTACTAGTACAATGTGCTGTAGAAGTGGGGGGAGAACTTCATGAATCACCCTGTATATGGTAAGAAGACTGTTACAACTCAAAATTTTGAACTTTTACACATTACTTAGTAGCTGATATTCATGCCTTTAGGCTAGAATAAAGTACTACTTCAAAACCTTATTATTAAATAATACTAATTTAATAATAATAAGGTTAAAATTTTGTATATTTCCTTTGATTGTACCATGTTAATTAAAATATGATCCATCAGATTAAACAATCCAATTTAATTTAAATGAATCAGTACATATGGTATGTTGTTTAGGTCATCAGCATTTAAGCTGGTTTGAACCTGTAGAGGTTTTACTAAGTAAATCGAGGAGTCAGGTGGTTTACCAGTGCCACAACTCACTCAGTGGAAAAGTATGCTTATCAGCATGTCGGGCCCCCTCTGCAAATAACACCTTCACTTCATTCACCACAGGGTCCAACTGTATAATGAAATTCATTACTTTCAGAGGAGATATCTCTGGTAGTGTCACAGTACACCTCTACCTCTTCTGTTGTTAAATGATTTAATAATTTAATTGGCTGACCACGTGATAAGAAACAGAGGTATTTATTTTACCCATACAACTAACAGATTGAGTGTAAATAATTTGACATTTCACCTGCTTGTCATGGGCAGGCATATGGTATATACTCACGAACTTGGACTAAAACTTTAAACACTTATTTCTCCAAAAGTAAATCTTTGAGTTGCTACACTCAGCTTCCTACAGTGCGATAGGAAGGAAAGTATTTTTCATTGTTGTTATTACAAGTTTAAATTGTGCATTATTTAACATTCAAGTTGTATTGTTAGTTTTCCGGTCATTAATTATAAAGTATATTAATACATATTTATTCAATAATAACATTTTCAGAATGATTTAAACTAGATTTTACAGTGGTAACTACAAATTCTTGTAATACACGGTATTAAATATAAATCAATTTATTTGGTTATCAATTTAAAACTAATGGTATGAATTATCATATGATAACAGTTGATATGGTAATTTGCAAAATTATTAAAAATTCCCCCTAGCGGTATAATAATAATAATAATAATAACAAAAAATTTATCTTATTAACTTTCATATTCTTATTAACTTATTAACACTTCATACATTTTCTATTTAAACAATACTGTCTCATTAAATTGAACCTACTGTACTTATGTAGTATAAAAGTTTTACTTCAAGAAAAAATACTGTATTGTTTGTTTTGTTTTATGTATGGTGTATCTTGGCCTACAAGAAACGTACTATGCACACAACACGCCCCTTGCACGCACTCTGTCAGGAATGCTGTGTATAAGTCGCTTTTTGGCGCTTTTAATACGTACTAGCTGTGAATTTTTCCGCCAGAATCGAAGTTGGATTAATGACACTCTACTGTGCTTAAATTTTTTTAATTTCTTTTATCTATGTTTGCATTCATATTAAATTTACATGTTTTGGTGCATGTGCCATCATCCAAGCATTTAAAATTACAAAAATTGTAACTAATTTATTATTAAAATCGTAATAAATGTTTTATCAAAAGTAATTTTTGTTATTTTATGTATTCTGATGTTGGATGCACCGAAACTTGTCATCCATATAATTAAAACTTAGATTTTGTCTGTACAATTTTTAAAAATTCCCCAAATTTTGTTTCTACGCCAGATGTACCATGTAAATGCCGAAAATAAGTTCAGCTGAATTTTTGTCTGTTTTTCTGTTTGTATGTTATCGAATCCCACAATAACCACTGAACCAAATCAAATGAATTTCGGTATCTAGGTTCTGGACATAATCAAAATGAAAATAGGCTGTACATTTTTTTAATATCACAAATGGATAGGGAGTTCAGAGGGAGAGGTAAACAAAAAACTAGGAATATCTCCATTAAAAGTCAATGTATCAAAACATGTTATACAATCAAAATTACGAAACATTTAAAGACAAATAAGTTTGATTATGTAAATTTTTTCATTTTCATGCATAATAACGGAGATATTACCAATTGAAAAAATAAACCAATATTTTTTTTTAGAAGAAAGTTAACATACAAAATAAACAGAACAATTAAGATAGGCCTACGTGCAGGTAAAACCCGTATTCATTCAGTCAGTTACTTACCTACCTATTCCAAGTACCCTGTACATCTTTTCTTGGTCACATTGTCAAAAATGAATTGGTTGTCTTAATAGTGGTCACTATCATGGTGTTCCTATTGTGATTTTCCTTTTACTTATTATGAAAATAATAAGGCGCTGTATATCTTAATTTAAAAACACCTTGGTCTCGCTTTTATTTTACGTTCAACTATTTTTTTTCATAAATAAAAATGCTGATGCTGAAAGAGGGGTAGATAACAATCAATAGTTAAAAAAGACCTGACAGGGATCAAACTCTGTACCCCAACTGACCATCCACGGTACCAAGGAAACCGTTTGAAGAACGAGTACTTAAGCTGGTAAGTCTAAATGAATGTGAACATAGATAAAAGGACATTAAGTAATTACAAAAAGTTAGTAAAAAAAATATTTATACCTTTTTATTTATTACTCTTTCTTTATTTACTTCAATAAGCATGTCGTTTTAATAATTTTTACCTAGTAACACACTGTTAAATTTAGAAATTTAATTTTAAAACGAAAAACTATTCAGAAACGAAATTTTTTGTGCAGTAAAAAGTTTCACCGATCTAGTGATTTTTTTTTATTTTAACACATTATACATTACCACAACTTTTAACAGCTTGTGGCAATTCGTTAATATACTTTCTACTTGCATAAGTAGATTTTTTTCAAACAATTTAGTGTTGTAATTGTAGATATCTTAAAATTTGTGTAGAAATGATTTTGCTTAACATTCTTTATCACATGTTCAAACATGGAACAAACCAATTCAAGTTCCTTAAATAAGTTTACATGAGGTTAGATTGTTGGCTCCTGCATTACATGTAATTCTTTTTTTTCATTTTAAAAACTTTACATATTACCCCGTGAAGAACCACACTAATATAGTGTACCAGATATGAGATTAAACCATGATAAGTTGGTGTTGGAAATTTTTTTTATTTTGGCAATTTGTTTTAATGCTGATGTAAATGTTTAATGTATGGTCTGTAAATTTTTTATTTATTAAATTTTTAACTGTAACTATTACATTCAGTTATATAACACCAAATTATCAATAAAGCTCACAAGATTAGTATACTTTTATTATTATTAATAAAAATAAAATAATTGAAAAAAATTACAAAATTATTATAAAATGGACTGTCTGTGTATCCATTAAGTTAAATCAACATCTTTCTTTTCTTTTACTTCTTAGTTTCCTTGGATCAGGCCCAACACAATATCTTTCTTTCACCCAATTCATCAATAATTAAACCCATCCATTTAACTCTTGGTCTGCTCCATAATATTTTTCCCTTCATCTCCAAGTAAAGCATCCTTGTAGGCAGTCTACTTTCCTCTGTCCTTCCTTCGTCTCTTTCATGTTGTATTTCCTTCCACATTGCTCTTACTATTCTCTCAGTGTGCCCGAACTATTTTAATCTTTCGGCCTGCGTGAACTGATTACATCTCTCCTATCAATAAGAGTATTCAGTTTCTCATCTTCACAAACTCCCCAGGCTTTTCCTACTCTTATTGGTTAAAAAATCTTCCATGAAATCTTACAAACCTTCTCATCATGTCACCATGTTTCACAGCCATAAGTTACACCTGGGTGCACGGGAACACATGTTTATTTTCATTTTTGAATCTCAATGTATTGATTTATTCTTAAATAATTCTACGTTGGAAAAGTAGGATCTATTATGTAATTGAATTTGTTCTCATATGGAGTTACCTTAATGTTTTGTGGTTTAACGTTTTCTCAAAGTATTGAAATTTGTATGTCATTTACAAGTAGGAAAGTAAATGTTTTTCCAGGAGTGTTGGCTTACTGATAAGCAATCGTATTTTTGAGTAGAGTATAAAGAAATAATTGATTTGTAATCATTTTATTTTTGGTGAAACCTGTAGAGATAAAAATCAGGTTTTTAAAGGCTGTTGATCCTGAAGAACATGGAGTATTAAAAACATTGATACGATAAAAATTATGTGAAAAATCCCTTTCATGAGATGACGCGTCTCATGGCTGGTGGCAATTTTTAAAAAGACTTACCTTTGAATTATGGCAAAAACCATTAGTGATCTCTGTATCTACTCTCTAAGAGGAATCGAATGATAAGAATTTTGTTTTTGACTTTGATTTCATGACTTGTGGTCGAAACCAGAACTTCAAACACAATAATTTCTGTATAGATTCTTTATGAGGATTGAATGATACTATTTTTATTTCTAAATTCCGAATTTGATTTCTTGACTTCTGGTAATTTGGGCTATGTCCGGTCAATACTGGAACTTCTAACCCAATCCAGGTCCACTAATTTTTCGTGTTGATTACAAATCCAAAAACTGTTTGTTGCTGTCTCTTGTAGTTTTTTACTTTGATTTCTTGACTTCCAGTTTTGGACCACTTATGGTTGAAACCGGAACTTCAAACCCAATTTAGGTTCATTAACTTTTTGTGTAAATTACGAATCCGAAAAACGTACATTGGTACCTCTTGTAGTTTGTAACATCTGAGTGTGATGTGCGGACAAAAGCTAATGAAAGATTAGAATTTTAAAAATTGCCACCAATAAAAGCATTTACAAAATTTATCGTCACGTAAAGTAATATACATTATAATATTAATGACAAGTCAAAATTTAAGGATAATTTATTATAAAATAAATTTTAATATTTTAGTGTTGGTATATTCCCAAGTCGATGTATTAACTATCCATTAACCCTTTGATGATCTGTATATCAGATCTTCTTGTTGAGCTTTTAAGGCAAAAAAAAGATTTTTTAAAATTTATATATAATTTTGCTGTAAAGATCATCTTGTAACCCTGCTTCTAAATTAGTTCTTAAATAGTTCTTCTGAATCTAAGTATTTTCTATAATTACGCTGGTTGGTTTTACTTAAAATTTTTTTAGTATCTCGATCTTTGTTACGCAAGTTGTTCGTCTTGACAAAAATCTAAAAAAATGCTGTTTTGTAATCAGAGTTGTAATAATTTCATGGAATTGTTGATCTCAGCAATCAGTACATTATAAAATCAGTAGTATGCTCAATTAAAGCATATTTCAAAACAAAAACTGAAATACAAAATAACGAAACTGTTATTGGTGTAATAATTTTGTGTCGGCTGTAATTATTATGTACAATATACCTCGCAATCATCTGTAGGAGAATTTTTTACAAAATTAATGTGTACAAAAGAGGGTCATTTTTTAAGTAAGAACTTAATCTTATGTAATGGAGTTAGAAACTTAAAGTTATGTAATGGAGTGAGAGAAACTTTGTATTTTATGAAAGTAAATTTTATTAGAAACTAAAATACGAACATTATTTTTTTACTTTTCTACTTAAGTCACCATTATTATCTAAATATTTGTTAAATCATGGCATCAGCTTTTGGATCCTGTCATCAAAGAATTCTGCCGCGTGACCATTTAATTAGTTACAGTTTCTTTCAACATGTCATCACTTTCCGCCAAGAAATTCTTTAAGTTTTGGAAAACGATGAAAGTCTGATGGTGGATAATACAGTAATTCCCAATGGAAGTTGTGAACCAATCTTAAATACTCAATTAAAAATAAATAAAAGTTAACATATTTACAAATGGATATAAAGTACATACATGTCCAGTGCCCGTTGCAGCTATCACTAGGTCTCTGTGTTCACAAAGTCTCTCAATCTTCTTCTGTCCTTCCACCATTTCTCCTCTATTCGTTCCCAGTTGTATCCCCGTCCCTCCACAGTCCTTTAACTTCATCCTTCCATCTTTTTCGCGGTCATCCTCTTGATCTTGTTCCTTCCACCCTTTCTTCTTCCATCCTTCTAGGTAACCTTTCTTCCTCCATTCTCTTCACATGGGCATACCACCTTATCCTCATTTTCTTCACCCTCATATATTCCACATTTAGCTCCGCTCTTATCTCTATTCTTTATTCTGTCTCTCTTTGTCCTATCCTTTATTGCTTTTAAGAACTTCATCTCCCCTGCCTGTAACTTACTTCAAATCCTCTTACTCATCCCCCACATTTCTGCTCCATACAGCACTGCTGGTGTTTAATACAACATATACATCATTAATTTGGCCTTTTCTGATATCTTTCTGTCCCATAACAAGTGTTTACCGCTTGGTACATATTTCCTCCTTTTTGCAACTGCTTTGTTATCTCTCCATCTATCTTTCCATCTTCTGAAATCTCACTCCCTAGATATTTAAAGTTTTTCACCAGCCTCAATGCCGCTCCTTGCAGTCTAATGGTCCTCGTGATACCGCTGTCCCTTCCAAAAACCGTTAATTCATTCTTCACTCGACAGAAAGTAGTATTAAAAATAAAAGTATTGAAGGTGACCTCTGTGGCCCAGTGGACAGTGTGCTATACTGTTAAGGAGAGGTCTTGGGTTCGATTCCTGGGTTATGGTCTGGGGAAATTATGACATGTTCAAACCCACCATTTCTTAATGTAAAGTAGTCGCTAATGACCAACATGTTGATGCGACTTTAAATAAATTAAACAAAATGTCAAGTAAATTATAAAATCAATAAGCAAGTAAATGCGGTTAGCACATATTTTAATAGTAGTGTCAGTCCCAATTAGTAGCTACACAATATTGACACATGTCCTTACACATACTGACACATGTTTTCATGTGTAACTATCGGGTTACTCTAGTCCGGCTTGGTCAAGTACTAAAGTCGCCGCTGCGAGTCAGTTGTTTAACAGCTGATTTTTGGAGATAAAAGTTTCTCCCAGTTCAAATCCTAGCAAAGGTGGTTAGTTTTATATGGAATTGAATAGTAAACTGCACTTTTTCATGATTGGGGTTCAATTAACCATACTCTCTCAGGAATGGTCGGCCTGGGTCTGTACAAGACTACACCTCATTTACACATCATACACATCAATCTTATCAGGTTATGGGGTTGATTTTTGTTCTTATATTGAACAGATTGCAAAGTACACACATTAGAAATTGGGAAAAATGTGTTCGTAAATAACTATTTAATTTATCAATACTTTTTTCATATAATTTTATGTTTTATCTGTTGTGTTTATTTTGGTCAATGAAAGTGTTCATTATTTAATTGACAGTTATTTGCTTTGCAGTTAATAAAAAACAATTTTTCTACATTTTCTATGCTTCATTAAGTTTGTTTTTCTTACTTTTTAAATGTAATTTTCCTATTAAAAAGTATCGATTTATTCTCAAACTTATTCAGATTTATGTTCTAAATTGCGTATTGAATTATTTTAATGGGTTTATGTAAATACATAGTAGGTGAAAAGTCCGAGAATGGCTTAATATTTTGACTGTTATTGGAATTTCAATATACAGAGTGATTCAATAAGATGGAAACAATTTCAATAAGCTTTATTTCCTGAACTACATGTTATATTTTAATTCTGTAAATTACATTTGAAAGAGAAAGTTTTAAATTTTAATTTACATACATGAAAGTTTATAGATGTTCAATGTGTCCTCCGGCTGCACGTACAACATCTAGATGGTAACTGAACTCATCCCAAACTCTCTGACGCATGTCTTGGGTCACTGATTTGACTGCAGCTGTGATACGATTCCTTAGTTCATTCAAATTGGTGGGAAGAGGTGGTATGTAAACTGCACTTTTCACGAACCCCCACAAGAAAAAGTCACAGGGTGTGAGATCTGGAGACCTTGGTGGCCAAAACTGAAGTGCAGACTCGTCATTCGCCATGCGACCTATCCATCGTTGACGTATGGATTCATTTAGGAAACGCCGAACATTGCGATGCCAATGGGATGGAGTTCCGTCCTGCTGGAAAATGTAATCTCCTGAATCTTCATTCATTTGAGGAAATCCACCCCATTGGCTTCGCAATGTTCGGCGTTTCCTAAATGAATCCATACGTCAACGATGGATAGGTCGCATGGCGAATGACGACTCTGCACTTCAGTTTTGGCCACCGAGGTCTCCAGATCTCACACCCTGTGTCTTTTTCTTGTGGGGGTTCGTGAAAAGTGCAGTTTACATACCACCTCTTCCCACCAATTTGAATGAACTAAGGAATCGTATCACAGCTGCAGTCAAATCAGTGACCCAAGACATGCGTCAGAGAGTTTGGGATGAGTTCAGTTACCGTCTAGATGTTGTACGTGCAGCCGGAGGAGGACACATTGAACATCTATGAACTTTCATGTTATGTAAATTAAAATTTAAAACTTTCTCTTTCAAATGTAATTTACAGAATTAAAATATAACATGTAGTTCAGGAAATACAGCTTATTGAAATTGTTTCCATCTTATTGAATCACTCTGTATATGCAAATGTAAACCTCACTCGAGTACAACATTCTATTTTATGACAAATCCAAAAATGTTGCCCACTATTTCTAATGTTACTTTGTTTTTTTGAATGGGAAGGTGTGAGTGTGAATGCGTGTAAATGTATCTCTGTCTGTGTCTTTGTGTGTGTGACCGAAATATCTCAAGAACAGAATAACTTACTAAGTTGAGACTGGGAACTTAAGTTAGGTACTACTGGAGGTTTTGACTCAAAATATTTTTGTCAAAATCGAGTCAACCAGATGTACTAGTTTACTCGTGTGATTTTTCACATTTTTAAGATTTTTCTCAAAAATGGCTTTCACAATTTTTTAGTCGTAGTTTAATGTTCGGCTGTATTCTGGTCAAGATTTTTCTTGGCCACTCCTGAGCCAGTGTCTGATCAGTTTGCTTTTTGCGTTCTGTGCATTTGTATAACCGTCCTATTCCGAATTTTAAGTTTTTTGACTGTCATAAGTAATATCGTGCATTATTTTATGTGATTATGAAGTTTTAATAATGAATATTTATCATTTATTTGTAATAGTTTTTTAATTATTAATTGGACCATTTGATAGAAATTGGAGTACGAATTATGTATTCAGCTTCATAACAGTTTTAATTTGTCTGCTTTCAAATGTTGCAGGTTAAAAAATCAACATCATTTTCTAAGAAGATTCTACCAACACCAGTCATCAATATTAGTTAGATTTTATCTTAGCAATTTTTTTTGTGCGTTATTATTTTCTGTTTTTATTTATTTGTTGAGATGTGTTCGTGTAATCCAATATTAATGTGGTTCATTTTGGTTTGTTTGTTACAGAGGGTCGTTAGCGATGAAGATTTGCTGCGAGTGAATACCAGTAATCGCTCTACGTCTGAAAGCCCCATACTCACGAGAAATACTGTTGTATCTCGTTCACGTGTAAGTGTTTGTTGTATATTTGTCACAGTATCATTGTACAATACGGATTGTTTTCGTTATTCTGTCTGGAATCATTTGTATAATTCTATTATAATTTGTTTTTTAACACTTTGATACATGGGCACTTAACAAGTCTAGAATTGTGGGTGTTTAGAGGAATTAAAAAAAAAAGTTGTTAATATTAATCAACTAAATTTAACTTAAAATATACCAAAGAAATGTAATATTTATTCATGTAAAAATATTGAGATACTTTCATTCCCAATAAAGTTACAACAGGTAGAAAATTTGTTAAAAAATGTTGGAAATGTAAAGTGGTATGAGGCAAAGTATTTAAATACAGACGTATAATTTTTTTTTTTTTAATTCCTAATACGTGTACGTTGCAATCTGTTCAATTCAGAACAATAAGCAACCCCATGACCCTATGAGATGAGGATGATATGTATGACGTGTAAATGGGGTGTAGTCTTGTACAGACCCAGGTCGACCACTCCTGAGAGAGTATGGTTAATTGAACCCCAACCATCAAAGTACACCGGCAACCACTGTCTAGTATTCAAGTCCGTATAAAAGTAACTACCTTTACTAGGATTTGAACCAGAAACCTTCGTCTCCGAAAATCAGCTGTAAAACAGCTGATTTTGGCAACGTCTTTACCTCTAGAGAGGCATTATTTTGTTGGACCGTTTAAATTTAATTTAATTTATTTCCCTTGAGTTCCGCTGCACACTTGGCTGGCCTCGTGGCACACAGTTTGGGAACCTCTGCTCTAGACCAACCCGGTGGGTTACAGACATATAATGAACAACAACATAGCAACTTACCAATTTAATGACTTACAAATTATTAACTTACACATTATTTTGAAGAAAGAAATACTTTTTCTAACAAAACCCAAATCAAATAGTAAACTTAACTTAAAAGACAAAAATACACTCTTTAACACTTAGAAGACTGACTTTTTTTTGTAGTTTTGCCCGTGGACTGCCATTTTTCGGGGATTTTTAAAAAGTTGTAACAAATCAACCATTGGTCATAAATTCAAAAAGTAAAGATTAAATTAAAGATCATAATAAGTAGATAACTTTTTATTTATAAAGATTAGAATTACTAACTTTATAATAATAAGGATGTTTAGTTAAAGTGAGGTATGTTTTCTTGAATTTAAAAACATTTTCACTGTATAATGATAATATATATGAATAATAAAATTAATTATATGAGTTAAATTCTTACAAACTAATTACCTATTTATAATAACCAATTTACTTATTTATTTCATAAGTAAAATTTAAAAAAAAACTAAGAATTATAATAACGAACTAATAAATAACAACACACAGAAGTACCGGCAAATCGCTTGCTCATGCTCGATAACATCGATGCTGTAAAAGTCGATATATTCGATAATTTGAAAACATTAGGATTATGAGTGTACTCTATTAGATTCAGAATGAACTAAATTAAGTGACAGCATAGACGGCAATCGTATACGATACGAGCTAATGGATATAAAACCAAGTGAAATAGGTGCCCGTATCTTGTATGGGTGGCGTCCTGAGAGTGTTAACAAAAATAAAATCACTAATTTTATTATTTATTATAGGGAATAAGTAATAATTTTGAAAAAATTATACAATATTTTAAAAGTCAAAACTTAACTGTGTGCCATGAATTAGTTTTTTTATCCTTTTGTGAACTGGGTTCTGTATTTCAATCAAGTTTGTAGTAAAATATCATCTGGGGTATTTGCACTAAAACAAATCGCCAGATTAAATGATAAAAAATTACTAATGGCAGCTTATCATGGCCTCATTCTGTCTCATATCCGGTATGGTATTTTAGTATGGGGTAATTCTAGCATGGGTAATATGAATAGGGTTTTTAAAATTCAAAAGAAAGCTATTAGGTGTATGGTGGGAGCTAACCAGCTAACCTCATGCAGGCCACTATTTAAGGAGCTTAAATTGCTTACAGTTCCCTGTCTCTACATTTTTGAGGTGATTATGTATGTTAGGCAAAATAATTTTATGCAGAATTTCAATGTTCACAATCATAACACGAGAAACAGGAATGATTATTATGTGGCTAATCACTCCACAAAATTGTTTGAACAAAAACCTACTTATGCAGGGAGAAAATTCATAAATAAATTACCCCAATCTTTAAAGTGTTGTGAGGATTTGAAGTCCTTTCAAAAAAATCTGAAAAATTACTTGATCAGTGAAACTTTTTATAGCGTACAAGAATTTCTTTCTTGATAGTAGTGATACATTGTGTGATTCTTATATGTATTTCAGGTGTTATATCTGACGACATGTCCTATATTCCTCCTGGAGTCTCCAGGGCGCAAAAAAAAAAAAATTGTTAATTTTTGGTACAATAACTTAAATATAAAAATAAATGAACCAAAAATTAAACTCCCAAAGTACTTCAAGGCCATGTAGCTAAAGTTGTCCTTTTCATGTTTTTCTTTCTTTACACTATCACAATGGTTTTTTTTCGCAAATATTTATTGACAAAATGTTGCACATACCCCTAGTCATGGAGAATTTATTACATTTTTGGTCGGGGTCCTATGGTGATTGTTACCCCAACAAAAATTTTAAAATTTTCGGAATACAAATAATCTTTTTGTTATTTAGTAAAGAAAATTACATAAAAATTTGTTAACCCGAAAATTTTCAGGTCGCATGAGAAAACTAAAAAAACTCAAAAGTATCATACATTCATCAAACCTCAACACTCAAAGTTGAAATTTTGAAACTCTAAAAATTAACCTAAAATTTCAAAACCAAATTTTTAATTTTCAAACTTCATCTTTTAAACTTTCATATCTTCAAATTTCAAAATATTGTGATCCACCCAGCCCCTTTGGCGGCCGAACTTCACCTTGTGGCAAATGGTTCTGATCCACTTATGAATTCTGATCCACCTACCCCTCTGAGGCCGAGACACGTAAGCAGCGTGGAGCGCCGCTGGAGTGGCGAGTTACTGATTTTATAAAATCAAATATTTATTGACATTGATAAATTTGGCACGTTTACTTTTTACACTTTAATTCATTTTTTTGTGTATTTGCGTATTCCTTTCCTTGTGTTTCATGGACATTTAGTGATTGGATTCTCTCTTTGTTTTCATGCTGTTGGAGTCTTTCTTTTCCACAGTTAGATGCTGTAGGTTTTTACTATTTTCAGAATTTGTTGACGTAGGAGCAGTATATGTTAAGATTTCGGCCTTAGTATGCATTTTACGACAAAAGTGTATATAATCAAATTTATAGGAAATTGAAAGATCTACAACTTTTATTTTTAGCATTTCTCTCTACAGAGCCTAGTTTAGTGTGAAAGAGTGATTTTCCGTATTTTTAAGGCAAACTGAGATCAATTTTCATTTTGCGTCTTTCATATATGATTAAAATTAGGTTATGTTTATTGAGGTTAGTTTTTTGTTTATTTCTAATGTTTTATTACTAATGTTAGGTTTATTGTTAATTATTTGCACTGGCAAGAGCATGTTGTGTGAGTGTTTCGTGCCAGATTTTTCTTTATGTAATGTTAATAACCATCATAGCAATTTGTACCGTTTTTTGGCAGCCAATCTAAAAATGTACTCATATACCTATACCAAGCCAGTCATGTAGGTTTTTTTAGCCTTGATGTTTTTCTTCGACCCAGATCACGTTTACCCATTATTTTACCTTGAACGATATTCTATGATAATTTATATTTCTGACCTCTCATCATATGTTCAAAGTATTTCAGTTTCCTTTTTTTTAATGGTGTCTGTAATTTAAATGATGAATATTTCAGACTTTTCTGTCCAAGAAACCTTGAACACCTGTAGCACCACATCTTGATCACCTCAATGCCTTAATGAAATATAACAGAGATGAAAACATAGTAAATTCAGTGAACACATGAGAGAATTTTGAGTTTTTTTTACTAAATAAGGACTGTCAATTTTCCTACATGCTATGCAAACCTTGTTCTATTCTTAATCTTATCTTCATTTGTCTGCTACTATTGTTATTTTACAAACAACCAAGATGTCTAACTTTATGAACTTGGCTTCTCTGTGAGATGATGTTTTTTATAATAAAACATATTGTTAAAAAAAATTTCATGTAGGAGCTTCCATAATTATTTATAAAGTTATTAGAGAGTGTCATTAGTTTGCCTTCACATCAAATTAAGAAGGTTTCGTATCAATACGGTTTTTGATGTTTTCAATTATGTGAGTTTCAAAGTTGTACTGCTGTGTATTGTGGTGGTTGTAAAAAGTAACTTTTTGAACTTTGAATTTTTCTATTTGGTGTACCAAGAGTAGATGAGGTTCCTTGTAAACTTATATTTTCAAACTCATCGTAATCATGATGAGGTTATCTGAGCTTAGGCAGGTGTCTTATAGATACTGAAGTCACGATCTGAAAAAAGTATCATGTTAGTCATTCATGTTATATATAATCCATACGTTATTTTTAAATGTAACCTAACATTTGTATCAAACTGCAATAGAAAAAAATACCATTAAATGCAACTACAAAGTACCTAGAAAACAAACTAAAAATACTACTACTGTACAGAAGTTAGTCTACAAAATTATTGCAAAACTTATTGCACAAAAGTTTAATACATATTTTAGTTGGGCATAAAACATAATACAAAACAAAAAAATTTTGTTTGCTCCATTTTTTTACGATTCTGTATCGTCATTAAATTCCTCTCAAGCTCTCCATAACATGATCATTAATTCCTATACTGTATTTTTGCTAATTATTCTCTTCCAGATATGCATCTTCATTATCATCAGTATCGCATTCATTTCCCGCATTATGAGAAATTGAATGCACAAGTCTTCATTTTTTATGATTTGTGCAACATCTTTGTAAAATATATCTGTGATCAAAGACTGAAATCTTCTTCAGTATAGTCAATAATTGTTCATTCTTCTTACCGTTTAGCATTGTATCGTCTAAAATCCTATCATTGGCACTCGACATTTCAATTGTTTTCAAATAATTAAAAATATAAGTTTGGTGAAGTGATTACGTTTACTATGAACAGAAACTACAGTAGTACTCTATCTTTTAACTGGATAAAATAGGTTACAAGTTTGGTCTTTGGATATACACAACAGAAACGATACATTTTCTTGAAAGGAATTTTTCTTTAAAGGATTTTCTTTAAAAGGAACTGGCCAGTCAGATCCTAGATAGTATAGATACTGTAGTCACGAGATTGCCTTTTATGTATGTATGGGCTGTGAGGAAGGAAAATGATATATTTGCAGTGCTGCCAACCTCAACAGTGAGACAACTACTCGTACATTTCACTACCGTCCAGTTTTTATGTACATTTTGTAAGCTGTGGTTTACTCCGAGAAAATGTTTTCTTCATAAACCTTATAAGAAATAAATGTGACCTGTAATATTGCCTATAACTTAATTCCATGACTAGAAATGTTTGATTTACTGTAATTACAAATGAATCGCCTTCTTTACTATTGCTGTTATCGGCGTTTTTATTATCAGTCTCTAGTATATACCTAACCATTTTCTTTTTTTACCAGGTGTCAACGAAACTGTTAAAGAATAGCTTCTTCACGTCCTTAATTTCCTTCTTTATTTTTCGAATTGTGGTAAGATAAACATCACAATAGTTAGCCGCTCGCTCACGGCTTTTATTAAGAGGCACAAATAGGCATTTTTGTTTAGCTCCAACTTCACAACATTTTATTACACTGCGTTCAGCACTGTGAATAGTTCAACCTTGTTTTCAAGAAACTGACATTTGTGTTTATGGTAACAAACAGTCATATTTGTAGAGTTAACCTGAAAAAGGTTCCGGGATATACTGTATAGGCTATGTTTTGGGTATAGTATAAGTTATGTTTGTCGTACTGAAATTAAAGCAGTCCACCATGTGCACTGATGCTTTTTCCCCTTTTACCCCTTGTTGCAAACAAGGGCAAACTCGTGACTCAAGTGACTATACACCAAATTTGTCTGCTACTTTGTGTGTTTGCACTAGTGTTTTAATTTATTGATGGCTCATATCCTCTTTTGTGAGCTTCATTCTTTGATGTTCTCTTTCCTATCACCTTCTACTGCTCTTTCCAGAAAAATAGTTTTAATTTGAACCTTCTCCAATTGTATATCAGCCTATTAATCTTCCTCTGTTGAAAAGTTTCCATCATACTTCTCATCTCTTCCACTACAGTCCTTACTCTTCCACTAACGGTCCGACTAAGTGCATTCCTCACTTTGTCAATCCATTTTCTATAATCATCTCCGTACCCATATTTCTACTCTTTGTCATTTCTTTTTTACCCGTGACATCCATGTTTTACATCTGTCAAGCAATATACTCTGAACATAACATTTAATTAAAAGTTTCATTAGGCTTAATTCCATGTCAGACATAGTAAATTGTTTTTGCATAAACTGCTTCCTTTTTCATTCATATTCTTGTTTTTATTTAAGTTTCACTTAGTAATCTTCAATCAGCATGCTTCCTAAATACAAGTGTTGCTTTAAACGTTCAATTTTTCCTTCTGTTTAGTCAATAATCATTGTTTCCTACTCTCATTATCTTGGGTTTTTAATGTTCTGTATTCCGTTTTATATTTCTGAAAACATACATTGAATATGTTTTGGGTCAACTTCAACAACACCAATGTTCTACGCATATTACATAATAATTAATTTCACTTTCCCTGATGTTAATTCCTTGTTCTACTTCCAGATAATTCATAATTATACCTTAAATATACCTGTTAAACAGATTTTGTTAAACAAAAACCCCACTAAAATATGCAAATCTTTTATTTTTGTATCCGCTTTCTAACTAGGGTACAATTAATTAACTTAATTTTTTTTTAGTCTTTTCTAATCAACTCATACTGATTTAGTATTTTCATTAGTTTATCCCATTTGACACAATCAAAATCTTTCTATATATCACCATGAAACTTGAGATTTTCCCTTTCCTCTCTCTAGATATCTCTCGTAGACAACCATTATCTAACCAAGAGCGTTTCTAATGGCTCTTTACTTTCTCCTACCCCTATATATCTAAATATAGGGAAGGAGTGCAGGAGGACATACAGGGTAAAAGTGTTAGGTATATAATTTAAGTTATAGGAAATTAAAAAACCTACAACTTTTATTGTAAACATTTTTCTACAATGCTTAGTTATATTGTCAATTTGTGATATTTTGTATATTTAAGTTCCTCTAGAGGTTAATTTTCATTTTGCGTCATTCACTTACGATTAAAATCTGGTTACTTCTTTCATTTTAAATTGTTTACTAATGATTAAACATTAGTTATATTGTTTGTTATTTCTGTTACCAAGAGAAAGTCATGACTCACATGACTAGTCTGAAATACTCGTTTCAGAACAGATTTTGCGGTTTTGGATTCGAATCCCATTCAGGCACGACATATTTTCATACGTTACAAAAATCATTTCATCGTTCACCATCTGTATTAGCAGTAATTGCAGAACAGTCGAATGTAAAAAAAAAGAAAAAATGTATACTGATCGTCTGTTAAAAAAAAACAAGGAAAGCAAAATTAAAATAATATCCAGTTATTCTTTCCAGTTGAAAATAAATTTTGTGAGGTTACAATATCAATCGAAGAAATGAGTTCGAAATACCAATCCTGTTGGTGGAATTGATCCTGCTGAATGATTTGATGTATTTTTTTGACAGAAGAAAAAATTCTTTTACAAATTTTACATTTTAACATGATAAGATTTGTAAAATTTTGGTTAACCTTAGCAAGTAATAGATGTACGACTATTGTAATAAATAGTTGTAATATTTCTTTTTTTTCTATAGCTTTGCACAGTTCAGTGCGACCAGAGCTCGTATTTTCATTTCCCAGAAGTTCTTTTAATATATAGTAGACAGTTGAAAATCCGAACCAATTGGGACGATAGGTTGTTCGTATTTTTGAAAGTGACCTAGAAATGCCGCTTAGGTCCATAGTTAAGCATTGTAATAAGGCTAAAATAAACGGAAAAAACATTTCACTGTACCTATGTGTATATTTAATCACTTTAAATGAACAGATATGTAGGCCTAGTGTGTGGTAATGCAGTGGTAGAAAAGTACTGTGCTTTACTGTTTATGCAGTTGGTGCAGTATACGAGGTGTGGCTATTAAACAACGAGACTGAAGTTATAAAAAATGTTATTTTTATTTTATGCATAATCATTTATAGTTGCCTTCAGATACACTCCTTCTCTATCGCTAAAACGCTCCATGCGAATTTTCTATTATTGGAAACAGTCCTGGAAGTCATCTTCTGTCAGCTCCTTCTGGACACATGCCGCTTTCTCTTTTACAGCTTCCACAGACTCAAATCTTGTTCCTCTTAATGCAGATTTCACCTTAGGGAACAGGTAGAAGATAATAACATGTGATGAAACGTGGTTTTTTACTTATGATCTGGAAACGAAGCGCCAATCCATACACTGGAAGAGCCGAACTTCACCGAGAGCCAAAACAGCTCGAATGAGCAAGTCAAAATTTAAAGCAATGATGATTGTTTGTTTTTTTATATCCATGGGATTGTGTACCTTCACTGGGTTCCTGAAGGTCAAACATTTAATCAATAATACTACCTTGAGGTACTTTATAAACTACGTCTAAGAGTAAGGAAGAAACACCCCGAAATGTGGAAGGACAAATCATGGGTTCTTCACCAAGACAATGCGCCAGCTCATTCCGCATTATCAGTTAAGAGGTTCCTAGCCAAGTACAGCATCTCAGTGTTAGAACATCCACCTTATTCATCAGATCTTGCACCATGTGACTTTTACCTGTTCCCTAAGGTGAAATCTGCATTAAAAGAGAGAAGATTTGAGTCTGTGGAAGCTGTAAAAGAGAAAGCGGCACATGTCCTGAAGGAGCTGACAGAAGATGACTTCCAACAATGGAAAATTCTCATGGAGCGTTGTAGGAATAGAGAAGGAATGTATATTGAAGGTGACAATAAGTGATTATATATAAAATGAAAATAAATTTTTTTACGTCAGTCTTGTTATTTAATAGCCATACCTCGTATACTGTACATTAACCCTTTCAACACGGACTGTTTCTTGTAAAACAAAAGAATTGTGAAAACCAAAACATGCTCAAAACAACTGTTTCATTTAATGTCATTACTGATTAAATATTTGGAAAAAGTACTGCTGTTTCATATAATACGTATGCCCCTTTTGAATATAATAACATGAAAATCGCATCATAATTGTTTGCATTAGGGACGCAAAATTTTCATCCGCGAAAAGTTTTGTGTTTACTTTAGATTTTTGTACTACAACGGGCTTAAATTTCAGTTTAGCAAAGAAATTTATAAAACATGTTTTGTAGAAAAGAGTTAACTGAATAAATGTATATTTTTCATTTAAATTTCCGTAAATATTTGACGAAGATATCAAATGACACTATTTTTTGTTTATAAATTTCGACTACTTTCTTAACTTTCGGTCGAAACCGGAACTTCAAATTCAATCCCGGCCCACTACCGTTTTATATAGTTTGCGAATCCAAAAACTGTTTGTTGCTGTCTCTCGTAGTTTCCGACTTGATTTCTTGAAATCCGGTTTTGGGCCATTTCTGGTCAAAACTGGAACTTCAATCCCATAGGCCCACTAACTTTTTGTATAGATTTTGAATCTGAAAACCGTTTGTTACTATCTCTTGTAGTTTCTGACATTTGGGTATGACAGATGGACAGGCAAAGGAAAATTATTAATGACAATTTAAAAAATTGTCAACAATAACAATTTTTTAGGTGAATTGAGCGGTGGGAGTGTTCTAGTTTTGAGATAAAACCATTTAAATTTTTTTGATCGCATTTAACTCCAGTAGTCTACATACGTATCTGGGCAAATGTACTTATGTACTTCTTGTTGAAAGTAAAAGATTTTTTTTTTTTTGCGCCCTGGAGACTCCAGGAGGAGTATAGGACATGTCGTCAGATATAACACCTGAAATACATATAAGACTCACACAATGTATCACTACACTACTATCAAGAAAGAAATTCTTGTATGCTATAAAAAATTTCACCGATCAAGTAATTTTTCAGATTCCTTTTAAAGGAATTCAAATCCTCACAACATTTTAAAAATTGGGGTAATTTATTCATGAAGTTTCTCCCTGCATAAGTAGGTTTTTGTTCAAACAATTTTGTTAAGTGATTAGCCTCATAATAATCATTTCTGTTTCTCGTGTTATGATTGTGAACATTGAAATTCTGCATAAAATTATTTTGCCTAACATACATAATCACCTCAAAAATGTACAGAGCAAAAAAACTGTGAGAGCAATTTAAGCTCCTTAAATAGTGGCCTGCATGAGGTTAGCTGGTTAGCTCCCACCATACACCTAATAGCTGTCTTTTGAATTTTAAAAACCGTATTCATATTACCCATGCTAGAATTACCCCATACTAAGATACCATAACGGATATGAGACAGAATGAGGCCATGATACTCTGCCATTAGTAAGTTTTTATCATTTAATCTGGCAATTTGTTTTAGTGCAAATACCCCAGATGATATTTTACTGCAAACTTGATTGGTATAGAAATCCCAAGACAAAGATCTATTTAGAGATACACCCAGGAACTTCACTGTTCCTACATGCTCTAAACTATTATTATGAATAAAAACATCCACTTCTCTACTTTCTTTAACGTTATGTTTATTTTTAAACTGCAAGTACTGACACTTTTTCCCATTAACTGTTAATAACATTTGATTCAAGAACTGTACTACGGACTCTATGTTAAATGTATATTTACATGATAATTTATAACATTTGGTTTAGTCATGGTGTAGAATTATTTTTTCTTTCGTTCAGATAAATGTTTTGTTCAAGAAGATAGGCAGATGGTTTCTAGCTGGTTGATTTATAATTATAAAAAAATTAATTTAATTTCCTTTTACGAATAATATCAAAATCTAACAGAGTAATTGTTGCATGTTGTATATTGTTAGTTTTGTTTCGGTATAATCATTTTCTTGTGTATACATTTTCTACTGTTCGTGACAATGCACAGCTAGTGTTTACTGACCTGTCCTTTTGTAATGGTGCTTTGGTGTAGTGGTTTAATCTTCTTATATATTGATTTACTTATGTTAAAATGTTTCGTAGGATCCACCGTCATTAGAATTTAGTAATAATTCAAATTTAAACTTAACTTTTTTTTAATTTTCTGTTTTCTTCAGTTACATTAAAAATTGACTGAAAAGATTACAAGTTTTTATAACCCATTTGTTTATTATTCTTTCAAATGTCTCTGTTTCTTGTGAGTTCTGTCCAGTTTAATCCAACTATTCTCTTGTCGTCATTTCCCCCTTCGCATCTGTGGTTTTCATTGGCACCTTGATCTATGGTTTCTATTTTTGAATTAAATTATTCGATTTTCCATGTTTGTTTTGTCATTCGTTATGATCCACCCATTTTTACTTTCTCTTGCCTATGTGAATATATAGGAAGGAAAGTATTGTTTTCATGTCAATTTTTCGTAATTGAGTTTTCACCGGATCTACACGTTTTCGGACCCCTGAACCCAAAAAACATGTTTTTAGCGATTAGTCTGTGTTTGTGTGTGTGTGCGTGCGGGCGTATACACAAAATATCTCAAGAACGGAACATCGTATGAGCTTGAAACTTGAAACTTAAGTTACATACCACTACCGGATCCGACACAAACATTTTCATCAAAATCGGTCAACCGGAAGTAGTGGTTTATTCGTGTAATTTTTCACTTTTTTGCGATTTTCTCAAAAACTGGTCCTACGATTTTTTTAAAAATCGCCTGGTTTATTAGATTTTTAATTCTCTACAAGATAGGGTAGGCGTCATGTTTGCTGAAAATTCTTGGTGAGGCTGTTTTCACATAAAACAATTGTTTTTTTAAGATTGTGGCTTTAATATGCATTTTAGTGCAACAATTTATTTAATAAAAAATGTAGAGAATTTAAAATTCTCAACTTTTATTTCAAGCATTTTTTTTGTATAACGCTTAGTTTAGCAGTAATGAGCGATTTTCTGTTTTTTTCTCGAAAACGTGTGAAAAATTATTTTTTTTTTTAAGATTTCGGCCTTAGTAAGCATTTTACGACAAAAGTGTATATAATCAAATTTATAGGAAATTAAAAGATCTACAACTTTTATTTAGAGCATTTTTCTCTACAGAGAGTAGTTTAGTGTGAAAGAGTGATTTTCCGTATTTTTAAGCCAAACTGAGGTCGATTTTCATTTTGCGTCTTTCAGTCATGATTAAAATTAGGCTAAGTTATTAATGTTAGTTTTTTGTTTATTTTTAATGTTTTATTAATAATGTTGGTTTTATTGTTAATTATTTGTACTGGCAAGAGAAAGTTGTGTGAGTGTTTCACACCAGATTTTTATTTATTTACTCATTTCATATACATTGTTGTCTCTTATCATAGATATTTGCGTGGCACGTGTTTTTGCTAATATTCCTCTTAGTAAACATCAACATTTGACTAAGCAATTGTGGAAAAATTACAAATAAATTATTAATTTTGTATTTTGAGAAAAATCGTTTGTTGTTTTAAACAGTGGTAAAGGAAAGGCTTTTAATAAATGAACTGTTAAACCAATTAATTACGCATGTTAGCCAAAGGTTGGGATAGTATGATGTCGTAAATTTGTATTTTTACTTTAAATTTTTGTGGGGGGGGGGGGTTGTATGGATTTATTTATCAGCTTCTTGCATCTTAAAACGCATTGCCTCCTTTCTTTCCTGCCACCCACCCTGAAATTCTGTATTACTATAGAATCTAGGGTTCCGTGTTTACTGAGGGTAACCTCTTTTTCTATTTTGTTAAGTAAAGCTCTTTAGTGCTATCTTATCAATTTGTCCGCTTCCATTTTTTTTGATATTCCAATATCATACCAACTGCCTTGTCTGCAGCCTGTCTAATATGGTGTCCTGAGAACCAGTCCGGTGCCTAACATATTTATTTCCCACATGCTCTGCAGATGCTCTGAAGTCCCTCCATGATCGATGCATATAACCTTGCATTTGAAAACTTTACCAAACTTCATCTTTTACAATAAATTGGCCAAACATGGCTATTCCTGACCACACTAATCAGAAACTGACCGACCATCTCCTCCGAGGCCTATATACATACATCCTTATTTCTCTTAGGTCTTTACTTAAGTGCTTTGAGGAGAATTCCTTCTGGGACCATTCTGTCAATCTCCTTTTACTTTTGTAAATTTTAGTATTCAGTGTTTAGACTGCCAGCTGTGCTAGAGTATTTTCGTTCTAAAGCCTATCTCTGCCGATAACAGACAGATAGATTGTCGAATTGTTCACACTTGATCTGTAAATTGCAGGGCTAAAATAAATAGTTCTGTTTCTTATCACTTGGTCAGCCAATTAAATGACTGAATCGTTTAAGAACAGAAAAGGCAGAGGTGTAAAAACCAGTAATCAGAGTTATCTCTTTGGAAAGTATTAATTTCATTATACAGCCAGACCCTATAGTGAATAAAGTGAAGGTATCATTTGCAGAGTGGAAGACATGTGCTTTTTATTGGGCATACTGATAAGCGTACTTTTCCCCTCAGTGAGGAAGGCAATGGTAAACCACCTCACTCCTCGTTTTACTTAGTAAAACCTCCACAGGTTTGAACCAGCCTTTCGGCTGAAACAACACAGCTTATCTAATATGGAACAACCTCTGACACCCTAATGAAATTTCATTTTTACTGCCTCTGGACTGCCTTCGTTTCTTAAACTCACTGTCCAGGTTTCACTTCAATAAGTCAGTATGGAAACAGCCAATGCCTTATAAAATGTTGACTTTGTATCCTTTCTAACCCTCCGTTTCAGATAACTGTGTTTATCTTGCTACCAATATTTATGTCTTTTTTGTAGGTTAGGTTGCAATGTGTAAATAACTGAAAGCGGACACTTGCTCTAACACTAAATCTCTTACTATAGTCACTTGAGTCACGAGTTTACCCTTCTTTGCAACGAGGTGTAAAGGGAGGGAAAGCATCAGTGCGCATGCGCGACTGCTTTAATTTCAGTATGACAAACATAACAACTTATACTATATCCAGAGCATATACAGTATATTGCGGAACCTTTTGTAGGTTAACTGTACAAATATAATTGTTTGTTACCGTAAACAGAAATGTCGGTTTCTCGAAAGCGTGGTCGAATTATTCACAGTGCTGAACGCAGTGTAATAAAATGTTGTAAAGTTGGAGCTAATCAAAAATGCCTATCCCTGCCTCTTAATAAAAGCCGTGAGCGAGTGGCTAACTACTGTGATGTTTATCTTTCCACAATTCGAAAAATAAAGAAAAAAATTAAGGACGTGAAGAAGCTATTCTTTAACAGTTTTGTTGACACCTGGTAAAAAAAGAAAACGGTTAGGTAGATACTAGAGAGACTGATAATGAAAACGCCGATGACAGCAATAGTAAAGAAGGTGATTGATTCGTAATTACAGTAAATCAAATATTTCTAGTCATGTAATTAAGCTATAGGCAATATTACAGGTCATATTTATTTCTTATAAGGTTTTTGAAGAAAACATTTTCTCGGAATAAACCACAGCTTACAAAATGTACAAGGAAACTGCACGGTAGTGAAATGTGCGAGTAGTGTCTCACTGTTGAGGTTGGCAGCACTGCAAATATTTTTCTTTCCTTCCTCACAGCCCATACATACGCAAAAGGCAATCTCGTGACTTCAGTATCTATACTATCTAGGATCTGACTGGCCAATTCCTTTTAAAGTCATTATTTGTTTCATTGGAACAAATTTTCTATGAATGAATTGCCTTCTTTACTATCGCTGTCATCGGCGTCTTTCACTATCAGTCTCACTAGTCTACGTAACCGCTTCCTTTTTTTACCAGGTGTTAACAAAACTGTTAAAGAATAGCTTCTTCACGTCCTTAATTTCCTTCTATATTTTTCAAATTGTGCAAAGAGGAACATCACAGTAGTTAGCCGCTCGCTCACAGCTTTTGTTAAGAGGCAGGGATAGGCATTTTTGTTTAGCTTCAACTTAACATTTTGTTAGATTGCGTTCAACACTGAATAGTTCGACCATGTTTTTAAGAAACTGACATTTCTGTTTACAGTAACACAGTTATATTTATACAGTTAACCTAGAAAATGTTCCACGCTATACTGTATAAGCTCTAGGTATAGTATAAGTTGTTATGTTTGTCGTACTGAAATTAAAGCAGTCGCGCATGCGCACTGATACTTTCCCTCCCTTTACCCCTCGTTGCAAACAAGGGCAAACTGGTGACTCAAGTGACTATATCTATTTATTTTATCCAGTTAAAAGATAGAGTACTACTGTAGTTTCTGTTCATAGTGAACGTAATCACTTCACCAAACTTATATTTTTAATTATTTGAAAACAATTGAAATGTCGAGCTCCAATGATAGGATTTTAGACGAATACAATGCTAAATGGCAAGAAGAATGAACAATTATTGATGATTCAGAAGAAGAGTTCAGTCTTTGATCACAGATATATTTTACGAAGATTTTACACAAATCATAAAAAATGAAGACTTGTGCATTCAATTTCTCATAATGCGGGTAATGAATGCGATACTGATGATAATGAAGATGCACATCTGGAAGAGAATAATTAGGGAAAATATAGTATAGGAATTAATGATCATGTTATGGAGAGCTTGAGAGGAATATAATGGCGATACAGAATCGTAAAAAAATGGAGCTAACAAAATTTTTTTGTTTTTTATTTTGATGTTTTATGCCCATTTAGAATATGTATTAAACATTTTTGCAATAATTTTGTAGACTAACTTTTGTACAGTAGTAGTATTTTTAGTTTGTTTTCTAGGTACTTTGTAGTTGCATTTAATGATATTTTTTTTCTATTGTAGTTTGATACAAATGTTAGGTTACATTTAAAAATAACGTATGGATTACATATAACAGAAATGACTGACATGATACTTTTTTCAGATCGTTTTTTCCTTTCTCAAATTCTTGTTGAATTATGTATTTATGAAATCTATGGTGTGTGCTGTATTTGTATTGAGTTTGAATACATGAGCATTATAAATGTTTGATTGTTATTATGTAAAATTATGGCCTACTTCGACTGTTTCCATGGCTCAGTTTTTAGTGTGCTACGATGCTAAGTGGAAGTCCAGAGTTCGATTTTATTGGTCTGGAAAATTATTATAATATGTTCAAACCTATGTACTGTTCCTTAACCCAAAGTAGTTTCTAGTAACTATAATGTTGATGCGATTTTTTAATAAACTATAACTAAACATAAGTTATGGTTTTTATAATGACATGCTTTTAAAATACAGTATGTCAACTATTATTGTATCTACAGTTCACCGTTCTTAGTTTGCTTCTACTGTCAACAAACAAAAGCCACCTACTACAGGGTGCACGCTAGAGTCTACGACTTTACGGATGTCGTATTCCTATTAAATTAACTATTTTTTAAATTATAAGTACTTAAAGTACTAAAAAAAATCAGTCATGATATGATGTAGGCCTAACGATTTCATTGAGAAAAATACTTTTAAATGTATTTTGTATTCAAATACTTTTAAAAGTATTTTGTTGTTACTTTTTAATCAGCGTGTACACATTTTGATATAATTCACATGCTCAGTGACATCATTATTTGTTTACATTAGGAGCAAACTAAGAGAGGCTGGACTATAGATCCTGTTCCATCTAATGCCAGATCTGAGTGTTAACACAAGGCCCCTCCGTATCTTCTTTGATTCTCCCACCACTTCCCCTCCTCAACCGCCCACCATCTTTATCCTCTTCCCTCCACACTGTCCATAATATCCTCCAGAGCATCAACTTGGTGTTCTGCCGTTAACTTTTTAGCTCCTTCATTCTCCTCTATATTTGCTCCTTGGTTTTTCTTCTAATTTGTCCGTACCAATATAACATAATTGTCACAACTCCCTTATAATTTTAATTTTCTGATCCTCTCTTACGTTCCATTTTTCACCTTTTCTCGTCTTGGTTTTATATTCATTATTTAAAGTAATTTTATCTTTCCAACTTTAAAGTCTAAACCAATACTTTTTTGACATTTTCCAACACTCTGCATCGTACTGGCTTGTGGTACATTTCATACATTTAAGATTTTTTTAAGCCTTCTCGGGTACCCTTCTATTATTCCATGTTGTATGTTTCGCTGCTTAATACGATTTCCCGCGTTCCTGAATGTCTCATAGATCGTTCATCATGTATTCCTCCATTTGAAGAAATCTCACTTCCCAAATTTCTGCATTAAAATACAGTATACCATTGTAAAAATTAAATAAATATTTATAAATATTTAATTTTTCATTGACCTGTTACAGATGCTATATCACTTGTTTTTGTAGATCCCTCGTCATTAGAGTTGATAAATTAAAACTAAATTACAAAAAAATGAATTAACATTTTCAGAAAAATGTTGTATTTTTAGTCATTTTTTTAATAAACCTTTTTACTAATAAATGTTTGAAAAAAGTTTATTTTTATCATTAAATATGCTGATTGTGGTAGATCCACCCAAACATGTCAGTATAAAGTAGGATTATTTAAAAAATGGTAAAAAAAAAAACAAGTGATATGGCAGCTGTAACTGGTCAATGAAAAATGAAGTATTTTTCAAAGGGATGTAATGTGTAGGGTCCAGGATGGATTGTGAAGATGTATTTATAAAATACAGTAGTGCGACCTAAATATGATATTTTACTTTAAAAATGTTAAGAAATATCACAGTTCTTAAAAATAAAATGTTACTGATAAAATAAATATGGTAATTCAAAAGAGAAGAAATATTTATGCTGTTTGGTTTTCATCTCAATGCAGAGGTAGTTATCAGAAGGTGAAGCCTAATTCTGGGTAGTGATTTTACACTACATTCTAAAAAAAAAATATCCAGTGAATGTAGGTCCGAAAACTTTAAATTTTCTTGCCTGTCTGCCATTTATTATAATTTTTTTTTGTATTATTATTTCTCAAGATTGAAGTTGAAATAATTTAATAACACATTTTTTTGAATTTTTTTTTTACGTCGCATCAACTGCAACGATCATTAGCGACAACGTTGGGGTGTAACTTTATCCAATGTAGGATGAAATGATTTTTTTGTAACGTATGAAAATATGCCGTGCCTGAGTGGGATTCTAACCCAGGACCGCATGATGAGAGGCGAGCACGTTACCAACAACACCAATGCGGGCCGGCAACACATTTTTATTTGATTTTTAAACTGATACATTATTGAAAAAATATTTTCATTTTAAAAATAGTTATAATTATTATGATAACTCACCAAGTAATAATAACTACAGAATTATAAAATATTTTTTATTTGTTAAAATTATCGACAAAATGTAAATACAGCTGACAGACAGGAAAATACGCGGTTTTGGATGTATGTTTAGTAGTGGTGTTTTATTCAGAATGTTGTGCACTATGACTTTCCAGAGTTTGGGCTTTGCTTTTTGATAACACTCTGTACATAGGTAAGAAAGACCTCAATAACTGACTAAAATATGACTCATTTGTTTCTTAGTTTTTAACAGAAAAACTAAAACATTACGTTTTAACCATTAGCTTCTTAACCCGCATTGGTGTAGTTGGTAACGTGCTCGCCTCTCATCATGCAGTCTTGGTTTTGAATCCCATTTAGGCACGGCATATTTTCATACGTTACAAAGAACCATCCTTCACCGTCTGCATTAGCAGTAATTCCAGAACAGTCTGATGTTAAACAAAAAAAAAATTCTTAACATGGTTACCACCACCAATTTTAACGATCACCCACCAATTTTAACGATCACCCGGACGCCATTCTAAATACTCTTCTTTTTTTGCATTTAATTTCATTCCTAAAAAATTTAAAAAAAATTACCAATGAATTACAACGAATTAGTGAATAGAGCCACTTTTGAGCCAAATTTTTCCGTTTTTATTTATGACTAGAAACAGAAATTTAAATAAAATAAAATAATTTTTAGAAATATTGATACAGGTAACGGAAAAAAGTTCTGCTAAATTCGTAAAAAATATAAAAAATATCTTATTAGGCTATATTATATTAAAATCGTTATAATTATTGTGAATGTTTACAATGTTTAGATATTAAAATTTGACCGCGTTCAAAAGATATCACATTTTCCAAGTGCTCTGTGACACTTAAGTCCCTTTCGGTTCTATTTTACAAGGGCAGTCCACAAAGTCTTGTCACATTTTGATATGAAAAAAAACTACGTACAAGAAAAAAATTTTATTATATACATTTGAAAGTGCAACTAAAATGCTATTTTTCTACATAATCACCAAACAAATTAAGACACTTATCATAGCGGTGAACTAATTTTGAAATGCCAGCGTCATACAAGTCTACCGCCTGTGATTTTAACCAGTTAGTCACACCCTCCTGCAGCTCCGCATCATCGTCAAAGCGCTGCGTCGCAAGCCATGTTTTCATTGTCGGGAACAAGTGATAATCGCTGGGCGCAAGGTCCGGACTGTATGGCAGATGTGGGAAAACCTCCCATGTGAAAGCATCCAGGACTTCTCGTGTTCGATTTGCCGTGTGTGGTCGGGCGTTGTCATGGAAAAAGAAAATTTTTCCAGTCACCTTTCCTCTGCGCTTGTTTTGGATCGCTCTTCTTAACTTTTCAAGTGTTTCACAATACCTCGCAGAGGTTATTGTTGTGCCACGTTCCAAGAAATTGATAAGAAGAACTCCTTTCCTGTACCGATTGTACTTCACAACTGGCGGGATTTTGAATAGCGGCACACATTTTAAATTGTTGTTGAAAAACAACGAAGAGTGACACAGACCTCTCGCTAGCACGGCTGGATAGCCACTGAATGGAGAAACACCGCGGCACCAAAATGGCCACGATATCTCCGCCCCAGCGGCTAGAACACAAAACATGACAGACTTTCTGGACTGCCCTCGTATTTGCACCATGAAATATTTTGTCTTTCTCTTGTTGTTGCTCTCTTTGTTATTCAATTCTGATAAGGATACAATATGCAAAAAAAATTTGTCGTTTGTTTTGACCTTTAGTTATAAGGTTTCAGCGTAGGGTTGGCAGGAAGTGTAGAGGCAACTTTATTTGTTTGGTTTTAAGCCCATAAATTAGTCTCTGATCAATTTGACATATGAAAAATTAAGAGAATAGAACAAAGAAATTAATATAGTTAATGCCATAACGATTGGTATGCTGTTTTCTAAATATTGTTATTTAAGAAAATTTATAAAAATTGGCTTCAAAAAAATCAAAAAAATGTCTTTTCTTTCCCAATAATACGTAGCCAATTTTAATTGTACAAATATGCAACATACATAGAATTAAAGAGGAGAAAATTCTCTGTCTAGTGCAAGTTAGGCCGGTTGAAAATAATAAATAGTTCCGTAGCAAAATGAGTTTAAACAATGTCATGACACTATGCCAGAATTCTGGTGTTTGAATATAACCATGTTAAATTTTATTATTAGTAAGGGAAATTTTAAGATATATGCAAATGTGAACCTCACTCAGGTACAAAGTACTATTTTATTATGAATTACAGTATAAATGAAATTTATTACCTTACCTTTGGTTGTTTATTTCAGTTAAAAACCTTACGCGTGTTTCGGTGGTATACCGTTCGCCAATTACGGTGGCATGTAGGGAGGGTAGCGAGAGAATGCGTTGCGTCCGCCGTTCCCCTCAACTCATTTCAATTAGTGCATGGTGTTCAAGTGCAATAGTGACAGTACGCGATACGGTTGGGCACTCTGCCAGCCAATTTCGTTCACTACTCTTAACAAGCTCATTTTTCATCAAAAAATTCTGAAAAAATTACTTTTGCTTCTTAATGAATCTTATTTTATTACACTATAAATGTTATTATTATACTCTAATATTTAGATAAGATACGCTCATACAAAGTTAGACATACTATAGTCAAGTAAACATTTGAAAAGGTCGCATTTGAACATTTAATTTTTGTTTTTTATTTTTTTGTCATCAGTCTCTTGACTGGTTTGATGCAACTCTCCAAGCTGTTTTATTTTGCACAAGTTGTTTCATATCTACATACTTGTAACACCCTACATCTTTTGTATATATATATATATATATATATATATATATATATATATATATATATATATATATATATATATATTAGCGAGTTTGTTTTACAGCTGTCGCCGTCTCTCGCATCCTAATACCCTCCACATTTGTCTGTCCAAGCAGTCATTGTCTGTCAGTCCTCTCGCCTGCATCGCCACCTCCATGCCATACTGCCAGGAGTGCTTCGGCCTTCCTCTTTTTCGGCTTGACTCATGGACTCAGTCCAATAATATCTTTGGCCATCTCTCAGGAGGCATTCTCTTCACATGCCCATACCACTTCAAACTCTTTGCCTCTATCCAATCGGCAATATTCTCAGTCAGACCCATCTTCCTTCGAATATCATCATTTCTCACTCTGTCCATTCTTGTATATCCACAACATCGCCTCCAATAATCCATTTCCAAAGCCTTGAGCTTAGCTTCATACCTTTTATTCACCTCCCAAGTTTCTGCACCGTATGTTCCAATGGTTTCAATGACTGTGCTGTAAATGCGAATCTTATTTTTCTTTGTTATTTTTCCATTCCATAGGACACTGTTCAACTGCCTTATTGCTGACCGCGCTTGACCAATTCTTGCATTTATTTCCTCATTGCTTCCCCCATTTGACGATAGCACAACTCCGAGGTATTTGAATCTTCTTGTTGCCTTTATGATTTCACCTCCAAGACTCAAATCCTTAGCGTTTCCTCCAACAACCATGTACTCTGTTTTCATTCTGCTTATTGATAGACCCCAGTTTGTGTACTCCTCATCCAGTTTCCGTAGCATGTAGTCAATGTCTTGTTCATCTTCAGCCATAATAACCTGATCATCGGCAAAGTGCAACGAGTACAACCTTTTATCTCCAACAAGGATACCCATGTTGCAACATTTCCTTCTCCAGACTTTCAATGCTTCATTCAAATATATTTTGAACAGTGTAGGAGCAATGCAACATCCTTGTCTTAATCCTTTACTAATGGGAATTTCATCTGTGATTTTTCCACGCACTTTGATATTTGATGTCATATTCTTATATAGTTGCTGGACAGCGTGAATGTATTTCACACTTATGCCCTGATTTTTCATGGCCATCCATAACTTTGAGAGAGGGACACTATCATAAGCCTTAGTAAGATCCACAAAAACAATATGAGTAGCTTGATTATGAGCTATCCTTTTGTCTGTTAACTGTTTAGTTACACTACCGCCGGCATAGCTCTCGGGGTCAAAGGAGCACACAAGCCCCTCCACCAACGTCAAGGTCTTGTACTCACTAGGAGGAGACATCTTTTGTAATTTGCTTTAAATATTTTAACCTTTGCCTCCCCCTACAATTCACTCCCTCAATATTACCCTCCATTATTGATAGATTTGCCCCATTAGCCTATCCCCTCTTCTGGTAAGATGTTTTCATATACATCTTCTTACATCCACTAGCGTAAGAACCTCTAAATTATTTTGTCCACCCTAATCTTTAAAATTTTAAAATTTTCCTATAACACAACATTTCAGAAGCTTCTATCCGTTTCCTTTCTACAGCCCCTAATACCCATGTTTCACTCTCGTATAATGCTACACTCCAAACACTGTGTTTTAAGAAATTTTTCCTTATCTGTAATTTAATGATTGTAGTCAATAAGCTGTTTTTTTTTTAATTTCAAAGGCCCTTCTAGCTTGAGCAATCCTGGTTTTGACATCATTTGCGCTTCTACAATCCTTTGTTATTTTAATCCTTAGATATTAGAATTCCTGAACTTCCTGTATGTTTTCGTTCCCTACTTTTAAATTTCCTATCTCCTCTAAACCACTCTTGCTACTGCACAACACTTTTGTTTTATTCATATTAATTTTCATCAAGTAATCCTTTCTCACGATCTCATCCATTCCAATTAAGATATCCTCTTGTTTTTTCTTTGTTTCGGCTAATACTATAATATTATTGGGGAATCTGAGCATTTTTTTTTATTGTTTCTCCTTGAATTTTTATTTCTGTGTCAAATTTTTCCTTTACTTCATTTTTATGGCCTCTTCTATATTCAAGTCAAAAAGTAATACTGAGAATAAACATCCTTTTAATACACCTTTTCTTATAGTAGTAGCTTCTTTTTTGTACTCCTCAATTCTCAAAACAGCCATTTGATTGTTATACAGGCTGATATTTATGATTGATTTATTAGGCATGATTTTGTCTATCATTTGATTATTATTATTTATTTTGGTCTATGCTACAGTGACAAAAAAAAAACGCTAAAAATAACTGATTGTTAATTAATAATAATAATAATAATTGTTACAAATTAAATGTGTAATCATTTTCATTGTGCCATTTTCTTGGTATTTATTTTGGTATCGTTATTTGATGTTTGTCTTGAACGTTAACATTTAATGAGTAGCACGATTTTGTTGATTGTAATAAAGTAAATTATGGTAACACAAAATAACTTGTGTAATTAATGTTATTTAGTTAAAAAATACACTTGAATAATTTTAAAATAAATATTGAATCATGATAAGTATTTACACATGACATTCAGTAAGGTGTTGCTGAAATTTAAAGGAAGGCGAATATCTTCCAAACTGTATGAGATATCGATATACGGTTTTCGTCATTCAAATTGTCTTGAAATTTCACATTGAAATCGTGTGTCACATGACCACCTTCCAATTTAAAAAAGTAAAGCTACATTCAAGATATAGCGGTCAAAATTTTTTGATTTATCATAACACATAGTGTTTTGCACTTGAATGAGATTCACGTTTGCATGTATCTTAAAATTTCCCTTAGATTTTAAATATTAACCTGTTCTTTCGGACTTTTCTCTCACTCTGTATATACAGGGTGATTCATGAAGTTTTATCGGCCAAAAGAAAAAATATAAAATTTTTTATTTAAACATATGTCTTAAAACGCTTTTGTAATGAGTTTGGTACGGTTAGCAAAAGATTTCGCCTGAAACTCCACTTATCTTGGTGAAATAAAGACTTACTGAAATTCTGAGAAGGTAAATTAAAGGGTGAATTCTGTTGTTTCTTATGCTTTTTAACCTGAAAAATTGAATAAAACAGGAACACTAACCATATATATCTTGGTTTTTAAGGTATTCAACATTAAACTGAACAAACCGTGTCTTAAAACACGTTTTTTTAGGTTTGAACTACAATAAATTTAAATATTAATAAATACATAAAAGTTATAAACAAATCAATATAAAACCAGATTATTTTCAAAAAGCGTAAAACTTTTTCCATATATCGAAAGGATTTTTTTTTGCTTACCACATCGTCAGCTCATTCAAAAATATCTTAACCTACACACTGAACTTATTTACGATTATTTTGTCAGAATTTTATGTAATCAAGATTAATGAAGGAGGTTTTAAACTTCGACAAAATATACACAAATGTATACAGCGTGTTAATTGTTATATTGTTAAATGGGCTGCCGATGTGGTAAAGGCACAAGAAAACATACTTTTGGATATTTGGTCAAATTTTGTTACTATTTTAACTGAAATACGGTTTTTTTGTAATATTTATTTATAAATAATGAATTTAAATATGTTTTTAAATGTGATGATTATTGGATAATATTATCTCTGTTTGTATATTTTAAGTAGTAAATTAGTTAATTTTATTCCAATTTAATGGTGATTCTGCTTGTTACAGAGGGTTGTTAGTGATGATGATAACAATGGTTCACCTTGGAGTAGTCCAGTTCGGTCAAGACAAAGTCGAGGAGCATGTGTAAGTTTTCAGTTAATTTGTGTACGTAAATGTTCAATAATGTTCATAATGTTCAATTTGTGTATGAAAATGTTCAATGTGTGTATGAAAATGTTCAATAATGTTCAATTTGTGTATGAAAATGTTCAATAATGTTCAATTTGTGTATGAAAATGTTTAATTTGTGTATGAAAATGTTCAATAATGTTCAATTTGTGTATGAAAATGTTCAATAATGTTCAATTTGTGTATGAAAATGTTCAATAATGTTCAATTTGTGTATGAAAATGTTCAATAATGTTCAATTTTTGTGTGAAAATGTTGTGTATGAAAAAGTTCCAATGGAGCTGACTTTTATATCAACCAGACTCAGTTAAAGAGAGTACAACGGTATTGTTACGTGGAAACCATGATAAACAAGCTATGTGACAATACACAGGAGAAAAAAAGTCGTATAGGCAAGGCAAGAGCAGTATTTAATGAAATGGGTTCGATTTTCAAGAGCCACAACCTTACTCTTGCAACAAAAATGAGGCGTATAAGTTGTTATCTCTTCTCTGTGATCCTATATGGTGTAGAGTCCTGAACTTTGGCGCCGTTTTCACACTGATGCCGCAAAACCATAACAGCGGTTTCGCTTTTGTTCCGCAATAAGTTGTCGATCTGAATACGCGATAATCAGGTGAAACAATATGTTGCTCCCTTAACAGAGATATCAGTTGAGACGGCTAGAGCTGCGAAATCCTTTCACTCTTACTGCTGTAGTTTCGCCAGTTCACCACAGTATCGCTTAGTACCGCACGGAATCTGTCGCAATCAACAGATTTTCGCCAGTGAAACATTTCAGAATATTGCATTCTATTATGTTTTGCAAGTATTTTGCAAGTTTACTGACAGTTGACAGAATTATTGATTCAGTCAGCCAGGTAACGACCTGAAATGTATTTCATGAGTTATATTTCCTCTTCTTCTGAAGAAGAAATACTTGACATTTTGTATAAACACTACCGAAGCTAATCAACCATTAATACTAAGGCACCAGAAATCACGTGGTACCGCTTTGAAATTTTCATCCTGGTGTGAAACCAGCATTAATAAAGCTATCACTAGGATCTGGAGGCATTTGAGTTGTGGCTGTGCTGACGAATGTTGAGGATTCCATGTACTGAATAGATGCCAAGTATAGATGTTGTCAGGAGAATAAAGAAAGACATGGAAGTAATTTCCACCATCAAGTATAGGAAGCTCCAGTATTTGGAACATATTATGCGGAATGAACAACGGTATTCATTAATACAAGCCATTCTGCGGGTGAAAATATATGGAAAACAAGGACCAAAATTGTGGCTTTGAAATCTTGAGGACTTGGTTTGGAAAGAGCTCAGAAGAGCTCTTTTGTAGTGCAATGAACAAAGTGAGAATTGTTTTGATGGTCGTCAACGTTCTGAACAGATAGGAACTTGAAGAAAAAGAAATGTTCGAGATCCAGTCCATCAGTGTGTTTTCACCGCAATTTTATCATAGAAAATTACGGTGACTACTAAAACAATAATGTTTTTATTAATTCCCAGAGAGTGGCATGTGTTCTGATGATCGGCATGTATTGTGCGAGTGATAATTAGAACAGGGAGTGAAGTGTAATGCGGTAAGCCAATTTAACTGCCCCCGTAGCGTAGTGGTTAGCATGCTAACCTACAACACGGAGGCCCCTGGTTTGATTCCCAGTCAAAATGCACTGTTTCAGTGCATAACCCACCGTATTTACTAATAACCGAGCTGTTGATGCGACTTTAAATAAACTAAAAGAAGAAAAAATCAAGTCAATTTTATTTAATGCAGCTTGTGAGCAGTGTTGGGATAATTGCTAATTAATAATTAATTATACCAGTGTTTATTTAGCATTTTACCATTTCTAATATTTCTTTTATAGAGACAAAGAGTGGAAAGTAGTAACGATGAATCATCTGAAGATATTTCATTGGCAGGTATGTTGTAATGTAGTAATCACTTAATTAGTATATGTTTGCGCACTAACTTTACAGTACCAATGACTTTGCGATACTTGTTGCAATTGTCATATTATGGTGGCACTATCAATTATACTGAGTAGTAAAAGAACACATGTTTTCATGGTGTTAAAGCAAATTTATTAATGTTCATAATCATGAGGTTATCTACCATGAAGCAGTTCCCATGCACCATATCGGCTTCTAATTTGCCTGGATTTCTTCTGTCTTATTTTTTTTATGAGCCCAATCTCCTTTAAATTATTTTATAACATTTATTCTTCAACATATCTTTTCTTTTTGCTGTCTACTGGTCCTTCTAACCTAGTTTTAATTCTCATTATATGTCTTAACCAATTAACTTTCGTACTAAAAATAGTTTTCGTAAAATTTCTTCATTTTTTTTTATTCTTTGTAATAACTTCATCGTTCCTCACTTTGTTGGTGAAATTGATTTTCTTGGATCATCTCCATAACCATAAGTCATAGCTTTTTTTCTTTTCCGTTAATGTCCATGTTTCATAATATGTAAACCAGTACTTTACTAACATAACATTTTATTAACACTTTCCAGTCTACCATTTTTTTCACGACCATGCACTACAGACTAAAGTAAATTTAACGTATCTTGCACTGTAGACTGACGTTTTTTCAACTTTTTCAAAAAATCAGTGTGCAGTCACTTCAGGGTATTATATGAAAATGAAGTTTAAAATTTGCTCGTTTTAACCATATATTTAGTTTAAGTCAATTTTTAAGTTATTCAAAAATAAATCTTTATAATGCATCCTGCAGTTTGAAATATTTCTATTTCATATAATGAATTAATATAATAATTTCACTAACCTTCTTTTTAAACTGCGTCACCTTTATTTTATTCCTACTTACACGTGTTTCGGTGGATCCACCATCATCAGAGTAAATGAAAAATTGAAACCAAAAACTTTTTTCATTTATTTAAAATTTACAGAAGATGATACATCTTCAGTCACTTGTCTTTTATACAAGTGACTGAAGATGTATCATCTTCTGTAAATTTTAAATAAATGAAAAAAATTTTTGGTTTCAATTTTTCATTTACTCTGATGATGGTGGATCCACCGAAACACGTGTAAGTAGGAATAAAATAAAGGTGACGCAGTTTAAAAAGAAGGTTAGTGAAATTATTATATTAATTCATTATATGAAATATTAAGTTATTTATAAAATAACATATTTTACAATTACTCTAATTAACACATTTCCAAAAAATTTTATATGAAACTTATATCAATATCGCTTTCATTCTCCGCAGGGTCGTATGATTCATCAATGTCCGTGTCATCTAATTACGACCCACAATCTTATGCATCTCTAGACATCATTTCATGAAATGTATAATAGCACAATAACAGTAAAACACATACACTGCAAACAATGTGGCCTTGTAACACGCTATGTCGGTACTCGGTAGTAGACGCTACGGTTCAATCTCGCGCTATAAGTAGCGGTCGATAGTTTCGTCAATATATCAGAAAATACTAATAGATTCGGTCAACTATCGCTGTAGATAAACGGAGAACAAAGTGAACTAAATAACAGTGAAAACGGGAAATGGATAGCGTACGGGTAGCCATATTTATAACAATGTGAAAGTAGCAAACGTATGAGATACATTTGCTGTCTAGGGATGTATATTGCCGTGCCCGTATGACATACGTTTGCTGTCACTCGGTGAATATCATCGCGGCCGTATCACATACGGTTGTCGTCTCGGAAGTGTTAAGTAACATTTTCTTTGTACAGGAATGCAAATAATTCCACTCGTTTGTCTTCAGATCACTGGCATTAATTAACTATAGTCCATGTAATTTCAATAGAAGCTTGCACTGTACACGTTCCCTCTACTTGCCTCCTATGTTTATTCCGAGGAGTCAGCATATGTACTGGTTGTTAGAAAAGTATGCCTCTAAATTGTTACCAGTGTTTAATGCTTTCGTATGAATTTAATTCTTTTTAAGTAATTCATTGTGTTTAATTGTATAATCCTATTTTAGTATCGATTGCATCTTCCGAAGAAATTTAATCCGAGATGACACAATGTCCGTACGCTCCATGAAAAACCTTCTACCGTCATTACCTTTCTTGTAACTGTACCCCAAATTTTTAATTATTCTCCATGTAGACTTAACAAACCCCGTGTACCCAATTTTTTCTTCTAAAATTTTTCTAACTTTTTCGCATGTAGTTTCTAACTTTTCCCCACATTCAAAAAACTTGGTTATAATTCTGCGATTGCATTGCTCATCGAAACTGTCAACACCGGTGACCCATTTTGTTGTGAGGTATCTTCTTATGAGGAGACGTAAACGACATGGGTTGTTCTTTATTTTTTACTCATCGTTGACCGGTACTGCATACACTTAAATCTCTTGTGCACTGAACGGAAACTCAAACTGAACTGGTGAATTTATTTGTACTATAATATAATCATTTACATTTATAAAAGACTATGTATATTTTTATATGTGTCTTTAAAATAGAAACAGCCTTACATTTTGTTTTGACAGTTATAAAAGCTAACACTGCAGAGTATAATACAATCTGTAATTAATTAACTAAAAGAATTTGACATTCTGATTTATAAAGTATTTTTTTACATTAAAATAATATACCAATAAAAGTAAAAATTAAAAATAGCTGGTGATTTTTGCTTATTAGACTACTCATTTGTTTATAATCAAGAGTATGGAAGTAGTAGTATGTTTTGCAGCACACTATACAAACTGCTGCAACCACTTTACATGTGTGGGAGTGAAAATACTTATTACGGAAGCTTCTATTGAAATAACATGGACTATAGCTCCGTAGGAACCTTCACTGACACACTAGTGTAGCTCCTGCTAATAGTTGCATTGTGGGAATAGGCCATTAATGTAGTTAACCACAAAATGGAACCTCAAAGCATTGATTCCAGGGTAGAGTCTGGAATTTTTAACCTGTTAAATCACACAATAACCTACATTATTCACTGATGTCCATGTTAGTACGACTAAATAAACTAGCAAAAATCAAATTACAAAAGTACTAGTTTTAGGACTGTGTGAAACGTTTGAGGAAAGTGAAGCATTTTAATTCCATTTTTCCTTTCCTTCTCTAAATACTTTCATTAATTAGTCCTTGTATTCAAGTATTAATATATTGCTTCTTTTTCACCTTTCAGTCTTCTATTTGGTTGTTAGTTGCTGCAAAAAATCTCGTCTAAAGATGTAGCAAAAAATCTTGTCTAAAAATGTGACCAATCCGGTTTAATTTTGTTGTGCAAATATTATTCTTTGTTATTTTTTTTTATCTCTTAGGCATTTCATGTTGTTCGTTAATAAGTTTTCACTCCTATTTATCGTTCAGTCCCAAAAGTGAGAATCTTCAATCTTGCATTAAAATATTTTATGTAAGTTTTTTTTATCGAGGAAGTAATTTGGCTGGTATTATTTGATACTAAAGTTTGTACAAGTTAAAGGACATTTCATATGCTACGGCTTTCTTTTAGTAAAAATGATGTTTATATTGTCATTTTCTTTTTTCTTTTAGATTTTGTGCAAGCGCGACAAGGAAATCACGCAGAAGATGAAAAGAAAAAGAAGAAAGTTATAGTATGTATTGTTAATTTTTTAGTTTTCTTATTGTGTAATTGCATTGAAAATCTTGCTCATTTTTATTCACGTAATATTTTTGTATTTTCTTCTTAAACACAATACGACAGATTTGTAAATGGTGTTTTACAAAATATTATTTGCACTGTGTGTGTGTCTCAAGAAAATGTGAATTGCATGAATATGAGTTATTTGTATTTGGACGAAGTCAGACGCTTCAGTATGTTCTCTTATGTCTTTTATTATTGAAATATCATTCATCCATTCTCAGACAATATGGTGTACAGTATATGTATTTCATGTTTTACGGATCAAGGTGTTTCGATCATACGAAAAAAAAATTGTTTTGATAAGTATGAGGAGTTTTTAAGTGCGTACCGTAAATTTTCATGAAGGGATAATATATTATGTAGATACCAAAACAATAAAGATCTGACAGTTCACAAAAATATTAAAATGAAATTTATGATATCACTGCAGAAGTTTGGAATTAACTTTTTCTTAAATACATTTAATTTTTGTGTGGTAGTCAGTAAAACACTGTACAAATCATAAACAATTTCTTTATGATGTAAAAACACTGAAGGGTATTGGCAAGATTATAACCAAGTTTTTTGTAATAAATTTATTTATAGAAAAATTGATATAATCGAGGAAACAAAAATATTGTAGAAACGCTGTTAGGTGATTCTTGATGAATTCAACTACTCTGTAGAAAATATGGCAGTTGTATACGAAATGGGGAAACTGATTCAGAACAATGTAAAGTTGATGCTAGTATACTGACTGCTGTCTGCTGTACTAAACCAGTGTGCTCAGATTATGTTCAAGTATAGTCCTGGAAGTGTAACAAAATATGATACGCCGACTGCATTGGTGTAGTTGGTAACGTGTTTGTCTCTTATCATGCAGTCATGGGTTCGAATCCCACTCAGGCACGGCTTATTTTCACAGGTTACAAAAATTCCTGCCCATGATAGACAGGTGAAGTGTCAAATTATTCACACTCAATTTGTTAGTTGGAGGGCTAAAATAAATAGTTCTGTTTCTTATCACATGGTCAGCCAATTAAATGACTGAAATGAACAGAAGAGATAGAGGTGTAAAAGACACTAATCAGAATTATCTCCTTTGAAAGTAATGAATTTCATTATACAGCCAGACCCTGTAGTGAATGAAGTGAAGGTTTCATTTTCAGAGTGAAAAATATGTGCTTTTCAGAGGGCTTGGCATGCTGATAAGCGTACTTTTCCACTCAGTGAGGAAAGCAATGGTAAACCACCTCACTCCACCTTTTACGTAGTAAAATTACTACAGGTTCATACCAGCCTTTCGGCTGATTACCTAAACAACACAAAAAAATCATTTCATATTCACACAGGTACACCCCAACGTTGTCGCTAATGACCGTTGCAGTTGATGCGACAAATAAAAAAAATAAAATATAATCCATTAAATTTTAATCAATTTTTTGACCGATCTGTGTAAGTGATGTTAATTTTATCGTATTTTGTTAATTTAGCGGAAGATAATCAGTTCAAGTAGCGACAGTGATTCGTCGTCTAGTAGCACTGAAGATGATCAGGCTGAGTTGTGCCCGATCTGTTTCCGAAAACTTAAATCTCAACAGATTGGAACACCGGAATCATGTGATCATACCTTCTGTGTTTTATGTCTGAAAGAATGGGCAAAGGTTTGTTTTTTTCTAAATTATTTTTTATCGGTTCAATACAGGTTAATTATTTCAGCGTTAATTTTGCATGATGTTAAAAAATGTATTAGTTTGGCACGACGATGAAAAAATCGTCATCTTCAAGATTCCTTGGGTTGGGTTTCAACACCTACTCCTCTCTACCTCTCTCTATCGCTGAACCGTCCTTCCTCCGTTGCTCTCTTGGCATCACATCTTTTTCATAATTAATCTATCACTAAACCCGTCCATTTCACTCTTGGTCTGACCCTTAGGTTTTTCCCCTCCATTTCCAAGTAGTATACCCCTCTCCATCCTTCTGACATGACCAAACCGTTGTAGCTTTGTCTGTCCAACTCTCCTTATCAGGGTGTCCATCCCCAATTTTCTTCCTAATTACATAATATCTTACTTGTGATTTTTTTCTTGAATTTTATTTCTACTGTATATGTTCTACTCTCTGCTTTCTTCCATATGTTTTTATTTCTGCTGCGTAAGTCGGTATTGGTACAATCTGACTGATGGCAATTTTAAAATTGTCATCTGTCATTTTCCTATATCCGTCTGTTCGTCACATCCAGATGTCAGAAACTACAAGAGATAGCAACAAACTGTTTTTGGATTTGTAATCTACACAAAAAGTTAGTGGTTCTGTATTGGGTTTGGAGTTGTGGTTTCAACCGAAAATGGCTCAATACCAGAAGTCGAGAAATCAAAGTCGGAATTTTGATACTAAATAAGTGTCATTCGATTCCTCTTAAAGAATAGCTTTCTTACTTAGCTTTTTTCCTTAGCTTTCTTACAAAAACTAAGTGGGCTTGATCACATTATGTGGAAGGATAACCCTGAGTTAAGTGTAGGAGTGTGGACTTTCAGGCTGACTCCTTTTCTTTCGAAAAAATTGCCTCCAGCCATGAGACGCATCATCTCGTGAAAGGGATTTTTTATATGTAATTTTCTTTTAGTAAAAAAGGAACTTCTTGATCCCAAGACAGCTTCTCACACTTTGGAAGAAAATACTTAAGTTCTATTTTACTTAAATCCTTTTCCCATTTTCCATGTGATGAGTCCCAAATTATGTGGTTTCCCTAATTGTCGTAAGGATTGGAAACCTTAGCCGAGGTGACATGGTGCATCCCCAGGTTGTGGATAGAGGAAAGTCATTAAATGGCTTGCTGCGAATAAACAGTAACTTGAATAAGTCAAGTTACCATGGCCATTGCTTAGTCAAGTTACCATGGCGAACAATATAGAGCCTGATTTTTGGTGATATACTGTCCAGAGGGGTGGACAGTGCTTTTACAAAATTCCATAATATTAACAAGGACTATGTGATATGGTGAATAAGTCAATAAAGTCCGTCATGGAGAGATCCACTCAGGAAGAGATTGACAGAAAATATAAAATGCCTTTCAGAGTGGTAACCTCAATAGTATCTTATAAAGGCCAAGCCAATTGCTGTGAGCGCTGGACTACGCATGCGCATACTTGACTTGAACCCCGCATACCCCTCCGACCTACTGTTAGATATACAGTCAGAGTGTTGTTGAAAATTGACAACACCCATTGTATTTTGTAGGCATGCTGTTCCATTGTTGATAACATACGCTGCACTATTGCAGTATATACAGGACTATACTAATGCAGATGCAAGTTTTACCCAGCACTCTCCTTACGAAAATCAGGCTTACTAACATGGAAGTTTGAAAAAAAAGTTTGCATATTTTTATGCAGTTGTAAAACTGAACTTATTATACTTTCAGCTCTTTTATTTTGTTGAAATATTTAAGCATTGGTACCATCGGACACAGGATGTAAATTGTATGAAATAAATTAAAACTCACATCATCAGTGGAGAGAACTTGTTTATCAGAACCAGTTAGAGAGAATTGTCAATTAATTTGTCGGAGTTCCTTGTGGTGTGATGTGTTTGTATAGTAATTAGCGTATCATTGTCGACTTACAGTGTTACTTGTTACATTCACACAACCATGTTTTGAATTCTACATTAATCTCTTACGATCACACTATGACAGCTTTGGTTAAGATCAGGTTAACAAGCTTTTTTTAATGTTTTTTGCAGAATGTTAACACTTGCCCTGTAGATAGGCAACGATTTTCACTTATCCTTGTAAGGAGATGCCTTGGTGGTGAAATCATAGAACAGATACCGATCGAAAATGTTGAACCGCAACAAAATAATGTCGAAGATAACCCTATCTGTTGCGAGGTAAGTTGCGAATTTTATTTCTTAACCCCATCAATCATTAAATTAATTTTGTGTAATTCAGAATTTTTCCTGTTATTATATCCTAAAAGTAATCGCTCTGAATTCAAGGATTGAATAAGGATTGAAAATCTCATTTCAGCAGCTTGGATACAAGATTCATTCCTTAGTAATGACACCCATGTTTCACTCCCATAAGTTATGAGTGGTACAGCCATTGTTCTATAAAATTTCATTTGGGTGTCCTGTGTCGTTTTCTTTCCTATTGTCCTGCAAATAGAAGTGCATACAGCGCTGAATTTTGCCAGTTTTTCACTCTTGTCATCCACACAAAAACCTTAAAAACTTTATGGTAAATATAGTTTAAAGGAAGTATTTATCCTTGCTCAGTATTAGCTATCATATTTTTTACTGACACCCGTGTTTCACTCCCATATGTTGTGAGTGGTACAGCCATTGTTCTATAAAATTTCATTTGGGTGTCCTGTGTCGTTTTCTTTCCTATTGTCCTCCAAATAGAACCGCATACCGCGCTGAATTTTGCCAGTTTTTCACTCACGTCATCTGCACAAAAACTTTATGGTGAATTCAGTTCAAAGGAAGTATTTATCCTTGCTCAGTATTAGCTATCGTATTTTTTACTGGTTAACGTATTTTTATTTTAAATTTTATCATCTATACTTTTTTTTTGGGTGGTGTGGAATGTGTTATAAGTTTTTGGTTTTTCCTTGAATTCGTCATTATATTATTTTAGCGTAAAAATACGTTATTCCTTGTGTTGCAGTTTTCGGTAAATTGGTTATCATTAAAAATAAAACCTCATAAAGCGCTGAATATTGCCAGTTTTTCACTCCGATTTTAATAGTTTGTTCTTTTTTCCAGGTTTGTGGTGAAGCGGATCGTGAGGACAGAATGATGCTTTGCGACGGCTGCGATCTCGGTTTCCATCTGGAATGTTTAACGCCACCTTTAGACCAAGTGCCAATCGGTGACTGGTATTGTCCGAGCTGTTCCGCAATGGATGCCCTCAACGATCATATTGAAGAGGTGCTCTACACTCACTATTATGACTAATATGTATATATGAGGTGTGATTGGAAAGTTTTAAGAATGGGCTTGTAATGGTACAATGGTGGTACTTACATGCTACTGTGATGCATCTCCTTCAAAATAGTCCCCTTCCGACTGAACACACCGACTCCAACGGTGTTTCCACTTTTGGAAACGTTCCTGGAAATTTTTTCCTGGAGTTTATTAAGAACGCTCTCCGTATTTGCCTGGATGTCTTCAATCGAGTCAAATCGCTTCCCTTTCAGTGAAAATTTCAGTTTAGGAAACAGGCAGAAGTCTGCAGGGGCCAAATCAGGGGAATATGGCGGTTGTGGAAGCACAGGAATGTTGAATTTGGTCAAAAATTGGTGGAGAAGGCACGATGAGCCGGAGCATTGTCACCATGACAATGGGTGTAGAACCCAACTCCTATCTTTCCACAATGCAGGCCTTTTCTTCCGCACCTTTTCGCGCAAACGCTGAAGGACACATTTGTAGTATTCCTGGTTAATTGTCGGTCCTCCAGGCGTAAATTCATGATGCACAATACCGGTAGAATCGAAAAAAACCACCGACATTGTCTTCACCTTTGCTATGTTTTTTTCGGTTACAATTATCTTCAAAAGCTGTTTTTAATAGTTCGTAAGTCTCAGAACCTGATTTCCCAGTTTTGAAACAAAATTTCACACAAACTCGTTGCTCCGTTTTTACATCCATTTTCACGCAGACAGAAACCAGCCACAAGCACTAACAGACCCGCACTCAACCAGCTGCCACAGCGAACTGAATAAAGGAAATGCAGTTTCCTGTCAGAGGGCGTTCAAGGACAAGGCAATGACTCAATCCCCACTCTCCGTGTACCCACCTGCCAAACAAATAAGCAGTAGCAAATCCATTCTTAAAACTTTACAATCGCACCTCGTATATTATTTAATATCTGGTATTAGGGGTATTACAGTATTACACAAACAATGGCTTTCAACCCTCTTTTGTATTTCTGTGCTTTTTTAATATTCTTGTCGACTTAATTTCCTTTTCTTTGCAACTTCATTGTTGATATGATCGTTATTTATTATCATATTTGTAAATGTACTCATTGCTTGATTATTTCCATTTATCAGTTTATTATTTCTCGTTACTTGTTCATCATTATTATTATTTTATTATTATTAATATTATTATTATTATTATTATTATTATTATTATTATTATTATTATTATTATTATTATTATTATTATGTTAACGATATTATTATTATTTTAATTGAAACTGTGTAAGTCAGCGTTATAAATAAATGTGGTTTTTTGTTGTCAAAATATTGTTAATATTATTTTTTTCTATTTAAATTTTTACGCCACATCATTGTTTATTTTATTTGCACAATATTTTAAGTATTTTTTTTTTTAAGTCATTTGGTAACTTTGGTTAATACTTTGAAGCTTGAGATGTTACGTATTACTATTATCTAGAAACCCTAAAGGTTTTAAAGGCGTTTAAAAAAAAAATTGAAAATTGCAGGAAATAGTTGGATTTGAAAATGTCTATTGAAAAGAAAGAAGTAATAATTGCCATTTGAAATCCAAATTCCATTTTTCAAAACAAAATTAGGAGAAATAAAATTTCTAGTACAAAAATAAGGTATCCAAGAGAAATAATCAAAACAAGGAACAACAAATTTTTCATAAAAGAAAGAAATAAGAATTGTCAACAAAAATTTTTTTTAAAACAGCATTTTTATATGGGTCTGAAACCAAAAATTCACTAAAAGAGGAATGAAAGAAATTAAATGGTAGGTGAAAGAAAAATTATGGGATACAGGTTTTAACAAAAAAGGAGAAAGACAATTAAAATAAAATAAAAAATCATTCTAATATTTATAGAAACAGTGGGCGATTTGATAATCGAAAGAGGAAAATTTAATGGACACAAATGAAATCAGATTAAGACTAAATAAAAACAGATTAAATAATGAAATTTGTAATGAACTAAATTAAAATGTGGACTGGCCCCGTATTTTGATAATAATCTACATTGTTTTCTTTCTGTTTTATTTGGTAATTAGATAGCATGAAACTAAAGTTTTTAATTTTTTCACATTTTTTGCTTTTTAACGCACAAAATTATTCTACAGCATTTTTTCGTTAAAATAATTTATAACTTACGATATTTTTTAGCATTCAAATATTTTTAATAATTTTGTGTATTTATCATCGCCAAAATTTTATTATTACACTTTTGTCATAAAGAGCATGCTAAGGCTGAAGTCTTAAAAAAAAATATTTTTTACACGTTTTCGTGAGAAAAAAAACAGAAAATTGCTAATAACTGCTAAACTAAACGTTATACAAAATACCGTTTGAAATTAAAGTTGTAGGATTTTAAATTCTCGACAACTTTTATTTATACATTATTGCGCTAAAATGCATATTAAAGTCTCAATCTTCAAAAAACAATTTGTTTACAAGAAAACAGCCTCACCAAGAATTTCAGCAGACATGGCGCCTACCTTATCTTGTAGAGAATAAAAAATTAAGTAAATGAGGCGATTTTTAAAAAAATCGTAGGAGCCATTTTTGAGGAAATCGCAAAAAAGTGACAAATGATACGATAAAAAACTACTACTTCCGGTTGACTTTTTTTGATTAAAATGTTCGTGTCGAGTTCCAGTAGGGGTGTCTAACTTGAGTTTCAAGTTCGTACTCTGTTCTGTTCTTGAGATATTCTGTTCACACACACACACACAGACCAATAGCTAAAAACATGTTTTATGGGTTCAGGGGGTCTGAAAACTTGTAGATCTGGTGAAAACTCATTTCGAAAAATCTGTATGAAAACAATATTTTCCTTCCTAATATTCATTTGGGCAAGAGAAAGTAAAAATAGTACTAAGTTATGCATAACCAATAAATCCAAGTAACGCATTAGGTCTAGTTTAGCACGAGCGATAATGTACTGCATGTGGTGGCATGACTCGCAATGTCTGTTTCACGGCTCTCAGCAAAATGCGTAAGCTGTTCTTTTATCATCAATCTATATGGTGGACTATCTTCCATGAAATGAATTCAATGGGTTATGTGTAGTTCAACGCCAAATGCCAGTAAGAGTTCTATTTTTCTTCTTGGCCGGTTGGTGCGCCATTAGCGCGCATTTAACGTTGAGCGGTAGTGCACACGAACGACAGTGTGTATTAACAACCATTAAAAAATCCAACGTTGTGTCACCGCCATGTTACCGTTCTATCATCTGTCTTTTACATTTGACTCGTGTATGTAACTCACCGCCCAATTGTAACGCACTGTCCATCTGTACTCGGCCTAATACGACATTGTTTATGATTTTTATAAATATTATTTATATTTTCAACAACACAAAATGAAATATGTTTTACTAAAAGGGTGGTAGAATGGCAGCTGGTGGATGACTCGGCATTACAACGGCAAGCTTGGAAATTCGTGGCACAGTCTCTATCTACATTGTTTTGTAGATAGATATTGTGCTGAATTATACTTTTACTATGAAATAGTATTTCGTTTTATTAAAATTAAGAGCAAGTTTTTTAGAGTGGGGCGCAAAAAAAAAAAGTTGGGGGCCATATGTGGCCAGCAGGTTGTCCACCCGTGGTGTATACTGTGCTTTGTACTGAACATATTAAAACTGTTTGGTATTTTTGGTTAATAAAAATGTAATGCTAACATCTTTTTACTTTCTCTTGCCTATATAAATATATAGGAAAGAAAGTATTGTTTTCATGTCGATTTTTCAAAATCGAGTTTTCACCGGTTCTACACGTTTTCAGACCCCCTGAATCCAAAAAACATGTTTTTAGCATTTGGTCTGCGTGTGTGTGTGTGTGTGCGCGCGCGCGTGCGTGTGTGAACAGAATATCTCAAAAACTGAACATCTTATGAACTTGAAACTTAAGTTACATACCATTACCGAACCTGACACAAACATTTTCATCAAAATCGGTCAACCGGAGGTAGTAGTTTATTTGTGTAATTTTTCATTTTTTTGCAATTTTCTCAAAAACGGGTCCTACGATTTTTTTTTAAATCGCCTTATTTACTAAAATTTTTGTGCTCTACAAGATAGGGTAGATGCCATGTTTGCTGAAATTCTTGATGAGGCTGTTTTCATGTAAAAAAAATTGTTTTTTTAAGATTGCGGCTTTAATAAACATTTTAGCGCAAACATGTATATGGCAAAAGTTGTAGAAAATTTAAAATTCTACAAGTTTTGGTTCAAACATTTTTTTTGTATAACGCTTAGTTTAGCGGTAATTAGCGATTTTCTGTTTTTTTCTCACTAAAACGTGTGAAAATCTATTTTTTTAAGATTTGGCCTTAGTATGCATTATACGACAAAAGCGTATACAATAAAATTTATAGGAAATTAAAAGATCTACAACTTTTATTTAAAGCGTTTTTTTGTACAGTGCCTAGTTTACCGTGAAAGAGCAATTTTTCTTATTTTTAAGCCAAACTGAGGTTGATTTTCATTTTGCGTCTTTCATATATGATTAAAATTATGTTAGGTTTATTGAGGTTAGTTTTTTGTTTATTTCTAATTTTTTATTACTATTGTTAGGTTTATTGTTAATTATTTGAATTGGCAAGAGAAAGTTGTGTGTTTCACACCAGATTTTTAATATTTATTAACATTTCTTATAATTAAGCCCCTAAGGATTATATTTAGTGTAATATAAATGAATTATTGAATGAATATAAATGAAACATAAATTATAAATTTAAGGCCGGCTTGTGGTGTAGTGGTCAGCGCAGCTGGCTACTGTTCCGGGGTCCCGGGTTCAATTCCCGGTCAGGTCTGGCATTTTTTCATCTGTAAATCACCACATATCATCACCTACCCACAATCCCAAGGCTTATGTAGGCATCGTCGCTCAATAAAAAAAAAACAAAACTTGTAAATATGATGTAAAAAACCTGTTAGTTTAAAATTAGTTTAGCATTTTGAAATTTTATAATTTTTATTCATCTGTATGCTGATAAATATCAACTAAATGAAGGTAATATGTTGGAGTGGTGAGTTTCAGTTGAAAAGTCAAGGTAATGTTAGAGCAGAGAAACAAACATTAAAGTTACAATTCAGCCGTTCTTAGTTTGCTCCTACTGTCAACAAACAAAAGCCACCTACTACAGGGTGCACGCTAGAATCTGCGACTTTACGGATGTCGTATTCCTATTAAGTTAACTATTTTTTAAATTATAAGTACTTAAAGTGCTAAAAACATCAGTCATGATATGATGTAGGAAAACAATTTCATTTATAAAAATACTTTTAAAAGTATTTTGTATTTAAATACTTTTGAAAGTATTTTGTTGTTACTTTTTAATCAGCGGGTACACATTTTGATATAATGCGCATGCTCAGTGACGTCATTAGTTGTTTACTTAGGAGCAAACTAAGAGAGGCTGGACTGTACATAAGGTATATGCAGGTGCTTGTCCTTTCTATATATTTCTCAGATTTATAAACTTTTGATGTGCTCTTTAATTATTAACCAGGCGAGAACAGAGATTTTAACGATCATGCAGACTGTCATTTTACGCCTAATAAAAACTCTTTTATTTCATTCAGTTTCATTCCTGAAAATTTCAAAAGATTACTATTTATTTATAAAGAATTTATTATTAGAACAACGTTGAAACCAAATTTTTCCGTTTTCATTTACGATCAGAATAAAAATTGAAAATTAAGAATAAAATATTTTCTTTTAGTAATATCAATTTACGTACGATAAAAGTGTCACTAATCACTAAAAAATACTAAAACATATGTTAGGTATGTACATTCATAAAGCAATTCATTGTAAAAATAACAACATTTAGATATTGCAAATTGATAGACGCATTCAAATGATATCACACTTTTTGTTCAACAAAGTAATGTGCTGGAAGAAAAATGGGGGAAAAATTGCCTCAAAATAATCTGGCATCTTTTCAATAATTATTTGCTCCTTTTCTATGAAAGTTCTATCTCTTTTCCGCATGTTGTTTTGTGTATTATCCTTTTCTAAACAGGATAGCATAAATCAAAATATGTTATCGTTTATTTTGATGCTAATTGTAAGGTTTAACTGAGGGATAGACGAGACAGGTAGTGTTAACCTTCTTTGTTCGATTTTAGAGTCATAAAATTTGTCACCAGCACTTCTAATTTATTGATTTCGATTGTTACATTTAAAGCTAACTAATGATGTCATTCCCAAACAAATACCTTTTTTTGTTGAAAAGTTATGGATAAAAATGTTCAAATTTTAGTACTGGCTCTTCAAAAAATATCTCTTTATTTCGCATAACACCACATCGTCAATTTTCATTGTACAAATATGCAAGATACATCAAATGAAAGAAGAGAAAATTTTCTATCTAATAAAACTAAACCCGTTAGAAAATAATGAATAGTTGCAAAGATAATTGAGTTTAAAGAAAGATAATGACGAAAGAGTGATATTGGGCCTCCCGGTTAGTGAGGGTTAATTTTACTAGCCTAAAATACTTTTTAAAACTTTTGAGTCCTGAGGAGTTCTCTCTCTCTCTCTCTCTCTCTCTCTCTCTAGTTAACAGCCATAAGGCTGGTTGGCAGCTGCTCTACATGCTCCTCGGTCATATGCTTTCCGCTTCAACTCGCAGTATGAAGCACATCCCATGTCTTCTAGTAACTGCTTCATGTACTCCAATCTGGGTCTTCCCCGCAAATTTCTCCCCTCCACAACTCCTTCGATTATTCTTTTCAACAAACTGTCATGCCGGAGTATGTGGCCTATCAGCTGGGCTCTTCTCTGTCTGTTCCATTTTAGGAAGCTCCTTTCCTCCCCCGTTCTACTGAAAACTTGTTCGTTCGTCATCATTTCTCTCCAGCTGACCCTCAACATCCTTCTATAGCACCAGGCTTCAAATGCAGCTAATCTTCTCTCTTCCCTCACACCAAGTGTCCAAGCTTCACTCCCGTAAGTTGCAATACTCCACACATATGTCTTCAGCATGCGTTTCCTTACATCAAGACTAACATTCCTAGAAGTGAATAAGCTCTTCTTCTTATTAAAAGCATTCTTAGCCTGGGTAATCCTGCGTGGGACATCCCTGAGGAGTTATGTTGTAACAAATCCTAAAGAATCCTGTTCAATGCTGATAGATGCAACACATTTTGATGGTGTATGGTCTTGTTTGAGTTATTGCGCAACAGTTGAAATGAATTGTTTGAAATTATTTGTGCAAAAGAAGTCGTTGCACCACAGGTAGAAATGTGTGTAGGTATGTTGGAAGTTGTTGTACAACATACAGTCATTGTTTGATAGATGTGGATCGGTCTGAGGTTGTACGGACTGTGAACTATTGAGTAGTGATAAAAAAATAGTGTGTACTTTAACAACAGTATAAAAGCAGGTATTTATGGCATTATCTACAGCTGGTTATAAAGAATTTTTCAAGAGTTTGTGCTTTGGTGGCTGTTTCAAATTTTATATCCACAAAAGTCGATCAGCATGCTAGTAAACACATGTGGCAAAAAGTCTCTGCTTGGCCAATATTGAGTCTCAGTATTGTATCCTTTTTACTTTCTCTTGCTTATATGAATAAATAGGAAGGAAAGTATTGTTTTCATGTTGATTTTTCAAAATCGAGTTTTCACTGGATCTACAAGTTTTCAGACCTACGAACCCAAAAAACATGTTTTTAGCGATTGGTCTGTGTGTGTGTGTGTGAGAACAGAATATCTCAAGAACGGAATATTGTACGAACTTGAAACTTAAGTTAGATACCACTACAGGACCCGACACGAACTTTTCGTCAAAATCGGTCTACCGGAAGTAGCAGTTTATTTGTGTTATTTTTCACATTTTGCGATTTTCTCAAAAACGGGTCTTATGATTTTTTTAAAATCACTTCTTTTACTAAATTTCTTATGCTCTACAAGATAGGGTAGGCGCCATGTCTGCTGAAATTCTTGGGCAGGCTGCTTCCTTGTAAAAATATTGTTATTTTAAGATTCCAGCTTCAATATGCATTTTAGCGCTAAAATGTATATAATAAAAGTTTTAGAGAATTTAAAATCCTACAACTTTTATTTCCCAAACAATACCTATTTTTTATAAAAATTATTAAATACCTATATTTTATTCCCAAACAAATACCTTTTTTTGTTGAAAAGTTATGGACGCTCAAATTTTAGTACTGGCTCATCAAAAAAAAAACTTTATTTTGTCTAACACCACGGTGTCAGTTTTCATCTTACAAATATGCAAGATACATCAAATGAAAGAGGAGAAAATTCTCTATCCAATAGAATTAAACTCTTGGAAAATAATGAATAGTTGCGGAAAAAATTGAGTTTAAATAAAGTTGATGATGCATGCGTGATTTCTGGCTTCCAAGTTAGCAAGGATTAAAAAGTAAAAATATAATATTTATTGGCTTTTTAGGTTTGACATCGTTAGGGGACACCTAAGTAACAAAATAGAGTAAATAGTCATCAGTGTTAAAAATAATTGCTTGTAATTTTCAGTTTTAGAAACTGAAGCACTTTGACCACAAATAACCTTCTGAACAATTCTATGTCAATTTTTAAAGTTGTGCCATCCACTTCTGGCTTTAACTTAATTAAGATCATGTTACATTGCTAAATTGAACTGCTTTTTCTCGGAGCATTATACTTGATACGGGAAGATTTTTTCCATGTACTTTATACAGCTGATTTAGTACACTTTCTATTCCAGGCAGTGTTGATTTAAATCTTTTATATTCTTTGTGACTAATTGGGGTCAATTTTTAAATTGTTATCTGTCATTTTACTTTGTCCATCTATCATACCGAGATGTCAGAAACTACAAGAGATAGCTGCAAACTGTTTTCGGTTTTGTATTCTACGCAAAAAGTTAGTGGACTTAAATTAGGTTTGAAGTTCCGGTTTCGACCGGCAGTGGTCCAAAACTGGAAGTCAAGAAATCAACGTCTGAATTTGGAAATAAAAGTTATGTCATTCGATTTCTCTTAATGGAGTAGATACAGAAATCATTTATGGTTTTTGCCATAAGTCAAAGGTAAGCCTTTATAAAAATTTCCACCAGCCATGAGACAAAAAAAGCATCTCATAAAAGGGATTTTTAATTTTATGTTTATTTTTAAAAAATCGTAAAAAATGTGTTATGAGGTATGCCATATACCACAGAAATGTCCTTCTTCCTTTTCAAATTTATCTATACTTCTTTCATGATTTTATACATTTCTCTAATGGTTAAGAGCAACTACGTTTTGACATATATAGTAGTTTTGATATATAGTAGTAAAAATTAAACAAAAAGATAAAATTGTCAAATTGTACACAAGAAGTTTAGAAACAAAAGATGAACAAAAACAAAAATATGCACTGTTGTAAATATTTTTTGACATTTAAGTCATGGACATGCTGAACTCAAAACTTTAAAACATTTTTGTAGCCTGTAATACTTAACCAGGGCTAGGCATAGTCAATAGAACAAGGAGATTCAGAAGTAGCGATTCAGAGTAGGGTATTGGTAGGGAAAGAAAAGTAGAATCTACAATCAAAATGGGGAAATGACTTAAAACTAGTTGTAGGATTTAACTGGATTTGAAAGACGCACAATAGAGTTCCCAATGGGTGGTCCATAACAAACAAAATTGTAATTTTGTCTTTTTCCGTTGCTGAGATACAAAGCAACGGAAAAAAAGAGAAAAAGTTGCGAGTCAAAACAGGTGCGAGCCTAATCCTCTATTATGAAAGAAGGTAAAGACTAATGTGAAATTTGACAAAAATTCATTTCAGTACAAATCATTGCTTTTTTTATTGTTATCATTACATTTTATGATACCATAATATCGCTTTCCTCAGTTAATTATCCAGGTCTCTTCAAAGGGACTGTACAGGCCTTGCAGCCTTCCGAATACTTTTCAATATATTTGGATTTTTGTGGTTGTTGTGGTGTGAAAATGTTTATGTTGTGTGTCACTTCTTGTAAGTGTGAAGCAGTTCTTGTCCTGGATCTTTTCATTAAATTTTTAATCCATTTTAATTAAAAAAAAAAAAAAAAACGTCACATCAACAGCTTGGCCATTTGCAGGTTCTGTGGGTTTTTGAACAATAATTGTGGATTTTGACATGTAAAAATTTCCAGACCCTAGCCAGGAATCAAACTCGGGACTTTCCGATTTGTAGGCTAGCACGCTAGCCATTACACCACAGAGGGGGTCTAATTTTATTTTATATCCTTTATCTGTTATAATATTTATAATATTTATAATATCCTTTTTCATTTTTTGTTTATTATATTTTTTAGTTTATTTAGTCGCATCAACAGCTCTGTTATTAGCGACTACGGTGAGTTAGGTAACTGAGGGTTTTAACTTTTGAAAATGTCTAAACCCCAGGTGGGAATTGAACCTGGGACCTTCTCATTGTGAGCTAGCGTGCTACCTTTATGCTATGGAGGTAAACCCTTTTTATTTTATTTTAATCCTCTCTTATCCATCTGCATCCTCTTTGTGTATTTTTAATTGAGATTCTGTTCCTGTTGTTTCAGAAATCTCAAATTGTCTATCCCCATGATGTGTTCAAAGAATTCTAGTCTTTTTCTATAAAAGGTAACAGTAGTAGGTTCTGGCTCCCTATACATGACTTAGTTTAGCACGATCTACTTTGTCCTTTCTGATAATTTTTGTTGATGCAGGCTTCCAACATATGCTTTCTTTATATACAATATTAAATTTATTAGAATTAAATGTTAGATTTATATTTTTTCTGTATTAACAAACTTGAAGGGAATATATACTACATATGTTAAATTTTTTACCCAATCTGATTTTAAACGTTGCAAATTTATGCTTTTAGAACTATTTTAATTCTATTAGTATATTAATTGAATTGTACATTAATGTTTTTATCTCTTTTAGTTTGTAGCTAATTCTGATGAAGAAGAAGAAGAAGACGATGACTTACTCAGTTTATTATTTGTATCAAGACGAAGAGGTGTGAGACAAAGACCTGATCGTATAACTCATACTTTAAGGCCTAACTTTGGAGCAGCAGAATCAATAGAATTGTCAGATTCAGAAAGCGATTGGGGAACACGAACAAGATCTAGTTCAACACGTTTAATTCCAAGAACCAGACAAAGTGAACGTATCATAGCTTTAGTTAATTCTACCCTGAATAACGAGGTTTGTTTTTTTTTTTTAGTTAATGTATTAGTTTTTACATTAAATTAGTTTACTCATTAAACTTATTAGTTTCTTTATTGCTCATGTGGGTAGATATTAATGCAGAACTTATTTCAGTTACCCTTCAATTATCCAAATTAATATTAATGAATGGTCGATCGGATAATCAAGGATTTGGATAATCCAATAATTTGGCGTAGTTAGTAACGTGCTCGCCTCTCATCATGCGGTCTTGGGTTCGAATCCCATTCAAGCACAACATATTTTTATATGTTACAAAAAATCATTTCATCCTTCACCGTCTGCATTAGCAGCAATTGCAGAACAGTCGGACGTTAAACAAAAAAAAAAAATTTTGGCATTCAAGCTGCAAGTTCTACCTAATCCCATTTTCAACAGTATTATCTGTGTAACAGAATGAAACCTGTTCTTCACTGTAGGGGCTAGTCCCAAAAATACTTAGAAGTATCTAGTTAAGGGAAGGCAGACAGTAATGGCTGTGGACACCTTGTAAATAAAGAAGGTCATAATCAGCAGTAAACACTGGTTGAAGACTTTCCTTTTTAGACAGATTGGCAGGTGACTCCTAAAGATCTTTCATAGGGTGCCCATGTGAGTTATTCATTTCTTCAATTTGCACGTAAAGTTATCTTTGGTAATCCAATTTTGTGACCATGATAAATGTATTTATCCAGAATATTATTACTCCAGTTGTGTGCTGGTAGTAATTTGCTCATTAGTAGGAACTAAATGCATCATAAGTTCAGTTTTAGAGAAATTTTCTCTTAAACTTAACTCGGCAAGAAGTTCTTGAAGTATTAGTTTAATATCACTAAGGTAGTCAAACGACAATATCACTTGTGTTTTTTTTTAAAAATTGTTTAATTCATTTATATTTTTTTGAAATATATATATTTCTAACCACCAGAATATGGTAACAGAAAACACTTACCGATGTTTATAGCACTTTCGTGTATCTTGTACACATCTTCAGTAAATTAAAATTCATAAAAAAAATTTTTTATATCAAAATTTAAAACTTCCTACTCCTACCATGGTAGGAGTAGAAGTTTTAAATTTTGATGTAAAAAAAAAATTTTTATGAATTTTAATTTACTGAAGATGTGTACAAGATCCACAAAAACGCTATAAACATCAGTAAGTGTTTTCTGTTACCATATTCTGGTGGTTAGAAATATATATATTTCAATTTTAAATAATATGGCTGTTTAAAATCCTACATAGGTTGTTTGATAAAATAATAAATAAAAATAATTATATATTTTTATATATAATTTTGAAACGTAAAATAGGAATATGAGATTTAGCCTGAACAATTGTAGGCCTACAGAATTTTTATGCGTGATTGAGAATGTGTAAATATTTGCGTTAAATACCTATCACTAAATACTGTAATTAGTAACGTATGAAATTTATGTTCGCTATTAATGTCTCAGGTTACAACGGAATCAGATGATGATAACGGTGCTAATGCTGGCGATATTGAAGAGAACGATCAAACGACTTCAAATTCTCGATCATCGTCAATTAACAAAAAGCAAACTAAAACGCCGAGAAAACGAAAGACAACTACCCGTACGAGAAGAAGGAAAACAAAACGTAAAAATTGTAGATTTAAAATCAAATTAATCACGACTGAAGAAGGCGTCATTGAAGTTAAATTACCGAGGAAGAAAAAGAGGAAGAGGAGATATCAAAGGAGGTCGACATATGTAAGTGATTTTTAGCGATATTATTATCTCTTAATTTTTATAGCCCTCTTTGTAAAAATCTTTAAAAGCTATGCAATTTATATTTCTCCCCAGTGTAGTATTAAAAAAGAGAATTTTATTTAAAAAAATTGGAGCATACGAGTAGCGGGAATTACTTGATTTTGGGTGAGTTATTTCACAATCGAATGTAATTTGTGATTAAAAAAATCTTTTAAGTATTAAAATATTAAAAATATTACAGAAATCCATTTCTGTACTAAATCGGGAGAAAAGTCTTGTAGAGACAATTTTACGCAAAATAAAATTTTAACTATTTTGGTTATTTGTTACCAAATCTGTACTGTGGGCAAAATTAGTAAAAAATGATGGTTTGTTGGGAAAGCCTCATAGGTATTTTACAAGAAGGCATCATTCTGATTTTGCAGAATTTCATAGTTTGTTTCTTCGTGAAAAAACCTATAATATTTTGGATATAAACTGATGTTCCATCTTTCACAAATGTTGTTTGTGATTGTAAAAAGAGATTTAGGAGAGAGTTGAATTCTTATCTACTTAAGAAGGTATATGATACAGTGTGGATTTAATAAATGCTGGGGTTTGATGTTTTTTTTTTATGTGATTGATATTGTGTAGATTGTTTTCTGTGTTGTTGTAATGTTTTCAGTGATGTAATGGTGATAATGACTTTTACTGTACTTATTTTGAGTTTTGTATGAATTAAAATTTGAAAAAAATAAAATAAAAGAAGGCAACTTTTTTGTGATCCTTACTGTTGTTTTCAGTTGACGATAAATTAAATACTATTTCTAGTACTTACATCACTGTTTTGTTTTTTTAGTTATAATTTCAGATTTATTTGTTCAATAAATATTCCATAAAACTGGTTTGAACATTTTGTAATTTCGCGTATTTTGTGTAATGGGAAGGTTTTTAAAATGAATACCGGTACATAATTCATACATACGTGATTGTTGAAAAAATTTTGACAGGAACCAAACCACAAAGCAAAAACGAGCAAGTTTTCATGCGCTGAACATATTTTTACTTTCTCTTGCCTATATGAATATATAGGAAGGAAAGTATTGTTTTCATGTCGATTTTTCAAAATCGAGTTTTCACCGGATCTATACGTTTTCAGACCCTCTGAACCCAAAAAACATGTTTTTAGCGATTGGTGTGTGTGTGTGTTTGTGCGTGCGTGCGTGCGTGTGAACAGAATATCTCAAGAACGGAACATCGTACGAACTTGAAACTTGAAACTTAAGTTACATACCACTACTGGACGCGACACGAACATTTTCATCAAAATCGGTCAACCGGAAGTAGTAGTTTATTCGTATAATTTTTCAGTTTTTTGCGATTTTCTCAAAAACTGGTCCTACGATTTTTTTTAAAATCGCCTATTTTACTCAATTTTTTATTCTCTACAAGATAGGGTAGGCGCCATGTTTGCTGAAATTCTCAGTGAGGCTGTTTTCACGTAAAAACGTTGTATTTTTAAGATTACGGCTTTAATATAAATTTTAGCGCAAAAACTTATATAATAAAAGTTGTAGAGAATTTAAAAACCTACAACTTCTGTTTCAAACATTTTTTTGTATGACGCTTAGTTTAGCGGTAATTAGCGATTTTCTGTTTTTTTTTCTCACGAAAACGTGAGAAAAATCGATTTTTTTAACATTTTGGTCTTAGTATGCATTTTACGACAAAAGTGTATATAACCAAATTTATAGGAAATTTAAAGATCTACAACTTTTATTTAACGTATTTTTCTCTACAGAGCCTAGTTTAGCGTGAAATAGTGATTTTCCGTATTTTTAAGCCAGACTGAGGTTGATTTTCGTTTTGAGTGTTTCACTCATGATTAAAATAAGGTTATTTTTATTGAGGTTAGTTTTTTGTTTGTTTCTAATATTTTATTACTAATGTTAAATTATATTGTAAATTATTTGCATTGGCAAGAGAAAGTTGTGTGTGTTTCACACCAGATTTTTATTATCTTTTGTGATCTGTTAGACAGTATTGCAGTATTACATTGCTGTAGTACTGCATTGTTACTTAAAAAATCTGGTGTGAAACACTCACACAACTTTCTCTTGCCAATGCAAATAATTAACAATAAACCTAACATTAGTATTAAAACATTAGAAATGAACAAAAACTAACCTCAAAAACATAACCTTATTTTAACCATGAGTGAATGATGCAAAATGACAATCGAACTCAGTTTGGCTTAAAAATACGGAAAATCACGCTTTCACGCTAAACTAGGCTCTGTAGAGAAAAATGCTCTAAACAAAAGTTGTAGATCTTTTAATTTTCTATAAATTTAATTATATACACTTTTGTCGTAAAATGCATACTAAGACCGAAATGTTAAAAAAATCGATTTTTCTCACGTTTTCGTGAGAAAGAAAACAGAAAATCGCAAATTACCGCTAAACTAAGCGTTATACAAAAAAATGTTTGAAACAGAAGTTGTAGGTTTTTAAATTCTCTACAACTTTTATTATATAAGTTTTTTCGCTAAAATTTATATTAAAGCCGTAATCTTAAAAAAACAACGTTTTTACGTGAAAACAGCCTCACCGAGAATTTCAGCAAACATGGCGCCTACCCTATCTTGTAGAGAATAAAAAATTGAGTAAAATAGGCGATTTTAAAAAAATCGTAGGACCAGTTTTTGAGAAAATCGCAAAAAACTGAAAAATTATACGAATAAACTACTACTTCCGGTTGACCGATTTTGATGAAAATGTTTGTGTCGCGTCCGGTAGTGGTATGTAACTTAAGTTTCAAGTTTCAAGTTCGTATGATGTTCCGTTCTTGAGATATCTGTTCACACACAGACACACAGACACACACACACACAGACCAATCGCTAAAAACATGTTTTTTGGGTTCAGGGGGTCTGAAAACGTATAGATCCGGTGAAAACTCGATTTCGAAAAATCGACATGAAAACAATACTTTCCTTCCTATATATTCATATAGGCAAGAGAAAGTAAAAAGACTTACCACACAGTGGTTTATAATCCTCTATTAGTTTTCTACAAAATTTGTAAATAAGTTTTATAGTGACTGCCTCCATGGCGTTATGGCTAGTGGGCTAGCTTACTTAGCGAAAGGTCCCAGGTTTGATTCTCAGCTAGGGTCTGGAAATTTTAACACGTTAAAATTACCGTTACAGTAGCAAAACCTACAGTAGTCGCTAATGACCAAGCTGTCGATGCGACTTTATATAAAAACAAAATCTTTTTTTTAGTATTTATAGACTTTCTCCATGGCGTAGTGACTAGCACACTTGTCTACAAAACCCACAACAGTCACTAATGACCAAAGCTGTCTATGCAACAATAAAAAGAAAAAAAAATTATTATAGTATGTAGCTTTACACAATGTGTAAACAAACCACATTTGTGAACTCCAGCATACGTAAAACTGACTAAAAAGTTGTTTTTGTTTTCTTATCTACTGAAACATATTTACTTTTAAAAAATGTACAAATCGTGAAGTCAAGGTTATACAACTGTCTGATGGATTAGATAGATAGTTTTTTTTTTAATCCAAAATGTAATATTACTCAGAAACACATTGATCTGTTGTATTGGACTGGGTATTTTTATAGGTTAAACATTGTAGAAGAGGTTATACATGATTACATCAGTAATAACTTACTGTTATAATTTCTTGTAATTTTAAAACTAATTACCTGTAATTAAATACCTTTTGTTTGTTCTTTAGAAACGGCAAAACCGAGAAGGACGACCAAGAGTGTATCAAAAGAAGACTGTAAAAGAACGCCTTGCTCAGCGATTGGGAATCGTTTGTAATAATCGTAGAGTATCGATGCAAAGTAATGCTGGTCAGAACAATCAACATGCAGTAATGCAGTCGCGCTCTTCAGCTCGTTCTTTTAATCATGCCATTCCCACACTAGATCTGTTCGGAAATCAAGATCAACTTGATGACTTTTCTGGGTAATTCATATTTTATTAATGCTGTTATCTTTTTAAAGTAATGTTTAATCTTTAACTTTGTTTTTCAAGATCAGAGTAAAAACGTGACATTAGGTTGGTAAAAACGATTATTAGTTACAGTTATACGTTAAAGAAGACGAATATCAGGTTGAATAGATGCGTGTGAGCTTTGGTTGTAAAGGCCAGGCCAGTTACTGTAAGCGCTGGATCAAGTATGCGCTGCATGCGCATACTTGACTTCGACCCCCGCATACCCCTCCGACCTGTAGTAAGATGTACAGTCAGTGTTGTTAAAAATTGACAACACCCGTTGTATTTTGTTGGCATGCTGTTCCATTGTTGATTACACATGCTGCACTATTGCAGTATATACAAGACTATATTAATGCAGACGCACGTTTTGCCCAGAACTCTCCTTACGAAAATCGGGCTATACAGGCGCATTCTAAAAATACCCTGGACAGATAAAGTACCCAACGAGACAGTCTTGTGGAGAATGGGAACAGAAAAGGATGTTGTTTACACCATCTGAAAAAGGAGAATGGAATATTTGGTCGTATTATGCGTGGGCCAAGATATGAAATGCTTTTTGCTTGATAATAACAAGGCAAGATTTAGGGGAGAGAGATGTGGGAAGAAGAGGAATTTTTTGGTTGAAGAATCTTTGCGCCTGGTTTCGTTGTACCTCAGCGGAGGTGTTCAGAGCTGCAGTAACCAAAGTCCGAAGAGCCATCATGATTGCCAACCTCCGGTCAGAGAGGGCACGTTAAGAAAGAGAAAAACTATTATTATGATTGCCTTTGTGACTCAGTTGTTGAATTGAACTTGTCGGGTATAATTCCCAATATTGTACCTTTCTCTTAATTTTTTGAATGATCTTTTTTTATTTCTGATCAATTTTTTTATTCTGGTTACTTGTTATGTGTCAGTTCTTTTGAGTAGATGGAAGTGTTTTTTTTTTTTTTTTTATAAAACTGGCTTGTTAACAGTAAACAATTTCACAATATGACGAGATGTTTCAGTCTAGTAACTTGGTATTGTTTTGGTTCCTATATTTATATTGGACATATCCCGAGTAACTTCTTTATTCCTTCATTGTTACTCATGTTCTGTTGGTTTGAACTGTTGGTTTTTTTTAAGATCTGTGAGATTAATTTTTAGGTATCCAGTTAGTATTTAAAAAGGATATTATTTATTAGTGATTTGAATGTTTTTTTCTTCCAGTGGTTCTGAAGATGAATTTTCTGCAGGAGGTGGTGGGGGAAGTTTGGGTCAGCTATTGACCCAGCGCCATCATACATCCGTTAGTAGTGATCGTGTGTTAAACCGTAAAAAAGCGGCGGCAGTTTTATCGCGTACACAGCAACAAGCAAGGTCAGCGACAACTAAGAAGAAGCCTGCTGCTGCAGCGACAACATCAGCTGCATCGTCTGCAACCAGTTTACTCGACAGCATATTAGACAGCCAGACCAAGTGGCATTCGAAAAACTCTGAGATCATTCATAATCATAATGACGGTTCATTAACGGTTAAAGTTAAAGAGAAAAAAATTGATGTTAAAAATGAAACCGGTAAAACAACTGAAACTCCAATGTATCCTGGAAGTGGTAACCCTCACGGTAGTCGGTTTTCAAGTTACGATTATCAGTCACGCGATAGAAATTCAGGCGGTGGAAATCGATCATCCGATATGCATTCTAGTGGTAATAATTCATCGCCATTTCCATCGTCAGCTATACCATCGTTCCCGACTTCGAGAGCCGGATTTAATTCAAATTACGGTGTTGGTATATCACCATTTACTGGAGCAGCGCCGATTCGGTTTCGCATGAATCTACCACCTCGCCGACCTAATATTCACATGAATCCAGTTGTTCCGCCATTAACTCAACCGCCATTTCCGGATCCTCAATTGTTTGCTCAAGTTCCATCGCCGTCTGATTCACCCAATGAAGATGAAGAAGTTGATATTTACAGTGATATTGAACCGGAAAGAAATGATGATGGTGGGGACGAAAGGAATTTCGGTATGCTTGAACCGCCACCTGAACCACCGGCTATGTTGATGGGCCTAGGACAAGATGATATCGACGAAGATGACGAAGGTCTTGTTATCGATGATCAACCAGCTCCTCCACCCACACAATTGCCTCCTCCTCTTCCTCCACCACCACCGCCGCCACCGGCTGAAGCTTACGATCCGGCTGAGCCATGTGATGACTCCAATTCATCTGAAGGTGAGATTTCTTTATAAATTACATTACTGTTAGTATTATTTCAAGTTATGTTTGTTGTTTTGGAGGTGACACATGAAAAGTAGCGTTTCAGTTCATAACTGTACCATTGTATAGACTGATTCCATTTAAACGCCTTTGTGGAAGTTGCAAAGTAATTAATAACTACTAATGAAACTACAAAAATCTGCTGAACCACATTTATTTTATGATGTGTTTTGGTTCTTAATTTTGTTTAATTGAAAATTTTAAAAATATTTTCTTGTGTAATCCTGTTAACTACCCCATAGAAATATTAAAAATTATATGAAATCATGTCTTTGGACCTGAGAATTTGCATGGTTAGTTACTTAAATCATGAGAATGCTGTTTGGTTTTAACAAGGAGGGAAAGCTTTAGTGCGCACATGCGATTGCTTTAGTGTCAGTTCAGTCAACACGACAACGTACACTATACTCAGAGCACATCCAGTATTAACATGGAACCTTTGTAGATTAACTGTTCTTTAACACTTTGAAACCTAAGCCCGAGTATAGCTTTGGGTGAGCGTAAATCGCAGTTGTCCGAAGCCTGAGTATACCTCGGGCTGCCACATTAAATTCTGTAGTAAGATTCAGACGAGTTTATGTTGGGCTTCAGTTGCACAGATTCATTCTATATTTTATTTAGTTAAATTTCTATGCTTGCGGTGAAATCTACCGAATATTTTGTGAACTATGTAGAAAAACATTGAGCCATGTTTGATATTATGTTTTTGTTGATGTACATGTGTACTTTTTCATGATTTTTTTCGTAGTTATATGAGGTTTGTAGTTATTCTGTATTTGATATTTGTAAATAATAAAGTTATTTCTACTTTGTAATAATTTTTTTTCTTTCGTATTTTGTCGGTAATCGTTTTCGTTCAGTAAATTGTTCGGTTGTGTACGTCATACTGTTTTGTATTCCAGATCGCTTTGTTTGTGCGGTTATTTGACAGTAATATTTATAATTTCTTTTTTATTTTATGTTTTCTGTGTTTTGCTGTAAAGTTTGCTCTGAAAATAGCAAAGCTGCAACTGGAAAGGCTGAAAGGAAAGTAACAACCTGGTACTGCCCTGACTGTAATTTTGTATTGTGCTTACCAGTGTGTTACGGAGTGTTTCATACAAAGGCTAATTATGTATAAAATATTTCAAATTTTAGTACTCAAACATTTTTAATGTGAAGTTTATTTCATTGCCTTTCTGTAGAATTCATCTAAACTGTTTTTTTAGTAGTGTTTAGGATTGTAAAACTCAAAAACTAGGTAGTGTATAGCACGTAACAAATTCTTTTTTCATAATTTTTTTGTATATAATTAGATAACTCATAAATTTAGTAAGTATAATAATTTCAATGTAAATAATAGTAATAAACTTTCTAATTTTTTATCAATGTGATGCAAAAATCATTAAGATATGATAGAAATTAAATCTTTTAAAACATTTTGAAGTTTATTCTAAAACCCTCAGGATACCGTGACATACATACGATGTTCTTATAGCTCACGCTTCAAAGTGTTAACGAAGAACTGGAAATCAAATTTATTAGTTAATCGTTATTTTATTACATTATTATTAATTAATCACATCATGTGTATTGAATGCATGGGTTACTGAATGCAACAAATAACAAATGCCAGTAAAATAATTTCATATGATTTTCAAAATTGCAAAACAAAGATTTATATAAACATTTGTTAGAATAATTAAAAGGGAAATTTTACTTTCGAAAAGGGACTTTTTTTTAAAAAGTTACCACCATTCAGAGCATAACTATCTTCCTATTTCAAATGGACTGTAAATGACTTCGTATTTTCAACACGATGATTTTTTTTTGTCACTGGAGACAATGTATAAGGGTTTTTGTCATGTTACTTTGGCTTGCCTGTAGGTTTTAATTGTAATCATTTGTTTGTTATGTAGGTGGTCAAGATGATAGAAACCATCCAAATTACGGAATGTTTCCTACAGTTGGTCCAACAATGATTTCATCGAAACCGAAATTAGTTCAACACGGAGACAGTGAAGATGCTGATGATGATGACGATGATGAAGACGAAGAAGGCGACTGCCCAAATTTTTCAATGTACTCTGCGGCAAGTATGAATTTAGCTCGTAAAAATGACGAAATGCAAATTAAAAGCCTAAAAATCAGCAAATCTCAGAAAGGTGAACGTGTTCATTATGACAGTCCTAGAGATGTACCTCTGCCACCTGTTAAGGATGATAAAAAACATAAACATGACAAGGAAGGTGATAATAATGATGATGTACCGTTACCGCCTGCAAATGATGAAGATGAATGCACTACTGAAGATGAAAAATCTTCAGATAAAATGGAGGATGAATACAAATCAAAAAACAAATCCAGTGGTTTAGTGAATGAAGATGAAGAGAAGGAATTGGACCAAAACGTCAATAAAGAAGGTGAAAATACTTCTGACATACCAATACCAGAAGAATTAAAGGAAGAAAATATACCGATTCCAGAAGAAGCAAATACTAAAGATATTCCAGTTTCTGATAATGTAAGCAAAAAAAATCAAAATGTCGAAGACAGTAGCAAAGAAGAAGAAGAAGAAGAAGACGATGATGAAGAAGAGGATGATGATGAAGAAGATGATGATGTCGATGAAGATGAAGAAGAAGAAGAAGAAGAGGAAAATGAGAATGAAATTAAAGAACAGGTATCGAAAATTGATGATTCATCGGAAAATAATATCGAAAAAGATAATTTGTGTGAGAAAATTGATCAACTGAAACCTACAAAAAGTGTTGTCTCAAAATCGATCGCTAATAAAGATACCGATGAAGGAGAGGATGAAGGCAGTACTCAAGATGTTTTAGATTTGGCAATCGGTTCTGAAGGTAATCTACAAGATAATCAAGACAACAATGATGAGAATGAAGAACCTAGTATAAGTATTCACGTCGAGAATCCCGACGAACTGGACGATAATATCGATAAAGCACCAGATGCTGGTGATAAACCTGACGGACTTGTTGACATAACAGATGAAGAGATGAGCGTCTATGATGGTCAGGATAATTCGGACAATTTAGAAAAATTATCAGATGATAAAGAGAACTGTTTAAATGATAGCCAAAAGGATATAGATATGTTTGATTCGGATGATAATAGCCTGGTTGGAGGTGCAACGTCTGCTGTATCTGCCGGTACATTAAACAATTCGGATAATCAGCCGGTCTCTACTTTGCCAGGATTAGAAGGTCTTGAAACTGAAACCATATCGGAATCAGAAGATGTAAATTTTGATGAAATACCGGAAAGTAATCAAAATGAAGAACGAGGTGTTCAAAATGATGAAGAGTACTCAAGTTCTAAGCGAAAGCGGAAAAAGAAAGCTAGAAAAACTGCATCGATGAGTGAAACTGAAGAACCTTCTGGTAAGAGTCAGTTAGACACTTTAGAATTTGAAGAAGGAGAGATTATTGAGGATAAACCTAAACAGTCTTCTAAAAAGGAAAAGAAATCAAAAACAAAACATGATAAAGATGCCATTGAAAAAGATGAAAATTCAGTTCCAGCTGTAACCAGTACAGCTCCTCAAACAAGTAAAGAACCAACAGTGACTGATAAGAAACAAAAGAAGAAAAAAGATAAGAAAGAAACTCTGAAAGACAAAAATGCAGCCGGTACTGGAACTAATAAAAGTAAAGAGACAAAAATTAAAGAGAAAACTGCAAAAGTCGGAGAAGCTGATGAGAATATTGCTTGGAAAAAACCATCGAAAAGTACTAAAGAAAGAAATTATAGGGATGGCAAAGAAAAAGAGAAAGATGATAAAAAACAGGAACCTGCTAAAAAGGAAAAGAAGAACAAAGAAAAAAGAAAAGAACTCGAACGTTATGATGTACGTAGGTTAATTAGCGAAAAACCAAAACGACCTCGAAAAGATGAATTTGGGCGTGATTTATCCCCATCCAAATCGCGGTCGTTAACACCACCTCGTTATCGAAATAGATCGCCACTTAGAGTTAGAAATAGAAGTAGAAGTCGATCATGGAGATCTAGAAGCAGATCTAGAGGTAGGGTACGTAGAAGTAGATCCAGAGGTGGTAGGTTTAGATCTCGTTCAAGGGAGAGAGGAAGAAGTAGATCTCGTGAACGAGCAAGGAGAAGTAGATCAAGAAATCGAAGAAGCAGGTCAAAAGATAGGCGAAGGTCGAAATCTAAAGAAAAAGCACCGGCGAAAACAAAGAAAAGAAATAGAACTGTTAGTAGGGGTAGAAGACGAAGTAAAAGCCGTTCGCCTCAGCGATCAAATCATAGACATTCAAGATCTTACAGTCAGTCTTGGAGCCCATCGTGGTCAAGATCTTCTGCGTCTCGGTCAAGATCCGTGTCACCTCGAACCGGTAGAACACGCTCATTATCTCATTCTTTATCGAGATCATGGTCACGTGGCCGTGATGGCCATGGTGGTTCGCTTGTCGATGTCAGTCATAAGAACGCAAGAAAAAATCTAACGGTGATTGTTACTAACAAAGAAGCAGTAAGGAAGAAAGATAAAAAGAAAACTACAAAGAAGAAAGACGATAAGCGTAAACGTAGACGTGGACAGTCACCGGCTCCATCTAAAGAAGTATTTACTTCTGGTGATAATATATTAGTCAGCGTTAATTTCAAGTCAAATAGAGGTGCTGCTGAAATAGTTCCTGCCACAACACCAGTCCTAAGAGAGAGTTCGAAAAGGAAACGAGATGATATCATTGATCCTGTAACCGGGAAGAGAAGGAAAGATAAAAGTTCAAAAGAAAATGTACCGCTGAGAAATAGATCGGGCCAGAAAGGTCTGTTAAATAAAAGTAATAGATTGACAAAATTGAATGAAGTGACAAAAAATGCGAAACCTGTAGCCGTTATCGATTTGGACTTGTCTCCATTCAGAGAACAAACTCAGTCTCCGAAAGAAGTCATTATATTAAGTGACAGTGGTGAGGAAAATGATAAGCAACAAAAAGAGATGGAAAAACAGTTAGAACGGATGGGTGAAGGTATGAACTCAAATCGTCTTTCCTCATTGGATGCGGATCATCAACCTAGCACTACAGTTTCACAGCCGGAATCTCCATCGACTCACAGTTTCATGATGACCAGTACAGGACCAAAAACACCGCCTGAGCCTCATGTAAAATTTTCAATAGTTTCAAATAAACCCCAACTGAGAGTTTTGAACAATCCTTTAATGGAATGCGATGAAGAATTGAGGCGAGATGAAGCTACCGAAACAGATATGGATGAAGTCATGCATAAAGGTCCTAACACTCCTCCGGAGCCACCTCCTGATCTCAATACACCTGCATCACCTCCTACAACTCCTTATGATCCATTTGATCCGACAAAGTCAAGATCTCCTAGTCCTCAGCCACCTAGTGATTCAGGTATACAAGTTAATATTTCAAGAGATGATAAATCTGTCGAAAATGCATCAAATTTGCAAGGTGAAATTGATGATGCACATAGAATAACCGAACATAGAACCTTAACGCCACCAGTTGATTCCGATGAATTAAAGAAAACACCGGAACCGTTAAAAGTATTGTCAACACCGAAAGTGGATGCAACAGGTGTAGAAATATCGCCTAAACATCAATCTCCTGCATCAAGTAATATCGAACAATCGAAGATTTCTGATGATTCATTATTGAAACCGTTTCAAAAGTTATTAAGCTCCGCTAGTAAAATGGAAGCACCCGTTCATAAATCACCCGATAAACTGATGACCGTCGGTAACGTGACACAACAACAAATAAAAAATTTAAATCAGACTCCTTCAAAACAGTTGGGTGTTATCAAAAAGCCGGCGAATCTCTTGCCGGTGTATAATCCGGCTTTGGCGTTAAATTCAAACAAATCGGTTCGTACCCAACAGAATGGAGGTACCGGTGATCCATCAGATGATGTATTAGATATTGATGCTGGATCACCGTATTCACCTGGTTCAAGTGAAGGTGATGATCTTTTCGATCCTCCTCCAATGACTCCGCCGAGGCCGTCGAAGCCGGCTTCTCAGAACAAAACGAATGCGGCAGCACCTTCTGCACAGAATAAATTTGATTTATTGTTCTCGGCAACACAAGCGAAGCAGGCAGCTAGACACGGGAAACATCATGGCAAAGGGAAGAAAGGAACTGGCAAAGGAAAATCAAAAGGTTAGTGTGTTTTTTTCATTGATTTGTTTTCCATATTTTTATTTCTTTATTCTTTTTTATCTAGTAGTCAGTTTACAGTTTTCTTGTAGCTAAGCAAAAGTTGTAAAACCCAGCTGTATTGCTAAAAAGAAGCAGTAAACTTTTCTGGTTGTTCCAAAACCATATCTCCCCGAAAAATCTTTACCTTTCTCAAAAATATTATCTCGGATGCTACTGCGTACTCTGTAACTATGTGACATCACGAATAGGGTTAAACGTTTGCAGTTTTTTTTGGGACTGCAAAATCCATACGAAACGACAAATCTTGTTTTAAGTACTTGAAACGTTGGAAGCATATTTTTACCGTGAAAATTTAGGAGCGGTGTACCCCTAAATCATTCTACATCACCATGAGGTGTTGTTTAATATTTGAATGTATTTTTGAATATGGCCTATCCTTGGTAAGGTGGCTGGTACGATTGGCTTTTATGCCATAGTCTATGGTTCGATTCCTGGTCGGGTATTATTTTATCTGTTTATCATTATGTATGTACGAGCTAAAGGCCTACTCCCACGACGCTAGTTTACGGGCTGCTAGTACTAGCAGGACCTATTAGCACATCAATGAATGTTCTCACGGAGCTAGTTAATTATTGCCAGCGCTCTGTAAACATGTGTGATTTGAGTTGTGTATTGCGGTTCAAAGTACAGCTTACTAGCAACTAGCAACGTTTCCTAATGTTCACACCGAGCTAGTTTACTCGCTCGATATTTTCTCCCCTACTAGCGCTAGTAAAATCAAACATGTTCAGAGTCACTAGTGGCACTAGTATTTATATATTAGTGCTATTATAATCATAACAAGTTACATGGTGAGGGAGGACAGAGCTCTCCCTTCCACTATAAGTATTCAGGATTAGTGACTTTCACTTCCCCTGCCTTTTATACCATAGTTTGTAATAATACGGTAGGCGTTCTCAAAATCAAGTAAACCCCGGTTTGTAATAGTGTGCATGTGTATACTTTAAACATTGTGTTTTAACTCAGTGGTTTTACAACACAATGAAGAATAAACTCAATGAAAGTGTTATGTGGACTCTTCTGTAGGGGTTACCATACCTTGGCCGAGAAATTCTGGTTATAGCGCCAGAGACTCGCTTTTGAAATGACTTGTCATTAAGAAAAATAAATTTGCATTACTCGAGATTTATGGCAAGTATACATGTAGAAGTTAAGAGGGGCGGTGACCTTGATATTAGTAGTGGTGGTGGTGGGGGTGGGGGCTCACTTTACTAACCGTAGCAGAAGCAGTTGGTGAAGAAGGGGAAATTCTGTGAGAGAAGTTAATAAACTAGCTACTGGTTGTTTGTTCCTTCGACGCTAGTCTTAGTAAACAAGCATCGTTGGAATAGGCCTTTAGATTTATGTAGGCATTATCATTAAAAAAAGAAAAAACTGGTAGTCATTCATTACTGTACTGGTTATCGCTAATTTCTCCAAGAAATCTCTTAATATTTTATTTATTTCAGATAGTTCTGATAGTAAAATTTTTGAAAGGATATTTGTAATTTAATGAACAGTTTGGTGTTACGTAATGTAAATCAAAATTTTTGGTTTTTTTGTGTCGTAACTAGATATGGTAGTAATTTAGTAGTTTTTTGGTTGTTAAAATATGCTAGTGGGCTTCAATCATTAACCACTTAGCCCGTCATCTTCCAGCGTTGCCTTGTATATGGATGAGCAGAAGAAATGCGAGGCTAATTTATGTAATTAAAAGCTGAAGTTAAGTATTTTATACTATTTTTCAAGGCTGATGAGCTCTGTTATATATTTCATCAGCCTTCTTTTTTTTTGGTCTTTTAATAACAATTATAACCTATGAACATACAACCAGCTAATTATATTGTAAATTACATGTGTTAAAGCCTTGATGGCAGGAGTTTTGAAATTAATCCAAAAATATATTGGATAAAACGAGTGATGCGGTAAGCCGACTTGTAACTGTAGGACATCAACCCACTATCCACGACTAATGGCAGATTAATGTAAACTGAAGCATAAACGACTTATTTCGGAGGACCTAGTTTCATTTAATGGCGCCAGAAACCAACGGCGGAACGACTGAATAAGCAAGATACAACGATAGAAAGTACACTGCGGGAGGCAAAGGTAAAACGATAAGTAACTGCTGAAACAGCAGGACATCACTGGTCAACTCAAACACAAAATCAGAAAACGTACAACAAAATAGACTAATTCGCTTACCTGTTGAATGGCCTGAAGTGTAGAAACGGCGTCCACGCGACCCGTGTCCGGGGTTCGATTCACACTGTAACTTTAATGTTTGATACGAAAACAAGAACAATTGTAAATGATTATAAATTACACACATAAGCAAAATCACACTTGAAAATGATGTATGGTACATCAGAAACGAACGAAGCATAACGACAATTGCAGAAGCGACGCCATAGGATGGCCGGCGCAGAGAAGGCACGAACAGTCTACATGTCGCAGAATCTAACCAGTGAGTGAGTTGAACCGGGAAGAAAGGAATGTGAGTAGAGGGAGAAAAAATACGTCATGAACTGAGGTCACCATCGGAAGTCAAGACAAGTATACAGGCAGAGGCGGGAAAAAGGTTAGCGGGGAAATATGAATTACTTAACGGGGGTGCGATTGGCCTTAACATACCGCCCGCCTAAATCGATGAAAGCGATTTACAGAAACAAAACTAGCAGAGAAGATCGAAGAACGAAGCCGCCCGCCCTGAAACAACCAGGGAGCGGTAAACGTAGCAAAAACGACGAGAACGAAGCAAAGAAGACGACGAAGAAGAATCGAATGAAGCGAAGAACGGAGCATCTTGAGGTGGCGTGACAAACGCACGGGTTTGCCCGGCCAACGACGAACGGAACATCTTCCACGGCTTGCGCGGAAGCCAACGAGTAACGGAACGATCTTGAGGTGATTGCCAACAAGGGTTGACAACCAGAAGCGACGCAGAAGAAGAAACGAAGAAAGAAGACGGCGAACGAAGAAAACAAGCGAAGAACAAAAAAATGAACGAAGAACAAAACGAATGGAGATGAGTTGAGCGTGGAACGAAGTGAAAACGGCGGAGAAGTTAGTTGCCCAAAGGCAGAGCTAACTGATAAGCGGGTTGCGAAACGAATTGACGAGCAGGCGAACAATGTTGGCGAGAATCGAGAATTGCGGTACGGCGAACTTCACTAACCAGTTGTGAGTGAATCCGTGATTGAGGTTGAGACGACGAACGAGAGTTGCGAAGATCACACCAAGCATTGAACGAGCGAAGAGAGTTGAAATTACAATTATTCACCGGTTGTGAATATTGTATACGATGTTTGGGGCCCCGCCCGCCAAGAGGGGCTAAAGGCGTGCGAAGAGAGTTAGCAGAACATGAAACGACTGAGGAGGGCCGGTTGCCCTTTAGCGAAGCGACTTGCAGCGGTTGATCGAGAGTGTTTGCGAGAGACGACGAGAAGCGATGATTTGAGATGAGTTGGTTAGCCGTAGAATCGACTGAGGCGAACGTAGTAGGTTTTATTGGCGAATTAGCGATGATGCAGCGAGATGCGAAGCGGTTTGGCGAAGAATTGACTGAAGACGACTCGGTGGAGGCCTTCAGTACAGACTTGAATCGAGGCGTTGACTTGAAGCGAGGCGCAGAGTTGAAGCGACGAATTGGCGTAGTACCAGCAGCAAGATCGGTCGAGATACTGGCGGAGTCAGTAGACGAAGCGAGACGAGGATCAACAGCGATGATCTCGGACGAAGCGGTGAAACGATTTGAAGGCGAAGAGACAGAAGTATGGTGAAGACGATTAGTTGAAGCAGAAGGGCGATTAGTTGAAACAGCGGCGTGATTCGAATTATTGTTGAATACAGGCGAAGCGAGTAGGCAGCTAGGCGGCTGGACGATAGAAGCGATAGATTCACTGATTACAGGGTTTGAGGTGACATCGAGGTTGATTGATGACTTAACAGGAACGATAGTTTGTTGGTCAGCGACGATAATTTGAAGCGAAGATGAATTTTTATTTGACGAGTGATTTTGAACAGCAGGCGATGTGAGATTAACATCAGTAGCAGGCGACGAGACTTGAGCGTTGTTAGCGAAAACAGATGTTAAGAGCGAATCGTTACTTGAAGCAGAACTAAGTGGTTGTAGTTCGGGCAATTTTCCGAATACTACATAACCAAATACGGTTGATAAAGCGGATGGAGTACCTTTAATTAAAGGCGTTTTACTAAAATCGAGAATTTCTGAAAAACAATCAGCGCCAAGCAGTAAATCTACTGGATTGGGGCTGCGGAAGCGAAAATCAGCTAGCAGATGTTGTGAAAACTGTTCACCGACTGACTTATGAATTCGAGAAGCAGGTAGGCGGTTTGATATTTTGTTAATAACAGTAGCCTGAAGCGGAAGGCGAAAGTTAGAATTTTGCGGCGACAGAATTGTAAAATTTGTAATACCTTTAACTGAGGTGACTTCGGTTGAAATGCCTTGCAGGCGTTTAGAAGTAGGAACGATGTCGAGTTGCAGTGAACGAGCGGCGTTGTATGTTAAGATGCTGGACTGAGATCCATTGTCGATCACAGCGCGAAGCGGAACGATTTTGCCGTATGAATCGACAGCATGAACGATAGCAGTACCTAGCAGCGCAGTTTGGCCGTTAAGTCGACATGAAAGTGAATAATCGGCAGGTTGGTTAACAATAATGGACGAGGACGACGAATTTGAAGTAACTACCGGCTTATCAGCACAGCAGGTAGTACAAGAATTAATTGGCGGAGTTGCGATAGTATTAGCTTGAATCGGCGGCGAAGAATTTACAAGTAGGCATCCAGTAGCCGGTGAATCGGTGTCCGGATGTACGGCAGGATGATACGGACTAGCAGCTGGCGAATTATGCGAATTAACAACAGAAGCGGTGGACGAATTAGATTTTTGAGGGCTGCGATCAATATGCAGCAACGTATTGTGCGATTTTGACTGGCAGATACGACAATGTTTATTTGAGCTACAATTGCGGCGATCGTGTCGCCCGAAGCAGGCAAAACAAAGTTTAAGACGAGAAATAATTTTGTAGCGATTATCTACATTTTGTGCAAGAAATTCACTACAGTTGTGAATTGAATGAAAGTGAGATTCGCACGACAGACATTTGAGTGAATTTGATTTGACGAAAAACGAAGGTATATTGTGAGAAACAGAAGACGGTGAAACAGAATTACGATTAATTTGTACAGAATTGGAATCAGCTGTGACCGGGTGATAAGAGTCCGGTTGTTCGAGATTTGAATCGCCGGAGTGCGAAGAACCGACATTATCGGTTGACGGTGAAGAATTTAATAATTCTAAAGAATGCATTTTAGCGGTAACGAATGACATTAAGGCCTCGTATGTAGGCACGGCTGAATTAGGATTTGAATCCTCGAACGCTTGCTTTGTTACAGGATCCAAATTAGAATAAGCTATCTCAAAAAGTAAATATTCAAGTAAATTTATATTTAGCAGACGTAAGGCTCCGATTGATGATTCGTGGATATTAAGAAAACCTTTTAATGATTGATAGGACGGAGTGTCAGATTTAACGAAATTGAATATCTGATTTAAGTGAACATTTGCTATGCGCCTTGAGTTGGAGTAGCGCTCAACAATTAAATTGTACGCTAACGGATAATTTTCAAGCGAGAGAGGCAGGTGTTCTATTAGACGCAGTGGTTCACCGACTAATGAGCACCTCAAATAATGAAGTTTTTGAACAAATGATAACTCAGAATTATTGTGAATTAAATCATTGAACAAGCTGATGAAATTGTGGAATTTTGCAACATCTCCGTCGAATGAAGGTAGGCGAATTCGAGGTAATTGTATTAATTGCGAATTAGAAGACTTGACTTGATTTTGTAAAACGATTGTATTGTCCAGAGATTCAATTAATTTCTGGGCGCGATCAATTAACTGGAAATAATGAGTTTCGAATGCAGTGCGTTCTGATTCGAAATCTGTTTCGGGTTGAAGTAATTCGATATTCGTTTGTATCTGTTCGAAGTCACACCAGAGGTCTAAGAATTTGTCAAGTCGTAATTTGACTTGGTTAACTTCAACGTCAGATTGAAGAAAATTATTAAAACGAGAAAGATGATTATTAACAACGTTGCGTTTTTTGATTAAAGATTGTAAATCGTCCATGTTGAAAATAATGAACGAAGACAGCGAGCGAAAAACAAATAATAGAATGTAAACAAAACACAGCTGTTTATTGAATCTAGGTTAGTTGCAACTATGATGTGTATGTTGCAGACGACACAAGCGAAGTGATTCTCTCAGCGCTAGCAGTATCGACGGACAACACGAGAGAGAGTGAATGAGAGAGAGGGCACGCATGCGCTGTAAGCTGCGTGAACCAGTTAACAAGAACGAAGGAAAAAATGGCGACTCTAGCCAAATTCTGGCCGTGTCGAAAGATATAGCACTGAACCGATCTACTGTGACGTCAGCATAGCGTTGGTTGCAACTTGTATTGAATGAACGCGTCACAACAAACTGATAATGCGTTGCATTTGTTATGCAACTCAACCCCGTATTTTTTAACTGAATAAATGAAATTGTTTTTTAATATTAATATTTTTATTAATGTTTTTATTAATATATTGAACACATGTAAGGCACGAAACACAATAAATGACACGATGAATGTAATGTAACACCATGTAACGACGAATTAAACAAAATACTGAAATTGTTGACGATTGAAAAATTAAGACAATAGACTGTATTTCCAAATATGCACTGATAAATATCCTGCCCGCGACGGACCAAATGTTAAAGCCTTGATGGCAGGAGTTTTGAAATTAATCCAAAAATATATTGGATAAAACGAGTGATGCGGTAAGCCGACTTGTAACTGTAGGACATCAACCCACTATCCACGACTAATGGCAGATTAATGTAAACTGAAGCATAAACGACTTATTTCGGAGGACCTAGTTTCATTTAATGGCGCCAGAAACCAACGGCGGAACGACTGAATAAGCAAGATACAACGATAGAAAGTACACTGCGGGAGGCAAAGGTAAAACGATAAGTAACTGCTGAAACAGCAGGACATCACTGGTCAACTCAAACACAAAATCAGAAAACGTACAACAAAATAGACTAATTCGCTTACCTGTTGAATGGCCTGAAGTGTAGAAACGGCGTCCACGCGACCCGTGTCCGGGGTTCGATTCACACTGTAACTTTAATGTTTGATACGAAAACAAGAACAATTGTAAATGATTATAAATTACACACATAAGCAAAATCACACTTGAAAATGATGTATGGTACATCAGAAACGAACGAAGCATAACGACAATTGCAGAAGCGACGCCATAGGATGGCCGGCGCAGAGAAGGCACGAACAGTCTACATGTCGCAGAATCTAACCAGTGAGTGAGTTGAACCGGGAAGAAAGGAATGTGAGTAGAGGGAGAAAAAATACGTCATGAACTGAGGTCACCATCGGAAGTCAAGACAAGTATACAGGCAGAGGCGGGAAAAAGGTTAGCGGGGAAATATGAATTACTTAACGGGGGTGCGATTGGCCTTAACAACATGTTAACGCGCTCTATAATTGATGTGCACGTAATGTTTGTCAGATACAAACTGACAACGCTGGCAGACGTTCTGATTGGTCTAAAAGCGTGGAACAGCAGAGCTCATCAACAGTGAAAAGCATTATAGTGAACTGGAAATTGAAAAAAATTATTATACATTGATGACATAAATTGTATTTATAGATACAGATATCAGATGAATTAATGTCCCATAGCCGAGCGAGTGAGAGGGCGATATGTGGCATAACTACGCATGCGACCAAAGGTCTTTACTGTTATAATCCAAATCTGAAAACATACTACAGTCATTATCTTGCGTGTTAGTTTACTGCGTGCATAAACGCTTGCTCACAACAATTAGTAAAATTATACAATGTTATTGGAATGGCGCGTACGGCTTGTGCGAGTGAGAGCGTTATGCATTCTCTCACTCCCACGGCTAGGGGACTTTAGTTCATCTGAATACTGTACATGCTGTTGTTTTAATGTGCTTATGTGAGTAAAAAGTATTGTTAATAGTAGTAACTCCATCGACCTTCGAGCTCACGATGATATGACACATGATGTAGGAATTATTTAATGTCAGCGACGCAGCAGTTGTAGTTTCATTCTTCTTTACTGCTGCCAGTTGATTTTGGTTTTTCAATTATTTGTACGTTTTGTCTTAATGTGTTTTTTGATTTGCAGGAGGTACCGGAAGAAAAGAAGTCGGTGTCAAACTCGATGAAGATCAGCTGAAAATTTTGGATGACCTACCTAGTTCAGCTGTTGAGATGCAGGTGAAGGATAAGGTAACATTTTATTAAAGACCCCTCTAGTTATTGTTAGGCCTGCAATCTTTGCTTAACGTCTGCACGTTTCAGTACTATTTTCATTCATTTAGGTGTAGGGCAAATTTCTAAATTCTTTGACGAATCACTTTTTATTTTCGATTGATTTTATTTTATCAGTGACTTTTATTTTAACCAGAAAATATCAGTGTTTTAAACGGTTTCTTCAGCGCGTATCCGTTTCAGCTTCAGTGGATATATGGGACTAGTGTCTATTCATTCGTTTTTAAATTTGCTGTTGTAGGAGCATGCCAGTTTTTAATCGTTTCGCTTCTTTAATGGATAGTTAGGTGCTGCTATCTTTGGGAAACATTTTGAACAAAATTTCAGAGTGATGAAGTTATATACGGTGATTCAAAACTATACGGCAATCTCTTGGAATCTCATTCTATAGCTAAAAATAAGAAAAAAATTTCACATAAACATATGCCTGAAAACGCTTAGTTAGCGAGTTACGGCTAGCGAAAAATTTCACGTAGTACTCTGTACCCTCGGTGAAGTAAGGCCGTTAAAAATGTTAAATGTAGTTACAAAGATACAAATACAAATTTTTCTTATGGTTTTTAATCTGAAAAATTGAATAAAATTGGTTCCAGAGCTGTAAATGGAATACTTTCAGAGATATCTTACATAAAACACAAGAATTGGTGCAAAGAAATAACACATTTTTGTGTTTAATGTAAGATTACTTCCATAAATGGTAAATAAAGGTGTATTTTTTCTTAAATAAATTTATAGAAAATTTAATTCTGAGAAGATTCATGTGAATTACTCAGGAAAAAAATGAATAATAGATATTGAAATTTTGCTTTATTTAAAATCAAAACAGACGCACGTAAAACGCACATTTTTAACTGCATAAAATATTAACTAATATGTAGGTTCAGAGTAACAGCTGATAATCATCAGCTGTTACTCCCAACCTAATATTTTATGCAGTTAAGAATGTGCATCTGTTTTGATTTTAAATAAAGCGAAATTTCAATATCTATTATTCATTTTTTCCTGAGTAATTCACATGAATCTTTTCAGAATTAAATTTTCTACAACTTTATTTAAGAAAAAATACACCTTTATTTACCATTTATGGAAGTAATCTTACGTTAAACACAAAAATGTGTTATTTCTTTGCACCAATTCTTGTGTTTCATGTAAGATATCTCTGAAAGTATTGCATTTACAACTCTGGAACCAATTTTATTCAATTACTCAGATTAAAAAACATAAGAAACAACCGTATTTGTATCTTTGTAACTACCTTAAACATTTTTATATGGCCTTACTTCACTGAGGGTACAGAGTTCTAGGTGAAATTTCTCGCTAGCCGTAACTCGCTAACTCAACTCTCTTAACTCTTTAGGTTAATCATCTCAGAGGATCAGCATAGTTTCCAAAAAGGTAGATCAACTAAAACTGCAATTGTTTCACTTGTGGAGCAAGTATTTGATATATTGGATGCCGGGGAGAAAGCATTGGCAGTGTTTCTGGATCTGAGTAAAGCTTTCGATTGTGTTGATCATGAAATTTTATTGAAAACACTAGTCATTAGGCGTTAGGGATGTAGAATTGAAATGGTTTCAATCTTACCTTATTAATAGATTACAGTGTGTGGAGTTAACTAGGGTTGTTAGAGGGAAACTTACAAAGGTTGTATCTGGAAAGCTTGAAGTCAAAGCAGGCATTCCACAAGGGTCAGTTTTAGGTCCAATTCTGTTTCTATTGTATATTAATAGGTTACCAGAAGTCATACCTGATGGCAGAGCTTTGTTGTTTGCTGATGATACTTCAGTAATCAGTAACAGTTTACTGGTAGATGCTCTTGAAGTAAATACACATGTTAACATAGAGTCCGTAGTACAGTTCTTGAATCAAATGTTATTAACAGTTAATGGGAAAAAGTGTCAGTACTTGCAGTTTAAAAATAAACATAACGTTAAAGAAAGTAGAGAAGTGGATGTATTTATTCATAATAATAGTTTAGAGCATGTAGAAACAGTGAAGTTCCTGGGCGTATCTCTAGATAGATCTTTGTCTTGGGACTTCTATATCAATCAAGTTTGTAGTAAAATATCATCTGGGGTATTTGCACTAAAACAAATTGCCAGATTAAATGATAAAAAATTACTAATGGCAGCTTATCATGGCCTCATTCTGTCTCATATCCGTTATGGCAGTGTTTCCCAACCGGTGGTCCGCGGACCAAAGGTGGTCCGTGACAGCCTTCGAGGTGGTCCGTGAGAGTCCGGTGACTACTTATAAAAAAGTAATATTTTCCCGTGATTAAATCAAAGTTACGATTTTCATTGAACAAGATTAAGTAAATACATTCAAGATTCAGATTAAGTAAAGGTAGAAGAGTTGTGGTGTAAGAAAGCCCTGGGCTTCCCCAAGATTCAGCAAGTAGCTTTGCGGTATCTTATGATATTTTTCAACTACTTATTTGTGTGAGCAGGGCTCTCTAGTTTATTATTAATTAAAAACAAACAACGAAATCGGCTAAGTGTAAGCAGTGATTTGAGAGTAGCTCTTAGCAAAAGCCTAAAACCTAGAATCTTCAGCTAGTCAGAAAAATTCGAGCAAAAACGTCGCATTGAAATTTTCATTTCATATTTTAATTTTCATGGTTATTTTCGACAAAGTTAATCCTGTATTCCTTATTTTATTAAAAGACAATTTACAATTAAAATATTTTTACTTTTTGTGATGTACAATGTACCCTACTTTCTGAAAATAACAATTATATGTTTGTAATAATAGTTTCTTAATTAATAATGATAGTTTGTTTCTGAAAATTTGTTTTATATAATCACCTTTTAATTTGGTTACAACTGATAAGATATATGCAATAATTTAATGGGTGGTCCGTGGTAGTTCACTTTCAGGCTGAGTGGTCCGCAGACCACTGCGGGTTGGGAACCACTGCGTTATGGTATTTTAGTATGGGGTAATTCTAGCATGGGTAATATAAATAGGGTTTTTAAAATTCAAAAGAAAGCTATTAGGTGTATGGTGGGAGCTAACCAGGTAACCTCATGCAGGCCACTATTTAAGGAGCTTCAATTGCTTACAGTTCCCTCCCTCTACATTTTTGAGGTGATTATGTATGTTAGGCAAAATAATTTTATGCAGAATTTCAATGTTCACAATCATAACACGAGAAACAGGAATAATTATTATGTGGCTAATCACTCCACAAAATTGTTTGAACAAAAACCTACTTATGCAGGGAGAAAATTCATGAATAAATTACCCCAATCTTTAAAGTGTTGTGAGGATTTGAATTCCTTTAAAAAAAATCTGAAAAATTACTTGATCAGTGAAACTTTTTATAGCGTACAAGAATTTCTTTCTTGATAGTAGTGATACATTGTGTAATTATTATATGTATTTCAGGTGTTATATCTGACGGCATGTCCTATACTCCTCCTGGAGTCTCCAGGGCGAGGGGGAAAAAAAACTAAGCGTTTTCAGGCATATGTTTATATGAACTTTTTTCTTATTTTTAGCTATAGAATGAGATTCCAAGAGATTGTCGTGTAGTTTTGAATCACCCTGTATATTTTCGTACAACAGAAGTTTTTGTGACGTAACTGGTGTATGAATCACACAAGTTGTCGTTGTTTATGTAAAAACTAATTACTGATCAAATTTATGTATACCTTAATCATGACAAAGTGGAATTTTATTTAGCGTACAATAATAAAATGAGCAAATACTTCTAAGTGATAAAGAAAAATAAAGTAAATTGAAAAATCTCTTTTATGAGATGACACGTCTAAATGGCTGGTGGCAATTTTTGAAAAGGCTTACCTTTGACTTATGGCAAAAACCAATAGTGATTTCTGTATCATCTACTTGGAATTGAATGACACCATTTTGTTTTAAAATTTGATTTCTTGACTTCTGATTTTGGGCCACTTTCTGTCGAAACCGGAACTTCAAACCCAGAGATTTCTGTATATTTAAGAAGAATCGAAAACACTATTTTTGTTTCCAAATTCCGACTTTGATTTCTTGACTTCCGGTTTCGGGCCACTTCCGGTCAAAACCGTAACTTCAAACCCAATTTTGGCCCAATGACTTTTTGTGTAGATTATGAATTCAAATATTGTTTGTAGCTACCTCTTGCAGTTTCTGATAACCTCAAACCCAATTTTGGCCAACTGACTTTTTTTGTGTATATATGAATCCATAAACGGTTTGTCACTATTTTTTAAAGTTTCTGACATCTGGGTGTTACAGACAGACAAAACAAAATGATAGATGGCAATTTTAAAAATTTCCACCAAAAATATTAAAAAAAAGGAACATGTGCTTCTGGAGTGGTATTAAAATCGGACTACGAAAGTTATTATTTTTCATTGCTCCTAAATAACGGTTAGGTTTCTCATTCCTTATTTAGGCATTGTTAAACTTTAAAATTAACTATACCACTGTTCTTTTACTAAGTTTTTCACTGTGATAATGTTGCGAAATAGTTTGTGTTAGCCGTAATCTTGCTTCGGCCCACTTTTCTAATCGTTTGCACTTTTTCTTCAGTTATTATTAATGGAAAAGCTGTGATGTATTTGTCTATCTTTTTGTTACTAATATGGTATTCATGGGTTTCAACAAATGCCTATTTCATTTTTATAATCTTCTTTAAGTACTAATTTTTATTTTTGAAGTCAAGGCCAATGTTATGCCAACTTTGGGGCTTCTTTGGCCCATTCATATAAACCGTTTCAAATCATATAAACTGGTAACATAGTAAAGAGGGTAACACTTTTTTTTAAGTATTACTATTTTATCCCGTCGGAATTTTGTTAAGTGTATGTTTTAACCCTAACGTTAACGCGGTAAGCAGCAGCCGGACGTCGGCCATAAAACTCTTAACTCCTATTCTCATCCCTCAGCCATTTTTTTTTACAAAAAAAATCCATAAAAATTCGAGAAGGTTTACAAACATACAAGCTTTATTTTTAAAAAAATCACATAAATTGCTTTATTTTTACTTTTAGTTATAGTGATTCATAATTAGATGTTCGTAAATAGTCCGAAAATTTGGAACACTTATACGTTAACGCGATTTTACTGACTTATTTATAATTTTTTATTGCAATGTGCTTATATATTATTGAACAGAACATGTCGGTGAATAATTTTGTACTAAAAATAGTAAAATTATGTTGAAAATAAGGATGCTATTATATGCTAAAGCAATAGAGTAACGAACAGCGCAACAACGATGCGACAAGTGAATGAATGGCAGTACTCCATGTTCTATGCTACTCCACTACAGTGGTATAAATGTAATATTATCATGATTCATTTTGTACATGTGTGCCTTCTGTGTTAGATAAAAATATAAATTACAAAAAAAGTAAATCTACTACTATTTTCAGTTCGGAAATAATAAAAAACGACCCAATCTAACCCAAATGGTCATATTTTTTTAAATGGTATATTTTTTTTTACCTATAATAATATTACCATATTATGACCCGTTATTTGACTGTAAACTAAAATTTACTTGTAATACAAATTTTATTTTACTTGTTTTTTAAACAGCTAGCTATATTCACCATTTAAATATTCTACACCATTTGCACCATTTCTAAGAGTAAATGCTAAACATCACTTAAAATCTGAAATTTTGATTTTTTTAAATATTATTGTAACTGTTTATTTTGAGGTAGTGTGATTATTTATTAACTTAGATGCTGTTATTGATTTAGGTATTTAATATTTAGGCCAGTTACACATTCGGTAATGTGTTTACATTTATATTTTTGGTATTTATTTAATTGTTATTAATTTTTTGTTGCGGGGGTCATCCCATGCCAAATCAATCGAACAAAAAGGTTATTTCCAATCGTAGCACCTCCGATTTTGTATGAAAATTTCCAGACTTATTTTTTCCACAGATCTAACCGAACACCAATGTATATTTTTTTTTAAATTTTGAAAAATACTTTCCCATTTTTGTTCTACAAAAATCTTTAATAATTCTTGTTAAAAATACAGAGAAGTGTTTTAAACCTTATTTCAAAGATAATTTCGTATAAGCTTATGAATGAGAACGTGGAAAAAACTGTTGTTCCCAAATTTTTAAATAAATTACTCTAAATACTAAAAGATAGACTTTTATGGAAATTGGTTTGTGTTTAGATTCAATTGAAGAATAATTCCTGAAATTTCCGTAAAAACCTGAAGTGGTCAGTTTTACCGACTGGTTGATTTGGCATTTACGAACCATCTTCATACTTCATATTTATGACGTATTTCTTCATAATATGAAGAATTCATGTTGTTGTGATGATTCAGTACTCTTTGTGAAGATTAATCTCATTAATTTGTTTTTATAACACATATTTATGACGTATTTCTTCATAGTATGAAGAATTCATGTTGTTGTGATGATTCGGTGCTCTTTGTGAAGATTAATGAGGCATCTGTTTGTCATGACTCTGTCAGTTGGAATTAAAGCTACGTAATATCGTTCCTGCAAAACGCTGAATATATTGAATTATACATAGATATTAAGTGCATGTCTGATGCTCTTTCATAGGCAAATCTATGCTCTCCTTATTTGCATGCTTAAACATATATTTACGTAGAACTGAAATGATAACAAATGTACAATTTATTGACGTTACAGTTTTTGAAGAAGTTAAATAGACAGGAGCGTGTCGTTGAAGAAGTGAAATTAGTACTGAAGCCACATTACGCTAAAAAACACATCTCAAAAGAAGATTACAAAGAGATACTGAGAAGGGCTGTGCCTAAGGTAAGTAATATTTTTAATTGCGGTTATGTTTCTGATGTTCGTAGTGTTTAATTTTCTTGGTTCTGATCTCGTTGAATGTACTTTTTTTGTAAATTAGTGTCAATATCATCTCAGCTTTTGTTAACACGCTGAGGTTGACTGATGCCGTAAGGCATCGTATATCCTTCTAGGGTTGTTGTTAAATCAGGTTTCGAATAAATTTTGTTGTTTTTTTTATTCGTTACGTGGTTCTTTTTATACGTAATGTGAAATATATAAAGAAGGTAAAAAGCAGCAAATGATTTAGCGGATATAAGTGAAAAATTAAATATATTTATTACAGAATCGTGAATTGATTAATTAATCGATTTGTTTTTCAGATATGTCATAACAAGTCTGGAGAAATAAATCCGATGAAAATACAATTCCTTATCGAAGCTTATGTAAGAAAATTCCGTAAAATTGGTTCTAAGAAAAAACCAGCTGCTAATCAAAATGCAGGACAACCTCCTAAACCTAAAATGTGAGTATAAATTCATGTGTAATTATTTAGTAGAGTATTCAGTTACCACAGATTTTTAAATCAATTTCATGTATGTTTTTTTGTATTGGGAATTCTATCTGTAAACTAAAATTGAAACACCTAAAAAAGATATAGGCGAAAAGGAGAGAAGTGAGAATAAAATGACTTAAGACACTTCAGGAATAAGAAGAACCGATTACAGAATGGACTGGCCCAGAAATTGGACTTAAATGTGTCGCCACCGGCTTGTAGTAGTCCAATCGGTAAAGTCATCATAGAACCGGCCGGGCATCTGGCGGCATAGTTCGAAAGGGAAAATGGTAAGGAAGGAAAGACCTTTGCTGCTGCTTCAAGAGGAGCAGTCGCTGGTGAAGCGAAAGGAAAGGGTCATCTATACCGCTGCCTAAAAGAATAGGAGCAGTCGCTGGTGAAGTGCAGGGTAGGGAAGGGAAGTGATCGTGGGGAGCAAGAAATACTCAATGTTCATTGCTAATTCCTTCTCTGTATCGACCTTCACGAACGATCGGATCGATACTGACTGTTCACCGTCTCGACTTCTCCTTCTTCTCTTCATTTCTCGATTAGGCTCGGTCCTGTGTTGGTGTTAGGTACCCGCCGTTGTACAAGCTGCTGCGAGAGGTTTGCTCACTACGCTATCTACCGGCAGCAGCAACCACATCACTGCACCAACAGGTATTAATTAAAAAATACTCTTTAACAGAATTTTAATGGAGAATATTTATTATTTATTTTACAGACAAAAAGCAATGTGGAGTTGAAGAGCTACTAAACAAGAAGAAAGTTGCTTTTGAATGGTAAGTTCTATTTTATGTTGTTTAGGTCATCAGCCGAAAGGCTGGTTCGAACCTCTAGAGGCTTTACTAAGTAAAAATGAGGAATGAGGAGGTTTACCATGCCTTCTCACAGAGTGGAAAAATTTGCTTATCGCATGCCCGGCCCTCCGAAAAGCATCTACTTTCATGTTGTTTAAAAATTGCCATATTGAGGTTAGAAGACAAAAAGACCCGGATTTTTTGCTACCGCAATTAATTTCATGCGTTAGAGGCGTGTAACTCGATAATTATTTGACCGAAAAGTTTGAAATTTTAACACAACATAGACAATTGTATTCTTATAGCGTTTTTGAAATTTTAAATTCTTATTTAAATTTTTATTTATTAACAATATTCTGAATCCTTGCTATCTCGGTAACCGTTCGATTGTTCGGCAAGGACAAACTATCTAAAAAAACTTAGTACAAATATGTTTACATGAAAAAATTGATTGCCCAATGTTGTGGTAGAATTTTTAAAATTTTGAAAAATAGACTGGGTCATGCGGGGTGGACGCTACAACCCATGTTGCCTGAATCTGATTGTCTACCTGAATTGACAGACTGCATTGTCAATTCAGGTAGACAGTCCAACAGGACGTCACGTACACAAACTAGCAACATGGATAGTAGCGCCCGCTGCATGACCCCAGTATGTACTGAGTTTTTACGTGAATAAACCAATAGTTTGCCCATGCCAAACGATCAAGCGGTTACCGAGATAGCTTTATCTTGACATGTCCTATACTCCCTTTGGAGTCTCCTGGATGCAAGGAAAAAAAAGGGTTCAGAATATTGTTAATAAATAAGAATTTGAAATTTCGTACACGCTGTAAGAATATAATTTTCTATGCTGTGTTAAAATTTCAAACTTTTTTCAAATAAGTGCGTGGAATTCGTTGCGGTAGCAAAAAAATCCAGGTCTTTTTGTCTTCCAACCTTGATATGGCAATTTTTAAACATTAAAAATTTAGGACTATTATAGGTCAACACAGAATAATATAAAATTAGCTAAATTTTGATGTAAAATATGTTGAAATCCGACTCATAGTTTTGGAGATGCAAGGGTTCAAACTCGGGTGTCTATGATTATGAAACCGATAGTAGTGTCTTTTACACCTTTACCTCTTCTGTTCTTAAATGCTTCAGTCGTATAATTTTCTGACCATGTGATAAGAAAGAACTATTTTTTGTAGCCCTGGAACAAGCAGATTAAGTGCAAATTATTTAACACAGTCTGCCTGTTGTGGTCAACTCTATTTTATATAAATACATATTGGTAGGGTCGTTTGAAAAGTCCGTGCAAAAATAAAAACTACTTAATTGTTTGTGGTAAACCTTTTTATTTTTCGACATAGTCTCCTTTTAGGCTTATACACTTAGTCCAATGCTGCTCTAGTTTGTTGATCCCTTCCGAATAATAGGATTTGTCCAAGTCTGAAAAATAGCTATGCGTTCCTGCAATCACCTCCTCGTTTGAATAAAATCTTTTTCCCGCTAGCCATTTCTTCAAATTGGGAAACAAATAGTAGTCCGAGGGAGCCAAGTCTGGAGAATAGGGGGGATGTGAAACGAGTTGGAACCCTATTTCCATTAATTTTGTGACCACAACTGCTGAGGCGTGAGCTGGTGCATTGTCGTGATGGAAAAGAACTTTTTTGTGGGGCAATCGTGGGCGTTTTTTTTGCAGCTCGGGTTTCAAACGATCCAATAACGATGAATAATATGTACCTGTAATAGTTTTACCCTTTTCCCGATAATCGATGAAGATTATTCCTTGTGAATCCCAAAAGACAGTTGCCATAATCTTTCGGGCCGAAGGAACTGTCTTCGCCTTTTTTGGCGCAGATTCCTCCTTCATAACCTATTGTTTAGATTGTTCTTTGGTCTCAGGAGTGTAGTGATGTATCCATGTTTCATCCACAGTGACGAAACAACGCTTAAAGTCCTGCAAATTCTTCTGGAACAGCTGCTAACCGTCCTTGCAACACTTCACACGAAATTCTTTTTCATCCATTTTTTGAAAATCACTCGACTTCCTCGATTAAAACGAATGTCAAACACAGAGAAATAGACCGATCTGGCTGAAACTACACATGTTTTTCCAACAGATGCTACTAACTAAACATATGCTCGATATGCGCCAGTAGTGCCATATATCTGACTTTGCACGAACTTTTCAAACGACCCTCGTATATCAGTAACTGAATGCTTTGTTGCTACTTTTAATACATTCAACACAAAGACAAGAATTGTGATTGCATCACAATACCAGTATTAGCTTCGCAGTGAAAAATAGTTCCGCTAATTGAAGTCATCCATATTTTGTACACTTTAGTGTAAGTAGTTTTGTCTACAATTCAGATATCAAAATTCTATTTGTAATAATTGAAGAAGATGGGCTGCAAAGTGGTTCTCGTTTACATCAAATTCATTCAACTTTCTAGCCTACCACAACACTAAGATGGTAATAAAATATTTCCCTCCTGACATATTCTAATTTTGTAAACGCTGTTAGTTTCGTTGAAGAATTCTCTACAAGTTAACTATAACTTTTACCAGTTTCTAACCTATATTGAGCTCACTGGAACATGATTTGTTGCATACTACACCACTCATTTTGCCAAACCAATTTTACGAGTACGCGAAGGTTACAGGTTAATGTTTTTTTAATATTTATGTACTTTTACCTAAGTTTGAATTTGAAAAAACGTATATTTATAAAGATTCATAATAATAACTTGATAAATGAACAAATCCAGTTTGACAATGACAATTGGCTAAAATCTTATCATAAGTACATTATATTAAAATATTAGTTCCTATTTCTGACATAGATACCAATAACAGTAGAGTTTTCTATTTTATATTATCCAGTGTCCGTTCCAGTTATCGCCGGGTGTGTGTGTTCACTGAGCCTCTTCATTTTCTTCTGTCCATCCACCGTTGTATCCCCCATCCCTCCACCCTTCCTTCTAGGCAACCTTTCCTCCCCCATTCTTTTCACGTGGCCATACCATCTTATTCTCATTTTCTCCACCCTCTCCCTCATACCTTCCACATTTATCTCCGCTCTAATCTCGGTATTCTTTATTCTATTTCACCTTGTTCTACCCTTTATTGCTCTTAAGAACTTCATCTCCCCTGCCTGCAACGTATTCCAATTCCTCTCATTCATCCCCCTTGTGGCAATAAATAAAATCCGAATTGTGTGATTAATTCTCTTTATTAATAATAATCATCAGTGATTCCTTGAATTAATGAGTTATAAATAATTTCTTGAACAATAGTTGAATAATAATTATTGTAAACATAGAAATACTGTAGTCAATTGAAAAATGCTTACAAATACAGAATATAATTGATGAAATAAATTTGGATGTTGATTCCTCCAATGCTGATGTTTGAATGGTGATTGTTAGAATGTCATCTGTTTTTTTTGTTGCCTAATTACAAGTTTTTAAAATATAAATCAGCTGGAACGTAAATATTAAACCTATCGGCATATAATGATGGCGAAACGCCATCCACCTCATTTGTGCCGTTGTATACAGGCGGCGATTCAACGTCCTCGTACTTTTAGTCCTGTCTACGTAGTTTTTAAAAACTTCTTGATATAGCAGCACTAACGAAAACTACATAAGTTTTTCTTTATTTTCATATATTTACCAATAGAGTGCGTGCAAGCGTTCAGTTATAATTTCGTGACCAAAATAACCTATACCATGTGTTGAAAAATGGTGTTTGTGTTTACATTCTGTAAATGCGTGTTTTTTAAGAGTTTTTAGGTTATTTATCGTATTTTTTGGTGTTTTATAAAGTCATAATAATCAATATTATTAATTCAATAATTTTTAACTATTATATAAATTCTGTGCATGCTAAAATATTAATTTCATTACCTACAGGATATTGATGTGTAAATAAGTGAAAACGGCAATGACCGGTGATAGGGTATATTTTTTTTTTATTAACCAATTTAAAAAAATTTAAAATAGTTTTGTAGAAAAAAGAATTCTGTAGATGGCCCTCATATAAGTTTTTATAGAAAATTATAAATTTCTAAGTTACAATTAAAAAAACTTAAAAAAATTTCATTTACTAGAAAAAAAAATAATTTCAAAGACAATAAAAGTTATTCGTTGGTCTAAATGGTTACTAAATTTAAAAAAAAATGAAAACAAATGAAGAGAATTGGTTAAAAGAAAAAAAAGTTATCGTCTATTTACAATATAGTGTCATTTTATGCAAAATTAAATCCAACTGTAAGACCACCAACAGTACTAAAGAATTCATAAGTCAATGAGTTAAAACTTTAAATTTGAATCAGCTGGTACGAAAATATTTATAAACAATAAACATTGAAAGTATGAGCTGTACGTAACACCATGCGTTTCCGCTCCACATAGCACTGCTGGTGCATAATATAAAGTATACATCATTAATTTGGCCTTCCCTGGTATCTTTCTGTCCCATAACAAGTGTTTTACTGCTTGGTATGTATTATATTTCCTCCCGTTTGCTACTGCTTTGTTATCTCTCCATCATTCTTTCTGTCTTCTGAAATCTCACTCCCTAGATATTTAAAATTTTTCACCAGCCTCAATGTCTCTCCTTCCAGTGTAATGATCCCCTCGATACCACTGTCTAACGTTTTATAATCAGCCTAATTCAAATTTTTACAAAAGAAGATGCATTCTTCATTATAACTTCTAAAAGCGTTATGATATTGCCTGATCTAGCGGTGCGCACTGCGTAAGTGTTCATGAGAAGTTAAAGAAAGTAGTAAAAAAAGTAAATATTAAGTTTTTTTTTTTAAAAAACATATTAATATGGATTCTGTTGCTATGGTGCTTAATTAATCACTTGTATAAATATAATTTATCAATTTTGTCCTGAAAAATTTCTTTCATTTCTGTTTCAGGTTTATTACAAGTTTATATAAATGATCATTGTGAAAATGAGGGGTTTTTTTGCAATAGTTTTGCTATATAAAGCTAATTTATATTTGCTTTATTATAATATAAAATAAATAGCTCTTTGTACAAAAAACAGCATTTGTAATATTTGAAAGCATATTTTTCGTTTTGTAACTATGAAACGTTTTTTAAATACTTACGTGTGACTGTACAAATACATGGTTTGATTGATCTAATTTATTATGTGTTAGTAAATTTTTTAATTATTGGTATAAGACTTTTTTAAATTTGTGTTTTTTTAAGAAGTTGAATTAAGTCGTCAAATGTATTAAAAATTTTATTGTTTTTAATTTTGAAAAGTAGTTTGCGAGTGTTTTGTAATAACTTAACAGTATAATAGTTTAAATACGAAAAAGTTACGACACCCATTTTACATTTTGTACATTTCTGGATTTCAATTTAGATGATATCGGGGTTCTTATGTGAATGCATCAATCACATTTGAGGTGGTATATTTGCTATTATAAAGAATGTTTTACAGGTATCAGTTAAGTGTTCAGGAACATGCTAATTAAGTATGTGTCCAGCGTATTAAATAATGCGCAGTAATCCCTTATTATTGTGATGTTGCTTTGTCCAGCCATCAAGATGTAATTAAGTATTACTGTTTTCTCTGATTTTAATCAGCGTAATACTCACTAGGGTGTGTTAGGTAACATTTTGTAAATACTATATAACCAGAACGCTGTCACAACATTTGAAGAAGCTGTACATGCATTCTTGTGTGAATACTTTAATTTATAAAATCCTAGACGTCTCATTCGACTTAAAAATGTCAAGGACTTTATAGTAAAAATAGTAATGGTTCACTAACTTTTTAAAAAAAATAAAGAAGTTATTCAGAATTTAAAGCATTTTCCAATCGGCAAATACACCTTTTGCTACATCTGTTTGTACAAAAATTGAGGTTTCGAGTAATTGAACTTAAAATAAAACTCAAAAAAGGATGTTTTACATTTTTGTTTCAGTTTGAGAAAATGCACAGTGTTTATTTGATAATTTGGTTCTGCGAGCCAGGAGTAATAAGTGTTGCTGATTTGTACATGTGCATGAATTAATCATAGTGATCTAAAATTTTCTACTTTTTTATATTTGATAAGCAGAATACTGTTATGCCGTATTGCTTTGGTTTCACCATATGGGTAGTTTACAAAACATTACTCTTGTATAGGAGTACTAGTTTTTTTTTCTCTTACAGGTAGAATAATAGTACCAAGAATATTGTCTGGTTTGATTTTATTACCTTCAATTTTTAACCTATAAGAGTAATATGCATTGCGAACAGGAGGTGTGTTGATTTGAAGTGTTTGAAATTCTCGTGTATAAAATGGTTCCCTGTACTGGATTTTTAGCATCTTGTGATGTCTGAGGAAATTAGGTTAGCTTTTTTCTTATCAATCATTATTGTGCTTGTGATAATAAATAAATGAGTTTTAGTTGCTCATCAATGCGTATCCTGTTTGTCATGTGATCATTACTCTATTAAGAACGATTAAGTTTTATTTAAAATATATTGTAGAATCCAATATCCAAGGTACGAAAAGATCATTGTTGACAGAAATTTAAATTCTTTGTTGAATTTCTCTCTCAAATTTTTTTTAATGTATTTTAAAGGAATTTTATTTTTATTAATAACGTGCAATAATCCACACACAAATATGATTCAGTAACACTGTAAAAGTGTTGTGTATTTTGAAATTAGCATGTAACTAAAGGGTATGTACCTCGTGTTAAGGGTGAAAAGCCCCCCCCACCAACTCTATTTAATTTTTACCAGGTATTATTATGAAACCTATATTGATGGAAAATTGTCCGTAGAATCTAATTTTTGGTCCACATGCTCTAAAACAGGACCTTTGCCCTGAAAGTCGAAGAAAACTAAAAATGTCAATTTTGGAGATCTGATGATGATGAAGATGATAGAAAAATGAAAGTCGATGTTCTGTGAAATCTTGAGCAAGCTAGATTTTAGAAGTTTAGTGTAGATTTGGGACAAGTACTTGCTTGTAAATCTTTAAATTATTTAATTCATCACATTCCAAGAAAAAAACAGTTAGTAAAATGGGGAGTTTTTTTTACCACTGGGAGGGTGCAATCGAAACACTATTAGTTGGTTACCTTTGGCAGGTACCCAAATGCCAAGAGTGACATATTTTTTTTTTTACCCCGAGATTATATTATGGGGGCGAAATGAAAATCCATGGTGGGGGATGTTTTACCCTTTTTAACCAGAGGTACCCTTTAAACTTTAAAAATTAAGAAAATTGATTTACAATTTGGTTCAATTTAACTGCAAATGTTTTTGTTCCTTCTGTGGTTGTGGGTAATTGAATGGTGTGGTTTGGCGAGGCGTGCTTGGATGACAATTAAAAAGGTATGAGAGATGTATTTTACTAATTTATTAATTATATAAATTTAAAAATAAATTTTAAACTACAGTAGAACCCTGCCTTTACTGAAACTGATCCGAAAATTTTTTTAATTTTGTGATTATTTTATTTCAATGTGTTGTATTCGCACAAATAAATAGATTATGAATATAAAAGTTTCACCTATTCTGGGAATTCATTTATAGTCTATCTACTGTAAAAGTACTCCACACGAGACAAGCGCCTATAGGTTGTAAACGAAAGTTTTACACTAGTTGGCGCTTATCTACCTCTCCACCTGGCAATTATCTAGCCCTACGTTCAATCATAAAAATATCTACATCCAGCTAAAATAAACATTATCCTTTAAGCGTTTTCAATTATATCTTTCAGATTGCTTGTAATTATTGTAGTTTCATAGAGCAACTCCTTAATTAATTATTTTAACCATTACATTTAACTAAACAATTTTTTTCTACTTTTTAATGTTCATCGCTTTTATGTTAAAAAAAACTCAACACATTCACTCTCATGCATGTTAACAAAACACAGCTTACAACACTTTTGAACTTCAGTCTACGAAAAAAATCAAAACGAACAGATACAACACCAAAAGATAACTGATTAAAATAAAAGTGAGTTAAACACGGGCAAGTGCAAATAGTTGTATTAAACTAGTCAGACATTAATTTTAATGATGTAAAATAAACAATCTGAAATGATAACCAATGAATCCGTGGAATTGTTTATTCTCCTGTTATAATTCAAGCTTATTAGTATTATATTACTTGTGATCAAAAATAAAACTGAGTACAATAAAAACCTACTAATCATAAATAATAATGTAATAATAGTAAATATTGTAATGATAAATAACAATGTAAGAATAACAATAGTAAGAGTTTTAGTTATTATGGTAACTTGTGTTTATTTATAAAACATTTTCTAACAAATGAATTGAACGTGTTTTTATTATATTACGCTAGAGCGATTTAGTATTGTATGGAATTTTGTTTTTGATCATGCTGCGCGTATTTTAAATTAATACACATGCTCACTTGTATTGCTGGTTGCCTATGTTGGAGTACTCTTAGCGTAGACAGACTCTACTTATTCTTAACTTCCAGCATGTGCTTCTAATAAAACAGTGGCTTGATGTTGCCGCAAAAATCCCACACCGTTATAAATAGACAAAAATTATTTAAAAGAGTTTTAATTGCTGTACAATATTACATTGTGTTCTCTTGAAATTTTTTTTATATACAGTGGAATCTCGGTAGTCCGGCCCTTAAAATATTAGGCTTAATAGTATGAAACCTCACCCAGGACAGATTTTGGTAAAATATTTAAATTGAATTAGGGAAATCAACTCGACCTAATTACGGCGGATTTAATAATATAATGTGTATGTTTAGTATTTGATTAAAGAAATGAATAAGCAGACCTTAAATTATTGTTAAATGTAATATGTTTTGGCCTTTAATCCAAAACCCAGAACTGGGCCATACCCTATACTTAATGCTGAAGCGACAACGAAATTTAATTCTCAAAACACGAGGACCCCCACACCGCACCAGGCGATGTCAATAGCCAATAATTAATATGTTTAGTACAATGCCTACAGAAGTATTCAGCAAAACTTTTTTAATAAGTTTATTTAATTTAAAATCACATAGAAATCAATGCATATTAATTTTTTGTTTAAATTTATAATTTATAGTTCCAAAATTCCAACACATCCAGTAATCCGGCACCCTCTCGGTCTCGAACTGGCCGGACTACCGAGATTCTACTGTATTATGTCAATAAACATTTGTAAAAAAATTGTATAATCATTTTTACTAATTTAATTCGTAAAAATATGACTGTGTTATCCAAAATTTCATGTATCTGAAATTGGGTCCACCCGCTGCTATATTTTGGTTGTATGGGGTTTTACTGTGCGTACACTTTTTGATCTCTTAGAACATAAACTTAACGCATTTATAGTTGCAATGATTGTCTACTTACCCATGACCACTTAAAGTGAATGAAATAATTCTGAGAAGCTTTTGTTGAACTGAATATAAGTTTTTAATTTTTAATAAGAAAGTTTATTTTGTGTAATGGAAAATTATAAATTTTAATTTGCTTTTATTTTGGATTATTATTATTGGATTCATAATTTTATTTTTACAATTTACACTTTAATAATTGTGTACAGATAGGAATAGATATAATATTTTTATGTATGTTAATGTTTATAATTGTATGTTATAACAGTTATAATAATTAAAAACAAGAGTTTGATGATCAAGTATTATTGAATTATCTTTTGATTAATTAATGTAATACAGGAATAAATTATACTATGTTATGTGAATTTTTTAGTTTTAAAGTAATAAGAAAAACACATTAGTAAGTTTATCATATTTTTAATCATTGAAAATATTTATTTAAATAAACAATTTAGCTGCGAGTGGTATTTTTATCAATTATTTTTATTAATTTAAGTTTATTTTGTGATAAAAATATTGGTTAGTTTGTAATTTTACAGAAACAAAAAGTATTGGTTTATTATTATTATTATTAAAATTATTGTAATTATACAGTTTATATACTGTATATAAAATTATTATTGTATTTATTAATAAAGAAATTATGATAATATTTTTAAATGGTTTTTATTTGTTTCCTTATTTTTTACTTTTTCTTGCAGTATTTGAATTTATAGGGCAGGAAACTATTGTTTTCATGTTTTATGTGTTTTCATGCAAAAAAAAATGCTTTTAAGATTTGTAGTCTTAAATGCACTCTAGCGCAAAAATGTATATACAAAGTTATAGAAAATTAAAAGACCTACAACTTTTATTTTAAGCATTTTTTTCTACAGAGTCTAGTTTAAGAGGCAATTTATATATTTTTATTTCTTTTGGTGAGGAACAAAGTTTGCTTCACAAAAGAAATTTTTAGTACCAGGAAAGTAGGAAGTAATAAGAGGTATAAAGATCAAACAACTTCTCTTAGAACATGAAAACAACCAACTTGCTTTCATACTATCCTGGTATCAAAATGTGGATAATGTTTTCTCTTAGGCAGCTAATGGTGCCACCTAGTGGAATTCTCTTGAACTGTTTTTTCACAGAAGTTTTTTGATACCAGGAAAGTAGGAAGTAGTAAGAGGTATAAAGAATCAAACAACTTCTCTCAGAATATGAAACCAACCAACTTGCTTTCATACTATCCTGGTATCAAAAATGTCAATGTTTTCTGTACACAGCAGCTACTGGTGCCACCTAGTGGAATTCTCTTAAACTATCTTTCACAAAAGAAGTTTTTGATACCAGGATGGTAGGAAGTAGTAAGAGGTATAAAAATCTAACTTCTCTCAGAATGTGGTGCCACCTAGTGGAATTCTCTTGAACTATATTCAGATTTTCTTTTTCACTATGAAAGGTGTTGCAATCATGAAAAAAATTTGACATCTGATGCCACCTGAACTGATTCAGTCCAATGTTTACTTTATCTTCTTAATGATTGCGGCCATAGTATGTATTTTACAACAAAAGTGTATATAATCAAAATTATAAGAAATCAAAAAACCTACAACTTTTATTTCAAGCATTTTTCTGTACAGAGTTTAGAGGCAAATACTGATTTTTCGTATTTATTAAGTTTTACAATAGTCTATTTTCATTTTTATTTATTTTCCACCAGATTTTTATTTTTGAATTTTATTTTTTTAATAATGGTCTAGCCGCCCCCGCTTGAACTTCTCACATAACCTTTCAAATTTGTAGAAAAATTATGCCATGGATTTTGTCATAAATCATGCGACAGGATTTTGTATGTATACCTACATAAATCACACAATAACCTTAAGTCACACTAAAGGCATCTGAATTGAAACTACTGCAAGGCTGAAGTGTAAATTCTGAAGTGTAATTCCTTCCTGTTTGGGGCTGGGATGTAGACTGTCTTTTGCCATAATATAAAAATATAGGGAAGGAATGTATTGATTCATGATGATCTTTCCCAATCGAGTTTTCACTGGAAATACATGATCTCAGGTCCTCTGAACCCAAGAAAAAAATGTTTTTAGCGATTGGTCTGTGTACATGTGTATGAAAGAACAAAATATAGAGTAGTGTACGAAGTTAAAATTTCCAACTTAAGTTAGGTACTACAAGCAGACCTTAACATTTCTATCAAAATTAGTTAATTGGAAATAGGAGTTTATTTGTATTGAGTTTTTACTTATTAGCAATTTCCTCAAAAACAGCTGTTACATTTTCGTTTAAAATCACCTAATTTACTAAATATTTTATGCTCTAAAAGATAGGGTAAGTAAGTGCTGTGTGCTAAAAATCATAGGAGGATTGTGCATTCGTGGTTAAAAATTTGTTATTCTTTAACATTGCAGCCTAAATAGGCATTTTAGGGAAAACATAAATAAATTAATGTTTTAAAATATCAATAAGTCATATTATGTTTACCTTACTTTTGGTTGCCTTTTTAGTTTAAAAACTTACGCACGTTTCAGTAGTACCACCTTCACAGCAATATTAACTAAAATTAAAATGTAGAATGGTGTTTCCATTCTGTCTAAACTACAAAAAAAAAAAAAATTGCCAGATATAAACAGAAATCTAGAATGTGAACTTTGGCACAGAAGATAGTTTAACTGGTCACTATATTTACCAGGCCTTAATTTGAAAACCTAAATGTAACAACTGGTAGTCTCCATTTTTTGGTTATGATCCATTTTTCATAAATTTTTTTAAAAAAATTTGTTCAATCGTTTGGTGCAACAATGGTCAAATCCAATCATATGTTTAGTTGGTATAGAAAGGAGGCTGCATGCCTGTAATTATTGTTCTCTTAACTTTTTGAATTGGAATTTTTTGTATCTTCTGAAAAATTTGAATTTTTTGAGATAGCCGGTTGTTGCACCGTCTTCAATTTCAATTGACTGGTCCTATCCATTGATCACGAATCATGACTAACCAAACTACCTCTAAATTAATTACACTGATTTTATAAACAAAAATATATTATATTTATTAGATTTATGTAAATTACAAAAGTACAAACTTATGAAAATTTCTATCGTGAACAACACATCATTATTGACAATAGTCGCAAAAACCTTATATTATGTTCCACTGAAAACTTGCACACGACAAAACCTCCAAAGTAAAAAAAAATTTATTTATTTTTAACACAAATTTTATTGGAACCTTACAAAAATAAAAAAGTAAATTTGGCATCAAGTTTATTTACAAAGCATTCTTACACCTAATAAAAAAATATACATTAGTTTTCATTTTATTTACAAATTAATAACTAGTTTATTCTTTATGACCACAAAATTATATATTCGAGTATTTTATTAAAATTCCTAGCAAGTTCAGGCTATTAATGTAAACATTCTAGTTCACTAATACCTGGAAATTAGCTGAACCTTTCACATGAAAATTTACACAAAATACGTTAGCCAAAATCTTAGGGAGTGACACTTTTGAAATTTAGTGATTTTGAGTTAACATTTTAAAATTTAGCACTAAATTCTGAACAATCTGATACCTACTAAATTAAGATTTTCATATTAGAAATTATGTAAAATTTGCAGCTTGAATATATTTTGAAGAAAATTGGCGTTTTAAATGCATTTTAAACCCTTTATTTAATTTTAGCTATTTAGGAAACAAAATTATACATGAGGCCGCCACCATGTTGTAATGGGTGAGCGCTCTGCCTACCAAACGGAAGGTTTTGGGTTTGATTCCCAGCTAGGCTCTGGAAATTTTAACAGGTTAAAACCCACAGTAGTTGCTAATAACCAAGCTGTTGTTGCGACAAGCTAAAAAATAAAATTATACATGAAAATAAACCTTTAAATGTCCTTTTTCGAATAGTACAAATTATTTTTAATAAAGTTGACACTTTACAGTGGTAAAATTTCTTTTGAACATATTGTCTTAGTCTCTTCTTTAAACATTTTGCAAGTGGGTCAGGAAACCCACTGGTACTGCCTTCAGTAACTAGTTCAGGTTCTGCTTCAGGACACAGAGGGTCTTCGGAATTCTCTTCACAAAATGTCCTGACGTTTTTAAAGTATATATTTTTTGCTGCTTATTATACCAGCTGAAGTTACATTTGAAAATCCAACAGGACAAAGTGAACTAATAATAGTCTATAAAAAAATTTATAGATACATCAACCCCAACAATTCATTTTGCTTGAAAATTTTATTTTTCAGGTCTTTTTCGCATTCTGCCTAAAATATACGACATAACATTGGTTTTTTAGTTTTTATCAAACACAAATCTAAAATGGTTGTATTAAATGTACACAATTCTTATGTATATCTTAAATTATTTAATAACCTTTTGTAGTTGCCTTGTAAAGTACCCAATGAGACAGGTCTTGCAGAGAATAGGAACAGAAAAGGAGCTTGTTTACACCATCCAAAAAAATAAAATGCAATATCTGGGTCATATTATGCGTGGAATAAAGATATGAAATGCTTTGCTTGATAATACAAGGTAAGATTCAGAGGAAGAGAGATGTGGGAAGAAAAATCTTTGCGACTGGTTTCGTTGTACCACAGCGGAGCAGTTCAGAGTTGCAATGTCCAAAGTCTGAATAGCTATCATGATTACAAACCTCCAGTCAGAGAGGGCACATTACGAAGAATTTGCTCAATTTTTATTTCTTTACGATTTTACTTATACTTGCACATATTTTGGTGGATCCACCATCATCTGAGTATACAAAATAACAAATTAAATGAAACTACAGTAATCCCTCGTTATCCGCGGGGGTTACGTTCCAGAGGGTTACTGTGGTTAGTAAAACGGATAATAATACCTTATATGAACGAAAAGATGGGGGTTAGGTTCTAAAGGTGAAGTCCTGTAGTCGTTTTAAGTGTTTAATAGTTTTTCGAACATTTTACCGTTATTATAATCTATGAATATTTAATAAATACAGTAATGTATGCATAAAAAATTTAAGTTGCTTTAAAATAGTTAGTTATTGCTCTTTGCTTCTTCTTCTTTTCAAACTCCTTGTGGACTTTTTCGTATGGTATCATCAGCTCCTGAGTCCTCTTTTGAATTGAAGGGCCCTTTCCATGACTGGATCCATCTCCAACACGTAATCAGCGAACTGCGTTGCCATGCTGAGGATCTTGTTGATGGTTTGTGAAGAAATGCTTGGCTTCGTTTCAGGATCGTCGAACAAACCAAAGAACTGTACGTACATATGAAGAAGTTAGACCGAAACATGGAGGAAAACATACGTAGAAATTACAGTATGGTGCCTGGGTGTACGTATGGTGGTAAGGCCCGGTACCCCGTGACGAGCTCACTACGCGGAAATCTAGCTTGGCTCATGGTGGCCGTCGCCATACTAGTGTGCGACTCAACATGATACGGATGCCAAAAACATTTATTCAAACACATGTTTTCAGAATTGTATGACTTCCCAACCAAGTACGGTGTACACAAGGAGAGAAAATGTATGTATTTAAAGGTTTTAGGCCCATGGACAAAGTCCGCGGATGCCAAGGGATCACTGTAAAATTCATTTACTATAACTTCACTCACAGAATTTCCCCTTCTTCGCCAACTACTTCTGCTATGGTTAGTTAAGTGAGCCCCCACCACTACTACTAAAGCCACCGCCCCTCCAATTCTACGTGTATATTTGCTTAAATTTCGAAAAATGCCAATTTATTTTTCTTAATGACAAGAAGCGAGTCTCTGACGCTATAACCAGAATTTCTTGGCTATGGTATGGTAATCCCCATAGAAGAGTCCACGTAACACTTTCATTGAGTTTACTCTTCATTGGGTTGTAAAACCACTACGTAAAATGTGTGTGCGTGCGTAAGCGTATATACATTGGGCAATTCAAATTGGCACAAGCAGCTTCGGTGTTTATCTACTCCACTCTTCGCCCCTCACCATGTAAAGACTGTACAGTCACAAAAGTATACAATCGCTACTGTAATGTGCGACTCACGCACGGTCACTACGCTTTGTTTTCACTGTTGTTATTAATAATCTGTCAAGACATAATGTTGTGACTAATTTGTTTTAGTTAGTTGCGTGCGTCTGTAGAGTATAGTTTAGCGAGTTTTTGCGCAGTTTATTTCTTGTAATTTATAGGCTAATTTAAATTTCTACTGGGAGAAATTAAAAACATATTTTAAAATGAAATAATTATTTGTATGTTTGAACATTGTAAAAAGGTGTAGGCATTTGCATACATTACCATTTGTGGACCTTGTTGAAAGAATAGGTTATGGATACATTTTATGCGGAACTGTGTGTACACGTAGAGCACGAGTTGTGCCAGTTCGAATTGTCCACAGTATACACATGCAACTACTATAAACCGGGGTTTACCTGATTCTGAGAATGCCTACCGTATTATTACGAACTATGGTATAAAAGGCAGGGGAAAGGAAAGTCACTAGTACTGGATACTTATCGTGGAAGGGAGAGCTCTGTCCTCCCTCACCGTGTAACTAGTTATGAAAGCGTAATCACTAAAATTTGCACAAATATTTAACATTTTATGTTGTTGTTGTTTAGGTCAACAGCCGAAAGCCTGGTTTGAACCTCTAGAGGTTTCACTAAGTAAATCAAGGAGTGAGGTGGTTTACCGTTGCCTTCCTCACTGAGTGGAAAAGTACGCTTATCAGCATGCCGGGCCCTCTGAAAAGCACATATTTTCCACTCTGTAAATGACACCTTCACTTCATTCACCACAGGGTCTGGCTGTACAATGAAATTCATTATTTCCAGAGGAGATAACTCTGATTAGTGTCTTTTACACCTCTACCTCTTCTGTTCTTAACCCTTTCAGTGCCGAAACAATATTTAAAAGTTTGATCTAAAGCCATTTAATTTGAATAAAGGTGTACAAAAAGTGCCTGCCCTTATTTCGGAAACTTGCAGGCGTAAGCCTGCCATTGCCAACCCAAATTTCAACGTTACAGAAAAATAAAAATTCCTGCTAAAAATTAATTTGTATTATGTTCATAAAAAAAATAAATTGCTCTAACACTAAACATATTCAAAATATTTTTTTTAGTTTATTTTAAATCACATCGATAGCTTGGACATTAGCAACTACTGTGGGTTTTGGTACTTTAACGGTAGTTCTGACATGTTAAAATTTCCAGCCCGTAGCCGAGAATCGAACCCAGGATCTTTCGCTTTTCAGGCTAGCGCGTAAGTCACTACGCCAATAAGGCGCTTTCAAAATACATTATTCCATTAATTTTTGTTCAAAAGTTTTTTTTTTGTAAATGTTCGGTCGTTAAATCATATTTTTTATATATGGACCATATTTTTTTAACCGGACGTTGGCACTTTATGCATAACTTACGGACGTTCGGTAAACCGGATGTTATCACTACGTAAAATATATCGACGTCCTGTTTTCCAGGCGTTGGTACTAAAAGGGTTAAATGATTCAGTCATTTAATTGACTGACCATGTGATAAAAAACAGAACTATTTATTTTAGCCCTGTAATGAACAGATTGAGTGTAAATAATTTGACACTCCACCTGTCTGTTATGGGCATAACATTTTATGTACTCTAATGATTGTGGATCCACCGAAACATGTGCAAGTTTAAGTTAAATCGTAAAGGAAAAAAAAATCAAGGCAGCTAGCTACAAATGGGTCAGTAAAATAATTTAAAATACTTATACATTAAAACTTATTACAAGCTGCAGAATGCCGTTATAAAAGATTTATTTTTAAATAGATACGAGTGTTACCAACTTAAATAATTTAATAAAATTGTGTTAATATCATGAAGGAGAAACAGTAAAACAAAACACAGATGAAACTCAGTTGGAAAATTTACAGTAGATAGGAGCACACTCTTATCCGAGACCTGAAATAAATGAGTTTCCGCTCAGGATGACGTTGTAGCTGGGCTACCTTGTCGTTTGAGGAATTGGATGGAAGGAACTTTTTTGGGATTTTTTTTTATTTGCAATTAATGATAAATGGGGGGGAAAGATGGGCTCGGAATCAGGATAACATTGTCTGGGGAAGGGACGCTTTTTTTGGTTGAGAGGTTTATTATTTGTTGTTAATTTTTGTCGGGAAAATGTAAATATTTAAGGAAAATTTAGTATTGAAAAGACGGAAGAATTAATTTGCAGGTGATGGGAGTATAATATTAAATTTTTTTTACATTCTTACATGAGTACAATAATTGAACTTCTTCACATCAACTGTATTTACTTGACTTTGGAAAAAACGCATCCAGGTAGGAGCCACAGTGACCAACATAACTGATGTGATAAAAGGTTGAACAGAATAAAGAAATCATTAAAGCAAAGGATGATCGTTATAGTTATAATGTAGTTTCATACAATTCTGAATATTATTAAAACATTTGATGGTTTTTAATTGTCTTTCATTGTTGAATTATTAATTATAATTAATAAAAAAGATTAATATTTATAATACTATCCTGGAGAATGTGTGTACCTATGGTGCGGATGTGTGAGTTTTGATAAAGACAGAAGGATCTTTTTGTCATCGCCTAAAAGCAGTGGAGATGGATTTCTGGAGGCAGAGCTGTGGTGTATTACGTTTCAATCGAATTCCGAAATTAGGAGAATTGACATTTAAGGAAATATCATGGATACCACATCCTGGAAGCAAATAAAATGGTTTGGCCATTTGCAAAGGATGGAGAATGGTAGGGGGCCAAAGAGGGTATGGGAGTGGACGCCAGCCAGTAGGAGGGGTAGGCCAGAAGTGACATGGTTGGATGGTATACAGGAGGCAATGTCTTTACGCCAGCTCTCCGATGGGGACTGGCGAGACAAAGAGAGGATTTACAGCTAGGGCTGTAAATCCTCGCATGAATATATATAGTTTAATTAATAATCACTTTCTACGGAAACTTACAAATATTAACCCTTTGCGGTCTCTAAGCTATTTTAAGAAAATTACTTTCAACTCGAATGGCCCGCCATGCTGGACACGGCCACGTTCTATATCAGCTGTTTGTCATTTTTACTAGTACAATCCTCTCAGGTCGTACGGCCAGCACTGCTGGCCACTACTGATTTCCTCTTCAGCTCGTCCGGCCAGCATAGGTGGTCGTTCTAAGCAATTTATTTAAAATTGTTTAGTATTTTTCCAGTAGGTTGCACCACTCATAGGGAAAAGACAATTGTAAATAGTCTCTAAAGTAACAATAATTATTTTGTCTATTTTTAACATTTAATATTTTATTATGTTTTACAGTACTTAGCAAACTTTAATTGTCATTGTATTTGCCTTTTCATTAGCTTTCAATAAAACATAACAATATTAGACTTTGAATTCATTTTGGATTTTTAATGTGTAAAACTTTAGGCATTATCACATTTACAGATTGAAACAAAACACCTGATACAAGCTGGTGTAGCAAGGATGGCAGAATGGTGGCCAACCTAACAGAGAAACCGCCATGGCCAGCAGTGCTGGCCGTACGACCTGAGAGACACGGCGCTGTGAAAACAATGAGCAGACTCAGTAACAGCTGTGGCCCAGACTGCTGGCCATTCGAGGGCAAAGGGTTAAGATATTACTTTTGCCAGCAAGTTGTGTTATTTGTACTATATACCAAACATAAAAAAGGTAGTTTAGGCAAAACTTAAACCACTTGAAATCAAACACATAATGTTGAAAACAGAGGTATTGAATACTTGAATTGACAATAAATCCTTTCAATTCTACTTTAATTCAATACATCGCAGGGATTAATACATTTTTGTTCATCAAGACAGCAAAAATAGCTTAACTGATGGACCTGCTCTTTCTGTTAATTAACTAGTTTACTAAAATAATAATAATAATAATAATAATAATAATAAATAAACTATTACAATTTTCTATTTGAAGAACATAACAACCACAAACATTGAGGCTATAAATTACCAGCAACCTATAACAATAAAAATACCATTAACATAAAGAGTTACTCACCCAAAAGTTGTAAAAAATCAATACATTTCCACTAGAGTCAATCGACTTCTTACCAGGTAGAGAAGCACCATGGCTGTAGTGATCATACCAGGACCCATATGGAAATGTACCGATTTTTCTGTAACATCAATTTACATAAACAAATGAAATTAGTTTCACATTGATTGCCAAATTCACCTCAAACTAGGAGGTTATCGCTGAGACAGAAGCGTATTTTACAGAGTTTGACGAGCATATTTTTTGGAGAGATTAAAGAAATCTAAAAAGTAGATTACAGTCAATGTTTGATTTAACAGATTAATAGGGGGATACCAATGTCCAATAAAATTGAAAATCGTTCATTTATAACACAACCGATTATATATGTTTCTACAATATGTTAAAAGTAAACATTGGATTTGCTTACAGCCTTATTCTTACCAGAACTTTCAAAAAACTGTACCTTTTAAGAACAAAAAAAAATCACCAACTAAAAAACACTGATTTAATTTTGTATATTTTTACCAATACAGTATACAATATGGAGTTAATATTGTATACCGTTAGAGCCCATAACAGGCAGGTAAAGTGTTAAATTAATTGCACTCAATCTGTTGGTTCCAAAAAATTGTTCTGCTTTTTATCACATAGTCAGCCAATTACATGACTGAGCTATTTAAGAACAGAAGAGGTAGAGATGTAAAAGACACTAGTCAGAGTTATCTCCTCTGAGAGTAATGAATTTCACTGCACAGCCAGACCCTGTGGTGAGTGAAGTGAAGGTGTCATTTGCAGAGTGGAAACTGGGTGCTTTTCAGAGGGCCTGGTATGCTGATAAGCATACTCTTTCAACTCAGTGAGGAAGGCATTAGTAAACCACCTCACTCCTCGTTTTTTACTTAGTAAAACCTCTAGAGGTTCAAACCAGCCTTTTGGCTATTGACCTAAACAACAACAACAATACAGTATACATACTAATGAATCGTAAACTAATGGTAATTTTTTTTAAATTATCTATTATTTAATCGCATCATTAATGCTTACTACACCAAAAAGCCAATTTGAATTTTTACCAAAGACTGCCAAGAGTCGATGACATTGGCTCATTTCTCAATAGATCGCGTTCATATTTAAAAGGATAGTAATATATGCATCTAACAATGTACAGTGTATTAGTCGAACATATCGATTGTTTCAAGTAGCGATATCTGTACTGATTACAGCTGTTTTTAATGTTACTTTCATAAGATTTTAATACGGAATGTTTGTACGGTACGGATAATATTATTGTTATTTCGCACAGTTTAAAAAGAAAAGAAAAGCCATTTCTTTTGATATAAATGAAAAAAAAATAAAAAACAAGAATTTCAGCACATATGGCACCTACCCTATCTTGTAGAGAATAAAAAATTTAGTAAACCAGGCGATTTTTAAAAAAATCGTAGGACCCGTTTTTGAGAAAATTGAAAAAAAGCAAAAAATTACACAAATAAACTACCACTTCCGGTTGACCAATTTTGATGAAAATGTTCGTGTCAGGTCCAGTAGTGGTATGTAACTTAGGTTTCAAGTTTCAAGTTCATACGATGTTCTGTTCTTGAGATATTCTGTATACACACACAGACCAATCGCTAAAAACATGTTTTTTGGGTTCAGGGGGTCTGAAAATGTGTATATCCGGTGAAAACTCGACATGAAAACAATACTTACCTTCCTATATACTCATATAGGTAAGAGAAAGTAAAAATATTAAGACTTCTCCCAACAATTTTGAAAATGAAAATTTATAGAAACTATTTAAACTTTTCATCCCATAATTACTTATATTAGCAGAATTAAAGGTAACAAAATGATACTAAAAGCTTTCTCCAGTGTCAATTCTGAAATTTTTAACAATTTTTCAAAATTACTTGGTAAAATAATTTTAGCTTGGCATTCTTTGGACTAATAGGTACAAGCAAACTGGTAGGGTAAGGGTTAAAAAAACAATTAAATAAACACATAAAATAATACAAAAAATTCAAGAAAATAAAAAGGAAAAGTTAAGAAATTCGGAATACATATCATGCGAGTGAAATTAGTTACGGATATCAAAAATTGTTATTGGTAATGTTTTTCATTAAAATTAACGTTGCTCAGATTTTTATAATTTTCAAACTGTTTTATTTATTTAGGAGGAAAGTCCGTTAAAATCGAGCATTGACTGTACGTTGAAAAATAAAAAACAAATTTGTGAAAAACTTGCGTCTTCATTCTTAACATGGGTACATACCAATAGACCCTCATAATAACACAACACTGAAACAATTCTTCAACAATACCCTTATACAAGGGTTATCCAGAAAATAACCTCCGTTTTGAAATAAAAAGTAAACGAGTGAAGATACAAAAACTTTATTATATACATATTAAAACTACAGTTTTTCTCTATTTTGGCGACATAGTCGCCAAACAGATTCAAGCACTTGTACTTGAAACAGTCTTTGAAATACCCTCTGCATAAAAATCTGCCGCCTGTGAATGTAGCCAACCATTCACGGTGTTTTGAAGCTGTTCATCATTGTCGAACTGCTGAGATGCAAGCCACTGCTTCATGTTCGGGAACAGGTGAAAGTCACTAGGAGCCAAGTCCGGGCTGTAAGGGGGATTATCGAAAATGTCCCATTTAAACTTGGCAAAAGTTGCATGACAACGCTCACCCTCATACAGCTCGAAGAACAAATGAATTTTTGGCCAAGTTTAAATGGGACATTTTCGATCATCCCCCATACAGCCCGGACTTGGTTCCTAGTGACTTTCACCTGTTCCCGAACATGAAACGGTGGCTTGCATCTCAGCGGTTCGCCGTTTTTGCTTCAAAACGCTGTGAATGGTTGGCTACATTCACAGGCGGCAGATTTTTATGCAGAGGGTATTTCAAAGACTGTTTCAAGGTACAAGTGCTTGAATCTGTTTGGCGACTATGTCGCCAAAATAGAGAAAAACTGTAGTTTTAATATGTATATAATAAAGTTTTTGTATCTTCACTCGTTTACTTTTTATTTCAAAACTGAGGTTATTTTCTGGATAACCCTCGTACAATTATTAACTTTGACTGGATTTTGAAAATGTACATTTTAGAGTAAAATATTACTAAGACACTTAAATTGCTCTTCAGGTCTTAAAAATAATAATTATAGAATTTGTATATAAATCAACACTCTAATTCAATACACAGTAGAGCATTGATAATCTAGCGCCATCTGAGGATTTTATTAATATTTAAATTTGCACGCATATTTTATAAACTTTTGTTTAAAAAAAAAAAACAGTTTTGTAACATACTTACATACCAAGATGTCTTGGTATGATACACAACCAGAGTGTAGTCAAGTTCCGGTCTCGCTACTTGAGTGAATGAAAGACTTGGCAGGCAGAAAACGAGTGTTGAAGCTCATGCAACCAAAAATTAGCAAGTTTTTCTAGTAAGATTTAAGGTAGATTCACATCATCATGCACCAATCTCTTCCTACCATACAAATATTTTTTCATCCTTTGTAAATGAGACAATTCGTATCAAGCGAAGCATATACATTACGATGTGGCACAGTCAGTCTCCGTACGAGATTGTCAACGACAATTGACAGAAACTGAACGAGCTATTGTTCATGTTTTGACATTTTTTTACTACGATAGACAATGAAAAATTAATCGAATTAATTCAAGAGTATTCCGTTTTTTGCTAGTTTTTCTTTTGGCTTTATTGCTTCTTTAAAAACAGTATCTTAGTATCTTGTTTAGTTATCACCGGTTCTATCTTTAAATACAATCATTAAACTGAAAGTATTGGAAAACATTTCCTTCGCCATCCATCAGTTTTTTAAATAGAGTCTAGTATTCTCCCTCAATCTTCCTAGTTTTGAACATTTCATGTGTGGAAAACCTCTTACGTTTACGTTGATTGTTTTTCACGTCATCTACTTCCAATAAAATTGATATCAATAGAAGAAACTTACGCAACGTTATTACTGAACATTTTGGATTCCAGTACCAGTTATTGTCTGATGATACGAATGACAGCTCAGATGTCAAGTAGGAAACGGTACGTTACGGAAACAATTGGTGCATGATGATACGAACCGATCTTTTTAGTGAATCTTTAGTTTAATTGTACATATTGCTTTATTTGTTTTCGATTAAATATACAGTACATACTGGAATATACAGTGAAGTACATACTGTAGTTTTATTATTTAAATTCATAATTTTTGGTGACAGTACCTTATGTCTGCATTACTACATAATTTTTTTTTTGTAACAGTGTATTTCTTTTACAATCAGTTTATAAATACAAAAACTTTAAGCAAAGACGATAAAATCTGAGTAATGTCCTTGAAGTAAAATAAAAACCACACTCAGTAGTGTGTTTCAACAAGACGTGAAGAGAAAAAAAGAAAAAATATATGTACAAAATCTAAACTTGATGAACTGTGAATCAACGCCCCGAATCACAAAGCTGATGAAGCTGGAGATGATAACGATACTACATACTAGTCCTACATATTTAATTCATTAAAAGCAACTAAATATACATAAATACAGCCCATTCAAAATAGCATAATAGTAAGTCTCTGAACGGTGGTAACTTTCCTGAATAAAAATTCCCTTTTCAAACATAAAATTTCCCTTTTAATTATTCTTATTATTCTAAGTGGTAGCAGACATTTGAGCACATTACAAAATTCCCTCTGTTCTTTATTCCATTTAGTAATACAGTAAGACCTTGACTTACGCAAATTCATGTTAGCACGATTTTGTTGAACATAATTATATTATATTATGTAAAATAGTTATTCTTATCTTACGAATATTTAAATTTATGATAACTGTTTAGCTAATTCCTCTCGAAACCGTTATTGTAGTTGCCCTCTCCATTTTTACATTTGAATTTTATTTTATCTTGATTTACTTTTGTTCTAAACATTCGTACTGTTTAGCACGTTAAAATTATCGATCATGTAAGATTGAATAGATTTAATTGTGCTACAATTTGCAGGTCTTTTATTTTCTTGGTTTTGTTGTTACTTTGCGTACAGTAAGAGTTCAGAAAAAATGTTATAAAAACGGAGAGTTATTACTTTAAAGGAACAGTTAGATACCGTTAAAATTTACGAAAGGGGTAAAAAAAACGAAGAACATAACTTTTTTTTGTTTTACGTCTGACTTTTGCAATTTTTTTGCATCCAGGAGACTCCAAAAGGAATATAGGACATGTCAAGATAAAACTGATAAACTGAAAGTTTATCACAAATGATAAATTCATCACTTACCACCAAAAAAATGTTTTTGCTACTGCTTACTTCAGTAGGCTTGTCATGAACCCCATTGAATCAAATATCACACAAAATAAAAATTAAAAAATCAAACACAATGATAAATTCATCACTTACCAATAATTTTTTCCTGCTACTGCTTAACTCAGTAGGCTTGTCATGAACCCCTTTGTATCAAATAGTACACAATATTTCTTTAATTAGAAGTTAAATACCAAAACTATTTAGAAAGGAATTCGTGCACACTGTAAAATGTTTCATCAATCAAATATTGTGTAGTTTTTTTTTAACTGACTTAAATTGTCACAACTTTTTAAACCTTGAGGCAATTTATTGATGTATTTTCTACCTGCAAAGTTGGTTTTTGTTCAAACAATTTAGCGTTGTGATTAGCAACATAATAATCGATTCTGTTTCTGGTGTAGTGGTTGTGAACCTATAAAGGAGACCTATAAACACCAATATCTGCTAATGCAGATGGTAAGAACATAAAAGGAACGACTAGGTTAGTGAATCAACACTACGGACAATTAGCGGATTTGAATGGTCATTTTTTTTTTTGCGCCCTGGAGACTCCAGGAGGAGCATAGGACATGTTGGCAGATATAACACCTGAAATACATATAAGAATCACGCAATGTATCACTACTATCATGAAAGAAATTCTAGTACGCTATAAAAAGTTTCACCGGTCAAGTAATTTTTCAGATTTTTTTTAAAGGAATTCAAATCCTCACAACATTTTAAAAATTGGGGTAATTTATTCATGAATTTTCTCCCTGCATAAGTAGGTTTTTGTACAAACAATTTTGTGGAGTGATTAGCCACATAATAATCATTCCTGTTTCTCGTGTTATGATTGTGAACATTGAAATTCTGCATAAAATTATTTTGCCTAACATACATAATCACCTCAAAAAAAATGTAGAGGGAGGAAACTGTAAGCAATTTAAGCTCCTTAAATAGTGGCCTGCATGAGGTTAGCTGGTTAGCTCCCATCATACACCTAATAGCTTTCTTTTGAATTTTAGAAACCCTATTCATATTACCCATGCTAGAATCACCCCATACTAAAATACCATAACGGATATGAGACAGAATGAGGCCATGATAAGCTGCCATTAGTAATTTTTTATCATTTAATCTGGCAATTTGTTTTAGTGCAAATACCCCAGATGATATTTTACTACAAGCTTGATTGGTATAGGTATATTACGGACAATTGGTGAATGTTTTAAGGTCAAATCGAACAATCCAAGTTACGTGATGATTTTGCGGAACGCATTCCTCGCGTAAGTCGAGGTCTTACTGTACTATCATGCTATTTCGAATGGACTATACAAAGAAGCGTTTGTTTTTATTTGCTTCAAACTTTTTAAAATCCTAAACTATGGGCCTAAGTGGCATTTCTAGTTTATGTTTGAAAATCCGAACTATCTATAGTCACAATTGGTTTGATTTTCGACTCTCTACTGTAGTAATATTATATTAAATACCTAAATAAACCATACAATCACCCACCTATTACTTACAAATGATTAAATCAGTCTTATTACACAACCTTAATCTCACCTTCATTTTTACTTTAAATTTATTAAAACTAGTACTACTCTACAGTCCAGCCTTTCTTAGTTTGCTCCTAATGTAAACAAATAATGACGTCACTGAGCATGCGCATTATATAAAAATGAGTACACACTGATTAAAAAGTAACAACAAAATACTTTCAAAAGTATTTAAATACAAAATATATTTAAAAGTATTTTTATAAATGAAATAGTTAGGCTTAGATCATATCAAGACTGATGTTTTAAGTACTTTAATTTTAAAAGATAGTTAAGTTAATAGGAATACGACATCCATGAAGTCGTGGACTCTAGCGTGCACCCTGTAGTAGCTGGCTTTGGTTTGTTGACAGTAGGAGCAAACTAAAGACGGCTCAACTGTACCTTTATATTACTACACACGCGGCCTATATATTTGTTTACTAAAAGCAACTAAATATATGTAAATATACAGTGTTCGTTTTATATTTATTTAATTTAACCTTTTTAAAATGCTTAATTACGAGCCTAAGCGGTATTTCTAGGTTATGTTCAAAAATCCGAACAAATCTGTAATCCGAACTACCTATGGTCCCAATGGTTCAGATTTTCGAATCTGTACCGTAGTTATTTTCAATGAACTCAAGTAAGTTGTAACCAAGTGTCCGCCCAATACGGATTGTTTGTTTGTCAACACAAAATGGCATCATCATTTAGACTACACTGTGCAGTCACAGATAATAATACAAGAGTTATTTTTATCTGATTCTGAATTTTTTTTTGGTTTTACTTCTGACTGTTCTGCAATTTCTGCTAATGCAGAAAGTGGATAATGATGATAATGAAAATGAGTGATGAAATACCAGACGTGACCAGGAATCGAACCCGGGACTCCGGCATAGAAGCCAGTTGTGCTAACCACTACACCAACACGCCGGCTTATTGAAATAGCAGACAGCGATAGTTTTAATGTATTTAATAAAAATAATATTCGCGATTGTGATTCAGTACAGAGTAGTGTAACGGAACCTGCAGCTAAATACCGTAAACAAATTAGGCCTACTTTGGAAACTATACGCATCTGATCTAATTTTACAATTTAATATTAAAAAACTAAAATTAAATTAAAAAAACTTAGGTGTGTAGTATTTACATGGCAAATATACAAATTTATTATGAATACCAGCAACTTTTCCTTTACATACAAAATATTATCAAAAAACCCAGCCAAGACATTTCACAACGAACTTTGAAACACACAGTAATTAAATGGACAAGAATAAATACCGAATCTCTTTTTACAGAAAAATAATATATATAAACTTTGGCAAGAACAATAACCCATTACAAACATTTAAATTTCATACTAACATTTATAAATTATATTTTAATCTTAAAACTAGAAAATCACGATAAATGATTTTTATTAGTGTATATATTATTCCATTTCATAATAATCCTAACAACTTTTTAACAAATAACAAAAAAAAATCACAACTTAATTGGATCACTTATTTATTAACATAACAAAATTTTAGGTAATAATCCTCACCATGAAGAAACCCGCTGCATTTGAAGAAATCTTTTAATACAATGTCTGAAATTTTTTATTAATTTCAAAATTAGTAGGAGATACAGGCATTTATGCGTGAACAGTACAGGCTACCCAAATAGACATTGCACTTGCCTGCTGCTTAAAAGAACAGAGAGAGAAGGATGGAATGGGGCAGCGAAAGAAAGAGTGCTCCCTCAAAGAGTAACTGAAGTCTGCTGTGTAACGAATATACAAAAAATTTTGCATAAATTTAACGATCTCCCTGCTCTGATTATCCATAAGTTTTCATAGGAAGGTATCAAATAAGGCACTGACCTTACTATGAAAATTTATAATTATGAGGAACCCACAAGAAACATGAGAAATACAATTAATCTGAACAAAGTACAATTTCGGATGATTCATACTCGCCGACAGTGCACATCGAAACATCCTGAAAACAGTTTGAAATATTAGGTCGTTTAAAAATACCGTACTATTTTGAAAACTATTAATCTGTCTTAACTCATATTGTATCAATTGTATAAGAATTTGAGGGAAATACATTCCTTAAAAAATATATACAGTAGAGCGTCAATAATTCAGATGTCAAAAATCCGGAATATCGAAAATCTGGATTCAATTCTGGCGAAAAATGGGAATTAATTTATCGTAGGTTAAGTGTCCAATATGGCTGAACGGCTCACCGTGCATGATGAGTACGAGATACGTTTGAATCGCGTGTTGTGTAATGGTCACTCTTTTATATGTACAATTACAAATTTTGTTAAATAAAAATTAGGTCTTTATATATAACAACATATTTCGTAGTTTTAGTTACCCGCTTCACATTTCTGTTAACAAATCATGTAAAATATAGTCGAATTTAGCTACTGTACTTTTCTTACTTTGAAGACGTCTACTGGCAATTTTATCGGGTGTTTCGATAATCCGGATAATTTGATAATCCGGATGGCATCCGATCCCAATTAATCCAGATTATTGACGCTCTACTGTACAAATTTTATGTTTTATTAATGTAAAATCAACTGACTTTAGTAACAGTAAAATATTCACTGAAACAAATAAATATTCGAGAAAACGTACACGATATAACATAAAAAGAATCACTGAAATATTTTAAAGGTTTTTTCGTTGATATTACATTATTAGAATTAAATTTATTTTCATTATAAGAATTGTATGCCTACTAACGAGTAATATATTTTTGATATAGCAGATTTTTCAAACAAAAGTGTTGTTTTTTAACACAGCTAGAGCACAGCTAGAGCACGATTAGCATCAGTAACCCACCCCCCCACATGGTCATCATCACTCTCCCAAGTGCAAATCCATTTCAGTTGGCCTGTACTGTACTGTAACATGGTGCTCATCTTTATACAGTGATGCTGTGAAATTATGAAACGCAACATCATAAAAAAAAAACGAACAGAGAATACTAAAAAACAAATAAATATTCGACATTTGTTTAAGATGGCTTCTACCAAGAACAACAATCTCGTGAGCTTAGATCAACCATCTTCCTCAACTTCAAAATAAATTTTTTGTAACCCTACTGTATACTTTTGTTTCGTAGTCGGTTATTTTACACATTATAGTAAACACGTTATTTTTTATTTTACTTAAGATCTATAATAAAAACAAACCTGCTTTAGTGACTTTTTTAATTTAATTCTCAATTTTCTTATTCATCCTGTAATCCGGCATGTCTCAAGTCCCGAATGTGCCAGATTTGAGGAAGTTAACTGTATCAGCATAAATAATTTTGTTTATGGGTCAACCCATATTATTAAGTGTTTCAGTGGTGGTTGCTTGACCATTGTTGTATTTTCATTGGGATGACCCAAATGATGAAAGAGTTCAAAACTATAATCATGTTTCCCCTTTTTTCCACTTTAAAAACTTAAGATTAATTTTTAATTCTCCCTACAAGTATTTTTTACGTTTAAAAGCATTTGCATTAAATCAGATGTTTCATCACACTTATAATCAAAATTTGAAATAAAAACAACTTTATTCACCATATTCTGGGCAACATCAATAACAAAGAAATGCAAATTACATTTAAAAGTTTGTACTAAAAATTTTCAAATCGACTATTTCAAGACAACGCTAGTAAAAATAATTCTTTGAGACAAATTTACAATATTATCTACAATCACATGAAAGAGTTAAGACACAAAGAAAGCTGGTATCTGTTTCAGATTTCCTGGAAATGGGAACCAGTGTTGATTGCGTTGGTTCATGGCCATACCAAATGCATATAAAAACTAATAAAATTACCAGTCATTATGTCTAGCACATCGGGTGATGACGTATTTCTTTTCAAAAATTCGGCTTTAAAATTAAAAAATAAAGTTACTAGTATTCAAGCTGTAAATCGTGATCAAAATTTACATGGCAAATATCATCATTTCTTTATAGAGCTAAAAAGAATGACACAGACCAGTATACCAGAATGACATTAGAAACTTTCAATTATGTATTAAATAAAATAGAACATTTTTCTGTTAATATGTAATGTATTTCTTTCATCCCTTATAGGAATTTTAACAAACGTGGCAGCAATTAAAGTCTCATCTGTCATTGGTGCTCATAGCCTGACTGAACCTAGACAAAAAGAATGCCAAATTCATTCTGATAAACTCGTGGGTGCCCGCAGCTCGTGCGTCCTGCTTTTATTTTGCCCATACTCAGTGTATCACATGGAAACATTCTTTGTGCCGTTCGATGCTGGTAATAGGAAAGCATCTTTCTTTGTCTTCACCTTTGATATTACGTCTTAAAAATAGCAAAACATCTGCAAATTCCAATTTAAAAATTTTATAGTAAATGAGGGAAACTGAGATACATTTATTAAATCGCATTACTAGGTATCTGCAAAAAAAATTAAGTAAAAGTTCCTTTCGTTGTAAAAAAAAATTAAAACAAAATCTGAAAATTTTCAGCACAAAACTTCATGTAAATTGCAATTCGTTATCATTAATTAATATTTTATTAACATTTATTTTTGATGTAACCCAGAATAAATGCTGAATAAAGTGTTATTTCTTTCAATTCTTTATGACAAACCTGTTAAACTGTGGACAATTCAAACTGGCACAACTCTTGCTCTACGTGTACACTCAGTTCCGCATAAAGTATATCCATAACCTATTCTTTCAACAAGGTCTACAAATTTTAACGTAGGCAAATGCCTATAACCTTATTTCAATGTACAAACATACAAAGAATTATTTCATTTTAAAATATGTATTTAATTTGTCCCAGTAAAAATTTAAATTATAAATTACAAAAACTAAACTGCAAAAACTCACTAAACTATACTCTACAGACGCACACAACTAACTAAACAAATTGGTCTGAATATAAATAATGAACAGAAAATCATATATGAAAACAAATTAGTTACATCATTACGTGTGACAGATTATTAATAACAACAGTGAAAACAAAGCGTAGTGACCGTGTGTGAGTTGCACATTACAGTAGCGATTGTATACTTTTGTGACTGTACCGTCATTGCATAGTGAGGGGCGAAGAGTGGAGTAGACAAACACCGAAGCTGCTTGTGCCAATTCAAATTGTCCAAGGTATACAAGTTATCTAATCCAAATGCAAACAAATAACAAATTTTGTTTTTAATTATTAATCTTCATTTCCAACTATGAACATTATAATATCACAACTAGCAAATTTAAAGTAAATAAGAATTAACCTGTTGGCATGAAAAGGCTCGAGGAAGGGCTCCTAATATATATCAAAAACTGAAAAATACCAGACTTTACTAGTGACTGAATGTGAGACCCCTCTCATAGAAGCCAGTTGTGCTGACCGCTACACCAACGGGTCAGCCAAATTTTTAAATTTACCTTTTAATTTTATTTTGTATGTAACTTTAATTTAGTGTTATCTTACTTTTAATTTAACTAGGATCTAATGATTTATGCATAGTCTAACCTCTGCGGTTTATGTACCCGTATCTTTGGCGGTATGATTACGGTTTTTGTAAAAAATACACTTTCAGCTTTATTTATATATTATTCGCTAACATTTTTACCATTTCTTTGTGGGTTGGACGGACAAAACCAAACAAAAAATTTTTGTGAATTTCATAGTTTAGCAATGAAAGGATTTAATTCAGAATCAATCCATGTCTATAAAACATTTGTGGGCAGATATCAAACTGATAATTTGTTACGTACAGGGAGGGTTAAAAGTCCGAGGACGGCTCAATACTTTTGAATATAAGGAAAATTTCATGATACATGCAAATGTGAACCTCACTCGAATACAAAATACTATTTTATGGTGAATCAAAAATTTTGTCCATCTTGAATCTAACTTCATTTGTTTAAATGGGAAGGAATTTCAGAGCAAAATTTCCACACAATCTGAATGGTGAAAACTGCACATTAATATCTCATATGCTTAGGAAGACATTCGACTTTCTTTACAATTCAGCAACAGCTTATTAAGTGTATTGTGTAATTATTTATCACGATTTAATATTTATTTTTAAATCATTCATGTGTACTTTTTAACTTAATAACATTTATTACAAAAGTCATTTTGTGTTACATACGAGGCGTATTTTTAAAGTAAGTACTGTTCTGAAATAAAAAGAAAACAAGTAGAGTTTTCTTAATGATTTTATTTTCACATGAAAGCCTGTACTTTAATCTACTTTTCTACGTAAGTCCCACCAATATTAAGACACTTATTGTACTGGGTGATTCATTTAAAAGTAGCCCGCCACTCGAGTAATTTAATTTATAGCCGCTCGAGTGATTTTCATATGCTGTATTGGCAGCGCTGATCACGATGTCATCGACTGGCCTTTATAGTATAATTTATATTATTATTTAATTATTATATTATTATAGAGTACAATTTTTTCCAGCAAGATGGTGCAACATGTCACACGTCTCGCCAGTCCCTATCTCATATCAATCAGGCTTTTCCCATGCGAGTTGTTAGTTAAGATTTGTGGCCTTCTTTTTCACCCGATTTGAGTATGTGCGATTTTTTTCTATAGGGTTATTTAAAAGGAACTGTTTACCAAACAAACCCCCGCAGTATACATGAGCTAAAGAATAACATCGTGGCAGCCATTCAAGCTATAGACGTTTCCGTATTGCATGTGAGCATTAATAACACTGAATGAGCGCAAAAATGTGTAAGCGTTCAAGGATGCCACTTTCAGCATCTACTGTAAAGGTGAAGTTGAAATTTGTATATTAATTTTAAATAAATATGTAAAATTATGTATTAAGTAATTCTATTTATTCATTTACTATTTGAATCCAATTGAGTTCCGAAGGCCGCTGTTAAATGCAGCGGGCTACTTTTAAATGAATCACCCTGTATAATATAACCAGCTTTTGAATACCATCCTCGTAGTAATCTGGTGCCTGATTAAACAACCACTGGAACATGGTTGTTTTGATATCTTCATCGTTGTTGTGGCTCTGAACACTCGGATAAATTTTCAAATGCATGAAACTCAATAGATAACGACGAAATCGTAAAGCATCTGTTCTGGCTCACTTTTTCATCAACTTTCTGCACCAAGCGTCAGTAATGATTGAAGGTTGCCCATTTCAATCCCCACCATGCACATTCGTATTGACATCTTTAAAAGCTCTCACCCATTTCTGTGTCACCCCATCGCTCATAATGATTTCTCCATACACTTCACTGATGTGATGATGGATTTCATTCGCTTTCATGTCTTCAGCACTAAGAAAACGAATGACGGAGTGTATTTCACAGTCCGCAGGATTTTCAATCGGAGGAGATATTTCAAATAGGCACAACAAGCATAAACTCAGTGAAATGATTCTGTAATAATGTCTGTGGCTTACCAATAAATAGCAGTACACAGCACGCGTACGCAAAAAACTGACTGCGGCACTGCAGCGGTGGAATTTCAAAATGGTACTTACTTTAAAAATATGCCTCTTTTATTTACTTTATTACATTCAAAAAAACTTACTACCCATTAAAAGTTTATGTTCACAACAAATATCAAATAATGATGCAAAAATAAATATCACAAGTTAACTGCACAATACAAATGTTTACAAATTTAACTCATAACTATTCTTATTCTTATTATTAACAAATTTCTTTTTTAGCGACTTTTTGTCACAGTAGCACGGAAATATCAAATAATAATTTGTCGGTCATGTGACTGGAACATAAAAAGTGTGAGTGATACCAGAGAAGATTATTTTATTGTTGAAACTGATATTATTCTATTATTTGATGATAGATATTTTGTATTGTGTATTGCCATATATAGGTGTCAGTCGCATGGACTGGTCGGTTAAAAAAATAAAGTTATATTCAAGATGGACAAAATTTTTCGATTCATTCATAAAATAGTATTTTGTATTCAAGCGAGGTTCACATTTCCACATACAGTCAATTTCGGTTATTGGAATAAATGCTTTGGGTCCCAAACCACTGCAATATAACTTGCATATAAAAATTTCCGGTAACAGGAATATGAAATAAAACATAATTTCGCTATATGGAATATTCCTGGAAGTCAGTAAAGCTTTTGAAGAGTCAAAAACTCGCGATAGACTAGTGAAGAGGCAACACCAATGCAAAAATCAAAAGAAAACGCTGAAAGAGTCTGCAGTTGACGAAGCATTACTAAAATGGTTTTAGGACAAACGCAAGTGTGATGTGTCTATCAGTGGACTTGTACTTGAAAAAGCGCTTACAAAAAAGCAAAAAATTTAAATATTGAAGATTTTAAAACTACGAGTGGATGTTTATTAAGATGGAAGTCCAGAAACAAAATCTGTTTAAAAAAGCAAACGGAGAGGCAGCTGATGCTTTAAGAGAAAATGCAAATTCTTGGATGGCTAACGTTCTTCCAACAGTGCTTGAGAACTATGAATTTTGCTGTACGAGGGTCGTTTAAAAAGTTCATGCAAAGTCAGATATATGGCACTACTGGTGCATATCGAGTATATGTTTAGTTAGTAGCATCTGTTGGAAAAACACATGTGTAGCTTCAGCCAGATCGGTCTATTTCTTTGTGTTTGACATTTGTTTTAATCGAGGAAGTCGAGTAATTTTCAAAAAATGGATGAAAAAGAATTTCGTGTGAAGTGTTGCAAGGACGGTTTGCAGCTGTTCCAGAAGAATTCGCAGGACTTTAAGCATCGCTTCGTCACTGTGGATGAAACATGGATACATCACTACACTCCTGAGACCAAAGAACAATCTAAACAATGGGTTATGAAGGGGGAATCTGCACCAAAAAAGGCGAAAACAGTTCCTTCGGCCAGAAAGATTATGGCGACTGTCTTTTGGGATTCACAAGGAATCTTCATCGATTATCTGGAAAAGGGTAAAACTATTGCAGGTGCATATTATTCATCGTTATTCGACTGTTTAAAAACCGAGCTGCAAAAAAAACGCCCACGATTGCCCAACAAAAAAGTCCTTTTCCATCACGACAATGCACCAGCTCACGCCTCAGCAGTTGTGGTCGCAAAATTAATGGAAATAGGGTTCCAACTCGTTTCACATCCCCCCCCTATTCTCCAGACTTGGCTCCCTCGGACTACTATTTGAAGAAATGGCTAGCGGGAAAAAGATTTTATTCAAACGAGTAGGTGATTGCAGGAACGAATGGCTATTTTTCAGACTTGGAAAAATCCTATTATTCGGAAGGGATCAACAAACTAGAGCAACGTTGGACGAAGTGAATAAGCCTAAAAGGAGACTATGTCGAAAAATAAAAAAGGTTTACCCCAAACAATTAAGTAGTTTTAAATTTTGCACGGACTTTTCAAACGACCCTCGTATTTACATATTTGTGATAAAACTGTTCTCTATTCTCTTGCTGCTCCAGATGGTTCTCTTTGCCTTAAGAAAGAAAAGTTAATAAATGAACTATGCTTGTTTCGGTTAATGGAATAATTCACTTCAGCAAAACGCCTATTCCAATAGCCGAAATTGACAGTATATTAAAATTTTCCTTACATTTAAACTATTAAGCCGTTTTCGGAATTTTCACCCATCCTAAATAATTACACCTTACTCTGTAATAAAGATTTCAATTGATTACTATTTTCTTTAAGAAATAACTTTTAAAACTTGACTAACCTTACAATTACACAGAGGACAACGTCCAGTATCACGCCAAACTTTTTTCGAACACTGGTAACAGCAAAACATATGTCCAATTTTACTACCGTGAACAAAAACGCCATCTTTCGGTCTCGACATGCATGTTTCACACAACTGTGAACTGTTATTTTTTAACGTACACTGAACAATTTTATCATTTTTATTAGTACTAACTACTACACTGCTCATATCTACAGAAGTATCACAAACTGACGCATTATTATCGTTTGAAAACGAATTTTTCTCCTTCATATCTTCGAAACCAGACGTAGATGATGACTGGAACGGCGAAGGTGTATCTAATTTTACAGTATCTGCAGTCGACAAATTACTATAATTTCTCATCTCATCATCATTATTGATTTGTAAACTATTACTATTATTATTACTACAATCAGCATTATTTACCAGATATAAATTTTGACACTGGTTACTCTTACCGATGCAATTAATTTCAGGCGAATCTACTTTGCTACTTATACCATTATTTGAATTACAAACAAGTTTACCAAAATTATTAACGACACTGCTTTCACTCGTATTTCGATCAAGATTACTACTTTTACGATCCTTCACTTCGTTATTTCTACAGCTACTGCGAACACCACAATCGCTCGTAAACGAAAATTCATCATGAGATAAATTGCTGTCTAAAATTACAGTACTACATTGACTTAGATATCCATCGACCTCGTGGGTAAATTTCACTGGTAAATCTTTACTAGAATTTCGTTCTTTATCTTTAGAACTATTAATTAAACTATTTATAAAAGTACTTGCAGATTCATTCGATTTGTTTATCGAATAAAAATCACCAATATTGCTTGACATGCTTACTGGTTTACTATCAATACAACTAGCAGTATTACTATTGCTACAACTAGGCATGATATCACTAGATAACCGTTGCCTTTTTTTCCTTCTCTTCGGTTTCGATTTTTTATTTTTACCTTTTGGCCTTGGCGGGAAAAAATTTTTACGTACCTAAAATTAAAACAGAACTGTTAACAACTGAAAGAAACAAAAAAAAATTACAAGGACAAAAATTTATTTTTCCGAAGAAAGAATGGAAACTAAATATCAAGTAATAAAAACTTTTGTAAAAACAATCAGAAAAATAATAAACAAAATTTGTCCCTTATGGGTGTATAAACAAAAGTAAACCTTAGATTACTATTAGAAGCCCAAACTACGCGAAGAAGTTACATTCTATAAGTTGGTAACAAATGTTGCTGTGTCAGCTTATTTCGAGTAGAATAGTAACATTTCTAGCTGTACCCGAGTTGTTAAAACTCTTCATGCCACATCTACAGCACATATGAATTGTGTGCACGTGATAGAATATTTTTAAACGTTCTGTTCATTGACATGAGCACTATTCTTACATTCTAAAAGTTGAAAATACACTTATTTATGGGTGCACTTTACAAGTTTTAATAAAAAGTATTCATAAAGTTATGCTTTCAACGTATTTTTACTTTCTCTTACCCCCTTATGAGTATATATTTATATACGAGGTTTGTTCAAAAAATAACGGGAATTTACGTTTTTTGAAAAAAATATTTATTTATTCATCTACATTAATATTGTCGCCTTCAAAGTAGTCCCCTTCGCATGCAATACACTTGTGCCAACGCTTTTTCCAATCCTCGAAACACTTCTGAAACTCGATCTTTGTGATAGCTTTTAGCTCTTTCACCGATTCGCTTTTAATGTTCTCTTTATTTTTGGAAATAGAAAAAAGTCACATGGAGCCATGTCTGGCGAATATGGAGGCTGGGGCATCGTTACAGTTTTGTTTTTGGCCAAAAATTCACGAACAAGCAATGAAGTGTGAGCAGGTGCATTATCGTGGTGCAAAAGCCATGAATTGTTTTGCCACAAATCCGGGCGTTTTTTTCGGATTGCTTCACGCAAACGGCGTTAACTTGTAGGTAGTACTCCTTATTGATTGTTTGACCTTGTGGCAAGAATTCATGATGCACTATGCCATTAAAATCGAAGAACACAGTGAGCATAACCTTCACATTCGACTGCACTTGTCGAACCTTTTTCGGTCTTGGCGATCCAGAATGCCTCCACTGGGACAATTGAGCCTTAGTTTCGACATCATATCCGTAAACCCATGTTTCGTCACCTGTTATAACACGTTTGAGTAGATCCGCATCGTTGTCGACTTCATTAGTGACTCCTGAGCAACTTCCATTCGCCGCTGTTTTTGTTCGAAATTCAACAATTTTGGAACAAATTTTGCTGCCACACGTTTCATACCCAAAACATCCGAAAAAATTTCATGGCATGAGCCAATCGATATGCCAACATCATCACTGACTTCTCTGATTGTGATTCGGCGATCGTTCATAACCATTTCTTTCACTTTTTTCACGTTTTCATCGGTTGTTGATGTGCTTGGACGTCCGGGTCGTTCGTCATCTTCAACGTTTTCGCGGCCATCTTGGAAACGCTTATACCACTCGTAAATCCTTGTTTTACTCATAGCAGACTCACCATATGCCTTTGTTAACATTTCACACACTTTATTTCATTTTTCACGCAAAATTTAATACAAATTCTTTGATCCATTATTTTTAACAAACAAAAATAGCCGTGCTCGAAAAACACGTCTAACCTTAGCGGCTTCCACTTAAGAACTAAGCAATGAATATTGTTGAAAATTTTACCGTACGTCAGGGGCATGTGTACCAACATAATAAAAAAAATTTTTTTACTATCGGACTATCCAAACCGCGAAATTTAAAAATTCCCGTTACTTTTTGAACACACCTTGTATATATATATATACCTTCATACACCTTCAGCTTATCCAATCTTGCAAGCATAAAAACAGAGTAAATGAGGTGATTTTTAAAATAAATTCTAATAAAAACAGTTTTTGAGAAAATCGCAAAAAGTGAAAAATTGCATAAATTACTACTTTCATTAATAGTAGTAATTAATTCAATTACTACTTTTTTTCTTTTTTTTATTTGTTATCAGGAACTGTACATTCTTAACAACTACCCAATTTGATCACTGCTTTGCTGTATTATTTGACGTGAATTAGGCATGAGTTTGAACAGGGACCCCCAGTAAAGTTTGTTCATGGATGGCTGTCAGCTGGTCACAATACAAAGTCGCTGGACCAACCGGTGTTACTTAACAAATAATAGCGACTTACTACCAGCTGACTGACTGGGCTGTCCCGAAGGCCAACTACTACCGATTTTGAATACCATGTTCATGTCAGGTTCTCTAGTGGTAAAGTTTCAACTTCATACAATGTTATGTTCTTGAGATATTTAGTTCACACACACACACACACACACACACACACAGACCAATTGCTAAAAACATAAGTATTGGGTTCAGGGGGTCTGAAAAACATGTATATCTGGTGAAAACTCGACATGAAACCACTATTTTTCTTTTCTTTATACTAATATAGGGCAAGACAAAGTAAAAAAAAGCTCCTGGTAACTACCAATATTTATAGATAATTGAATGTTAAGTAAAGAATTATGATTTACCTTGAAGCATTTCTCGCAGTATCTAAACATAGGATTATTATTGGTTGCTTTACATTGAACACACGACCAGTAATCTCTCAGCGATAACTCAGGATCGATTTCATGTTCAAATTCCGAAGATATGGACGACGTATCCGCCCAAGTGTCTTCATCACATGTACTAGAAGAACCGGTAACCGATATTACAAATTCACAGCCAATCGTTTCAATTTTTTCAATGTGTTCCTAAAAACATAATCGTAAAAAAATCAAGATTTTATTATTTCATTCATAATGATTCTTGTCAGCCCATAACAGACAGGTGGAGAGTCAAATTATTTACTCTCAATCTGTTCGTTGCAAGGCTAAAATAAATAGTTCTGTTTATTATCACATGGTCAGCCAATTAAATGACTGAATCATTTAAGAACAGAAGAGGTAGAGGTGTAAAAGACACTAATCAGAGTTATCTCCTCTGAAAGTAATAGATTTCATTATACAGCCAGACCCTGTGGTGAATGAAGTGAAGGTGTCATTTGCAGAGTGGAAAATATGTGCTTTTCAGAGGGCCCAGCATGCTGATAAGCATACTTTTCTATTCAGTGAGGAAGACAATGGTAAACCACCTCACTCCTCACTTTACTTAGTAAAACCTCTACAGGTTCAAACCAGCTTTTCGGCTGATGACCTAAACAACAACAATGGTTCTTAATAATATTCACACAATTTATGAAATGAGGCTGTCTCCATAATGTAGTAGCCTACCATGCAGAAGTCCGGGGTTCGATTCCCGACCGGGGTCTAGAAATTTTCACAATTCAAAACCCACAGTTACAATAACATTATCCACTGTAGTCGCTAACGACCAAGCAGTTGATGCAACTTTAAATAAATTAATTTAAAAAAAAACAAATTTATAAAACAGATCTAGAATTTGTCTGACGAGGGGGCATGTGTGCAAAAGGAAAAACTAATAGAAGGGAAAAGTTCTGTAAACTAAAAAATTATAATACTGTATTTTTATATTACTGGTGGGTCAATTCATCTGAAATGGCTAGAAGTGGTTGCTCGAACATTTAAAAAAAAACAATTAACCTTGGTTACTCCTTACCCATAGGAGCATCCATTTGATAAAAGCATCAAATCACCCTTATTTTAATTTAATTTCACACTGTATTAAAATTGTGGCCATTTTTTTAATCATGGCTGCAGTTGTTTTTCATGTTTACGGTTCACGTAAAATTCAATACCTCATTTCAAGTACGTCATAAGATTTGAAACAAAAAACACTTTAAATACAGTTATTTCTGATCTACACTATAAGCTTATAAATGTTGGCATTATCTGAAATGAGATAATGTAGTTTTTTAAATTCAAGCCGAAAGTTTATCAACACATCTTGCCAAATGTTAACTAATGACAATTCTTTACACAACAAAGTATTATTTTATGTTAAGTTCTGATTATTTTGGATTGCAACTATGAATCCAAAGAAGAGAACAACATCTTTCCCACTTGTCAATCAAAATTTGATTCTTTTTAAATTTTGAAACTTTTAACGCTTAATAATTCTGGTGGAGGAAAACATAAAAAAATCTGAATTACATAAAAAACAATCTTTCTACAGTTCAGCCGTTCTTAGTTTGTTCCTACTGTCAACAAACAAAAGCCACCTGCTACAGGGTGCACGCTAGAGTCTGCGACTTTACGGATGTCGTATTCCTATTAAGTTAACTATTTTTTAAATTATAAGTACTTAAAGTATTAAAAACATCAGTCATGATATGATGTAGGCCTAACAATTTCATTTATAAAAATACTTTTAAAAGTATTTTGTATTTAAATACTTTTGGAAGTATTTTGTTGTTACTTTTTAATCAGCGTGTACACATTTTGATATAATGCGCATGCTCAGTGATGTCATTATTTGTTTACATTAGGAGCAAACTAAGAGAGGCTGGACTTTACATAAATATGTATTATATTATTTAAATAAATATGTACAGTTACTGCTAAAATATAGATTGTTAAAGTTTCATTTCAAAATACAGAGAAACTACTGGATTGTTAGAAATATAAGGTGATATTTCAGTACATGTAGTATGCATGAAACAACATGTGCAAGGTTACCTGCCTGCCACTCTACATCAGTAGATTTTTAACAAATCAAAACCATATCAAAAGTATAAACTTCTAACTTAGATTTAATGACATAGATTAGGAGTGTTGGATGCATCGTTGGATAAACAAAACATCTAACAACATTTAGGATACAACATGTAAGCTTATCAAAACATTTGACTTACGAATCCAGTGACATTTCAAGTTTATCGAACAATCTTAATTTTGTTCATTGATTTCCAACTGGTTGCCTGTACCTCCTTATCACACAGCATGCGATAACTTTTCAAAAATTAGGTTAGGTTATAAATAATAACAAATTTAGATGTTCTTAAATTTTTATAATAATTCTTCAGGAAAGAAGTGTCAATATCTGCAGTTAAAAAAAAACAACTATAGAAAGTACAGCAGATACATTTATTCAGATTCATTTTAGAACATTTTTACAAACAGTAAAATTTCTAGGAGTGGCCACTGAATGAAGAACATGCATTTTGTCTTGAAATTTTTGTACTGATCAAATACAGTAGAATCTCGGTAGTCCAGCCCCTCCAGTAATCTGGCCCTTAAAATATTAGGCCTAAAATTATGAAACCTCATCCAGGACAGATTTTGGTAAAAGATTTAAATTGAATTAGGGAAATCAACTCGACCTAATTACGGCGGATTTAATCTAACATGTACGTTTAGGATTTTATTAAAGAAATTAATAAGCAGACCTTAATTATTATAAAATGGAATAATTTTTGGCCTTTCATCCAAAACCCAGAATTGGTTCATATTCTATACTTCACGCTGAATTGACAAGGAAACGTAATTCTCAGAACACGAGCACCCCCACACCGCACTAGGCGATGTCAATAGCCGATAATTATGTATAGTACAACTACAGAAGTACTCAGTAAACCTATTTTAATTAGTTAATTTAATTTAAAATCACATAGAAATCAATGCATATTCATTTTTTTGTTTAAATTTATAATTTATAGTTCCAAAATTCCAACACATCCAGTAATCCCGGCCGTGGTGTACTGGTCAGCGCAACTGGCTACTATGCCGGGGTCCTGGGTTCGATTCCCGGTCAGGTCTGGCATTTTTTTTTCATCTGTAAATCACCACATATCATTACCTACGCACAAGCCCAAGGCTTATGTAGACATCATCATCACTCAATTAAAAAAAAAAAAAATCCGGCACCTTCTTGGTCCCGAACAGGCCGGAGTACTGAGATTCTATTGTAATAGTAAAATATTATCAGGGGTACTAACATACAATAATAAAAAACATTGCCAAATTAAATGATAAAAAATTACTAACAGAATTTATTATAATATAATACAAACTTTAATCCGATATGCTGTTTTACTAATAGGATAATTCTTCTTTCAGTAATATGGAAAATCTTCAAGATTCAGAAGAACGCTACTAGTCGTATGGTTGGAGGAACTAACCACCTAACCTCACGCAGACCACTATTGAAATGACTTAAAATGCTTCCAGTTCCCTCACTGTATTTTTTTATCAACATAAAATTTTCCATGTAAACCAATGTGCCAGCCCAAGTTACCGTAAGTCCTAACCTATTCAATAATACAATTATTGATCACAATCTTTCATCTTGCAGGATGAAAGTTCGGCGTTTCATTTTACATAAATTTTTGAAACTTTTCTTCTGATTCAGTTGTATTAAATTAGATCGAATAAAACTATTGTTAGATGTTTTGCCTTCTAATTATCGACATAAATTTATTTATCGTCAATACTACGAACTACAGTGACAAAATTAAATTTGCAATATTGCGCTTTCTCTTTAAGAGACTGCAGTTATTTTACAAACTTGATAACACTGTTAGGTGCAGCATTTTGTAAAGTACGATATAGTGAATTGTATGAGTACATAACATTTATGTGTGTTTAATAAAAATTAAGTTACAAGTACAATAGTGTCGTGTACGTATTATAGCACAGTTTTCAGTTCTAGCTTTTATAACATAAAATAAGTTTGGAAAATCGGTTATCCGGACAAATCAATTTACCGGACGATCAAATCCCCAATTGGTCCAGATAATCGACTTCACTGTAATTACAAAACAGGGCTTAAGTACATCGTTCCCAATTTTTGTATTATCTCAAATTCAGACAGTTATAAGGGAATGTATGATTACAAGCAGATAATTTTCAGTTAAAATTCCTACAGTTTCGACTTATAATAAATACAAATCATTATATTATTGACATATGACTCACCTACTCCAGATGTATCCCTTGAGCCAACCCGAATAATAACAGAGATCAAATTTAATTCGATCAATCTGATGATGTGACAAAAGATAAAATGCCTCGATTCATGAAGCATCCTAGCAGAGTAAGTTCTACGAAGTACAAAACTGTTGTCGATTAATCAACGTCAAGACGAACTGAATCAACAGTCGAAGCATATTTGTTATTAATAAGATTATTTTCAATTTTCTTAGATCTTCAATTAAATTAAAATGTTCTTGTATATAAAGATGAATGCGATGACAGGCTACTGTTTGCTTTCATCTAGTAAACATCTGTCCGATAAAGTATGAATACATACAAATTACGACAAGATCTAGTTCACTGTACGCAAAGCGTGACGCTTTTAATTTTGTGCTACAGTCATGCCTTATATGCACCGCAGAAAAACACAGCACTAGATTTAAACCATTACAAGCTTATTAGCTCTTGCTCGGTTTGTATCTTTTATAGCCAAATTCAGAACATTTGCAACGGAAACAATATTTTCTGCAGTGGTTGTAAATATTCAGAATTTTACAACCACCGTCAGAAAGCTCATCACATTTTGAAACACAAGAACTTGCATCGAGTTCCACTGAATTTCAGTACACTGTTTCACAGTGCAGTGTCTACAATCTTCATCATTTAAGACCAGGGATTAATTTTGTAAAAATATTATGCGTTTCAGCAAACAAAAGATTTTTAATGTGAATCCCCATAAACATCTATTTCCAACACCCAATTATTTCTGGGTCAGGGTACAGTTGTTGAACCCCTTAATCTTCATTGATGCTCATATTTCTCCACAAAAATAACCGTAAAACTTTTCCTTCTACCACTTGATACAACAAAAAATTCTTACTGGTTTACTAAAAAAAATAAATTTACAATTTTCTCTGCCAAATTTTACGAGTGTATGAGATATGACAAAGAGAAAAATTATTACAAAAAATATTAACAATATTTCGAGAAGTTCTTGATCTTGATGAAACATTTATAAGGCATTAACTTTGTTCAGTATTGTTAAGATGTTTATCAAGAAACTTTACCTTTATAAATGTACGTATATGAATGCGACCAAAATCTGCACCATGCTATAGAATGGTGCAGGGTATACAATACCCAACATACTGTAGATTGGTCAACAATCAAAATAGGCTAACTACGAGTAAATAAATAACAATAAACACACGCAAAAATTATTTTAAAACTGATAAAAACCGACTTCTATTTAGATCCAATTGAATTGGTTGAAAAAAAACTCAAAATTGCTTAAATTAATAACTTCTTAGAACATTTATTTTGCACGTTACAGAGGAAGTACAACAGATATTACACTGACAAGGATTCTGCTTAATCAGTGTTATCTTCAATGGCTTGGTTATTCAAAAAAAAAAAAAAAAAAAGTTTAAAATTGTAAATACATCTTGCCAAATATAATTCTTCATTCATATTACTGTGTGTATTTTGTAAGCAAAACGAATTTGCAACAGAAACAATAATTTTCTGCAATGGTTGTATTTTCAGAACTCTACAATTACCATCAGGACACTCGTTACTTTTTAAACACAAGAACTTGCTTCGAGTTCCACTGAATACACTGTTTCTGTGTAGTGTCTAAAAATCTTCATCATTTAAAACCAAGCACTAATTTTGTTAAATATATTACGTGTTTTAACAAACAAAAGATTTTTCATGTAACGCCCAATTATTTCTGGGTCAGAACACAGAAAACCCATTTATATTCATTGATTCTCAAATTCCTTCACAAAAACAGCCGCGAAATTTTTCCTACGATAACTTATATATCACTTGATATAACAAAAAATTCAAACTGTTTTACTTCTTCAAAAAACAATCTACTGTAATACATTGTATCCAATAGTTTGTCTGCTAATCCCAAGCCTATCTTAAATTCTCATATCTACGAGGCATATTCCTTAAATAAGGGCCGTCAGCTTATATTTAAATATTTGTAGGTCTGAACACAGTTTCACACAGGCAGTGCCATCTAGAGACTATTTACAAAGCCACTGCAACTGTTCTGATTCAGCAGTCGTTTGCCAGCCAGTGAATAGACATCACAATGTCCATGACAATCGTTTCTCCCGCCAGTTGTGATTCAATTATTGCGTACAAAAGGAAATCTTCAGCTGCTGAAATCCATCAGGAATTGTGCCTATACTATTTTTCAAGGCTGATTAGCTCTAGATGTATGGATTGCCCATTACCCACTTTATACCTAGCCAATCACTTGCCAGCAACGTTGCCAATACTTGCTCTTGTAGCTCTGTAAAATATTTTGTCAGCCATTATTTTGGTCTTTTAATATCAATCATAACTACAAACATACAATCAGCTGATTATATTATAAAGTATTGCATGTTAACGCGTTCTATAATCGATGTGTTCAGTGCGAGATGCAAGACGAGAATGAACTATTGCAGCTCTTATATGTAAGCGCGTGTAATGTTTGTCAGGTACAATCTGGCAATGCTGGCAAACGTTCTGATTGGTCTAAACGTGTGGAACAGCAGAGCTCATCAACCGTGAAAAGCATGTTAGTGTACAGGTCTACTGTAACAAGTGAAGGAAAAGTTCAACAACGGTGTTGAGACTTTCACAAAATGGCTGCATAAACGTGTACGATGAAGAGCAGAGTGTCAGGCCCTCTATTCAAGCCGACGATATTGTTGATCAAGTCAACCGAAAACCGTGACATGAACAGCAATTGACGATTAGTGCTCCGGACTAACCAATTTCTGCACGTTACACGAACCTCCATCTACAGGATTGTCGCAGAAAAGCTTAATTTAGCGTCAATTCGTAATTTTCTATATTTAAAATTGGTAAAAAAAAATGAGAATTTTAAAGATTGCAAATGAAGTACACATTTTACGACAAAAGTGCATACAAACAAAATTTATAAAAAGTTAAAAAGCCTTCAAGTTTTATTCCAAACATTTTTCTCTACAATGATTAGATTAGTGTCAATTGATTTTCCATGCAGAGGTTGATTTTAATTTACCATCATTCCACTCGTGACTAAACTAAGGTTATATTTTTCATAATTTAAATCGGCAAAAGAAAGTCGAGTGAGTGTTACATATCAAATTATTTTCTTAGTTTTCGCCCCCAATACGAGAGTATTGGGCCCATGTTCGACTTTACTTCCAGAAACCATTTATTTCAGATCTTGTTATCGAGTTGGACTTCCACTGCTCAGTGGAAGTCTTGATTTAAGTAGTCTGCAGAGGTGACCGAAAAAGATGACTTTATTTATTTATTGTGTTGACTATCGACTATTTTTCCTGCGGGCTATGTTGTTAGGCAATTATCCATCATTTTCCACGACTTTGGTGTTTGAAATTAACAGGAGGCCTATATATTTTTTTTTGCTTGTTTGGTCTAAATGGACTACTTTAGTCAATTTAGAAGCCTTTAGCTTGTGATGGTAATCCTTTCAGCATTCAGAACACTTTTTGGCAAACTTCCTCTGAATAAACCCGTACCGGTCTTATAGGTACAATTGTGATAAGTCGAATGGTGTCGTTTTTGATTATCTGTTTTTATTTAGGGGATTTTTCAAAATAAGTCCTGTTCAGTTAATTTCAGCTCTTGCTTGTCCTTTATTACTTCTTTATGCTAAGTATATCGGATCTGGGATTTGGATTTCAACATGTGCTTGACTATTTTGTAAAGAAGTCTGTCGGGTAACATCCGGAGGATATGACCACAGTAGGAGACTCGTTTCTTTCTCATTGCTACTGTTATGGGCTCTATGTCTTTGTAAACTTCGTCATTCGGTAGTAATCTGTATTGACCGTCAACTTTGTGTTTTTTACCAATGCACGTTCAGAGAATCCTGCGTTCTATTTTTCTGCACGACTCCTTGATGGCTTGACCATCATCCATGCTATTGTTTCACTACCTAAATATTTTTATAAAACCGTGTCTGTTTTTGAAACCGTTAAGCCATCCATTAGAACAAACAAAATCAGTGTAACCAAACTGCACGGCAAATCTTTCTGCTGGAACCTTTAGCAATGGTTCACTTACAGGAAAATCTCCATCATATTGTAGTTTAAACCTCTTTAATAATGCTTCGTCTACATCCTCTTTTAAATATTTTATAAGTCGCTTAAAATCTTTCTTCAATTCATTCCAAGCCTTTATCAGCTGTTCTTCATTTTTTAAAAGCGCTGATGCCATGGAGGAGAACAAAGAGTATTTTCTGCAAATTTCAACACTTCGGTCTTCATTGTCTAATTCACTTAAAATTTTAACTTTATCTTCAACCAATAACACTTTACGTTTCGGCATTGTACTATATTTACAGGTAAGAATAGAGAAATAACGATATACACACATTACAGTACACTATACTCACTACATGTGAACTAAAAATGAAAACAGTACAACGTACGTGTGACAGGGTAAATGATCGAATACGGAGGGGATTTCACTACCTGTTTTCATTACTTTTAAGATGACAGACTTGCTATGGAACATGAATTACCCGACAAGGATAAAAAATGTTCAAAGTCTGATTGTCAAAGTAGATGCTACTTAGAAAATATGCAATTTTTGTAAGTTTTTCATACAAGGACGCCAAATATTACTCGCTAAAATTCGAATATTTCTCGTAATATGCAGGTATGTGCCTGTATGTTTAACACTGAACCAACTAATTATTTTCATTTACTCGTTAAATCATTTTCAACTACAGTCGATTAAGCGTTTAGTTTGAAAATGTTTCACCGTTGCATGTGGCTTCTAGTTTGATTTGAATTTCTGGTTTGAAATTGTAGCATTGTATTTTAGATTTGATTATAGACAGTGCAGTTTGGTTTGGTTTGGTGCAGTTTGAAATTGTAGCATTGTATTTTAGATTTGATTATAGACAGCGAGTCACAAGAATGGCTTTTTGATGGGCTGTGAGGAAAGGAAGAGAAATCCGACAGTGCTGCCAACCTCAACAGTGAGACACTATATTTCACTACCGTGCAATTGCACCATTAGTTAACCACGTGTTACCTTTTAATTAATATACTTCGTTGTGCATGACATTTTTTCCACTTAAACCCCATTTCCTTTAAAACTGTTTTTAACATACAAAGTTTCCAACTAAAATTCAGCCTTTCTTTCAAAACCGGTAATAATGTTTCACATGTTTCGCATCACTTTCGTATTGATATAACAGTTTCGTTTTATTACCACGTATCAAAAAAACTGTTGATGAAGAATTTTATTCTTCACTGTCTTTAACTTCCTTCTTTATATTAACAATTGTGGAAAGAGAAACATCATAGTTAGCCGCTCGCCCTTCTTTTGTTAAGAGGCACAGAAAGGGATTTTTGTTTAGCTTCAACTTCATAGCATTTTATTACATTGCATACTACATTTTGTTGAGCACTGTCAACCGTTTTACTGCATTTTTGAGAAACCAATGTTTCCGTTTAAGGTAACAAACAGTTATATTCGTACAGTTAACCTACAAAAGGTTCTGCGATATACTGTATGTTCGCTAAGTATAGTTTACGTTGTTGCGGTGGCGAACTGATGCCAAAGCAGTCGCGCATGCGCACTGATGCTTTCTCCACATTATCCCTCGTTAAAACCAAAGGCAAACTCATGACTCGAGTTTGATTTCCTTCAATAGTTCTTCAAACGATTTGGTGTTCTTCAGGTTGATTATGCCCGTAGCAGGCAGGTCGTGCATTACATTATTTGCACTCGATCTGCTAGTTCCAGGGCTACAAAAAATAGTTCTCTCTCTTATCACATGGTCAGCCAATTATACGACTGTATCATTTAAGAACAGAAGAGGTAGAGGTGTAAAAGAAACTAGTCAGAGAGTATCTCATCTGATAGTAATGCATTTCTATATACAGTCCGACCCTGTGGTGAAAGAAGTGACGGTGTCATTTGCAAGGTGGAAAGTAGATGGTTTTCAGAGGGCCTGGTGTGCTGATAAGCATACTTTTCCATTCAGTGAGGAAGGCAATGGTAAACCACCTCAGTCCTTGTTTTACTCAGTAAACCCTCAAGAGATTCAAACCACCTTTTTGGCCGATGACCTAAACAACCGGTTTTGTTTAAGCTTTTCATTAAAATTCTTAATGAAGAAGGCCGAATTCTTCAAAACATTTTCGGTAGTGTAACAGTAGATACAATTATAATCTTTTTTGAAGTCGATGAAAGTAATTAACAGGTTCTTTGATCTAACCTATAACTGTTCCATAATTCATTTAAGGACGATGATTTGATCAGCACAGGTTTTTCCTGGTCAGTGACAGTAATTTACAAAGAGAATAAAGTAGAAAAAATGGTTAAGAGAATTCATAATCTTCATCCGGTATCATCTTCTTGGTGTACGACTATTACATCTAATGTATAAGAGACATGCAAAAAACGTACAACTAACCTATAACCTATATACAATAATTCGAGACCAAAACATAGAAACCAATTCTATGAAACTAAACTTGACCGGTACAGAGCACAATAATCGGGCACAAAAATTATAAAAATAAAAACAAGATATAATACCATACAACAGCAGAGTAATATAGATAATGTCATAGTTTTACAAAAGCATGGGTTAGTAATCAGTCTTTAAAAGTAAAAAAAACACCCAAAATAACATTAAAGCAAATAAACCGTCAAATAAAACACAGTTGTACATTAAATAAGAATGTGTTAATGAGTATTGTAATAAATATATATTGGTATAACTAACTAATCATATTTTCAAGTAAGATAAAATAAACACCAAAACCACTGATATTATATAAGTACATATAAAATTTCGAAAAAAGCGATAGATTAGAAAAATTAAACAGTTTTTATTAATTACTAATAAGCTTCTAGTAAACTATTTTGTATTTGTTTGTATTTATTACAACAATACATTACACAACTATTTATTATAATACTTCACTAACTATTTATTACAATAAGATGCACCGATTTCAGGAAAAATGCGGAACTATCCACCGCACTTTAAAAAATAGCACCAGCAAAACCACTAGGGTGAGATTTTATAAAACATTAGCAGTGCCGACCCTACTCTATGGCAGTGAAGCTTGGGTGCTATCAAAGCGAGAGGAGAGTAGATTGCAACCATCTTAAATGAAATTTCTTCGACATACGCATGGATGTAGTAGAGAAGATCGTTACAGGAATACCGAGATAAGGAAAGAGCTCGACATCTTCTCTATAAACAACAAGGTATCCCAGAACAGAATACAGTAGTTAAAGCATGTAAAAAGAATGCGGGAGGATAGGATACCTAAGCAGACACTGGGCTATAACCCGGAAGCAGGAGAGAACAAAAGCGCTCGAGAAAGAGATTGGCAGATTTGAGAGATTCGGAACAGGCAGAGATGCCTAATCCTTGAAAGGCAGAGGAAGAATTTATTATAACAGATGGCAGCAGCTTCTTTAATTAAATAATCTCTTTTTAAAATTAATGTGAACATAATATATTATGTATTTGAAATATTTTATTTTTATTATCTAGCTAATTTAATTAAAAAGCTGTTGCCATCTATTGTAACAAATACAGGATTGAAAATTTACGACAGTTTTATTCGATCTGACTGAAAGGTAACCAAAGGTAAGGTAAAGATAAAATTCATTTATACAGTAATTTACATTCAATGGTCGGGCAGGATGCATTTCAAAAATTTGTGAATTCATACGTATCTAAATTTATATAAAAATATCTTACAGAATCAGATGCAGATGACAAAACTCCAGGTAGTAAAGGCTCGTCATGCTCCGATAAACTGGCAGGTTCATATTCTTCTCCTATTGGTACACTCACCCAATGACCACCACCAATCCGAATCACCTCATCACTTCCGTCGCTAGATGAAAGATCAGACGTATCTTTCGCTGAATCTACAAATTAGATAAAAAAATTGATTAACCCCTTAAAGGTTTTTGATGAAATATCATGTTTCTGTCAAAACACAAACTTATTTTTACTTTTCAACGTAATATTTCGTCGCCTACAGCTGGTTATGCGTACCAGTCTTTCGCAGTTCTGTCTTCATCTTTTGGACCTTAGTAGCGGGTCAATCCATATGAAGTGATCCAAAAAAAATATTTTTGGTTGCTTTATCATTTTAAATATTTAATTATAATATTAAAAATATTTAATATTTTTTATTTTTTTATATATTATTTCCATATATACTAGAAGTACAAAAATGATTTTATTAAATTTTTATTGCAGCCCACTTTTTTTGGCAGCCATTTCTGTTTTGCCGCGCGTGCCAATTTGAGGGCTTCCAGATGTTAACGTAAACTTATTTTTCTTAGCAATGGGTAATGCTAGAATACTGTAACAAAGACCATTTTATTCAGAATTTCTTCCTCTTTAATATTTTTCACAGCATAAGAAGTCTTATTTGTACCCTTATAGGTGAAATTCTTCCTTAAAATTTGGCAACGGAATTTACCAAATGCCACTTTTTGGAGCCTTGTTTTTGATGAAGGAGTGGTATGCCACACTTGATTTTCTTATTACTATTACATATAAACCTGTATTCACTATAATGAGAATCTTAACCTGAATTGATTGATTGGCCTCGTTCAAGAAAATCAACGAAAATCACTCCATGAGCGTTCCAAAACACAGTAGCCATGATTTTCCTTGCTGATAGCGTCTGCAGACACTTCCTCGGTTTCTTGGGCGAATGCATGTGACCCCACTCCATCGACTGCAGTTTTGTTTCACAGTTGACGGGCTTTACCCAAGTCTCATCACCAGTTACGATACAATCGATAACATGGATACAACACAATACCATCGATAACTTCACAACTGGCGGGATTTTCAATCGCAGCGCTCATTTTAAAACTCCACTGTATAAAAAGTACAATACGCATGATACTCTAGCTTCCACGCCTGGTTGCATACTAAATGTAGAAACACTCTGATGCCAAGATGGCGCTAGCTCCACCCACTGCCGCGCCAGGCCAAAACGTCTGTTACTTTCTGGATTGCCCGCGTATTTAAATGAGCACACAATCATTTAAAAAGCCTAAAACATAAACCTACACATAACAAACCTGTTGGTTTATCCTGTAGACTGTATATACTTTCTGTATCTTCATCTGAAGGCGGTTGAGTTTCAGGTTCTAAAACGTAATAATATGAAAACGAATCTCTCGATGCTTTTAGAAATGGCCCTTCTGTAAAAAAAAAAAAAAGTGTGAAACACTAACTCACGCAACTTTTGCTTCCCAATGTAAATAACTAAAAACATAACTGAAACATTTAATCGTGAGTGAATGATACTACATGGGAATCAATCACCATTTGATGAACAAAATACATACATCACTAACTGACTAGAGCACTATAGAAGAAAACATCTGGTGTGAAACACTCACACAACTTTCTCTTGCCAATGCAAATAATTAACAATATAATCAAACATTAGTAATAAACAAAAAAACTAACCTCAATGAACATAACCTAATTTTAATCATGAGTGAAAGATGCAAAATTAAAATCGACCTGTTTGACTTAAAAATACGAAAAAATCACTCAAAATCACTCTTTCACACTAAACTAGGCTCTGTAGAGAAAATGCTTGAAATTAAAGTTGTAGATCTTTTAATTTCTAATAAATTTTATTTTTGGTCATAGATTCATTTTTCAGAAATATGCTTACAGGTTTTAAAAAACATTTAGTGCTGAGGATACGTATAATGTATCCAAATCGAATTAATTATTAATTCATAAAATTTATAAGCTTTGGTTATAATTAAACCAGAAATAATCATTTGAAAACATTAAATTCAAAATTTTAGCTAAAAATCCTCACAAGATAAAAATTCCCCTTCATCAATTACTAGATCAAATACATTTTCCTGGTCATAGCAGCACTAAAACCAACTACAGTAATTTATTTATTAAACAAAAATAAGTTAATACAAACCATTATCACTGCCACCTGGGTTACTTCGTTTTCTAATAGTATTTGATGGACCAGGAAAAGATCGTGATGTTGAAGCTGTAAAACAAAATCAAATATTATTATTCTTCATTACAATTTATAAAAGCTCCAAACATATCCCAAAAGCTTAAAAGTTTCTTTTACAAATTCTAAAACCAATAACTTTTTAAAACAATATTAGTGGCACCAATTTTTAATCTAGTATATTTAACTTAATTTGTTTTGGTTAACACCATAATTCTTAGTAAGTAATCTGTTAAAAGCCGTATCTTTGGTGTTTAAATCTCTTTTTTTCAGTGATTTCCATAGTTGTGAAAGGATTATGAGTAGGCCTAGTTAGTTCACAATAATAATAGCATTTTACCTATAATACTATAATAGGCCTATAGCTTAATATTACTAAGAATTGGAACAGTAAACTCAACTTATTTTGCAGGAATCAACCTGTCAAAAACAGTGTTTTTTTTAAGAAATCAATAATGATACTTCAAAGTAATAAATGTGTGTGTGAATAAGCTCGAAATTTATGAAATTTGTTTTAATTTTGAAGGCGTCCTTACAAATGAAGGTGAAATAACCTTCTTAATATCTTCCATTAACTGTTTCAATTTTTTAGAAAAACTACCTACCTGTAGTCCTTCGAAATATATTTACACACGCAGTTCTCATTGTTTGCAGCTGTTTTTATACCGATGTTTGGGAAAACGTACAAAATATTCGTCTCAAATTTCATTCTACTAAAATTAATTTAATTATTAAGTTAACTAAATAAATTCTTCAGTTATAAACTCTCAACTGATTGATAAAAAGAAACAAGAATGAAAACAAGCTCGAACTTTCAAAAATTCCCCGAAATAAGAAAGCTACATTACCTAACCTTTAATCACTACTAAAATAAAGTACATAATTCAGAATAATACACTATTAACACAGATTTGGTAAACCATTATAAACTAAATCTTTACCTGCCATGACAAGAAATTTTCGTTACGTAAACGTCTGAATATAAAATGATACACTAGTAATAATAGTAGTCAGTACTACAAAGATAAATCCAGACATGTTTGAACATGTTTGTTCTCTACACGCACTTCATGAGTTGCTTATTGTCATTACACATTCATCAGGTCTCGCAGTGGCACACCGCACACCACGTTCCGCACAGATACCACATCCCATAGAAGATATAAGTCAAATTGCTAAACTTTTGTAACAGGAATTTCAACAAAGAGGTATACATGATATTAATGTTACTGAGCACTTATTTGTTTATAAGAAAAAACTAATAAGACATCAAATGCGATATATATTTCTTATAAATTAACTACTTTAACTATTTCTAATTTATAAATGCATCTCGAACCACGAAAATGTGGAACCCACAAATGATTATAAACGAATTAATCGGTCAATGATATTGAATGTATTTATGTACATTGATAAAAAAGGTACGAAAAATTCTATTCACCACTCGAAAAGCTCATGGCAGAAGATATTTACATACAAGCAAAGAAATATATAATTACTCGTAGGGAAATTTACAACGTTGGTTGTCGCTTACATCACTGTCCATGATAAGTGTGGGATTGCAAGTTCGAACTTGCAAGAAAGTTAAGCGGTTTTTTATTCCACAGTGGAAGGGCGGTAGTTTACTTGTACGGCAGCAATTTCGATGTTTCGTTATCTGTACATTAGTCATAGTTTGTGTCTTTTCGGCTATAGTAAATTAATTGTGTTTTTAACTTTTGACTAGTTGTTAACTATATTTTTATGCTTCTAAAACCAGTTTACAATGGAAAGTGAGAAAATAAGATTGAATAAACATTTTGAATTATTTGTTCGGGACTTACATGGAGATGTTTTAAAACAATTTATGGATGAAGCTCCTTTGTCAGAGATACAAAAACTTAGTCTAATCAAAATAGCAGAACTAGTAAGTATATCATTTTTATATAAGTGGTATTACTGTTTTGTGATTTTTAGGTTAGGTTTGCGGTGGTATTTTAAAATCTAAGTATGTAATACAGGTGTACTGTTTACAGGCTGTTAAATTGGCATTTAGCGAATGTTTATTTCGACTTGTAGGCTCCGAAGATTTAAAACTTGTGTGATCTAAGTTAAAATACTGTTACAAAATTTTCTTTTTTCGTTAAAATAAGTAATTTTTTCCGTTAATTAATGTTTTTCTTAAAGATATTAACTTGCTTTTTACTTTCTCTTGCCCTGTATGAATATGTAGGAAGGGAAAATATTGTTTTCTTATCAAATGTTCACTGGATATACACGTTTTTAGGCCCCTGAACCCAAAAAAAACATGTATTTAGCGATTGGTATGTGTGAACAAAATATCTCAAAAACGAAAAATAGTACGAAGCTGAAATTTAGAACCTCATGCAGGCCACTATTTAAGGATCTTAAATTGCTTACAGTTCCCTGTCTCTACATTTTTGAGGTGTTATGTATGTTGGCAAAATAATTTTATGCAGAATTTCAATGTTCACAATCATAACACGAGAAACAGGAATGATTATTATGTGGCTAATCACTCCACAAAATTGTTTGAACAAAAACCTACTTATGCAGGGAGAAAATTTATAAATAAATTACCCCAATCTTTAAAGTGTTGTGAGGATTTGAATTCCTTTAAAAAAAATCTAAAAAATGACTTGATCGGTGAAATTTTTTATAGCGTACAAGAATTTCTTTCTAGATAGTAGCGAAACATTGTGTGATCCTTATATGCATTTCAGGTGTTATATCTGACGACATGTCCTATATTCCTCCTAGAGTCTCAGGGCGCAAAAAAAAAAAAAAAAAAAAAAAAACTTAATTAGATATCACTACCGGACCCGACACCAACATTTTTATCAAAGTCGATCAACCAGAAGTAGTAGTTTATTCGCACGATTTTCAACTTTTTTATGATTTTAGCAAAAACAGCTCTTTCGATATTTTTTAGAACATGTCATTTACTACATTTTTTATGTTCTACAAGCGGTAACTGGTATGTTTGCTGTGTAAAGTTGTAGAACGTTTAAAAATTTAAAACTTTTATTTAAAATATTTTGAAGCAACTTCCATTTGATCAGGGTCTTTTCAGCCTAGCAGTAGTAGCCTACTGTGTCATCAGCATACATAACAGAGTTGCTATAATTTTATATATACTGTGGGAAACCGTTCTTGAAAAGAATGAAAAGCATGAGCTTGTGTACAGTTCTTGTAGGGACTCCTTGTGTGAGGGCTTTTGTGTCTGATTTAATCTGAGTAATCTTTTGGTTGACGTGAGTGCTTAATTTCTATCATGTGGCTTTGTCTTGTTATGTTGTGAACCATTCCCGTGATATATCCTGTATACCCAACACAGCTAATTTTTCCAATAACTGTTTGTGGTCAAGGCAGTCAAAAGCGTGACAAATATTATTAGTGCTGTGTTTGTAGATTTATCACTTAAGAAGCCATGTTGATGAGGTGTTCACACCTGGTGTTGTGACAGGTGTTCAAGGAGCCTCACTGTAATTGAATTGATTACAAAAGAGGACTGGTGCTCAGCAAGGGTGAAGAAGTGATGTTACCATGTTGATCATCTGGCTTGGTTGGCTGTGCATTGCAGAACAACCTCGTTCGTTTAACATACACTTCTTTTCTCAATTTTGATGTCATTATTATTGTAATTACTTCGTCATTTTTACTTTCTCTTGCCTATATGAATATATAGGAAGGAAAGTATTGTTTTCATGTCGATTTTTCAAAATCAAGTTTTCACCGGATCTACACGTTTTCAGACCCCCTGAACCCAAAACATGTTTTTAGCAATTGGTCTGTGATTGGTCGAGAACAGGAATATCGTACGAACATGAAACTTAAGTTACATATCACTACCAGACCCGACACGGACATTTTGATATTATGGTTGCAGTATGCATTTTATGACAAGAATGTTGTAGGAAAATAAAAAGAAAATCGACAACTTTTATTTCAAAACATTTTCTTCTACAGATCTTTGTTTAGCATCAATTAATGATTTTTCTGTAATATTAAGTTCTACTTAAATTGATTTTAATTTTGTGTCATTTACTCGTGATGAGTTAAATATTATGTTTCACATTGTATTCTTGTGATCAGACATGGATTATTGTGTTTATTATTTACATCGGCTAGAGAAAGTTTTGTGAGTGCTTCACACCAGATTTTTTTTTTAGTTTAGATAGGAATCTGTCTCGTTTTTATGTCGAGCTTCTTTCATTTTCTTTATGACTGAAAAATTTTGCCTTGGTGTTGGACTATAAACAAAAGTTTATTTATGGGTGGTCTGTTAATCACATTTTTTACCTAACTTGTGTAACTCTAAACTTTTTCTGGTGAACTGGAAATTAAAAGCCACTTTTTGTTTTGTTTTAGAACTCTAGAGAAGAACAAAATACTGAATTTCTGAATTTTTTAATTAATAATATTGATAAAGACAAATCAGAAAAGTTTATATCGATTTTAGAAAAAGATTATTGGTGGCTGGCTAATAGATTATTTAGACCTGAAATTCGTCAGCCTGAGACTTCTGAATTAAATGAAATACAGGAAGTGGAACGAATCTTCCGTCAAGGTTCTGTGCCGCACTGTCATTTACTTAATTTGAGAATAGAACGGAAAGAAAAGGTAAGTTCATTTTTATTATTTCCAAACTCTGAATTACTTATAAATACATTAAGTAACAGATTCAGTTAACATGTGCTGCGCGAAGCCACTGCAGTGGCTACAGTACTGGATAGTGCAGTACGCGATAAAACTTGTTCCAGTGAGGTCAGTATAAAGCGGCCTCTAGACAATCAATATTACAGCGCAATATTTTGGTTTCTGCAATATAATTGATTGTATGTGGGCAATATTGAAAGGTGTGCAATTTATTGTGTGATTTTCAAAATCTTGAAAATATATTGTGCAAACGGGATAATATTGTGTCGTCTGTTGGCAATATCCTGTCATTTGGTCTCTAGCGCTCGTTTTAACTAGTCATCGCAATTTTCATCTCGTTATAAGCAAGTAATTTGTCCCGGGTGAACTTCTCTCTATCAATAAACCACTGTTTGGCCCATTTTTTACTTTTCTGCGAGCCTTTTTTTTTTTTACGACTTGCGGCCACAACAATTATTACGCAACACTATTCACTTAACATGTTAACTTCAAGAAATTCTGGCAGGGACTGTTTGCACAATGTGGTTCTACATCTGTGCTCGCGATTGCGCAGTATACTGCACAACTTTCAATATCACCTCCATACGGTACAATCTTTTACACAAACCAAAATATTGTACAATAATATTGAACGTCTATGAGCCACTTAAGTCTGAAACCGGTCATTATTATGTATATTTTGTAGAGAATATTTCAACACATTTAATAGCGTTTACAGAAATAGAATTTGTTGACCGGGAAATATTTTATTATCGTTTTAGCGTGGTGAGATCGATCCATACCAAGTGGTCCAGAAAAAATTATTTGGTTGCTTGACCATCTCCAAAAAATTTTATATTGGGTGGGTGGTTTCTGTCATGTTTTGTGAGCACAAAAATAACTCAGAAAATTTTTTGTTGTTTACCATTTAGATTTAAGGCCGTGCACTATTTTTAGCGTTTACAGGCATCTACGATTTGTCTTGCTATTCAACAATGAGTTGCCCTAGACTTTTTAAATAAATTACATTGAATTAAGTACATTCTGGGCTACAAATTGAACACATAATTACCTGAGTACTTGTATTTCTTATTATATTTTTAACAGCTCAAAAGTATTGGTCGCAAATGAAAAAAATTCAATTTTTGAAGGGTATTTTTTTAAAGAAGAAAAACTTTTTTAGCTCTAATATTTTTGTGCTGTTAAAGTATATTGCATTGTTACTTTTTGTAAAGTATCAATCGTGAGATGCTTACCCTTTAAAAGTTATTACGTTTCAAAAAATGAAATTTTGAGTTTTTCCCAATTTTGTACCTGCCATATCTTTGTTGGAGGATCAAGTAAAAATCTGAAAATTTCACAAGTTAAAGGTCTTAATGATATAAAACTTCAGTATAAATTTCAACTTTGAGATTTGGCTGGAAGTGGTAAAAAAATAATGTTCAATTTGGACGAAAAAACCATATTAGTACATCTGCGGTATTCGGGTTAATGAAGTTGGTAGGATATAGAAATTAACATAACTAATTACAGATAATGTAACATTGGTGACATTACATGATTTAAACCTAACTTGTTAAAAAAAAAAAAATAACGGGTGTTTTATTAAGGACGCAACCCTGATTATAAGAAGATAGAAGTAATACATCAGTAAATTTTCTGTCCCCCAATCGGTATGTTGGCAACAGTGAACTCAAGGCCAACTATCTAAGACAGTTAAAATGTTCCAGTCAAGCATTAGTGTGGTGACAGCAGTTGTTTTGTTATATTGTGTTAGCAATGGTTTTTTCAAAGGAAGAACGCGTGTTTATTGTACAGACTTGCATAGCGAGTAAATCTTACAAATATGTGCAAGATAAGTTTCATTTGAAATTTCCCCGTTTTGCCGATCCGAATAAATTGTCAATATTGCGTTTGATAAATAAATTCTGTAGAACTGGGAGTGTACTCGATGAGAAACCACCTCGCCAGCCAACAAAGTTAACCACGGAAGTTCTCGAAGACTTGAAAAATCGTTTGACTCAATTACCTAAAAAATCGCTTTGAAGATTATCATTGCAAGCTGGGCTAACATTAACTACTGTTTTCAGAGCTACAAAAAAGTTACATTTGCATCCTTATCGTGTAACAGATTGAGTGTAAATAATTTGACACTCCACCTGTCTGTTATGGGCAACCCTCCCCCCCAAATACCACACTTAAAATATTTGTATTGGTGATGAAATTTTCTGTTCATTTTGCTAAAGAACTTCACAACTGATTTATTCTATTTCATTGTTTTTATTTTTTTTTTTAGCTAAAAGAGTTACGAACAGCATTGTACGATTTGAAACCAGAACATTACATTGTTTTGCATGGAATGATCGGCAATGGAAAGTCAAGTTTAGTAGCTGAGGCATTAAATGATTTTAAACTGCTCGATTCAGCTTTTGATGTAAGTTAACTTAATTTTTACTTTCTCTTGCTTATATGAATATATAGAAAGGAAAGTATTGTTTTCATGTAGATTTTTCAAAATTGAGTTTTCACTGGATCTACACATTTTCAGACCCCCTGAACCCAAAAAACATGTGTTTAGCGATTGGTCTGTGTGTGTGTGTGTGCGCGCGCGCGTGTGTGTGTGTGTGTACAAAATATCTCAGGAACGGAACATTGTACGAATTGAAACTTGAAATTTAAGTTAGGTAGCTACTACTAGAGGACCCAATAAGAACATTTTCATTAAAATCAGTCTACTGGAAGTAGCAGTTTATTCGTGTCATTTTTCACTTTTTTGCGGTATTCTCAAAAACGGCCTTGTACGATTTTTTTTAATCGCCTCATTTACTACATTTTTTTTGCTCTACAAGATAGGGTAGGCACCGTGTCTGCTGAAATTCTTGGGTAGGCTGTGCTCTGGTGGAAAAAAATGTTGTTTTTTTTTTAAGACTGCGGCCTTAGTATGCATTTTATGACAAAAGTGTATACAGTAGAATCTCGGTAGTCCGGCCGTGCAGTAGTCCGGCACCTCCAGTAATCCGGCCCTTAAAATATTAGGCTTAAAAGTATGAAATCTCACCCAAGATAGATTTTGGTAAAAGATTTAAATTGAATAAGAGAAATCAACTTGACCTAATTACGGTGGCTTTAATATAACAAGTAGTATGTTTAGGATTTGATTAAAGGAATGAATGAGCAGACATTAATTATTGTTAAAAGGAATAATTTTTGGCCTTTTCTCCAAAACCCAGAACTGGGTCATACTCTTTACATCATGCTGAATTGACAACAAAACATAATTCTCAGAACACTAGCACCCCAACACCGCACTAGGCGATGTCAATAGACAATAATTATGTTTAGTACAATGACTACAGAAGTACTCAGCAAACCTTTTTTAATTAGTTAATTTAATTTAAAATCACATAGAAATCAATGCATATTCATTGTTTGTTTAAATTTATAATTTATAGTTCCAAAATTCCAACACTTTCAGTAATCTGGCATTTTCAGTAATCCGGCACCCTCTCGGTCCCGAACAGGCCGGATTACTGAGATTCTACTGTATAATGAAATTAATAGGAAATTAAAAGATTGAAGAAATAAAAAATAAACAAAAGGTGATGATTTTTCTAGATTTCATTTTTTTTTCAAAATTAGTACTGCCAAAATGAGCTTCTTCATAGAATCGAGGATATATGGTATATCTGGTTATCAAAATTGGTTATTTTCCCTTTACATTGGCAAGAGAAAATCATGTGTCTGTTTCATACCATATTTTTATTGAATGCTCTTAGTTTTAATAATTTAAGTGTGAAATAATTAATTTATATTGTTTTGTTTTTTTTTTTTTAGCGTTGCATATTCTGGATAAAATCAGTTGAAGATATTTATGATTTGTTTTATCAGTTATACAATCTCTTCGGTACAATTCTTAAAGGAATGGTGGATTTAAAAAAGAAAATTAACCTGGAATGTCAAAATCTAAAAGAAACTAAGAGGGATATTATTAACCTGTAAGTAATTTTTGGTGTTTATTTCTTCATTACAACTGGTAAATTATTTTATTGTTAATATTGTAATTATTGGAAATTATTTTTTCATTATTACTTTCATATATAATTATATTTTTTAACAAACATTTTATGTAGGATTTTAAACAGCCGTATTATTTAAAATTGAAATATATTTTTCTAACCACCAGAATACGGTAACAGAAAACACTTATCAATGTTTATAGCGCTTTCGTGTATCGTGTACACATCTTCAGTAAATTAAAATTCATTAAAATTTTTATAAGTTAAAATTTAAAACTTCCTACTCGTACCATGGTAAATAAGGAATCGTCGATTCTTATATCTAAAACAGTCTTGCCAACTTAATCAGTTTATTATCATATTCAATCTTTGTGTTCATTAATTTTTCCCTGTTAATGTATTTATAAAAAAACTATTTTTCCAAAATTTCAATTTCATTTTGTCTATTATTCATTTCTAATATTTCTAGATTATTTTTTATACTCGACATAGTATGTTTATTTTTGATCATGTGTTCAGTTACATTGGAGAATTTTCGGTTTCCTTTTTTTATAGTTTGAATGAAATATATGTAGGTAAAACCACCAGATCTTTTAAAAAACGGTTTACAGAACACTATTCAAACTATTAAAGTTTTTAAACTATTGAAGTTTTAAATTTTGACTTAAAAAATTTTTAATGAATTTTAATTTACTGAAGATATGTACAAGATACACGAAAGCGCTATAAACATTGGTAAGTGTTTTCTGTTACCATATTCTGGTGGTTAGAAATATATATTTCAACATATATAGTGAAGGAAAGTATTGTACTCAAGATTAAACATAGGTTGTATTGTTCACTATCTACATTGGCAAGAGAAAGTCATGTGGGTGTTTCACACCAGATTTTTTAAAATCAGTTGGGTGGTCTCTGAGATTATCTCATAATAACAGTATTTCTATATGATATTAGATGTTGATGAAATCTAAAAAGTGTAGATGAAATGTTAAAATGAATAAAATAAATGAATTTTTTTTTTTTTTTTTTTTTTTTTTACTTTCCTACATCATTTTCAAAATATTTCAACCATTTGTTCCAGCATGGTCAATGTTCAACCATTTCAACTTGCCCGACAAATTACGTAATATGTTGACACGTTTTTGCTCTTATTCGTTTTCTACAAAACACAATCCTATAATTTTCACTTCCAATGACAAAAATTGAACATGGCCGGGTTGGGACTGTATTGATTGGTGATTCATGACCAGGTTGATTGATTACTTGATTCTGATTGATTTTCTGATTTGGAAAACTGGTGGTCGCTTAATTTTCTGATTTAGAAAACAGTTGATTGCTTAATTTTCTAATTTGGAAAACTGTTGATTGCGTGATTTTCTGATTTGGAAAATAGTTGATTGCTTGATTTTCTAATTCGGAAAACAGTCCAAAATCATCTGCAGAAGCTAAACGTCTGATCTCCACTGAGACTTTGATCTTTCTGACTGCTGCACTGGCAAAATTTTCTGTCCAGAATCCCTTCTTTATTTTCCTAACACTATATTAACATGTTGAGTGCCATCTAGAAATGACTAGAAGACTTTGTAAGCCCAACATACTTTTTTTAAATAATTAGGTTAAATAATGTATAAAATGATATTTATCCTTAGTAGGGATTATATTGTGCAATTTTACAGCAAAAAAAATAAAGACGCATACGTGGCGCCAGTGGCCCTACGATTGAATTATCTGACTCAGGGGCCGCTGGACACACATGTGGCGTCCGCTTTGTTTTTTGTATTTATACACAACTAGCGCAGCATTTTCAGTTTCGTTACTGTTTTATTGTTCACGTATTAATCAAAAATGTTTTGTATTATTAGTCTAATATTCTACAAAACTGTAAGTTGCATAACAAAAGATCCTGGGTAAAACCGACAAAGAGGATTTATTACCTTACGCGACATCTTGTGAAACATTTTTCTGTAAATATGATTGTTTTGCAGCAGTAAGCAGGAACGGCACCGGATATGATTAATAAATTGTAAACATTGTACTGCACAAAATCTGCTGGTTCTATTAAAATTGTTCCCTAGTGTAGTGGTAGAAGAGGGTTGACAAATAAACAAAGAATGTTTTATTTGTTTTGTGTTTATTAGAAAAATTAAAAACAATGTTGATTTTAATGAGTAGTAGTACACTATAAATATTTTCTGTTTTCAAAAATAAGGAGTTAGTTACATAGAAAATAACATTGATGACGTAAATGATTGGTTATAGTCATCATAACCATTATAAACGCTTATAATGTCATCAGCCGTTAAAAACACTTACTAAAACAAATTTACTGTAGTTCAATTACATGCCACTAAAATATTAAGAGCACAATTAGAAAACCGATGATGTAAGAACACCAGAAAAATAATACTGTGTGGGACGCACACGTGGCGCTCTTGGCGCAGCAGATGAGGTACTGCTTGGCACCTCGTATGCATCCATGGTGCTGAACGTGTTAAACAGAATTGGTGAGAATCCATCTCCTTGGTGAAGTTCGGTTAAAATTTTAAGAGGTTTGCTAATCTTGCCTTGGATTTAATTTTATTAGATTTTGTGTCAGTTATTACTGACCCCAGTTAGAGATAAGTCAGTTGTTACTTTTATAGAATAAGATTTTCTATAATATGTTCCATCTGTTGCAGTTTTCAAATGGGGTACTTTCAGAACTGTCTTATAATTGTGGATGATTTGAATGAACGAATAGCAGAAGAGTGTATTAAGTTTTTTGATAAACTCCGTTGTAAGACATTAATAATAACTGAAACCCGTGATATAATGAATCTACATCTGCCCAACTTGAAACTTATAGAGGTAAATAAATTGAACACTAACATATAAACCAATATTTCTTTAACATTTTCAAGATAATTCTATCAATAATTATGGATTTCCGGTAGATTCCCGATTATTGGTGGTAGTTGTGATAAAATATTTTTTCAGGTACAAACTGTTTATTTGTAAACCAAATACTAAATGTTGCACCAGAAAGGTACAATCTCTCATCTACAGGTGTACAAAAAACCCAGGAAATACTACAGCCACTGTTCTCAAACTTTTTGTTTCAAGCCCATTCTGTTATTTGTCTGTGAAAAAAAGAGAGTTGGCAGGGAGGCACTAAACTGAGTATATACTGCTATTTCAAAAAACATTTTCTTCCTTTTAATTCATAAAATTTATTCTAAATGCACAGCGATATTAGCCCGAGACCCTAGCGCTTTTACGGTGTACTTTTGTACTAAAATGTACGTAGATTCATAATAAATGGTCGGATTCCGTATAAGAACGTGCTATTGCATAGTATAACCGCGTAAATACGAATTTCGTAAAATTACGTGATCCGCAAGCTGTAAGCGTACCACCGTTCCGTAAAATTACGTGCTTAGCACACAAAGTGTTAAGCATGTTCTGATTATCCTTCTCTATAATTTTGAAGTTTTATCAGTTCCCTCCATTGTGTTTTACGTTTAATATTGTTTCACTGGCATATGTGTTTACTGGCTATTATTTATTTATTTTAGGTGGATTCATTAAAAGAAGAAGAATCATTGGAGCTACTTTCAAAAGCCATCGATATGCCGATTGTCAATAAGTTTAGTGACTATGCAAGAAATATTCATCAAAATTATAATGGTAAAGCTTTTCTCTTGTGTTGTTTTGTATTTATTTGTTGTTGTTTGACATTGATAAAGGGTAATTCTTGATTTTGTTTTTTTTTAAATTTTAATCCCTAATGTGTGAACATTGCAATCTGTTCAATTCAGAACAATAAGCAACCCTATCAACCAATGAGATGATTATGACGTGTAAATGTGTTGTAGTCTTGGGCAGACCCAGGCCGACCATTCCTGAGAGTGTGTGGTTTTTGAAACTCGACCATCAAAGTACACTGGTAACCACTGACTATTGATACTGAAGTCATGAGATTGCCTTTTGCGTATGTATGGGCTGTAAGGAAAGGAAGTGAAATATTTGCAGGGCTGCCAACCTCAACAGTGAGACACTACTTGTACATTTCACTACCGTAAAGTTTCTAAAGGGTTTTTTTTTCGAGGTATAGAACTTTAAAATGAAATAAAACACAGAATAATTGAACAATTGGCGTAGAATTGGTTTTATTTTAAAGATAATTATGTGCCATTTTTATTTAAAAATAATTTCCGGAATGTGGCCGCCACGGCTGGCTCGGATGTGGTCAAATCGAGACGTCCAATTTGTGACCAATTTTTGTAGCATTTAGGGCCGTGTATTGGTAATAACGCGGCGAATGTTGCCTTCCAAGTTGTCAATTGTCTGTGGCTTATTGGCATAGACTAGCGACTTCACATACCCCCACAGAAAACAGTCCAGCAGTGTTAGATCGCATGACCTTGGAGGCCAATTTACAGGTCCTGAACGTGAAATTATGCGTTCACCAAACGTTTCCTTCAGTAAATCGATTGTGGCACGCGCTGTGTGACATGTTGCACCATCTTGTTGAAACCACAGCTCTCCAACATTAAGGCGATTCAATTCAGGAACAAAAAAGTCATTGATCATGGCTCTGTAGCGGTCACCATTGACTGTAACATTCTGCCCGGCATCATTTTTGAAGAAGTAAGGACCAATGACTCCACCAGCCCATAAAGCACACCAAACAGTCTTTTTTTCTGGATGTAAAGGCTTCTCAGCAATATATTGAGGATTAACTTCACTCCAAATGCAGCAGTTTTGTTTATTCACCAAAAATGGGCTTCATCACTGAACAAAATTTTCATGTGAAAATCGGGATCAACAGCAATCATGTTTTGGGCCCATTCTCCAAATGCACGCCGTGCCAGGTGGTCGTTCGGCTTTAATTCCTGAACAAGTTGGATTTTGTAAGCAAGCAAATTAAGATCAGTCTGCAAAATCTTCCATAAAGTTGATGGACACAGCTCCAAGTGTTGTGCACAATGGCGGATGGACTTATTCGGGTCTTCCTCAATGCTACGCTCTACAGCAGCAATAGCTTCTTCAGTACGCACTGTATGACGTCTCAAAGGCTGTCATAGCGTTGTCATGCACAAACACAACACCTTACTCATCTTACTCATTGATTTTATGGAACGTGGAACGACCATCACTTTTGCTGTCTACTGTGAAACTTTAAACAGACTAAGAAGAGCGATCCAAAACAAGCGTCGTGGCCTTCTGACACGTGGTGTTGTGTTTGTGCATGACAACGCTCGCCCTCATACAGCTCGAAGAACAAATAAACTTTTGGCCAAGTTTAAATGGGACAATTTTGATCATCCCCCATACAGCCTGGACTTGGCTCCTAGTGACTTTCACCTGTTCCCGAACATGAAGCGGTGGCTTGCATCTCAGCGGTTCGCAAATGACGAAGAGCTTCAAAACACTGTGAATGGTTGGCTACATTCATAGGCGGCAGATTTTTATGCAGAGGGTATTTCAAAGACTGTTCCAAGGTACAACAAGTGCTTGAATCTGTTTGGCGACTATGTCGAAAAATAGAGAAAAACTGTAGTTTTAATATGTATATAATAAAGTTTTTGTATCTTCAGTCGTTTACTTTTTATTTCAGAACGGAGGTTATTTTCTGGATAACCCTCATTTATGTACTATATACAGTACAGGCTTAGAGACGTACATTTTGATATAGTACAGTTCTGTACTCGTAATTTGATTTGATATAATGAATTTTCACAACGACGGACATCCCTTAAGCCTAAAAATGGACTAAGTCTAACAACAACGGACATCTCCTAAGCTAATTATTATAAAATGAAGTAGTGTTTTGTGTTGTGTACTGTTAAATGCTACATTTATTGTATTTTTTTTATTGTTACTTGTTAATTACAAAAATATGTTTATTTTGCAGGTCATACATTGACAATGTTTTTAATTGCCAGTGATTTGCAGACACATAAAGATGATGTAAAAGTTAACTCACAAAGATGGTTGTATTATAGTAGTGGTAAAAGGTTAGAATATTTTTATTTTATTTTTTTTACTTTCTCTTGCTCTTAATGGATATATACAAGGGTAAGTCAATTATTATCCGTAATGTACAGTAGAACCTCTTTAATCCGGCACGTTTGGGACTCGAAGCTTGCCGGATTAAAGGAAATTCCGGACTAAGGAGGTTATTTATAAAAATACAGGAGTCGTATAAAAAATAACCCAATTTGCACAAGAAATTTTTACTGTATGTATTTATTATTTAAACATGGGTTATTTAAACAATATAAATCAATATATAAGTACAGGAGAAATATTAAAATGCATTTTTTAAGTACACTACATGATGAAATAAATTTGAATACAGTATGAAATACAGTACAGTACTGTACTATTCGTGGTTTTTAGCAACAGCACTGGTAGATGGCTGGAAAAAAGATTTAATATCTACTTGCTTTTTACGACTAGTATTTTTTTTATTTAAAAAAATCATTTTTTATTATATGCAAGTTCATAACTTCGGCTATACTGTATTGTTTATTTGACTCGGGAAATTTTACCAACGTGTAAAAAAGCGTACTGAGTTTACAAACTCAGAGCGTGACGCTTTGTGGCTCTTGAGTGTTAGAGGTAGCTGTCGGGTTGCTCACTTTACAATGTTCATTGTGAAGACAATTCTATAATTTTTGTCTATTGCCGTTGATGCCGGATTATAGACTATTCCAGACTATAGATTGAGGAGGTTTTACTGTAGTTATAAAATTTTATTGTAATCAAATAGGAAACTTATAAGTACATCACGGTTTCTGTTCAACAAAGTAACATGCGGGATGAAAACAAATTGCCTCAAAATAATGTCATCACTTTTCAATTTTTATTTACTCCTCTTCTATGAAAGTTTCTATCTCTTTTCCGCACGTTGTTTTGTGTATTATCCTTTTATAAACATGATAGCATAAATCAAAATATGTTATCATTTATTTTGATGCTAATTGTAAGGTTTAACTGAAGGATAGGTCAGCCGGGTAGTGTTAACCTTCTTTGTTCGATTTTAGAGTCAGAAATTTGTCGCTGGCACTTCTAATTTATTGATTTCAACCGTAACATTTAAAGCTAACTGTTGATGTCATTTTCAAACAAATACCCTTTTTTTGTTGAAAATTTATGGACAAAAACGCTCAAATTTTAGTACTGGCTCGTCAAAACGAATCTCTTTCTTTTGCGTAACACCACGTCGTAAATTTTCATTGTACAAATATGCAAGATATACCAAATGAAAGAGGAAAAAATTTTCTATCTAAGTAAACTAAACCCGTTGGAAAATAATGAATAGTTGCGGAGAAAATTGAGTTTAAAGAAAGGTGATGACGCTGCGTGATTTCTGGCTTCCAGGTTGCAAGGGTTAAGAAATTGAACATGGAAGAAGTGGAGTGTTTGGTTAATATCCTGCTACAAGGCATCATTCGCCGAAGATGAAAGACTTGTAGACAATATTGGTTTCACCCAATTTTAATTTGTCATATTCTTTAAGGCCATACATTCCATATGCACTTTTAAATGGAAATAACCTCTTTTTACTTTCTCTTGCCTATATGAATATATAGGAAGGAAAGTATTGTTTTCATGTCGATTTTTCAAAATTAGTTTTCACCGAATCTACATGTTTTCAGACCTCCTGAACCCAAAAACTTGTTTTTAGCGATTGGTCTGTGTGAACAGAATATCTCAAGAACGGAACATTGTACGAACTTGAAACTTAAGTTACATATCACTACCCGACACGAACTTTTTCATAAAAATCGGTCAACCGAAAGTAGTAGTTTATTCGTATAATTTTTCACTTTTTTGCGATTTTCTTAAAAACTGGTCCTATGATTTTTTTTAAATCACCTGGTTTATTAAATTTTTTATGCTCTACAAGATAGGATAGGCACCATGTTTGCTGAAATTCTTGGTGAGGCTGTTTTCACGTAAAAAAATTGTTTTTTTTAGATTACGACTTTAATACGCATTTTAGCTCAAAAACTTATATAATATAAGTTGGAGAGAATTTAAAATCCTACAACTTTTATTTATTTCAAACATTGTTTTGTATAACGCTTAGTTTAGCGGTAATTAGCAATTTTCTGTTTTTTTCTCACAAAATCGTATGAAAAATCACTTTTTTTAAGATTTCGGCCTTAGTATACATTTTACGACAAAAGTGTATATAATCAAATTTATAGGAAATAAAAAGATCTACAAATTCTCTTTAGAGAATATTTCTCTACAGAGCCTAGTTTAGCGTGAAAGAGTGATTGTCCATATTTTTAAGCCAAACTGAGGTCGATTTTCATTTTGCGTCTTTCACTCATGATTAAAATAAGGTTATGTTTTTTGAGGTTAGTTTTTTGTTTATTTCTAATGTTTTATTACTAATGTTAGGTTATATTATTAATTATTTGCATTGGCGAGAGAAAGTTATGTGAGTGTTTCACACCAGATTTTTCTTTTAGTACTGTCACAAGGTTGTTGTTTTTGTATTAGTCATCTCTTGATATGATTTTAAAAACTGTTTCAGAAATGTCAATGATCATAAAAGAAATAGTTTACGTAATGTATTTGAGGCTGTAAAGATTAGTTTAAACAATATGGGAGAAGATTTGGAGCTTTTCAAATATTTCGCTATTTTTGAAAAATATGCAAATATTACTACTGAGGTATGTAGACCTAATGTTATTTATTTCTCTTGCTCTGTATAAATATGTAGGGAAAGAGAGTATTGTTTTCTTGTCAATTTTTCGAAAGTATTGAAGAATCGAATTATCCTGTTTAAGAAGTACAAAACAAATCAGCGAATTTAAATATTTTTTAAAATTAATTTGTCACAAAAAAATCTATTATTGTGGTACCTTAATATGCATTGTTTATTACTGATATAATTTTTGAATTTGAATTGCCTCTTCTGTGTTCCACTGTGCTATTTGTGAGCCAATCACAGCTCTTACCCAATTCGGCGCTCTATTAACACTTTGAAGCCTGAGCTATAAGAACATTGTATGTCACGGTATCTTGGGGGTTTTAGAGTAAACTTTAAAAAATTCTAAAAGATTTAATTTCTATCATATCTTAATGATTTTTGCATCAAATTGTTTAAAAATCAGAAAATTTATTACTATTTATTTACATTGAATTTATTATACTTACTAAATTTATGAGAGTTATTTATTTATACACAAAAAAATTATGAAAAAAGAAATTGTTACGTGCTACACACTACCTAGTTTTTGAGTTTTACAATCCTAAACACTACGAAAAAACAGTTTATATAAATTCTACAGAAAGGCAGTGAAATAAACTACACATTAAAAATGTTAGCCTTTGTATGAAACACTCGGTAACGCACTGGTAAGCACATTGCAACATTACAGTCAGGGCAGTATCAGGTTTCTTTCCTTCCAACCGTTCCAGTTGTACAGTTTTGCTATTTTCAGAGCAAACTTTACAGCAAAACACAGAAAACATAAAATGAAAATGAAATTGCAAAATAATATTACTGTCAAATAACCGCACAAACAAAGCGATCTGGAATACAAAACAGTACGGTATACAACCAAATGAAAACGATTACCAACAAAATACGAAAGGAAACAATTATTACAAAGTAGAAATAACTATATTATTTACAAATATCAAATACAGAAAAACTACAAACCTCATATAACTATGAAAAAATCATGAAAAATAGTCAATAGTTCACAAAATATTTGGTAAATTTCGCTGGAAGCATAGAAAATTAAACTAAATAAAATATTGAATGAATCTGTGCAACTGAAGCCCGATATAACCTCGTCTGAATCTTATTACAGAATTTAATGTGGCGGCCCGAGGTATATTAAGTGGACAACTGCGATTTATGCTCACCCCGAGCTATACTCGGTCTTAGGCTTCAAAGTGTTAACCCAATCATAATGTGTTTCCTTCCCATCTCATCAACCTGTTTTTGTCATGTCCGTTTTCTTGTTCATTCTCTCCGTTCCTAGTTTTCGCCAAGTAAGCTGCCTTGCTGTTCCAATCTGTAATCATCCGATCTGTTTACCGCTAAATATCATGTGAGACTACTAGTTTAAGTAATTTGTGCCGCCTAAGTGTGTTTTCTCTGCTGTTGATTCGTTTCATGTAGGCTATGTATAATATTAACAGTCGTTTACTGCCGCCAATATGTTATCATGCTTTGTTCAACTACAGTCATATTGCATGATCCTGTGATCTGTGATGTTCCTTCACAGATGATCCTTCGATCCTGTGATGTTGTAAGCTGATGCAATCAGCTGTAAGTACAGTTTTACTTAACTGGTGGTTTACGTGATTATTTTAAGTCCTGTTTCTCCATGAGCTACCTCTGTGAAACATTTGTTCCTTTCCTGCTGTTTCTTTTAAGATATTATGTCTAAAATAGCTTCGAGTTTGATTACTCACTTCGCAATAAATCAAAGAGTGAACTACCTCGGTTTATTGCAATTCATTCTGTACAATACATGGATTTTACTGCAAAAGTAATTATAATCTAAGTTACCCAAGTAAGTAAGTATAGTTAATCAAAGTTGTAGAAAGTAAAAACTGTTATTCTAAAAGTCTTTTTACTGTGCTTTGTGTATTTTGTTTTCAGTGTGATTTTTTATATTTTGTTGATCTAAATCAATATTCGTAAGAAATTAATTTGCATTTAGCGTCATCTACTCGCGATTAAAATTAGGTTGTTTTTCATTACTTACATTGGCAAAAGAAAGTTTGTGAGTTCCGTTCCAGGTTTTTTATTAAAGGAAAAATATTTATATTTAAAATTTGTGTTTTGGTCATCAGCCAAAAGGCTAGTTTGAACCTCTTAAGAGGCTTTACTAAGTAAAATGTTGAGTGAGGTGGTTTACCCTAGCCTTCCTCTCTGAGTGGAAAGGTAGTCTATGTTTATCAGCATGTCAGGCCTTCTGAAAAGCATCTACTTTCCACCCTGCAGGCACCTTCATTTCATTCACCTCAGAGTCTGGCTGTATAATGATGAAATTCACTACTCTCAGAGGAGATAACTGTGATCAGTGTGTTTTACGTCTCTACCTCTTCTGTTGTTAAAGCTTCAGTCGTAGAAACAGAACTATTTTTTGTAGCCCTGGAACTAACAGGTCGAGTGCTAATAATTTAACACTCCACATGCCTGTTATGGGCATTTAAAATTTAAATGATATTAATTAATCTATTATTTTTGTTTTGTTTTTTTAGGCACTGATGACTTTGTGGGGTTTAGATAGAACGCGTGTACAGAACATAATGGATAGATTTGTAAACAGATCCCTAGCTTCATCTGCATGGGTTCCAAATTTTAATTCACATGTGTATAACGTACATAATCTTTTTATAAATTTTCTTCAAGACATGTATGAATCTGAAGTTCAGGTAATCATCCTTAAATTTTTACTAAGCTTTGTTTTACTAATTATTGCAAAAAATTATTCAAGTTACGAGGGCGGTTCAGAAAGTAAGTTTCTTTGTCGGCTAGTTGGCGAACGGGTGGGGGTAGCGGCATGATCCGAGTAGCGCTGTGTGGCTCCGTTTAGTGCGCGTCTGGCAGTGCCGCTGTGAAGGTCGTGACGTTATTTGTTGTGCTGCAACCTTGCTTTCAAAATGGCCGCCATTATCGAGTCTCCCGCCGACTGTGAAGTACGTTCGGTTATCCGATTCATGTGGGCAAAACAAATGCCACCAGTGGAAATTCATCGTGAGTTGTGTTCGGTATATGGAGAAAACATAATGAGTTACACTGCCGTGAGAAAATGGTGCCAATTGTTTAATGATGGACGCACAAATGTCCACGATGAAAAGCGATCTGGCCGACCATCTGTCATTACTGACGACCTTGTTGCGAGCATTGACCACAAGATTAGGGAAAATCGCAGATTCACGATTACAGAACTTTCTGAGTTTTTTCCTAACATCTCAAGAACTCTAGTGTATGAGATAGTGACACAGAGACTTGGTTTTCACAAATTTTGTGCTCGTTGGGTCCCTAAACTTTTGACTGATGAGCACAAAAAGAAGAGAATGGGATCCGCTTTAACCTTTCTTTCGCGCTACCATGAAGAAGGTGAAGAATTCCTTAGTCAGATTGTGACAGATGACGAGACATGGGTCTCCTATGTGAATATTGAACAAAAGAGACAATCGATGGAATAGGGTCACACGTCATCGCCAAGAAAACCCGTGAAATGTCACCAAACATTTTCGACAAGAAAACTTATGGCAACAGTGTTTTGGGACAAAAAAGGGATTATTCTAGTGGAATTCATGGAAAGAGGGACAACCATAAACGCTGCAGTCTGTTCTGACACTCTAAAAAACTGAGAAGGGCTATACAGAATCGTAGGCGGGGAATGTTGACTTCGGGCATTGTTCTCCTGCATGACAATGCGCGGCCGCATACAGCTGCCCGAACTCAGGACCTTTTGAACAGTTTTGGCTGGGACATCTTTGAACATTCCCCCTTACAGTCCAGATTTGGCGCCCAGCGATTTTCACCTTTTTCCCAATATGAAGAAATGGCTGGGATCTCAGTGCTTTACAGATGACGAAGAACTGAAAAACTCCGTTAGCGGCTGGTTACGTGCACAGGCGGCAGACTTCTACGCGGCGGGTATTGCGAAGCTCGTAACCAGATATGATAAGTGTTTAAATAATTTTGGTAATTATGTTGAAAAATAGTGTAAGAGTTGCTCTTTAAAATGTGTGTAATAAAAAGTCTGTAAGTATATTCTGCATTTTTTTATTAACCAAAGAAACTTACTTTCTGAACAGCCCTCGTAATTTTAACCGTTTAATGTGTTTACGTAGGTGAATTTCTATCTGTGTGTGTGTCATCATAAGGAAAAGTACAAAAACATGCATACAAAGCCATCTGTACTAGTCATGGGATGGCACAGTAAAATAGGTGAGCTAGCACACTCCGCTCTGCACACTTGAGTGAACGGCACAGAGCGTGCCGTACAATTGAACGATGAGACGGGGTGAACTGTGGGAGTGAGCTAGTAGACTCTAATACGTACAGCACTGAGCTGAGCTATGTGAATAAATAGACAGTGAGTCAAGCCGAGGGTGATTTTTGCTCACTCTTTCACACACAGCGCGTTGTGTTGGCGCGTGCGTCAACCTGAACGTTCATGCATCCCTTTCCACAAACAAATTTTTGTCATGTGTCTATCTTTGTTTCGTACGCACGTGGTAAAATTGTTACAGTACAGAACAATGTTATCTTACAACCACTTGCCTCAGGGTTGCTGCATTATAGTATGAAAGAATAATGACTTTCTCTCCGCAACCGACTCCTGCATCCTCACAAACAGGCAGAGTTTGATATGATGTGTATACTTTCCATGCAGCGTTTAGATAGCCCTTGCTATGATGCGACTAGAGAAAAGTGGTTTAGCCATGGAGGGGATGTACAAGTCAGCTCTGTGCGGAGAGTGTGCTGCGTGGGGAGAAATGCTGGTGTGCTGGTCGTTCAAAATAAAAGAGCTGGTAGTTCACTGCTCAGTTAAAAGAGCTAGCTCTTTTGTGCGACTCGCTCACGAGCACCGCATCACTAATCTGTACATGATGCAATATGAAAGCGATATGATATTCTGCCCCAGTCGCCACCTAGGTGGAGCAGTGGGGATCACTAATGGGGCAATATGAAACAATCTATCATTGATCCACTTGACACGTGGAATCTGTTGCACGTATCACCTGTTGGTATAGAGACGTTTTTAATGTTAAATTTGTGGTGCTGTGGAAAAACATTGTCTTAAGTATGAATTTTTCATCATGTAGTATTCCGTGAAAAGATGTGACAGACAAAGCATGGCATCAGGTGGCAGCAAAAGTCAGTTTGACTGAGGGTAAATCGTATTTACTAGTAAAATATCCACCGAAACTTCTTACTTTGTAAATGGCTAACATGGAGTATAATAAGTGTAAACTGTAGTAGCTGTTCCTAGAAACCTCGCTGGATACAAGATGTATAAGCAAGTCTAGAATACTTCTAGATCAAAGTTTCTGACACAATACTTAACACAACTTTTCTAGTTTGATAGCTAATAATGCTTGTGCATTGTTGCTACATATACCGGGTGTCCATTAAGTCTGGAAACGGCTGAATTACAGAAAAGTGAGCGTGAGTAGGTGACCAGAATGACTTTAATTGCTTGTTGCACCAAAAAAACCATTCTGGGTGATATTTGAAATTTTTGTCCGCCATATTGGATTTAACTATACTTAATGACAATAATTTCCTATTTATGAACGAGTGGAGATATTAAAAAACTAATTATTTTCAATAATCTTATGTGTAGTCGTTCACTTGCTACCTAAATTGTCTATGTAGGCTCAAAGACGGAAGAGGGAGGAATGGCCGTTCTGCCCCGATCTGGATAGTTGAATGGTAATATCTCAAAAACGAAAAAACTTATCGATTTCCAGTTTTCGCCATTGAATTTATTTTGAAATTTTAGATCGAAATCATGTATCATATGACCATCATCCTATTTAAATTAAGAAAGTTAAATCCAAGATGGCGGACAAAAGATTCAAATATCACCCAGAATAGTTTTTTTTGGTGCAACAAGCAATTAAAGTCATTCTGGTCACCTAATCACGCTCACTTTTTTGTTATTCAGCCGTTTCCAGACTTAATGGACACTCGGTATATTTGGTGAAATTGAGATAAACAAACAAATTAAGGGGAGCAGTGCACGAAAAAGTATCAATTTTTGGATTTTTAGCCTACTATGTAGTTTGAAATCTCTGCTTTAAAATGGTGGCAAAAACTTTAAAATTGGAGAAGTAGAAGTATTTTTATTTATTTATTTTCATGGGGACTTTATCATACTGAAGGCTGCATTCGGAAGTGCTTAGTGTTGAAGGAATTAGGACTAGATCCATGCCAACATTTCTGTTAGGTGATGCTGAAGTTAGATTCGAAACACATATCAAAAATTGTTTGGAAGAACTATTTAAAAAACTTAAAAAGTAAAATTATACAAATGGTAAAAGGAAGTTAGAGGACTTGTACCAAGATGAGGAGAATCCAGATAATCCTTCGTATGTGATAAGGGATGAATTTATTTTTCCGTTTTCCGTAAATTCTATTTTATTAGGGTTAAGTACATTTTTCTGAAGTTCTACTAAAGATATTACATTGAAATTTTTAGGGTCTATTTCTAACAGCGATTTCTGCAATCTGCCAGAAAATTATTGTATTATCTTAAATAGTTTTTGAAAAAAAAAATCTTAAAAGCAGTTTTTTGTGCAGTATTATAATGGGAATTTTAAAAATCATTAAAAAAATTTCTAAATGTTATTTTGTAAAAAGCATCTGACAAAAAGTGTAAAAAATGGTGAATTTTTATAAAAAAAACAGAATGAAGATATGTTTACTGGTTGCTTAGAAAAAAAGATACAAATATTAACTCAGAGAAGGATAGAGCTCCCTTTTAGCATAACGTACGACTTGCAACATTATGCTATAGAGACACATTTGATGAAACAACAAAACAGCATGTACACATGTATAACATGACAGAGAGAGGGAAATGGGATTAGGCAACATGTGATGAGAGAGAGAAAGTCAGAGTGTGAGAGAAGATAGGAAAGACAAGGAAGGAACAAATAATTAGCATGTAAATTAACAAAAAATGGAACATATTAGACCTGGCAGGTGATAGTGAGTTATCAAATTGAACAGGTGCAAACTTTCAAAAACAAAATATGCTACAACAAAACCGAACAAATAGTGTGTAATTTTTTCTTGATTGTAATGATCTTATACTTTATTTTTTTTACAGGAACTTCATAAGAAACTAATTGATAATTACCGAGTAAAATGCAACGATGAATTTTGGAAATTACTGGACGATCATTATGTGTTTTTATATCTAGGACACCATCTTAAAAAGTCTGGAAATCTTGAACTATTGAAGACAACATTTCGAAATTTAAATTTCATTAATGTTAAAATCAAATCCGCTGGTACTCATGATATGAAACGGGATCTGGATATTTATAAGAAAGATATATTTAATGACGTAAGTTTTATTTGTTATTTATTTTATATTATTTAATATAATCACTCGTAATAGGTCTACTAGTTCTAGGGCTACAAAAAATATTTCTGTTCTTATCACCTAATTATACGAGGTGTGATTGGAAAGTTTTAAGAATGGGCTTGTAATGGTACAAATTTGGTACTTACATGCTACTGTGATGCATCTCCTTCAAAATAGTCCCCTTCCGACTGAACACACCGACTCCAACGGTGTTTCCACTTTTGGAAACATTCCTGAAAATTTTTTTCCTGGAGTGTGTTAAGAACGCTCTCCGTATTTGCCTGGATGTCTTCAATCGAGTCAAATTGCTTCCCTTTCAGTGAAAATTTCAGTTTAGGAAACAGGTAGAAGTCCGCAGGGGCCAAATCAGGGGAATGTGGCGGTTGTGGAAGCACAGGAATGTTGAATTTGGTCAAAAATTCTAAATGCGACTCAGGAGCGGTTATTAGTGAGAACAAGTAAAGTGAATCCAAAATTAAATGTAATGTTCTCCAATGAATCCCATTTTTACGTTCAGGGGCAAAAGGTTTCTTACGTTCGGAAATCAGCAGATGAAAGAACATCACTGGCTCATATCCAGCAATCAGTTAAACATCCTCAGAAAAAATGTTTTGGGGTTGTTTCACATTTTAAGGTTCTTGTTCATTAGTCCCAGTAAATGTTATGTTAAAAAGCGATGTATATATCCAAATTCTTAAGTCAAAGGTTGTGCCACAACTGCAAACAAAATTTCCACATGGCAAAATGGAGTGTTTCAACAAGATTTAGCGCCATGCCATACTGCCAAAAAAGTGAAAGCATTTTTCAAACAAAAAACCGTTAAAGTGTTGACAAGGCCAGGTAATTTCCCAGTTATAAGCCCGATTGAAAATCTTTGGGCAATAGTGAAAAAATGACTCTCAAAAATGGATTGTACTACAAAAAATAACCTCATTGCAGCAGTAATATCGGTATGGTTTCGTGACGAAGAAATTAAAAAAAAGTGCAGTACACTAATTGAATCTATGCCAAATCGCATAAGTGAACTGATGAAACAATAAAGTTGGTCATATTAGTTATTAAACATTAACAAATAGAATGTAATGTATATTTTTTAAAAATAAAGTAACTTTTTAATACATAACATCTGTGTTCGGATTAATTTGCACGCTAATGTTCTGTACTTATATTAAGTTCTTTGTGGTAATAATAATAATTACAATATAATACTACAATTTTTTTTAAATTTTAGAACGTTGAGTTGTTTATTGATTTTGTTGAGTTTGTGGAAAATTATGGCCACGTGATTAAACATTCCGAAGATATTAATATTGTACAGTTGGGGTTACAACAGCGAAAAGATAGTGGAATCCGTGAATTATCTTTAAATCTTGCTAAAGAACCTTCTGAAGCTGATGCAGCATATATTGATTTTTTGTAAGTATTTTAAGTTGTAATTATGTATAATTATCATTATATTTAAAATATAAAATCTGGTGAAATGGATGCAATAATTTTACTAAAAAATACTGTATTAGTATTTATACCGGGTGTTTATAAATGAATAGCAGGGTTTTAACACTCTATAATATTTAATACATTATACTTACAGTTATAAATGATACATCAAACGAAAGAGCAACTTCAACAGTTTTACATAAATGCCTACTAGTGTTCAATGTGCGCACCTTTTGTCACACGACACACGTCAAGACGATATGCGAGTTCTTCCCAAACGTTGTTTAGTGTCTCTTAAGTAATTGTAACAGCTGCTTCAATCCTGATTCTTAATTCGGGAAGGTCAGCTGGTAGTGGAGGCACATACACACAATCCTTTATGAACCCCGAAGATAGAAATCACACGGTGTCAGATCGGGTGATCGTAGAGGCCATGGAAAATGAGCCCTGTCATTGCACCCTTTGTGGCCAATCCAACGGTCGGGTAAAGTGACGTTCAGCCAATCGTGTACTTCGTTATGGCAGTGAGGTGGTGCACCATCTTGCTGGAAAATGAAGTTCTCTGGCTTTTCATCTTCCAACTGAGGGAAGAGCCATAGCTGTTGAGTATCAAGGTAAGAAGCACCAGTTACAGTTGCTTCAACAAAAAAGAAAGGCCCATAAACTTTCCACCGGGACATGGCACAAAAAACATTCAATTTAGGTGAGTCTCGTTGCACTTGTACCATCGCGTAAAGATTTTCTGTGTCCCAGATTAGCACATTATGAGTGTTCAGTTGTCCACTAAGGTGAAAGGTCGACTCATCACTGAAGACGACATGATGTAGAAAATCTTCATGCAACAACATTTCGTTAGCAAAGTTGGCACGTAAACCATAGTCTGCTGGATTTAGAGCCTGTACCAACTGCAAACGATAAGGACGTAGTTGTAAGCGTCTTTGTAAAACTTTCCAAACAGTCATTACAGGAATTGCTAATTCACAAGCCTTTCGAACAGATTTCTGTGGGTTACGTGTGAATGACACTCGCTCAACGCTCTCCGCACTAACACTTGGTTGTCCCGTACTCTTCCCTTTGCATAGGCAGCCAGTATCTTCAAACTGATGATACCACCTATGGATGTTATTATCACCCAGAGGTTCACAACCGAACTTAATATGGAACGGACGTTGCACAGTAACTACTGATTCCGTCTTTGCGAACTGTAAAACACAAAACTCTTTCTGTTCTTTAGTCGCCATCTTTGCTACTTGTGCTTTCTAACGGCTGGCAGTGGAAACATTGCGCACTGCTGCCATCAAACAAAACCGCTTGAGTTGCACTTTCATTTGATGTATCATTTATAACTGTAAGTATAATGTATTAAATATTATAGTGTTAAAACCCCGCTATTCATTCATAAACACCCGGTACTGTAGTAGTTATTAGTATTTTACTAAAAATACTGATAAAATAAATCTTCGAGTTCATTAGCAATTGCATATTTTTGTTACTGACTGGCTGCATAAAATCATTAATTGTTTGCTGTTGTAATGCTGAATACCTCGGTATATGATGAAACAATATTTCACCAGTGCCGCATTAAGATCGGCTTGTCTTAGTGTGTAGAATTGTTATAAGTATAATACACGCATAAAAAGTAAAATTTATATTAAAGAAAAGCAAGAAATTACAAAAAAAAAACATGATGAAGGGGCTAGGATAAATGAATTGGTTTGCCAGTTTGGTTATTCCCAGGCTACAATTTCCACGATTGTAAAGCAAAAGTCAGTTTTAAAAGACGTTAAAGTGTCTGATAGATCAAACACAATTCAAAAAGGCATTTTTTTCATATCATATTATCAAATTTTTATCATATCTATTATCAAATCATATGTACTGAAATCAGCGCTATTTAAAGAATGTATAGGGTTATCTGTATGTACAGGCTAATGTAAATTTCTTGTGGAATTGTATATATGGTCTAATGAGTGGACAAGAATGCGGTCTCACAATACGATATTTTTGCTTTACTATCATTCTTCCGGAACGAATTACGATCGTAATATGAGGACCTACTGTATTAGATTGTGGTTACAGGTGTACTTTGATGGTTGGAGTTCAATTAACCATACTTTTTTTCTTTCAAGAATGATTGGCTTGAGTCTGTACAATACTAACCTCATTTACACGTCTACCATTCTTATCGCATTGGATCATAGGGTTGCTTATTGTTCTAAATTGAACAGATTGCAATGTATACTCATAAGAAAAAAATATCTTATCATTTTTCTAGATTTATAGTACACATAAATTCGTATTCATCACACTTTTACCTACGAAGATGAACACGGTACAATTTTGGCTCCAATCAAATAATTTGACTGTCCATTTAACCTGGTTAACTTTTGATTTGACTGTCATTGACACGTTCACTGCGGCCCGGGTGAAGCGATGTTATTCGCTGTGGCTGAACCGTCGCCTGCCGCATTTATATGTTCCCCGCACACAGGAAGCACACAAGTTCGCGGCGCTTCATATCCTCATATTCTCTCTACAATTACAATTTCTCGTGTGTATTTTCATTCAATACTATTATTTTATATTTATACGTGTACGTTTATGTATTTTACTATAGATAAATGTACAGTCGAACTTCTCTACAACAAACTTCCAAGTAACAAAATTTTCTTTATAACGAATTCTTTCTGAACACCTTAAAGTTTAAGGAATAATGCATGCAAAACTGCCTCCATATAACAAAATCTGACTTCCCAGCAACGAAGTGGAAAAAAAATATTTAAAGAAATTCTTTGTTATAATTCTATGGCAAATGGAATGTTTGTAGACTAGCTAAAGTAGTGATGAGTAACATCCGGTTGTTTTGTCTACAGTAACCTAGGGTGGGGTCATATGCATTGCTTTGCTACCCCGTTCTGGCCAATCATAGAGGTTCAGTACACGTGTTTCCAAGAATTTAAAGCTGTTCACACTCCTGCCTTTTGTACGTACATAATACACAGTCAGTTGTTCGGTATCATTCGTACTGTTCACACGTGTTTTCTAGTCTTTAATCAGTTCTACTGTCGTGCTCATACATTTCGCAGAATGTTGAAAATAAAGTGTCTGAGTGTTTCGGATAAAGTGTTGGTAATTCAGGAAGTAGATAGGGGTTTAAAGAAGAAAGACGTAGCTAAAAAATTCGGCATTCTGCAAAGTTCACTGTCAACTATTCTTAAAAATTGCGAGTCTATACTTAAATAAAGCAAAGACTATGACTTAAACAGAAAGAAAATGAAAATGTGCGTTTATGATGACATTGATGAAGCGGTCATGAAGTGGATAACAGTTATGAGGGGAAAATGCCTTCCTTTATCGGGACCAATAATTAAGGAAAAAGCTCTGGAGTTTGCGACTGCATTGGGCCACCATGATTTTCAGCAAGCAACGGCTGGATTGACAAATTTAAAAGAAGACACAACATAATTGAAAAAGTAATTTCAGGAGAAATTGCAAGTGTTAACTCAACAGATTGTGAATTCTGGAAGCAGACGGTATTAAAAAACATTTTAGACGAGTTTGCCCAGAAAGACATTTTCAATGCAGATGAAACCGGGTTATTTTTTAAATGTTTGCCAAACAAAACTTTAACTTTTAAAAACTATCCTTGCTTTGGTGGTAAACAAAGTAAACAAAGAATAACAGTGTTAGTGGCTGCAAACATGTTAGGCAGTGAGAAACTTAAATTGCTTGTTATAGGTAAAAGTAAATCTCCCCGATGTTTTCGAAATACCAAGTCTCTGGAGGTTGATTACACTTTTAACAAGAAGGCATGGATGACGAATGCAATTTTTACTGAATGGGTGACCAAACTGGATAAGCAGATGGGTAAACAATAACGAAAAATTGCACTTTTTGTTGACAATTGCACCACTCATTCTCATGACATCAATTCAAAATTAGATAATGTAAAAGTTGTATTTTTTCCACCGAATGTCACTTCAGTTCTCCAGCCCATGGATCAGGGAGTGATAAAGACGCTTAAGCTGCATTATCGGAAGAGAATTCTTAAGAAAATTGTTTCTACTGTTGAAAAGAATGAGTCTGTACCCGCTAATATTGTGGATCTCAGAGAATGCATTTCTGAACGAGCAAAAGTCTGGACGAACGATGTACGAGATACAACTGTCAAAAATTGTTTCTCAAAAGCTGGTTTCAACTCGGTCACAACAGAATCCGATATTGAAGACGACATTGCACTAAGTGAACTGAAAAATCAATGGGATTTCCTTCAGAATTCTGGACATGTTACTGACAAAGCGATACTTGAAGACTTTTTAAATGTTGATGATCACATCGCTGTGGCTGATTTTCCAGATGACGATGATATTCTACAAAGCGTGAAGCCTATCGAGAGCTTAGAAGAACAAGAGGAGGAGGACGACGACGGCGATGAGTGCGGCGGCAATCACCAGGATACGAACCCAACCGACGATGAAATTTTAAAGTCATTTAAAACCATCAGAAGAGGACTGCAACTTAAAGATAATGTGCCAGACAGTATTTTTGAATGCCTGAATAAATGTGAAACTTTTATTGAACAAGATGTTTTATTCAAGTGTAAAGTTCAGAAAAAAATTACACATTTTTTTAAGTGAAATTGTGTCATAGTGTACAGTAATTAGCTACAGTTTTCCTTTGTTGTAATAGTAAACATTGACTAATTTTGTAAAATTGTATAGTGTAAAATCCTTTATAAGTCAAAAGATTAATAAGTAATTAATAATTTAGTTCTGAGTTTTAAATACATATGTACATACTACATATAATAACAGTTCATAATGTGTTCGTTATTTAACTTGTGTTCATTCATCTGACATGATGCTGCATTTCTTCCTGCAGATGCGAAAAAGGTAAGTAATATTGTACATTACCCACGAAAAAACTGTAGTAATGTATTTGTAAAAAAATTATATGCGGCCGTTACTTAACTTCCCAATAACGAATACTTCCAAATAACTAATTTTTCGTCTGGATTATGAATTTCGTTATACAGAAGTTTGACTGTATTTATTTTTCGTTTCAAAAATACACACATAAAAGTATAAATACAAAACAAATGTAAAAGTCTGAATGTACTTTGCTTTTATCACATAAACCTATGAGAAAAAATTAAAAACTTATAGGAATAAAAGAATAATAATAGTTCATTATGGCACTCTTAGCTGAATAACTGTGGTGTGGCCAAAGGTTTTTGAAAAGTTAAAAGTAAGTAATATTATGGTACAGACGGAGACAAATATCGGTACCTGTGACAGCTTTACGATTTTTTCTTGTTTTCAACAATATTTTATTGCCCTTTCTGTTCCCACGGTAATAAGTCTTCCCGTGAACAGGTAAAAATGCAATTCCAAAAATGGGGTCACCTAAGAAAAGAATTGAATAAGCCTACTAGTATACTATTATAAGTAAATGGCCCTGCCGCTTTGTGTGAATGTGCACGCCTCGTATGCTCCTAAAATTATAAGTACTAATAAAATATTTCTATAACCAATTTTTAAATGAGGCAAACATTTAAAAAAAAATTAATACCTACTAGTTTCTTTAAATAAAGTTAACTTTAGGTCTGTATGTACGAAAAAATAGGCCTACTTAAATTTAAAGCATTTAGGTATTACATTCAAATACTCATATTTATTTATTTAGTTGCATTTTTGCCACACTTAATATTTACTAAGTATAGTAAATGTTGCGTAATTGTAAGAAAAGTAATATAATGAAACTAGCGGGACCCATGCGCTTCGCTGCACGTGTTGGAAAAACGTAATGAGATTATGTTAATGTATATGAATATTAAATACAAAAATTTGTTGGTTCTTAAATTTTTAAGGGTTAGTGGAAGCATTTAATGTAAAGGCTATCTATAAACATCATTTTTAGTTTGTCCTGTTGGCGCTAAAATGTGTAAATTGTTTTTATCGCTAACCCTCGAACATGAAACATGTAACTGTCCGTGCGAAAAGCAGGAAGTACGTAAATCAATCCCAAAAATGAACTTTAGGTGAGTTCACATTGACGATATTTTGAAAATTTGATCAGATGGGTCATGCCCAACGCGATAGAAACTGCAAATGCAATAGAAAAAAAACCCCACAATCAGTCCAATTTTGCTGCTGTTGACAATCTTCATAATCAATGGAAAGTTTGTGGGAAAATAAAGCGAAAAGAAAACCGAGTTGTTGGTCAGTTATTTTGAAATTTTTATTTGGGTTTAAGCTGTCATATACATGAATAATATTTCCGTCGTAATAGGTACAGATCCAGTGCGTAATATGCTCTGTGGCTTTAGGGGGTAGTAGCTGGATATGTTTGTAATTTCTGGGAATGGGAATTATATCCTCGATGAGATTCCACATTAACAGAGCTTCTTGCGGTTGCAACTCCGTGTGTGCTGACAAAATTTCATTAAATTTGCTTACGTGGTCTGTTGATAAATAAATCGTTATTCATCAGCTTGTCAACAGCAGATTCGGATAAAGGTAATATATGAGCAGCCATTTGTAATCTAACGGTAAATGACAGTTCTAAAAAATATATATAATAAAGTTTTAAAAATACGGATAATTAATATTATGATGATGACTGTTTAAACTAATGGTAAACGACCTGGTTTATCGAGTCAGGACCTCGAGATCCACTTTGTATTGCAAAACAAAATGGTCCTTACAATATCATTAAACACTCTGATATTATACTTAAATTAATATTAGTTTAGTTCTTAAAAGACCTGTTTATATTTTGAATAATACGCTATGGTACAAATATAGCAATGCAAAACAGGTTGCCACTTATAAAAGGTTCAGTTCTTAAAAGAACTGTTTATTTCAATGATACGCAAATGTAACAAATATAGCAGTAGCAAACAACAAAAATGCAACTGCACAGTAAGACTGTTGTCCGAAGACTGAGACCTGACTGGAACAATGCGATTGTGTAGGCGTGGTGACAATAGGGGTTGTCATACATACAATAATAGGGATAACGGTACTTTCACATGATGTGTTATTACCCTTTACGTAGTGACATAAAAATTGAAAAATATTGTAAAATGTCTTTAAGTAATACTCTTGTGGTATAGTACTCAAGCTAATTTAAGTCTTAAGGACTTTATGTTTTCTGGGTCAAGAAATCGATTAAAAAAAGTCCGAGTTCGATATCTCTAGCCGTTAAGGAGTTATACCGTTTTTTAAGTTTTTTGAGCCCCATAGTGGTCGCACCCCGGATTTTTGATTTTTCCTGAGGGTTTCAGGAGGTGAGGAACAAAAAAGATTCTTATCATTTTTTCGCTAGGAGGCCCCCTTATAGGTTAGAATTTCCGGACAAACACTGCTACACTCAGCTTTATTTATATAGAAGATAACATTTTATTAATAACAAATAAAACAGCCCGTAAAACTCGAAACATAAAAGAAAATATATCAGTTTTTAAAACTCCGCCAAAAAAAACCGGTGACGTTTCTTCAAACGCTGAAGGTATACTGGTATAGAATGAACCTTTTTCTATGGCTGAACAATAAAAGAAATACAATTTACCCTAGCTGAACGCAGAAAGAAGAGATTATAAAACTGTATAAACGGACCACATATTTGTGGCGGCCCGCACCCTGGGACTGTTCAATACACCACATAAATGTGGCGGCCGCACTGAACGTGTTAAAGATAACTAGCATTGGTGAAACTAACTATTGCTAGTTTAACTGCGGTTAAATACCTTGACCGAGGTTTGTGAAACTGGTCATTAGAGAGTTGACTCCATCGCTAAAGATTGGCTACAACCCTGAGAAATTAAATCACTCTCTAATCTGAACAATCTTCAGAAAAGTGTGTACCCATTGGTTTATGTATTAGTTTGTATTTATTAAGTTTTGTAATATTTATATATTTTCATTTCAGACATCCGCCCAAAAATATTTTCCGTCAAAAACTGTACTTGAATGAAGACGATGTAAATGCTTGTTTTGGTCGAACAAGCTTTGATTTACTCGTTACTATGAAAGATGGGGTTATTAAGGTAAACTGTTTCATTATTCTATTTTCTGTAAATTACAAAAAAATGTTTTTTTTTGTCATTAGTCTCTCAACTGGTTTGATGCAGTTCTCCAAGCTGTTCTATCTTGTGCAAGTCGTTTCCTATCTACATACCTTTAACACCTAACATCTTTTGTAATTTGTTTTATATATTCTAATCTTTGCCTCCCCCTACAATTTACTCTCTCAATATTACCCTCCATTACTGATAGCCCAATACCTGGATGTCTTAAGATATGCCCCACTAGCCTATCCTTTCTTCTGGTAAGATGCTTCCATATACTTCTTTTTTCATTCACTCGCCTAAGAACCTCTAAATTACTTATTTTGTCCACCCACCTAATCTTTAACATTTTCCTATAACACCACATTTCCAAGCATTTTTCTCTACAGAGCCTAGTTTAGCGTGAAAGAGTGATTTTCCGTATTTTTAAGCCAAACTGAGGTAGATTTTCATTTTGCGTCTTTCACTCATGATTAAAATAAGGATATGTTTTTTGAGGTAAGTTTATTGTTTATTTCTAATGTTTTATTACTAATGTTAGGTTATATTGTTAATTATTTGCATTGGAAAGAGAAAGTTGTATCAGTGTTTCACACCAGATTGTTTAATTCCAATTTATGACACAGATAGCAATAGTAGTAGATTTTTCAATTTTATAATCAGGTTGATTCAAACCATTTATAAAAGAAGATGCAATCTTTATAAAATATTTCTAGAAACTTTTATTAATATTACCTGAAGAAGTGGTGCGCACTGCGAAAGTACTTGTAAGGAGGACGTACGAAAAGCATTAAAAGGTAAATACAAAGTTTTTTTATGTGTACTTAAAAAACAAAATATTAATATGGATTCTACTGCTAACTAAATTTCACTAACCTTCTTTTTAAACTGCGCCAGCTTTTATCTTTACTTACACGTGTTTCGGTGGATCCACCATCATCAGAGTAAATAATATACTGGAAACTAAAAATTTTTTTTTCTATATTTAAAATCTATAAACGCGTATCTTTCTTCGGGCACATTATGAGAACTCCACAGGCAAGGTTACTTAGGAGACTTCTGGATAAATTTCTGGCCTCCAAACGGAAAACCAGCACTTTCACATGGATCGCAGAGGTCCAAAGGGACATGGCCGAATTCAACCTAACGATGATGAACCTGGTGGAGGAGACGCCATACTACAAAAATTTGATCAAATCACATAGTACCCAATTGACCATAAAGAAGCAGAAAGTCAGTGTAAGGGTCTACACAGTCGAACAACGGGAAATGTGCGCCGAAAACCTGAGGCGCTACCATGCTAATAAGAAACTTAAAGCGGCTTCCAAACGAGCTAAAGTGATGCATTGAGGTCTTTAAAGTTAAAAAAAAATCTGTAGAAGATGATACATCTTCAGTCACTTGTATAAAACTGATTTAAAATTAATTTCTTCCAATTTATCCCTTCTCATATTTACTGTAGATAGCAGCAGCAGTCAATATCACTTCATCATTCCTAAATTTGACCTGTTTGTTCAAAATCTCCTGCTTTTGCTCTTTTAAATATTTATAAATATGGAACATCTCATATTTTTCAATTTTATTTTTATTTTCTATATTACATTGTTCTATTATATTAAAATGTATCATCTATTTCACCAAATTTATGTTTTTCCTCTTTTATATGATTGGTATAGTTAGATGTAATGTAGTCACATTTCAGTACTTTTTTATGTTCATTATACCTCACTTGAAAATTATTACTAGTCTACAGTTACAGTTTAAAAAGAAGGTTAGTGAAATTTATTTTTGAATTATAATAATATTTCATCTATAGAATTTTCAAGTGAATCTGTCTGGCAATATTTTATTTTAAATATTTTTTTTACAGAACTGTGTAAATTTGTTTTGTGTATTGTATAGAATTACAGATGACATTTTATTTTTGCTTACAGCTAATTTCACCTAAGGAGACAATTAAGAAATATTACAAAGGTCTTAAAAATCCGGTTAAAGTAACAATAGTTAGTTCACCTGACCGAAAACATTTTTTGTCCGTATCAAATGATGGAGTCCAGTTTCAAATGCAAATATTTGATAGTGATCTTGACGAGTCAAAAATATTTAAGTATCCAAGGAATTATGAAAGTAATGGTAAGTCTCTAAATTCATTTTTAAAATTTGGTAATACACAGAAAAAAGTCTGTTGTGTTTTGTCGCCGATGGCACGTGGCCAAACCTCGCCTTGCATGGGGAGTGGCTCTGAAAAAGGGTCGTTTCTTTCTTCTTTAAATGGTGTTGTTGTTGGTGGTGGGCAGACGCATCGAGCCGGCGTGTGCCACGTGGTGTCCGAAGGGTGACGGCTCGGCTACTGGGTTCAGGCCTAGTCTTCTTTCAGCGGCAGTTGGGTCCGCACGGCAATGTGGCAGTGGTGACCCCCAGAGCCCCGCAGTCGGCGTAGGCCGTCCGCCAATAGCACGGCCGAGGCGGTTCCCTTCGGTTCTCCGCTGGACTCACTCTTCACCGTGGTGTCGGCTAACACGCACGGGCTTTCATGGGTGACCGGTGCGGGAATGTGACATCCGCCGCCCGCATCGACCAGAGTTGGCTGCGTCCGGTCTTGTCTCTGCTGGGCTTCCTCTTCTTTTGTTGTTCCTTCCTGGTCGGGAGTTGGCAAGTGAGTGACACTCGCGGTTAAAAACACCTGTTTATATACCCCGGCGGTGAGTCCACTTCAAGTTGGCGGGGGTGGCACTGCTTGCTGTACGTTGAAAGAGCTCTCCGTGGGAAGCTCCGGGACAGTCTTTAGACGACGATATTTAGTGGGACAGCTGGCGACAGTTTAAAGAACTCTTTTTCAGAAACTGCCATAAGAAAATATTTGTATGAAATATTTGTGGCCAAATAAAAGCTTGTCCTTTTCTGACTCAGTGTATTAGACTGAAAAATTTTTGTTTAAAAATTAGTCGGAGATATGGAAATTTATGCAGTTTTTAGCCGATTTTCCTGTAGTGGGCTTTTAAAATGTGTATTTCTTCATCAAGGCTAAGTATAAAATACTAGTGTTCACATGTGTTAAAAATTGCAGTTTTTTATATAATTTTGATTTTTTTGAAATTAAAATCCTGTGTTTCATTTTGACCCACCGGGTTGGTCTAGAGGTAAAGTCGTCGCCGTGAGTCAGCTGTTTGATAGCTGATTTTCGGAGAGGAAGGTTCCTGGTTCAAATCCTAGTAAAGGTAGTTACTTTTATACAAATTTGAATGTTAGACAGTGGTTACCGGTGTACTTTGATGGTTGGGGTTCAATTAACCTTACTCTCTCAGGAATGGTCAGCCTGAGTCTGTACATGACTACACGTTATTTACACGTCATACACATTATCCTCATCTCATTGGGTCATGGGGTTGCTTATTGTTCTGAATTGAACAGATTGCACATTTTAGGAATTAAAAAAATAAAAAAGTTTCATTTTAATATCGCGGCCATTTAAAAAAGTTGCTTTTAGGCTTTACATAAAGATGTATAAATGATTTACTAAGAAAGTAAAGTTTTACTAAGTAAAACAAGGAGTGAGGTGATTTACCCATTCCCTTCCTAACCGAGTGGAAATGTATGCTTATTAGGATGCCAGGCCCTCCCTATGTATCTATTGTGTACCGTGTGAATTATCTGTAGAGAAATTTTTAGTTATAGTACAGAATTAATTTGTATGTCCATTTTTGCAGGTGATAGTGACAAAACACCTTCTCCTAAAATATCACCATTTATAGGACATTTTGGTACTCAGCAACAGTTGACTGAAAAACCGCAGTTAACATTCACCGTTAAAAATGAAATAAACTGTGTTCAGTTTAGTCGTGATAATAAATATGTGATTTCGTGTTGCAAAGATAAATGTGTGAAGGTAAGTAACCATAGTTAATTCAACCAAAGTTGACAGTAATGAATGTGGCGTTAGAACAGGAGAACTGGTTCACAGGCAGCTGTGAACGAGTACTCCTGTCCTAACGCTCTCTATTTGTAACGCGTACTTTATGTGAACTGGTATGTTGAAAGTCAGTGTTTCACCGCATTCTCCTTAATGTCATAACGCCATTTTTGTTTTTGTAAATAACATCACATTCACGGGTTGTATTTTGTACAGTTGTGAATACATAAACTTAGTTAAAAAAAAAAAAAATTTCCGTTAATATATGACGAAGTTACAAAATGTTCAACATGAGTCCATTTTCACAACACAGGGAAGCATGAAGGAATGGTATTTTCCATTCTTTACGGTGATGTCAAAGAGCCACTATTATATTTAATTTACAGCTATAAGCAAAGCAATGTAGAAAATTCTTTTCCCTACAACGTGTTTTGAAAAATTCTGTAGTTGCGGTTAGAAGGAAGCCGTTACACGTCCTTTGCAACTCGGCAAAGTGTCAAATTTTTAGCCTCTGTGATGGTAAACCTCCTCCTGAAAACTAAAATGGACTCGCGTCTTTCCTTTTCAAGGGCAAACGTCATAACAGACTGGTCATAGCTTCAACACAATTAAAGAACATGCATGTACATTGACTTACATACAAGCTACACGGATTTCCATTCAAAACAAACAATTCCCAAACCATCAATGCTACCTACACACTATAGAGGGAATAAAAAATTTCCCTGTTATGATATTCTATTTCTGAAACACTATCAGATGTGTTAAAGTATTCCCTACAAGAAAAGTGCAATATTTACCAGTCTCCGATTTTTACTGACCTTGCAGAAACACGTTTTATTGCCCCAACCACAGTCCATTCACCATCATCTAAAATTAGGTTACCAGTGTGAACAGGGTTAAACTAAATTTTAAATTCAAGCCACTAAAAAAATTCTAAGTTAAAAATTACTATAGAATAAATTTATTTAAGGTGCAAAATACACAAGCTTTACAATTTAAAAAAAAATCATTTCTTGTAAATTCATAAAAACTCTTTTCTTTATTGCTAAATCATATAAAGTCCAGCCATTCTTAGTTTGCTCCTAATGTAAACAAATAATGACGTCACTGAGCATGCGCATTATATAAAAATGTGTACACGCTGATTAAAAAGTAACTACAAAATACTTTTAAAAGTATTTAAATACAAAATACTTTTAAAAGTATTTTTACTTTCTCTTGCCTGTATGAATATACTATATATAAATGTCTATATATATTATAGGCAATATATCTATTGCCTATATACATGTATAGGAAGGAAAGTATTGTTTTCATGTCGATTTTTCGAAATCGAGTTTTCACCGGATCTATATGTTTTCAGACCCCCTGAACCCAAAAAACATGTTTTTAGCGATTGGTCTGTGTGTGTGTGTGTGAACAGAATATCACAAGAACGGAACATCGTACAAACTTGAAACTTGAAACTTAAGTTACATACCACTACCGGACCCGACACGAACATTTTCATCAAAATCGGTCAACCGGAAGTAGTAGTTTATTCGTGTAATTTTTCACTATTTTGCGATTTTCTCAAAAACTGGTCCTACGATTTTTTTTTAAATCGCCTGGTTTACTCAACTTTTTATTCTCTACAAGATAGGGTAGGCGTCATGTTTACTGAAATTCTGGGTAAGGCTGTTTTCACGTAAAAACATAGTTTTTTTAAGATTACGGCTTTAATATGCAATTTAGCGCAAAAAATTATATAATAAAAGTTGTAGAGAATTTAAAATTCTACAACTTTTATTTCTAACATTTTTTTGTATAACGCTTAGTTTAGCAGTAATTAGCAATTTTCTGATTTTTTTCTCACGAAAATGTGTGAAAATTGATTTTTTTATGATTTTGGCCGTAGAATGTATTTTACGACAAAAGTGTATATAATAAATTTTATAGGAAATAAAAAGATCTACAACTTTTATTTAAAGCATTTTTCACTACAGAGCCTAGATTAGCGTGAAAGAGTGATTTTCCGTATTTTTAAGCCAAACTGAGTTCGATTTTCATTTTGCGTCTTTCACTCATGATTAAAATAAGTTTATGTTTATTGAGGTTAGTTTTCTGTTTATTTCTAATGTTTTATTACTAATGTTAGGTTTATTGTTAATTATTTGCATTGGCAAGAGAAAGTTGTGTGAGTGTTCCCACCAGATTTTTATAAATGAAATTGTTAGACCTACATCATATCATGACTGATGTTTTAAGTACTTATAATTTAAAACATAGTTAACTTAATAGGAGTACGGTATCCATAACGTCGTGGACCCTACCGTGCACTCTGTAGTAGCTGGCTTTGGTTTGTTGACAGTTGGAGCAAACTAAGAACGGCTCAACTTTAAGTCTACTGCACATTATTTCAAACTTTTAAAACATTGATTGTATGTAAAAAGCATGTTGTTGTTTAGGTCTACAGCAAAGAAAGACTGGTTTAAACCTCTAGAGGTTTTACTAAGTAAAAACGAGGAGTGAGGTGGTTTACTATTGCCTTCCTCACAGAATTGAAAGAGTATGCTTATCAGCATGCCAGGCCCTCCGAAAAGCATTCACTTTCCACCCTGCAAATGACACCTTCACTTCATTCACCACAGGGTCTGGCTGTATAGTGAAATTCATTACTCTCGGAGAAGATAACTCTGACTAGTGTCTTTTTACACCTCTACCTTTTCTGTTCTTAAATAGTTCGGTCATATTATTGGCTGACTATGTGATAAGAAACAGAACTATTTTTTGTAGCCCTGGAACAAATAGATCGAGTGCAATTAATCTAACACTCCACCCGCCCATTATGGGCAAGTAAAAAGCATATCAAAATTATTAGAAATTGGTTCAGATTATTCAAAATTAAGGATTAACAGGGTTCAGGATCAGATTAATGGCATTGTTGTGTATTTAAGAGAGTGATTTATGTATGTTTCTGTTCAATAGGTTTGGACATTGGATAAAAGCAGTGTGAGACATAAATGTATCATCAAGCCTGTCAGATCAGAACCTGTTTCATGTTTCTTCTCGTATGATGGTTCTTACGGATTTGGATTATTAGATGACAGTTCTCTGTTTGCATTTGAACGTGATGGATTCGTATCTGAATATTTTAATAATACCGGTAAAACAATCAAGGCCATCTATCCTATTCATGGAGTAAGACCATCCATCGATGGTGAGTACTGTTTTCATGTCGATTTTTCAAAATCGAGTTTTCACCGGATCTACACGTTTTCAGACCCCCTGAACCAAAAAAACATGTTTTTAGCGATTGGTGTGAACAAAATATCTCGAGAACAGAACATCGTACAAACTTGAAACTTGAAACTTAAGTTAGACACCACTAGAGGTTCGACACGAACATTTTCATCAAAATCGGTTAACTGGAAGTAGTAGTTTATTCGTGTCATTTTTCACTTCTTTTTTGCGATTTTCTCAAAAACTGCTCCTACAATTTTTTTTAAAATCACCTGATATACTAAATTTTTTATTCTCTACAAGATAAGGTAGGCGCCATGTCTCCTGAAATTCTTGGTGAGGCTGTTTTCTTGTAAACAAATTGTTTTTTTAAGATTGCGACTTAAATATGCATTTTAGCGCAATAATGTATATAATAAAAGTTGTAGAGAATTTAAAATTCTACAACTTTTATTTCAAATATTTTTTTGTATAACGCTTAGTTTAGTGGTAATTTATGATTTTCTGTTTTGTTCTCACGAATTGTGTAAAAAAATTGATTTTTTAAAGATTTCGGCCTTAGTATAGATTTTACGACAAAAGTGTATATAATCAAATTTATAGGAAATATAAAGATCTACAACTTTTATTTAGAGTATTTTTCTCTACAGAGCCTAATTTAGCGTGAAAGAGTGATTTTCCCTATTTTTAAGCTAAACTGAGGTTGATTTTCATTTTGCATCTTTACTCACGATTAAAATTAGGTTATGTTTATCGAGGTTAGTTTTTTTGTTTATTTCTAATGTTTTATTACTAATGTTAGGTTATATTGTTAATTATTTGCATTGGGAAGAGAAAGTTGTGTGAGTGTTTTACACCGGATTTTTTTGTCTTTAAATGAAAACTTCTTCAGGTGCACTTTGTAGTAAAGGAAAAATTGCCACCAGCTATGAGACGCGATATCTCATGATAGGGATTTTGAGTTTATGAAAAACAGTACGCTTTAACGAGATAAGCGTAATGTAATGAACATCATAAATTGTAGCTATTGAGTAGTACATGTATAAAGGGTTAAAATAAATAGTTCTGTTTCTTATCACATGGTCAGCCAATTAAATGATTGAATCATAAAAGAACAGAAGAGGTAGAGGTGTAAAATACACTAATCAGAGTTATCTCCTGTGAAAGTAATGAATTTCATTGTACAGCCAGACCCTGTGGTGAATGATGTGAAGGTGTCATTTGCAGAGTGGAAAATATGTGCTTTTCAGAGGGCCTGGCATGCTGATAAGCGTACTTTTCCATTCAGTGAGGAAGGCACTGGTAAACCACCTCACTCCTCGTTTTACTTAGTAAAACCTCTACAGGTTCAAACCAGCCTTTCGGCTGATGACCTAAACAACAATTTATAAAAGTGAAGAAATTTATTTTCTGTTTTCTTTTCCAGGTGTTGATGGTTGTCACGACATGGTAGTATTGATGGAACAGAAAGTGGAGATTCTTCGGTATTATCCGCTTGAAAAAGAAAACAGACTTAAAAAACTTCACATTTGGAACTGGAAATACAGCACACGTAATACCGACTACAATGTTATAAGTTGTATCAATGAAGACAACTCTTTTATTGCATTTACAACAGCAGCTAATAAGATTTCAGTCTATAATCTGAACGATGGTGCTTTACTGAACTTGCATAAAATTGACGGGTAATTTTCATTTTTATTGTTCACTGTTTTTACTTTATATTGCATAACTGAGACGTACTTGGGCAAAGAAGCTTATGCGAATCAACTTATTTTTAAAATTCCATCTTTGGTGGTTTTTAAATGCTATGGTGGTCATGTGACACGTCATTTCAATATGAAATTTCTACAAAAAAAATTATGCGAACCGTTTTTCGATAGATGCCTTCATTTTTCGAGTTAATAAAAAAGGCAGAGCACACTGCATATACCATTTGATTGTATTTTTCAATGATGAAGTATTTAATATCTAAGTTTAAACGGTGGTAAGACATGATAATAATAAGGAAGAAATAATAATATATGAACTATAAAACAATAAACAGTAAAGAAATTTAAAATCTCGTATAAAAAACTAAACTGTTGGCTAAATAGACACTCTGCATAAATTCAGTAAACATAAACGGAAACCAAGTGGAACTAGTTATTATATTGTTTAAATATCTAGGCGAATACATAACACACAACAATAAGAAAACATAGCGTGGGAAGAGAGACGGAAAAAATTATCTATACAAACAAAAATTAACACTACAAAACAGTCATACAAGGTGTGGCTACTAAATAACGAGACTGACGTAAAAAAATTTGTTTTTATTTCATACATAATCACTTATTGTCACCTTCAATATACACTCCTTCTCTATCCCTACAACACTCCATGCGAAATTTCCATTGTTGGAAACAGTGCTGGAAGTCATCTTCTGTCAGCTCCTTCAGGACACATGCCGCTTTCTCTTTTACAGCTTCCACAGACTCAAATCTTGTCCCTTTTAATGCAGATTTCACCTTAGGGAACAAGTAGAAGTCACATGGTGCAAGATCTGGTGAATAAGGTGGATGTTCTAACACTGAGATGCTGTACTTGGCTAGGAACCTGTTAACAGATAACACGGAATGAGCTGGTGCATTATCTTGGTGGAGAACCCATGATTTGTCCTTCCACATTTCAGGGCATTTTTTCCTTACTCTTTGACGTAGTTTAGAAAGTACCTCAAGGTAGTAATATTGATTAATTGTTTGACCTTCAGGAACCCAGTGAAAGTACACAATCCCATGGATATAAAAAAAAAAAATCATCATTGCTTTAAATTTTGACTTGCTCATTCGAGCTTTTTTGGCTCTCTGTGAAGTTCGGCTCTTCCAGTGCATGGATTGGCGCTTCGTTTCCTGATCATAAGTAAAAAACCACGTTTCATCACACGTTATTATCGTTTCCAAAATGTTTGGGTCATTTTCAATCGCGTACAAAGTGTCAGTACAAACATTTCTGCGAGCTTCATTTCAAACATTTTTGAGCGGCACGTGTCCTGGAGGAGCTGACAGAAGATGATTTCCAGCACTGTTTCCAACAATGGAAAATTCGCATGGAGCATTGTAGGGATAGAGAAGGAGTGTATATTGAAGGTGACAATAAGTGATTATGTATAAAATGAAAATAAAATTTTTTACGTCAGTCTCGTTATTTAATAGCCACACCTCATACAACCACAAGTTACATATGGCAGCGAAACATTAGCAAAAGTGACCAAGACAAAAGCAATAGACAATGTCCTAACACTCAAAAGACGAATCCTAAGAACCTGCATAAGAAAGAAAAACAAAGTAGATGGGCAATGGAGAATTCTTACAAACGAACAAGTCTATAAAGGAAAAAACCCATATCAGATACAATAAGGAAGAGAAGGATATATTTTCTTGGACATCTTATCAGAACACCTAAAGACAGAATTTTAAACAAGATGATTAGAAAACTCTTTCCTGTGGTTACATCAGGAGCATGGTTCCGAAATGTCAAAGAAGACATGATCAAACTCGGATTAACTTACGATGATTTAGTAAACAAAACAAAAATATTAAAAACCTTAAGAAATAAGGAAAGTAGATTTGAAACAAAATCAGATGGAAGAGCAAACTCAAGCAGGGAGAAACCGGTCGTTTCAGAAGAAGTTCGACATGCAAGATCAGCCCGAATGAAGGCATACTGGCAAAACATCAAGCTACAGAATATGAAAAGGAAGAAGCTTTCTAAATTTGACTAAAGTGATCTATCGTGGTCATAAAAGACAAAAAACCATTAAAACAACAAAATAAATGGCTATGTTAATTATTTACTAACCACAAGTCAGCTAATGGTGTTAATATCAACCAATAGGTATTATTAACAAAACAAATCGGCTAAAACAATTATTTTTAAAATGTTCGAGGCATATCCAGAAAGTATGTGTACTGAATTTTTGGAGGTTTCAAAAATTTTTATTTTAACGAAAAAATTACGTGGTTACTTTAGTACATACGAGGTAGGGTCAAAAATTTCCCGGAATGGTCGCTTACAGTCACGTATTTGTAAGCTGAAAGGGAAATTTTTGTTTGTGAGGTTGGCATAACTGGTAGTGAATGTGCTTTTGAGGTTAGCAGGCAGTTGTAGTTGGTTCCGTGCGTTCGGTGTTTAATATTGTAGATCGTAGTTTCTGTCTTTCGTCGGATTGTGCAATGTCGTCATTAGAGCAGCGTGGCAATATTAAATTCTGTGTGTTGCTGGAGAAATCACCCTCGGAGACTCTTGAGATGCTAAAAAAAGCATACGGAAATTCTGCGATGAAGAAAACAGCAGTTTACGAGTGGCATAAGCGTTTTCGCGACGGTCGCACAACAATTGAAGATGACGTTCGGACTGGGCGGCCTTCCACTTCCACTACAGACGACAATGTTGAGCGCGTTCGACAAATTGTGCGTGCGGACAGGCGAACAAACATCAATACTATTGCCTCTGAAGTTGGTATTTCACATGGGAGTGTTCACAGCATTCTTCATAATGACTTGAACATGCACCGTGTTTGCTTGCACATTGTTCCAAAAATGTTATCCCCTGAGCAAAAGGAAATGAGAGTGACCATGTCCAGGGACTTGATTGAAATGGCTGATGCAGATGACAGCTTCCTGCGCAAAATTGTTACAGGTGATGAGACATGGTGCTTTCTTTACGACCCTCAGACAAAACGGCAGTCCGCTGAATGGAAGTCAAAAACTTCACCAAGAAAACAAAAATTTCGCTTGGACAGAAGCCGGGGTAAGGTGATGTTGGAGGTGTTTTTTGATTACCGTGGAGTGATTCATTATGAATTTATTCCTGAAGGGAGAACAGTAAATAAAGAATTGTACACAGAGATCTTAAAACGGCTACGAGATGCAATTCGACGAAAACGACCTGAAAAATGGGCAGAGAATGACTGGTATTTGTTGCACGACAATGCCCCAGCACATCGATCCCTAATGGTGAAACAATACCTTGCCAAGAATAATGTTACCACTCTGGAACATCCTCCATATTCTCCCGATCTCGCACCACCAGATTTCTACCTGTTTCCAAGGTTAAAAATGGCATTGAAGGGACATCGTTTTGCTGATTCGTCAGAGGTGATTGAAAATGCGACGGAGCGGCTGAAGGAACTTTCAAAAAACGGCTTTCAAGAGTGTTTCCAACAATTATATGAACGGTGGAATAAATGTGTAGATGCAGGAGGAGAGTATTTTGAAGGGAAATAATGTAAGAATGTTATAAATATTTTTAATAAATTTTTAATAACCAATTCCGGGAACTTTTTGACCGTACCTCGTATGTAAGCTATTTTTCGACATAGTTGCCATTCCTTTAATTGCAGGTGGTGAAGCGGGGTATCAATTTTTTTATCCCTTCCTCGAAGTAGTTTCCCGCCAACCCCTTTGTCCACTTCTCCATCTCCTCATCAGTTAAAAACCTTTTTCCACCCTGCAGCTTCAGGGAGATGAAGAGATAGCAATCTGAACGTGCTAGGTCAGGGGAATATGTGTGATGGTACAGGACATCCCATTTAAACGACGCGAGCAGTTCCTTCGTGGCGTTGGCCGTGTGTGGTCTGGCATTGTCGTGCAGCAGGCAGACTTTTTTTTGTAAGCATGCCTCTCTTCTTGTTCTGAATCGCCCTCTGCAATTTTTTTAGGGTCTCATAGTATCATGCAGAGTTGATGGTCTCCCCTTGAGGCATATATTCAATTAAAATTATTCCTTGACAGTCTCAAAACACGGATACCATGATTTTCTTGGTTGAAATTGTGGTTTTGAACTTTTTTTCGGAGGGTGAAGGGGTGTGACGCCACTGTTGAGACTGTCTTTTGGTTTTAGGCGTATAGTGTGCAACCCAAGTTTCATCTCCTGTAACGATGGAGCCGAGAAATTCATCTCCATAAAGTTTACAGCGCCTTAAAAACTCTTGCCTGGCCTCCTCTCGATTAAACTTGTGTTGGTCTGTCAGCTGTTTTGGGACCCACTTCGCAGAGAGTTTCCGATATTCGAGAGTTTCTGTAATGGTTTCATGTAATAGTAGAGATCTGGAGATTTGCAGAAACATCGCAGAAAGTTCATCCACAGTCAACCTGCGATGGTCATGGAGAGCTTTTTCGATTTTTTCCATGATTTCATCAGTCACAGTTGTAGGTCTTCCGCTCCTCTGATAATTATGCACAGATGTATGACCGTTTTTAAACTCGCGACATCACTTGTACGATTCATAGCTTTATCACCATAGTTTTCACCTCATTATAAACCTCTACCGGAGGTTTTCCCTTCCAAACGAGATATTGGATGACGCTGCATATTTCACACTTGGTGGGAGATTGGATTGACATTTTTCACGAAACATGTTGTCGCATCGACAGTACTCAACGTACTGACCTCGAACCAATCTCGTTGCGAAGGCGAGAAGTCAGGTTACATGGAAGTATAGCTAACATGTCGAAAATAAAATCCCTTCGGCTGTGAGAGCCTCAGTACACTTACTTTCTGGATATGCCTCATATTATAAATTTTGTTGTTAATGTACAAAAATGCATTTTGTTTTACATTACAACAGTACAACTTATTAACTCATTTAATATGTTACTTCAGAGCACTTGTACTGGTAAAATTCGATAGTACTAATAAATATGAAATTGTAAGCCTAGTTCAAATTGTTATTCATCCACTCACCATTTAATAGGATTGCTTCATCAACACCCACCAATGCCTCTCCAAAGATCTGCTCTGAGTAGACATTAAACCGCATTAGTGAGGGATTGTTTCCATGGCACCTCAAGCTATTCTCACTTTGTCAGTTCTTTCATCCCCAACTCTGATTGTTAAAATTTGGTTCCAATACAGATTAATAATGGTCCTAACGTCCTTGTCTTGTATTCCTATTCTCTTTAGTATTCCACCATTTTGTGATTTTGCACTCGGTCAAATGCTTTCTCACGTAATCTGTTAAGTGTAAGTATGCATCACACTAACTACTCTATCTCTCTGAAAAAGAACCTGAACTTGACAACCTAAACTAATTGGCCAAGACCTGTTCTACGAAGGTTTTATGAATACTTAAGATGCTTTATTTTTTCTTCTAGATATCACTTATGGATTATGCATACCGATTTCCAGAACTTTAGTTCTTCTGAAAAGTACAGTTTTAATTGATTTAATACATCTCAGTGAGTATTATGTTGAATAAAAACGAGGAAAACAATTTTATTTATTAATATTTGTCATTTGGAAATAGTAGCCGTGAATAATCAAAACCGCAAGTGGCAAGGGATTACTGTATCTAACCGTGAATTGAACCTGGGATATTCAGCTTTGTCATCTAACGAGGTACCTGAATTGGTATCTACTTGTGAATAGTTTAATAAATTTTATGCATAGCTCATACGATTTTGTTTTTGATACTATTAAAAATAAATGAACTACTGTTTGACAGTTTCGCGAGAAATTAAAACTGTTTTCTAACCATTTGTTTTATGATTTTATTATTATTTCAGAAAGGTTGTATCGTTAGACACCATTAATAATCAGGATGGAGGTAAGCCATTGTTAATGGCTGTATATGTTAATAATGCAAAGCGAGAAGGGAAAATTTGGGAAGTTAAATTATCCACAGAGTTTACAAAATTTTCAAATTTTTCATTTTTACCTGCAAGTAGTGGAATGGATCCCATTGTGGCTGTGCCCAGCGCGTATGGTTGCCAGGTAAGACTTTTACTAATACGGTAGAGCGTCAATAATCCGGATTATCGAAACACCCGATAAAATTGCCAGTAGACTAGAGATGAGACAAAAGAACTGTCACTGTGAACGAGTCACGGTTACTTATAATTCACGGTGACCACAGTTATTCAGATAGGCGAGTAACCGTTCCCCAGTCACTGTTACAAAGATCGCTTACTCTTCTGTCACTGGAAGACAGGACGACACGGCGAATGTTCACCGTACTTCAACAATATAGCACAGACCTATCGAAACGACGGAATATGCGTACTCTTCTTCAAGGCCCCTATGATAGTTACGAACGATATGTTGGTCTGTTCACTGGGCTTAGTGCTCTCCTTGTCGCCTCTCCTTTGATAACCGGCACGTCCATTTTTTTTACTTCAACTTTTACGCACTCTTCTATCTCTCTCTCTCAGTCTCTTCCCCTTGTTATGTTTTTCATCTACTAGACTAAACAAAACGAGGGTAGTTCCTTTACATCTCTGATTGCAGTAACACAATTACATTACAGTATTATTTTTATTGCACGCCGCGTTCTACCTATCTATTTTGTTTATAATGTGCGTTGTTATTTTTCAGTTGTAAATATTGTTTCTTGTACTTTCTCTTTTTTATACAAAACGTTATTTTTATTACTAATTTAGGATACCTTGTGTTAATCAGTTTTAGGCTAAATTTGTATTTTAGTTATATATGTAGCCCATTTTTTAAATTTATTAATACTTCAGTTATCATGAAATAACAACTGAAAATATTACTATTATTTCATGATAACAGCTGAAAAATGTACTAAGAAAATACACAGTTATTGCTAAATCACTAGTAACTATTAAAAGTAACGCTGAACGCAAAATCACTGTCACCACGATCACAGTGACTGGTTGAAACAGTGAACGCTCTTCACTACAGTAGAAGTCTTCAAAGTAAGAAAAGTACAGTAGCTAAATTTGACTACATTTTACATGATTTGTTAACAGAAATGTGAAGCCGGTAAGTAAAATTACGAAATATGTTGTTATGTATAAAGAACAAATTTTTATTTAACAAAATTTGTAATTGTACATCTATAAAAGAGTGACCACTACGCAACACCCGATTCGAGCGTATCTCTTACTCATCATGCACGGCGAGCCGTTCAGCCATATTGGACACTTTTAACCTAGGATAAATTAATTCCCATTTTTCGCCAGAATTGAATCCGGATTTTTGACGTCCGAATTATTGACGCTCTACTATATTACAGTTGTTTAAAATTATAAAAGTAGTAACGTTTCCTCCGAGGGATATTTTAGATGTTTTTTTGAAATAATTTCCCTGTTTGAAATTAAAAATTTCCCTTAACAATTTTTTTTCTTTCTCTTGCCTATATGAATACATAGGAAGGAAAATATTCTTTTCTTGTCGATTTTAAAGAAATCGAGTTTTCACCGGATCTACATGTTTTCAGACCCCCTGAACCCAAAAAAACATGTTTTTAGTGATTGGTCTGTGTGTGTGTGAACAGAATATCTCAAGGAACATTGTACGAACTTGAAACTTGAAACTTAAGTTACATACCACTACTGGACCCAACGTGAACATTTTCATCAAAATCGGTCAACCGGAAGTAGTAGTTTATTCATATAATTTTTCATTTTTTTGCGATTTTCTCAAAAACTGGTCCTACGATTTTTTTTAAAATCACCTGGTTTACTAAATTTTTTATGCTCTACAAGATAAGGTAGGCGCCATATTTGCTGAAATTCGTGGTGAGGCTGAATCTGGTGTGAAACACTCACACGACTTTCTCTTGCCAATGCAAATAGTGAACAATAAAACATAAAATTATTTTTTTAAGATTATGGCTTTAATATGAATTTTAGCGCAAAAATTTATATAATAAAAGTTGTAGAGAATTTAAAATCCTACAACTTTTATTTCAAACATTTTTTTGTATAACGCTTGGTTTAGCGGTAATTAGCAATTGTCTGTTTTTTCTCATGAAAACGTGTGAAAAATCAAGTTTTTTAAGATTTCGGATTTAGTATGCATTTTACGACAAAAGTGTATACAATCAAATTTATAGGGAATTAAAATACCTAAAATTTTATTTAAAGCATTTTTCTCTACAGAGCCTAGTTTAGCGTGAAAGAGTGATTTTCTGTATTTTTAAGCCAAACTGAGGTAGATTTTCATTTTGCGTCTTTCACTCATGATTAAAATAAGGTTATGTTTTTTGAGGTTAGGTTTCTGTTTGTTTCTAATCTTTTTATGACGAATGTTACGTTTTATTGTTCATTATTTGCATTGGCAAGAGAAAGTCATGGGAGTGTTTCACACCAGATTTTTTTAAATTTCTTTAAAGCCACATAGACTACATAAGTTCATTAAAGAAGAAACATCTTATTTCAATTTTTGTTGTGTTGGAGTACTTTTCGTGATGTTTCTTTCCTTGGTTCCCCTTCAATCTTTCTGATCCCTTCTGGCGTTCTTTGTTGGAATTCACGATTGTCTGTCGTGTGGTCAGTCTCTTCTGTTCAAGTCTTGTGTTCAGTTTGTGGTAATTTCCAGATTTTCTTTTCAGGTCCTCAAGTGAGATTTGGATTTTGTTCATACCCTGTTCAATTTCTTTGATCTAGTGGGGCTGAGATTTTCTGTTTAGGAAATAGTAGATGATTTGTGTGAAAATTCTGGCAGATTCACTCCTCAAGAGATAGCCTTAGAAAGAAATTCTCTTTTTCCACATCTGGTCTGCTAGAGGTTTTGAATTTATGTAAACTTGTTCGTTCGGGACAGGCTTCCAGATCCCGTCTTATACATTTTATAACCGTCCCTCCAATGGTAAACTCGCGAATGTGCAAATTTTGCGAATATGAGTTTGTTAGTGCATGCTGATGTATACAACCCAATGCATGTTGTAGTAAACTCGCGAATTTGTATCTTTTTCGGTTAGGGAGATACAGCCTTTGTTGTGTTGTTTAGATCATCAACCAAAAGGCTGGTTTGAACCTGTAGAGCTTTTACTAAGTAAATCGAGGAGTGAGGTGGTTTACCATTGCCTTTTTCACTGAGTGGAAAAGTACACTTATCAGCATGCCCAGGCCTTCTGAAAAGCATATATTTTTCACTCTGCAAATGACACTTTCACTTCATTCACCACAGGGTCTGGCTGTATAATGAAATCCATTACTTTCAGACGAGATAACTCTGATAAGTGTGTCTTTTACACCTCTACCTCTTCTGTTCTTAAATGATTTAGTCATTTAATTGGCTGACCATGTGATAAGAAACAGAACTATTTATTTTAGCCCTGCAACAAACAGATTGATTTTAAATAATTTGACACTCCACCTGTCTGTTATGGGCAAACAGCCTTTGTAAAGTTACGAAAATACACGAAAAGTGTTATAGGAGAAAGCATTGACTTTGTTTTTTGCTCTCCTGTAAAACTGAGAATTTGCACATTCGCTAGTTTACCATTGGATGGACAATATAAAATCAGTCCCAAAATTTTTTAATTATATTATTCATATATTATTCGCCAAGAGATGGTACACAGTGCAGTTGATAAGAGTAAGCCTAAGACTGCAGTTCAGTTTAATTCCTTAGTCTGAATTTTACAACAAAAGTGTATATAATCTTAAGTTATAGACAATATTAAGAAATGTACAATTTTTATTTCAAACATATTTTTTTACAGCACCAATAGGTAGTTTAATATTTCGTTTAGAGTCAATTAGTGATTTTCCATATTTTTAAGTACAGTAGTACAGAGGTCGATTTTCGTTTTGGGTCATTCACTCGTGATTAAAATTAGGTTATGTTTATTCATTTTACATTATTTATTGATGATTAAACATTAAATGATATGTTTTATTATTTACATTGGCAAGATAAAGTCGTGTGAGTGTTTCTGTTATAATCATAACCTAAAAGAAGGAGTGTAGAAGTTTACGTAAAAAGATCTTGTTTTCTTGTCATGAAATTCATTGTATTTATATTTTTGTGATTACTTTTTGAAAATTTCCTTTTGATTTTTAGGTCCTGTGTGGTCCTCAGTTTATTACAAAGTTAGAAACAGATTTGGAGACGGAAATCATAATCACTTCAAGTATCGTGAACAGAAATTTATTGCTCGTCGGTACTAATAAAGGCAAGGTATGGAAATTTAATGTCAATGACATTTACGAGGAAATCCCCATGTTTAGCGAACCAATCTTCATACTGCAATTTCATTCGAGTGATCAAGAAATTGAAAGATATTCAAATGTTGAATTAGTTAAAGGTTACTTCGTTAATGATTTATTGTTAGTAATTGCTGTTGATGATAATAACGTTGTCAAGGTAAGTTTACTTCCTCACTTCATATTTAGACTTACGTATTATTGTACTGGTTTTTTAAAAAAACTTTTTACATTTGTTTCTCTGAGTGGTTTTATTAATACTAGTAGTATCTTCTACTGTTTTCCTCCAAGTCATTTTTGGCCAATCACCTCTTTGTCAAATCTAACGCCCTATTTTTTTTTTTATAACTCGTCTTTCTTTTGATCTGTTTAGTAGTGGGTTAGAGATGGTTATCACAGTCTGAGTGGTTAAATTTTGTACGTCAGTCTCATTATTTAATAGCCACACCTCGTGTGTACTTCACTACTCGTTTCTGCGTCAGAAATGTATTTATAATTTTTTTTAACATTTTTTGCAGGTGAATTACAAAGATACTACACATGAATATTTAGCTGGTAGCAAAATTGTTGGCTGTTATTATATTCGTTATCTTAGTAAGATTGTTACTGTTGAACAGGAACGGTCTATGAAGGTATGTACTAAATATTATATTCATTGAGGTTTACATTATATATATCATATCGGTTGGTCGCCTCCATGATGCAGTGATGGAACATTTGACTGCAACGGAAGGTTCCAGACTTGAGTGATAAAAAACTTGTACTTTAAAAAGAGAATCTGGTGTGAAACAATCACATGACTTTGTCGTGCCAATATAGTCAAAAATATAACCTTTCATTAATCATTAGTAAAAAGTGTGTGTTGTTGTTGTTTAGGTCATCAGCCAAAAGGCTGGTTTGAACCTGTAGAGGTTTTACTAAGTAAAACGAGGAGTGAGGTGGTTTACCATTGCCTTCCTCACTGAGTGGAAAAGTATATACGCTTATCAGCATGCCGGGCCCTCTGAAAAGCACATATTTTCCACTCTGCAAATGACACCTTCACTTCATTCACCACAGGGTCTGGCTGTATAATAAAATTCATTACTTTCAGAGGAGATAACTCTGATTAGTGTCTTTTACACCTCTACCTCTTCTGTTCTTAAATGATTCAGTCATTTAATTGGCTGACCATATGATAAGAAACAGAACTATTTATTTTAGCCCTGCAACGAACAGATTGAGTATAAATAATTTGACACTCTACCTTTCTGTTATGGGCAGTAAAAGTATAAAATAAAAGTATAAGTAATATAAGTATAAAAGTATAGTAAAAAGTGTAAAATGAAAATCAACCTCTGTTGAATTTAAAAATACGGAAATTCACTACAGTGGACCCTCACTTTACGATGTGTCATCAAATTGGTCATCGGATTCCCAAAGTCGCACGTAACCTGCCAATTGCCAACCCCTGCAGTAAGAAATTCTGATCAAATGTACTCCTTCCCTCTTGTCAAGATACCCTCGACCATGCTACCCGCACCCTCCCATCATTAGCTCAAGTTTGTTTTTGTTTTTCAGTTTTGTCACAGCACCCATACTATTTAGTAGTGTTACGCGTATTGCGTTGGTTATCGGTTTAGCATCTGTGCCGTAGTGTCTGTCATGTTATTATACATACATATTCTTTGTAGTTTTGGTACCGTGTTTTCTGTGTACGTTACTGTCGTTATAGTGAAAATGGGTCCTAAATCGCGCATAAAAAGTAAAATTTTTATTAAAGAAAAGCAAGAAATTATAAAAACAAACATGATGAAGGGGCTAGGATAAATGAATTGGTTCGCCAGTATGGTTATTCCCAGTCTATAATTTCCAAGATTGTAAAGCAAAAGTCAGTTTTCAAAGACATTAAAGTGTCTGTTATGGGCAACAGTCCACCTGCCCAACAGACAGGTGGAGTGTCAAAATTTACACTCAATCTGTTAATTGCAGGGCTAAAATAAATAGTTCTGTTTCTTATCACAAGGTCAGCCAATTAAATAACTGAATAATTTAAGAACAGAAGAGGTAGAGGTGTAAAAGACACTAATCAGATTTATCTCATCTGAAAGTAATGGATTTCATTATACAGCCAGACCCTGTGGTGAATGAAGTGAAAGTGTCATTTGCAGAGTGGAAAATATATGCTTTTCAGAGGGCCTGGCATGCTGATAAGTGTACTTTTCCACTCAGTGAAAAAGGCAATGGTAAACCACCTCACTCCTCGATTTACTTAGTAAAAGCTCTACAGGTTCAAACCAGCCTTTTGGCTGATGACCTAAACAACAACAAAGTGTCTGATAGATCAAACACAATTCAAAAGGCTTTTTTTATAATTATACCTATTATCAAATCATTTGTACTGAAATCAGCGCTATTTGAAGAATGTATAGGGTTATCTGTATGTACAGGCTAATGTTAATTTCTTGTGGAATTGTATTTATGGTCTAATGATTGGGCGAGAATACGATCTCACAATATGATATTTTCGCTTTACGATTGTTCTTCCGGAACGAATTACGATCGTAATGTGAGGGCCTACTGTAATTGACAAAATATGGGCTATGTAGAATAAAATACTTGAAATAAAAGTTTTAGAGATTTTATTTCCTACAACTTTGATTATTTACCTACAGTTTTATTGTGAAATGCATACTACAGCCATAATCTTTAAAAATCCTATTTTTTACCAATTTTGTTGGCAAAGTACCGGAAATGACTAATATGCTTTTCATGGTTGATGAGCTCTGCTGTTCCACATGTTTGGACCAATCAGAATGTTTGCCAGCGTTACCATATTGTATTTGACAAACATTAGGCGTGTATGAGTATTAGAGCTGCAATAGTTCATTCTCATCTTGCATCTTGCACTGAACACATCAATTATAATAGAGCGCGTTAACATGCAATACTTTATTATATAATCAGCTGATTGTATTTATATAGGTTATAATTGATATTTAAAGACCAAAAAAATGGCTGACAAAATATTTAACAGAGCTACAAGAGGCAAGTATTAGCAATGTTGTTGGCAAGTCATTGGCTTGCTGTAAAGTGGGTAGAGGGCAATGCATACGTTTAGAGCTTATCAGCTGTGAAAAATAGTATAATTGATACTAAACTAAATATTGTATAAAAAATTGCTTAGAATAAAGGTTGCAGGTTTTTCATTTCCTACAATTTTAATTATGCTCTAAAATGTATATTACGGCCGTAGTCTTAAAAAGCCATTTTTTACCATGAGAGCACAGGCTCTCCAAGAATTCCAGCCATTTTGACGCTTATCCTATCATGTAGGGAATAAAAAATGTAGTAATTGAGGTGATTTTTTTTAAAAAAAACTTGTAGGAGCTGATTTTGAAAAAAGTGAAAAATCACTATAAAGTACTACTTTCAGTTGACCGATTTTGGTTAAAATTTTTATGTCGGGTCCTTAAGTGGTACTAATCAATTTTGGAAGAAGTTTCAACTTTGTACAATATTCCAACACATACATAGACCAATCGGTAAAAACAGGTTTTTTTCTGGTTAAGAAGCCTGAAAACGTGCATTTCCGGTGAAAAATCGACGTGTAAACAATACTTTCCTTCCTATATATTCATAGAGCAAGAGAAAGTAATAATACAACGGGATAGACTCAAAAGTTGTAGAGAATTTAAAAACCTGCAACTTTTATTTCAAACATTTTTTGTTTAACGCTTAGTTTAGCGGTAATTAGCGATTTTTTTTTGGTTTTTTTTCCACGAAAATGTGTAAAAAAAAAATCAATTTTATAAGATTTCAGCCTTAGTATGGATTTTACGACAAAAGTGCATATTATCACATTTATAGTAAATTAAAAGAATTACAACTTTTATTTTAAGCATTTTTCTCTACAGAGCCTGGTTTAGCGTCAAAAAGTGATTTTTCGTATTATCAAGCCAAACTGAGGTTAGTTTTCATTTTGCATCATTCACTCATGTTCAAAATGAGGTTATGTTTTTTTCAGATTAATTTTTGTTTATTTCTGATATTTTGTTACTAATATTAGGTTGTATTGTTCATTATTTACATTGGCAAAAGAAAGTCGTGTGAGTGTTCCACACCAGATTTTTAATGTTTCTTTTCTGTTTACTGATGTATATTTTATTATTGTTTTACAGCTTTGGACTATACATTTAACGGACCCTAAAATTCGTGTAGAACTATCACACGAGAAACATCCAGATTTAATCTTCCAAACTTGTGATATAACAAATGACGCGCATTCTCCATTACTAGCTATTATTCCTAATCACCCCATCATGTGGTTTATCAATTTAAACTTGCTAGAAAGCGGACAAAACGCACTACATGAAGTGTTCTTTCCGGTGTCACAATTCCCAACATGTTGCAGTTTTTCGCCGGACGGTAACTACATTGCAGTTGGATTCAGTGATGGATCTCTGATGGTATGTGATTTTTTTCTATTAAATAATCTTGTTGTTTAGGTCATCAGCTGAAAGGCTGGTTTGAACCTCTAGAGGCTTTACTCAGTAAAACGAGGGGCGAGGTGGTTTACCATGCCGTCCTCACTGAGTGGAAAGTATGCTTCAGACCCTCTGAAGAGCATCTATTGCTTGACAACGATCAAAATAGAATTCCCTCCCTTCCCCTTTTCTTCCATTATCGTTCGCACTACATGCCGGATCGAATACATTGGTACGCACAACACAAATGAGCAATTAATATGAATATCACTTATACTAGATTCTTGTTATCCATAACATTTTGTACAGATTATGTGACCACCAGTAGAAAGTCATTAGTGTTTCCATTATTTTTGTTTACTATTAGGTAGTGTAGTCATAATATATATAACACAGCAAGTTCTTAATTTAGAATGTTGACTGTAAATCTAAATAATTGATACGATTTAATTAAATGGAGTAAGCATTATTCCTTATTTACTTGAGAGCAGCTAATATAAACTATGCTTTTACTTCAGTTGTACAGTGTTAGCGACCGTGCAATATTGGTTTTGTAGTCATCGCAGTTTTATTATGTTTTGGGTTTGATCGGTTGTTCAATATTCAGATAAATTCATTTCGATTAAACAAATACAGTGTGATTGTATAATTGTGATTTAAACAGGTACAGGTTAAATAAGTATGAATATAAATATTGTTGTAGTATTGAGCTGTACAAGTAGACTGACTATCCGAGCTAATGTTTTTGGGACAGTGCGTAATGCGAGGTGGCTAGGATGAAGTGCGGAAGGGAGGGAAACCTATTTCGAAACTTGTCAGACAGTACTTTCCACCCACAAATGACACCTTCACTTCATTTACCACTGCTTCTGGCTCTATAATGAAATTCATTGCTCTCAGAAGAGATCACTGTGACTATACTCTATTTCAAGTTCAGAATGCAGTACAGCTCTTAAGAGAATCTGTTGTGTAATCAGGCATACGGAATAGTGAAGAGAGAAAAGAACTGTCACTGTGAACGAGTCACGGTTACTTATAATTCACGGTGACCACAGTTATTCAGGTAAGCGAGTAACCGTTCCCCAGTCACTGTTACAAAAATCACTTACTCTTCTGTCACTGTAAGACAGGACGACACGGCGAATCGTCACCGTACTTCTACAGATATAGTACAGACCTCTCATTCCCCAGTCTCTGTAACAAAGATCGCTTACTCATTCTTTGTTCACTGTTTAAGACGGGATGACACCGCAACCGTAAATCTACAGATAGAAGAGTAACAGACCTCTTGTTCCCCCAATCACTTTTACAAAAATCAGTTACTTACTCATTCACTGTTCACTGTCACTTTTAAGACAGAACAAATGCTTTACCTTAGAAACTAGTGAATAAACTCACTCACTCATTCACTGTTCACAGTTAATAGACAAACTATAAAATGCTTACTCTTCTCTATAATGACTACGTAAGATATGTTGGTCTGTTCGCTGGGGTTAGTGCTCTCCTTTGATAACCGGCATGTCCATTCTCTTTTACTTCAATTTTTACGCACTCTTCTCTCTCTCTCTCTCTCTCTCTCTCTCTCTCTCTCTCTCTCTCTCTCCTTCTCTCAGTCTCTTTCCCTTGTTATGTTTTTCATCTACTAGACTAAACAAAACGAGGGTAGTTCCTTTATATTTCTGAGTATGTAAAAACGACGTTACTAGATCGGGAAAGCACGGTGACATTTAATCCGGCTTGATTTGTGGCGAGCGTTACAAGAAGAAACTGTACGTTATGAGTCCTGACGCAATACTGGGGGACGCCAAGCGAGGGTGAGAGAGGCAAGCCGGTTCAAGCCAGCGTCCCAAACAGAGAAGACGATTACTGCACAGCCATGAACCATTTAATTTAATTGGTAATTGGCTAACCGGAGGCAACATGATTAAATTTTAGCCCCAGACCGGGTCAAAGCAACATGTTTGATCCTGTTTATGGATCAGTTTATTGACCCATTCACAAAGCCGGGGAATTACATTTTCAAGAAAAAACCAGCGGATGCGAAGATAGGTGCGCAGTTCAAAAATACGTTGCAATACTAAACACTACTCGTTCAAAGGATCGAATGACACTCTTTTTGTTTAATAATTCTGACTTTGATTTCTTGACTTCCAGTTTTGGGCCACTTCCAATCAAAACCGGAACTTTAAGCTCACTATCTTGTGTAGATTACAAACCCGTAAACCATTTACGGTAGGTGTTTAATCAATTATTAATATTAGTTTTTTTGTTTTTGTTACAGATTAGAGAAAAGAAGACTTCGGTTTATTATGAACTATCCAATTCAAATTTCCAATTTAAATTAGGGGATTATGCAATTAAAGCCAACTGTATTGGCAATGATCTCAAATTTGGTGCCGTAAGTTCTGACAGAATTTACCTCGGAGACGGCTGTACAAATAAAATCGCTAGAACTCAATTGTCCGCAAAAAAGATATGCAAAGATCCGAACTCAAATAAATTTGTAACCGTTGACGAAGAAGGAACTGTACATGTTATTAAATTTATTACATTCACTGAACGTTTTCAAGGTGTTGACAGATATGCATTGAAAAATGCTATAAGTAAGATTCTTTCGTCTTGTAATTCATTTTTTATATTTTTTGTTGTTGGTTTAATTCTGCTTTTTTTATTTTGTTCAATTCTTTAAGTTAGTGGTGCTTGGATGTTACCGTAAATCACAACTGCGCATTTGGAAATTGAAGATTCTACTAAGACTTGATTTGTTTGATGAATTTTAATGGCATTGCTCAAATCATTAAGTTATTTTTATAGTTATTTATAAGGTTAGTTTTCTTCTTTATTGCTGTTTGTATTTTTCTACTGGTGTCGGTTGCTTTTTGTTGTCGTCCATTGCATTAGTAATTTATAGTCCATTGCATTAATAATAATAATGTACCATGATATAGTTACTAAGGTTTTTACCTTGGATTTGCCTAAGTGGTATAATGGATAATAAGCTGCCTTAAATAATATGTTTGTTGGAGGACCAGTACGCATTTACAGGGGTCCGCGTACAAGACCATTCGTTAATTTTTAAGAGAAGTAACACGAATGCAAGGAAAGGAAAAACATAGGAACACAAATAACATAGGGAAATGACCACGTGAACAACTGAATTTAGTGTCACAAACATAAACGTCCACTTACTTGTTACAAAATGAAATAGCGTGAAGTCCTTTATCGCAGCACGTGCCGGAAGTCCATGATTGCTGGTGAAGAACACTTTAATAATAGTTACACATTTACAAAGCATACACAAACACAGTATTATACATTAGCACGTATTAGCACAGTTAATATTTAAAGCCTCGATTGGAACACAATAGCAATTGCCAAGTACCCTGTCAGATACTTAGCCGAATACATAGCCTCAGTCGAAGGGTGCGTCTGTCCGTGATGAATTCAGTTGCGTAAGTGATCGAGTGAGAGGATATGGGTTAGCAGGTGGAGGGGGAAGGATCGCAGAGATTAAGGAAGTGAGATACAGTAGGCCAATATGACAAGCAGTAAAATTCAAATACAATCAGAAGAAGCCAACCGCGGCCAATTTGAACAATAACTAGCGTGGTAAGCGAAAGCGTAATACCCCAGGTGAAATGGCCTTAACAGTTACAGAAAAACCTCGTTATACCGGGCCTTGAGATACTGGGATTCGGGTATACCAGGCTTAGCTCGGAAAAAAATGTGTTTAAAAAATTTCCTCTCAAGAAGTTTAGAGACTAATAGAATTTTCTATTAACACTACATATCTATTTCTAATTACAAATGCAAAATACAATACATGGTACAATACTGCTTTAAAAATGCATGGTTCAGTCCAAAAATAATTTCCCTCTCTTTACGTGAAGCCAATACACTTTAAAAAAAAATGGCCGGCATTTATAATAGAACATCAGACTTCTATTTTAAAATGTTCGTATAGAGAAAACTCTGATCTTCAACTTATTTAAACGCCGTTCTTTTATGAAAAGCCTGAATGGAGTAACGGGCGTTTAAAAACCACATTAACGGAAAACCGGCTAAAATCTGAATATTCTTTATACGTAAATTGCTGCATCTCCGACTAGTTTCAAGTTAGAATAATGAACCCAAAAAACATGTTTTTAGCGATTGGTCTGTCTGTGTATGTGTGTGTGTGTCTGTGTGTGTCTGTCTGTCTGTCTGTGTATGTACAAAATATCTCAAGAACGGAACTTCGTACGAACTTGAAACTTGAAACTTAAGTTACATACCACTACCGGATCCGACACAAACATTTTCATCAAAATCGGTCAACTGGAAGTAGTAGTTTATTCGTTTAATTTTTCACTTTTTTGCGATTTTCTCTAAAACTGGTCCTACGACTTTTTTTAAAATCGCCTTAACTTAATTTTTTATGCTTTACAAGATAGAGTAGGCGCCATGTTTGCTGAAAATCTTGGTCAGGCTGTTTTCACGTAAAAAATTTGTTTTTTTAAGATTGCGGCTTTAATATGCATTTTAGCGAAAAAATGTATGTAATAAAAGTTGTAGAGAATTTAAAATCCTGCAACTTTTATTTCAAACATTTTTTTGTATAACGCTTAGTTTAGCGGTAATTAAATGTACAACTTTTATTTAAAGCATTTTCTCTACAGAGCCTAGTTTAGCGTGAAAGAGTGATTATCCGTATTTTTAAGCCACACTGAGGTAGATTTTCATTTTGCGTCTTTCACTCATGATTAAAATTAGGTTATGTTTGTTGAGGTTAGTTTTCTTTTATTTTTAATGTTTTATTGCTATTGTTTGGTATATTGTTAATTATTTGCATTGGCAAGAGAAAGTTGTGTGAGTGTTTCACACCAGATTTTTTTTTTTAAATTCATTTATTTAATGTCGCATCTACTACAACGGTCATTAGCGACGACGTTGGCGTGTAACTATTGTACGATGGAGGATGAAATGATTTTTTGTAACGTATGAAAATATGCTGTGCCTGAGTGGGATTCGAACCCAGAACCACATGATGAGAGGCGAGCACGTTACCAATGCACCAATGTGGCCGGCAATTTTATTTTATTTGTTTTCAATATCCATGTACATATGTAACTCGTTAATATTATTTTTGTTATTTTTGCAGGTTCGAAAACAGGACTGAGATTGGAATTAAAGTAATTTTTATAGTTTATTTTATGCATATACAATTAATTATTTTATTTGAATTATATTATTAGGTAGGTAGGTAGGTATTTAGAAAAAAATTAGAATATATTTTAATTAATGTAAAAAATAATCTTAAAAGAGTGCCTTTAATATTAATTATATTGTGATAATTAAACAACGAAAAGTAGGTAATTTTGGTGTCACCTACATGATTTTATGTTCTGTTATGTAATATACGTATAAATTAATTATGTATTATTCATGTGTAATGATAATAAGCTAGCAATTTATATTGTATTTGTATTTTATACTTACTTATATAAGAGATTGGATGAAATCCATTAATGAACAACAAAAAATTGTTTTGAATGTTGTTCTAAAATATTTGAAATATTTATACAATAGAATTGTTTTCAAGTTGCAGGTTGCATCATAAATATTTATTTTCGAATGATTTAAAATTGGTTTTTAATTTTTACTTTCTCTTGTCTATATGAATATATAGGAAGGAAAGTATTGTTTACATGTCGATTTTTCGAAATCGAGTTTTCACCGGATCTACACGTTTTCAGACCCCCTGAATCCAAAAAACATGTTTTTAGCGATTGGTCTGTGTGTGTGTACAAAATATCTCAAGAATGGAAAAATTGGTCAAAAAAATTGGAAAATCAAAATTGGTCAACCGGAAGTAGTAGATTATTCATGTAATTTTTCACTTTTTTGCGATTTTCTCAAAAACTGGTCCTACGATTTTTTTTAAAATCTCTTTTTTTACTTAATTTTTTATGCTCTACAAGATAGGGTAGGCGCCATGTTTGCTGAAATTCTTGGTGACGCTGTTTTCATGTAAAAAAATTATTTTTTTAAGATTGCGGCTTTAGTATGCATTTTAGCAAAAAAATATATATAATTAAAGTTGTAGAGAATTTATTATTCTACAACTTTTATTTCAAACTGTTTTTTTATAATGCTTAGTTTAGCGGTAATTAGTAATTTTCTGTGTTTTTCTCACGAAAATGCGTGAAAAATCGATTTTTTAAGATTTTGGCCTTAGTATGCATTTTACAACAAAAGTGTGTATAATAAAATTTATAGGAAATGAAAAGATCTACAACTTTTATATAGAGCATTTTTCTCTATAGAGCCTAGTTTAGCGTGAAAGAGTGTTTTTCCGTAAGTTTTAAGCCAAACTAAGGTTGATTTTCATTTTGCGTCTTTCAATGATTAAAAATATAAAATATAATGTTTATTGAGGTTAGTTTGTTTATTTATTTCTAATGTTTTATTACTAATGTTAGATTATATTGTTCATTTTTTGCATTGGCAAGAGAAAGTTGTGTGAGTGTTCACAACAGATTTTTTTTTACGTTATACTTCAATGAATAAATCATTTTAATACGTCCTACAGCCTGAATTCAATCCTATTGTAAAAATATTAGATTTTTCACTGCCATGTTACAGCTGCTATATCACTTGTTTTTTTTATATAATCCTAATTTCTACCGAAGTATTTTATTAATAAATTTTAGTTTCAATTTTATGTACTCTGATGGTGGTGGATTAACCGAAACATGTCAGTAGAAAGTAGGATTATTATTTAAAAAAAAAAGTAAAAACAAATAATGTAGCAGTGGTAACAGGTCTGTGAAAAATTATGAAGGTATACTTAAGTAATTCACGAGTTTATTTTGCATTTAAAATTTTGAAACGCAAAATACGAGGGTTATCCAGAAAATAACCTCCGTTTTGAAATAAAAAGTAAACGAGTGAAGATACAAAAACTTTATTATATACTTATTAAAACTACAGTTTTTCTCTATTTTTCGACATAGTTGCCAAACAGATTCAAGCACTTGTTGTACCTTGGAACAGTCTTTGAAATACCCTCTGCATAAAAATCTGCCACCAGTGAATGTAGCCAACCATTCACGGCATTTTGAAGCTCTTCATCATTTGCGAACCGCTGAGATGCAACCACCGCTTCATGTTCGGGAACAGGTGAAAGTCACTAGGAGCCAAGTCCGGGCTGTATGGGGGGGATGATCAAAAACGTCCCATTTAAATTTGACCAAAAGTTCATTTGTTTTCTCGCTCTCATACAGCTCGAAGAACAAATGAACTTTTGGCCAAGTTTAAATGGGATGTTTTCGATCATCCCCCGTACAGCCCGGACTTGGCTCCTAGTGACTTTCACCTGTTCCCGAACATAAAGCGGTGGTTGCATCTCAGCAGTTCGCAAATGACGAAGAGCTTCAAAACGCCGTGAATGGTTGGCTACATTCACTGGTGGCAGATTTTTATTCAGAGGGTATTTCAAAGACTGTTCCAAGGTACGACAAGTGCTTGAATCTGTTTGGCGACTATGTTGAAAAATAGAGAAAAACTGTAGTTTTAATATGTGTATAATAAAGTTTTTGTATCTCACTCGTTAACTTTTTATTTCAAAACTGAGGTTATTTTCTGGATAACCCTCGTATTATGTGTTGATTAGAATTTCAATTTAAGGGTTATTAAAGTAAGTTAGTTTAAAACTTTTGAAATAATTTACATTAAAAATTAGACTAATATTTAATTTTTATAAATTTATTACCATATTTATATTGTTAAATATTTCATAAGTTACGACAATATTATCGTTTTCTATCATCTTAAAAATAATTTATATAAGTTAAATGTAATAAGGCTGAACTTTCTAAACTTTGAAAAGTTATAATTAGTTGAAGAATTTAAATTTAATCGTTAAACTTGCACAGTACAAATATTATATGAGTGACGAAAAAAACTCAGGAAATATAAAGCAATATGAGTGCCTTATTTTTATTCCATTTTTTTTTGTGTGTCGTAAAAGTAGTTTTGTATTAACCGCAGAAATATCCTGTCAACTCACTTTAATGTGGAATTAATGTGCTATAAAAATTATCAACGATAAAAATAGTGGTTAGAAGTATGTGTCATGTTCTTAGAACTTTTTATATTACTGTAAACCCTCTCCAAACGTGAAGGATTTTTCGCCAGAAATGTTCATTGTTATCAAATTGGCATTTGGCAAATTATTATGCTTACAGAAAATGTTAGAATTGGTGATCAATACAAACAAAGTATTAATTCTAATTGTAATTTTTTTTTGTTCTTTTCCATTAATTCATTACAACACATTTTTTTCATCTATAAATCAGTAACCACATATATATTTCAGACAATTTGTTCCTAACTATAGATACTGAAGTCACAAGATTGCCATCTCGTTTTGCATATGTATGGGCAGTGAAATATTTGCAATGCTGCCAACCTCAACAGTTAGACACTACTCGTACTTTTCATTACCATGCAGTTTCTAGATACATTTTTTAAGCTGTGGTTTATTCCGAGAAAACGTTTACTTCATAAACCTTATAAGAAATAAATATGACTTGTAATATTGCCTATAGCTTAATTACATGACTGGAAATGTTTTATTTACTGTAATTGCGAGTGAATCGTCTTCTTTACTATTGCTGTCATCGGCGTTTTCATTTTCAGTCTCTCTACTATCTACCTAACCGTTTTCTTTTTTTACCTGGTGTCAACAAAACTGTTAAAGAATAGCTTCTCACGTCCTTAATTTCCTTCTTTATTTTTAAAATTGTGGAAAGAGAAACATGACAGTAGTTAGCTGCTCGCTCACGGCTTTTGTTAAGAGGCATGGGCAGGCATTTTTGTTTAGCTTCAACTTTACAATATTTTATTACATTGCGTTCAGCACTGTGAGTAGTTCGACCACGTTTTCGAGAAACCGACATTTGTGTTTATGGTAACAAACAGTTATATTCATACAGTTAACCTACAAAAGGTTTTGCGATATACTGTATATGCTTTGGGTATAGTATAAGTTATGTTTGTCGTACAAAAATTAAAGCAGTCGCGCGTGCGCACTGATGCTTTCTCTCTTTACCTCTCGTTGCAAACAAGGGCAAACTTGTGACTCAAGTGACTATATCATTATGAAGTTTTTAGCGATATAAACGTAAACCTAACCTAAATAATGATAAAAGTAGTAATAAACTTAAATACTATGCGATCCTTAATGGCACATTCACTGTTAATACTCAACATGTTCATGTTTCCTAGTTGAATGCAACATCGACAATGACAGCTCAAGTACACGGTTACTTATCGCGGTCAGCGATAAGATGAAAGCCCGTATTTAACAAATGGTATTCATAAACATTTCAACTAGTGTTAAACTAAAGGAAAGCACTTAATTATAATAAAGTAATGAATTAACGGAATTTACGATAAATGGAAGTAATAGTGAGTTAACGGAAAAGAACACTTTTTTTTATTGAACATTTTTGTAGTAATTTTAATATATTACTTGTCAAAAATATGTTAAAATTATTTACAAAGCAAAGAAATTAGGCGTATTTCAATCATTGAATTTTTTTTTCTGCAGCGCTTAGTTTAACGTCCGTTGTGATTTTAACGTTGAACAGAGTTACGTTTTTCGTATTACATTGTTTACTCATGATTAAACAGGTTATATTTTTATTATTTATATTGGCAAGAGAAAGTGATGTGAGTGTTTTACACGTGATTTTTTTATATATATATATACTATACAGGGTTATTCTAAATGATTGACCCAATTTTATAAATTTATATTTATTTAAGCGTAAATTCAAAATAAACAATGAATACACAATTAGAAAGAGGAAGTTTCAAAGTTTTTTTTACACACTTATAAAATGTTCAATGTGTCCCCCTTGTGCTGCACGGCAAACATTTAAACGAAAGCCAAACTCGCCCTACATATGAGCAAGCGTATCTCCTGTTATTGAGTACACCGCAGCAGTGATACGGTTCCGCAGATCGGCTCCCTGAATTGGGCGGTGGTAGTTGCCGAAACGGCCACTAGAGTTCTTGCGCCAATGGGGTACCAGCCGCCATTGCATTGAAACATGAAAGAGACTCGCCAAAGATAAATGTGTTCTGGCCTTATCTCGTACAAAGGTTTACCAGATAATTTTTTTTCGCGGAAAGAACTGTGACTGGAATGACATACCTGGACATGCTGGAACAATGGCTGTTCCAAGTTATGGAAGATTCACAGGACTTCATTTTCCAACAAGATGGAGCTCCACCCCATTGCCACCTCGATGTTCGAGACTTTTGGAATCAGTCCCTTCTTCTACGCTGGATAGGACGCAGGGGAAATCAAGACCTGGCTCTACACTACTAGCCATCGAGATCTCCTGATCTCACCCCATGTGACTATTTCTTACGGGGTTATGTCAAGGAAGCTGTTTACGTCCCACCTCTACCAATAACTCTGGCCAATCTGCGAAACTGTATCACTGCTGTGGTGCACTCAGTAACTGGCGATACACTTTCTTGTATGTAGGGCGAGTTTGGCTTTCGTTTAGATGTTTGCCGTGCAGCACAAGGGGGACACATTGAACATTTTATAAGTGTGTAAAAAAAACTTTGAAACTTCCTCTTTCTAACTGTGTATTCATTGTTCATTTTGAATTTATGCTTAAATAAATACGAGTTTATAAAATTGGGTCCATCATTTAGAATAACCCTGTATTGTATGGGATGGAACTTGATATCCATTTTGCTTCCAGCTTATAATAAACTTGCGTTAGGAGTGGGTTTACTATGTAAAATTATTTATACAATTGTGAAATTGCTAACTATAAAATCTTTTTAAAGAGAATTTATGTATCTGGTCTACATTTTAACCTATATTTAAAATTATATATGTGTTTGTAAAATGTTTTTCAAATTTTATGTCATTATATTTAATTAGTTAAAAAATTTTATATGGTTCTGTATTCAATTAGTGCAATATTTTTTTGTTATTTCTTATTGATTTATTTTTTTATATACATTTACAATGTGGTGCAATCATTAAGATTAATATATAACTTTTAAACCTGGTATAATATTGCATTTTTATAATCTATTTAAGAGTATTTATATAATTTAATATTGTTAAAATTGTATAGTTTTTATTGAGTGCTTTCTCTTTTATAGTTTAAAAAGTATTCTGGGCGTTATTTGAATGATTAATAGTTAACCTAAAAGGCAATAGAAAATTCTCGAATGTAAGTGAACACACGTATAAAAATAAACATGCTATATCAGATATAAAATACAATTTAGTAATATCAGAGATAAGTAACGAACAAAATGAAATTAATATTTTGGAAAAATATTATATCGATAAATACAGAAATAGTCAAACATTAATAAACTGACTGGTTGAGTATGATTGCAGTCCATCATAACAATAAAAACAAAAAATGAACTAATTTGGTAACGCTATTTTGAATATTTAATAAATCAACTATTTCTTATCTGCCACAGTAAAAAAATGGAAGTTTTAAACTTTTATAATTGGAGAATCTTGATAATTAATATACTGAAAATGTGTGTTATATTATTTAAAGCACTCTATAAAACATTGTTTACCATTTACCATATTAATGATGGTTTTAAAATCCATGTACAGATATCAGATGAATTTATGTCCCATAACCGAGCAAGTGAGAGGGAAATATGTAGCATAACTACACATGCGCCCAAAGGTCTTTACCGTTATAATCCAAATCTGAAAATATGCTACAGTCGTGATCTTGCTTGTTAGTTTACTGCGTGCATAAATGCTTGCTCACAACAATGAGTAAAATTATACGACAATGTTATTGGAATGGCGCGTATGGGTTGTGCGAGTGAGAGCATTATGCATTCTCTCACTCCCACAGGTAGGGGACATTAGTTCATCTGAATACTGTATTTGTAATAATAAATTATAATATGGCTGTTAGAAGTGCATTACCTACATAAAATGTTTAATAAAATACTATTTAATATTGAGATTATATTGTTATCTTTAGAAGTTAAAAAGACATTAGATTAAGTCATCGTTAACAAGCAGTTTGGTTTAGTATTAATTATTAAGTTATCTTATTAATTTTAAAATAACTATTAAATCATGATAAGTAATTACACATGACTATCAATAAGGTGCTACTGAAATTTAAAGAAAGGCGAATATCTTCCGAACCGTATGTGATATAGATAAGTGGTATTCATCATTGAAATTGTCTTGTCCGGACGAATATACAAGCTTGGTCGATTCGTTTGACAATGCATATTATACTACTGTTTTCCGTAACATTAAACTTGGTCAGTAACTACCTTGTATTTGTGTGCGTATTTAATTTTTGTTCTCTTATGTAGATGATGTGAGTCAAGTGATATTTGTGACATGATTTATACTATTGATATAAACATTAATAATTTCTAATTTATGACTAACTTGCATGCCCCGTCGTGGCTTTGCACGCGAAAAATTGTGTAATCACCTTTTTTTAAAAATAATTGTCAAAACCAAAAACTTAAATCTACGTTGGATAAATTAAAAGTCAAAATAAAATATCAAAGCAATTGATCACTCATCAATTAAAAGAAAATTAAAACAAATTAAAAAAACATGGAACTTTACTTTTATAAAATACAAAACAACAATACAAAATCGTATCTACATAATAAAATACAATAAAATTATCATGTGATGTTATCACCAGCTGATCCTTAGCACTATGTCGCTATTTGCTAAATCATATGACTTCATTTATGACAAATCTTTATTTGAATCACATAAACTGGTTTAAAAACAGCAGATTATCTAACCTCATAAAAGCCTTAATGTAGGATATAAACATTATTTTCAACCCTTTATGGCTAACTTTTTAAGGGTTTCAATAGCCTAAAATCTGCACCAGCATCATAGTTACAATATAAAAAAACTGCATGAAAATTGGTTCAGTAATTTAGAAGATAAAGGGGAACATTCACACACATACATGGAATATATAGATATGTCGTAAATTGGGCACGTTTATTTCTCAAACCTGTTAGGCCTTCTCATATTAGATTTTTTTTTGTCCCGGAGACTCCAGGAGGAGTATAGGACATGTGAGTTATAACACCTGAAATACATATAAGAATCGCACAATGTATCGCTACTATCAAGAAAGAAATTCTTGTACGCTATAAAAAGTTTCACCGATCAAGTAATTTTTCAGATTTTTTTTAAAGGAATTCAAATTATCTCAACATTTTAAAAATTGGGGTAATTTATTCATGAATTTTCTCCCTGGATAAGTAGGTTTTTGTTCAAACAATTTTGTGAAGTAATTAGCCACATAATAATCATTTCTGTTTCTTGTGTTATGATTGTGAACATTGAAATTCTGCATAAAATTATTTTGCCTAACTAATTACCTCAAAAATTTAGAGAGAGGGAACTGTAAGCAATTTAAGCTCCTTAATAGTGACCTGCATGAGGTCAGCTGGTTAGCTCCCACCATACACCTAATAGCTTTCTTTTGACTTTTAAAAACCGTATTCAAATTACCCATGCTAGAATTACCCCATACTAAGATACCATAACGGATATGAAACAGAATGAGGCTATGATAAGCTGCCATTAGTAATTTTTTATCATTTAATCTGGCAATTTGTTTTAATGCAAATACCCCAGATGAAATTTTACTACAAACTTGATTGGTAAAGAAGTCCTAAGACAAAAATTTATCTAGAGATACTCCTAGGAACTTCACTGTTTCTACATGCTCTAAACTATTATTATGAATAAATACATCCATTTCTCTACTTTCTTTAACATTATGTACAAGCTGTATTTCAAATAATAGAATGAAGATAATTTTTAAATAATGTAACATAGTTGTAGGATTATTATTGTTCAAGTAGAGCATCAGAGTTAATGTCTGTAAAGTCCAGCCTTTCTTAGTTTGCTCCTAATGTAAACAAATAATGATGTCACTGAGCATGCGCATTGTATTAAAATGAGTACACGCTGATTAAAAAGTAACAACAAAATACTTTAAAAGTATTTTTATAAATGAAATTGTTAGACCTACATCATATCATGACTGATGTTTTAAATACTTGAAGCACTTATAATTTAAAACATAGTTAACTTAATAGGAATGTGACATCCATAAAGTCGCGGACTCTAGCGTGCACCCTGTAGTAGCTGGCTTTGGTTTGTTTACAGTAGGAGCAAACTAAAAACGGCTGAACTGTAGGTTGGATAGTTAGGCGCTGTCGGGTTGTGATGACACAAGCTTTTATATTCATTCGGTGAACTGTATTGTGCTGTTAAAATTGGGTTAAAAAAAGATTTTTAAAAGTATTTTGGTGGAATACCTAATCTATTTGTAAATCATGTTTTTTAAAATATATTAATGCATCTCCAAATAGGAGAAAAATAGGGGGATTGTAAATACTTGCACTTTATTTGAATCTACAGTACAAAATAGCGTGTTTAAATACGAAGCGGTGTATTTAATTGAAGAGCTTAGTGGATGAAGGTGCTATGTACCAAAAATGTAGTTAGTGGAATTTGTGCTAAGGTTTCCCTTCACGAAAATTTCGTCTTATGCAATTAAAAGTTCTTAAAACTTTACTTTTCATTGTCACTTTTTATTCGATTTATCGAGCATCGACTACCATTGTCATGTAACTTGGACACCTTACAACACTTATTCTTATGCATACCACATTCTCATCAACTAAAAAGTCTATTGTACACTGTATCATCTATAAATGGATTAAAGGTTATTTAATAATACAAAATACTCGTAAAGATCTTTATGAGACATTTTTAAAGGAACACACAATGCATATTAATGATGATAATAAGTGTTCATTACTACTTTTAACAGTTATTACTCTAAAAAGGTGTCTTATTAGGTTGAAGTGAATTCTGTAGAAGAAGGTGTCAAATGATCTTCACATCTTATTCCTCAACAAACCTTAAAATTAAACTGTACGTAGTCCATTCATCCCCTAGTATTTCCGTAAACAGTAGATAAACGGCGTTCTATGTCATCTACGTAACTAAGTACGCACTTAACATCTTCAGTAATCACAAAAAATACATTTTTGAAATATGTTACTAGCACCTTCATCCACTCAGCTCTTCAATTGTAATCAGATAGGTACTTGTTTACATCACTAGTCTAATATTTTTATAGAAGAAAAGATACTTGTTTACATCACTAGTCTAATATTTTTATAGAAGAAAAGACATTAGGTAAATAAATTTTATTGGAGTAATTTATAATTGTAAATTGTACATTTATGCTATTATCATTAACCCTTATAGTGTCAGGAGAATATTGTGACTTCCTACTGAAAAATGCCAGGTATTTTTCGCTAGGTTCTGGTGAAAAAAGGCCAGCCTATTTTTGTGCAATTTGTAGCATTTTATATACCTATTCGTAACTTGCTATTTTTCTAAGATAGCGTATGATTTTTTTTTATTATTTTTTCATAATGAATTGATCTCGTATAACATTTACTTTATAAAATATTTCTTACAAGTTAAATAGGTAATAAAAATTTCTACTTAATTACACATTTTTTCGTGTAAATTTCCTTTTTAATTAAAAAAAATCACACAATTTAAGAAATCACTCTTCTTCTTCTTCACGTGCCATCTCCATGACGGAGGTCGGCTATCATAATGGCGATACGAATTTTGTTGACCGCTGCTTTAAAAAGTTCGTTTGAGGAACACCTGAACCACCTTCTCAAATTACACAGCCAGGATATCCTTCTCCTGCCCACCGATCTTTTTCCTAATATTTTGCCTTGAATGATGAGATGCAATATTTGATACTTTGGTCCCCTCACAACATGACCAAGGTACCTTAATTTTCGTGCCTTAACTTCCACCATGAGTTCCAGCTGCTTTCCCATTCTACTGAGGACCTCTTCATTCGTGACATGCTCAGTATATGAGATCCTCAACATTCTACGGTAGGTCCACAGCTCAAAAGCCTGTAGTTTCTTCTCACTGAATCTATTGAGAGTCCAAGCTTCCACACCGTACAACAGGACAGGGAACACGAAACATTTAAGGAGACGCATTCGTAATTCGAGATTTATATCTCGTGATGTTAGTACCTTCTTCATTCTGATAAAAGTAGCGCGTGCTTTCTCAATTCTAATTTTTATTTCAGCACAGTGATCACCACTGCAACACACTCGAGCTCCAAGGTACGTGTATGCATCCACTCGCTCTAGCACATCACTTCCCGCCAGAAGATCCCCCACAGGAGGTGGTGTGTCTTTGGTAATTACCATGTACTTGGTCTTTCTCGTATTAAGACTCAAACCACTCAATTCACTCTCAGCAATGACATGGCTGAGCATTCTCTGGAGATCTTCCATGTTTTCTGCCAGAAGGACAGTATCATCTGCATACCTCAGATTGTTGATGGATATGCCATTTATTTTTATTCCTCCTGTCTCCTCTTCTAGCGCTTTGCTTATCACTCTCTCGGAATAGATATTGAACAGGAGCGGCGAAAGCACACATCCCTGACGTACCCCACGCTTGATATTTAGCTCTTTACTGTACTCTGACTGCACCCGTACTGTGGCCGTACTGTGGCCTTTTGGTGGAAATCACTAAGACAATATAATTATGTACAATGTCACCAAAAATCATTAAGTATTGTAAAATATAAAAATACTGCGATGAAAGTTTTGAAAATTTAATTTTCAGTTTCTTTAATCAATATGAAGTTTTTCAATCAATATTAATCAATTACACTTGTAACAAAATCTACACTATTTTGCAACCTATATTTCTTACTGATTATTATATGTCTTATTTATAACAATTGAGCGAAAAATAAAAACTATGAATTTTTTAGTCAACGTCCTAATATTAGGACGCTAAGTTAGTACATCAAAGTTATAGGAAATTATAAAACCAACAACTTTTAATTCAAAATTTTTTCTAGAGAACCTAGTTTAGTGACAATTAGCGATTTTCCTTAGCTTTAAGTTCTGCAGGGATTGATTTTCATTTCATGTCGTTCACTTATATTGGTAAGAGAAAGTGTTTAAAACGAAATTTTTTTCATTTGGACTAATGATAAGCTGCAGATTGTGTTTAAAAGAGTCATTTGTAATACAGTAAAACCTCACTAATTCGGAAGTTTTTTAGTTAAAAATTAATAAAGTGCTATTTCAAAAAATAATAGCTTTTAACTGTCTAATAAAAATCGTTTCATCCTGTAATACATTATTGGTTACTCAGTGAAGAAAACGTTCCACAATTTAAGCTAGTGAAGTGAGAAACCACATAGACGAACTTATTGAATTTGCAGACTTCAATCCGGAATTCAATGACTATTATCTTGTCCTAAGAGAGATGCACCAACAAGTTATAAGAAAATAGTGTAGCAAAGAATCACAGAAAAAAATAAGTTTTTTTTCTAAGCAACCTCAAATGATCCCTGAGGATATTTGTCAACCCTCTACTTCAACAAGTGCCAAATAATCGGTACGTAAGTACAGTGTTTTAATTAAATATCATTTTACACTGGACATTTATTATTTAACAATATTTTTACTGCCGTAAATATTTTTATTTCTATACTTTTAACTTTGTTGTTTTTCAATATTCTGTACTGTAAATTCATTAAACATCGATATTTCAGACAAGTAAAGTTTATTTTTTAATTTTAATTGCCTAAATTACTATTCAATTTTTAGATGTAAACAAATATTCGCGATAATTCGGATTTTCAATAATTCGGACTTCACTTCCCCCCAATTAGTCCGAATTAGTGAGGTTTTACTGTATAATCTAATATTGTTGTTATATGTAAAACAAATTCAGGGTATTTGTATTCATTATTATTATTATGTTTTAATATAATTATTATTAGATCTCCCATACTAAAAAAAATCACTAAACAAAAGAAAACTACCTCATTTTCATATAATTGTAATTCACACTGCCTTTGAAACAGGTACTCTTCATTGGTAGACATTTTGTTTAAGCAAAATTTATGGTCAGGCCCCATTTCTTGTAAGACAAAATTTTAAAAAATTCTTGTAAAAATTAAAATGAAAAAACCTTTAACTTTTTTTTTGTTAATATTTGAGACTGGAATCTGTAATAAGAATTAATTACGAAATTCATAAGGAAGATTATTTAAACAGGGTTATACTTTGGAAAATAGAATAATTTATGAATTTTTTATTACTTTAGTAATTTAAATTTAAAATATTATAACTTGTAACTTTAATAGGGTAAAAAAAAGACTGAATTTTTAACGAACAAATTATTGTTATTATCAATTTTATTGTAAATTAATTATTAACCTGTGTCCTTACATAAATGCGTGTTATAAAATTATTATGTTTGCATTTATTAGATTTAAGATTGTTTTATTGTTAAGTTAATAAAAGTTGTAAAAGTGTAGCTTTTATTAAACAGAATATAATTTTCTGTATAATAAAATATCAGTAAGTACTTATACGAGGGCTGTCCAGAAAGTAACAGACGTTTTGAAATAAAAATAAACTAAGTAAAAAAACCAATTTTTATTACGTACATTTTGAAGGTTAACTCTTAGGCTATTTTTCTACATAATCTCCAAGTAAGTTAAGGCATTTATCGTAACATGGTACAAGCTTTTCAATGCCCTCTTTGTAGTAATCTGCCGCCTGCGAGTTTAACCACTGGTTTACACTGGCATGGAGTTCAGCGTCAGTGTCGAAGCGTTGCGTAGCGAGCCATGTCTTCATTGCTGGGAACAGATGGTAATCGCTCAGCGTCAAATCTAGGCTGTATGGCGGATGATTAAAAACTTCCCATTCAAAACCTTCCAAGAGATCTCGAGTATGTTTGGCCGTGTGTGGACGGCCAAACATACGACGGCCGACATCAGTCATCAGACATCAGTTTGGCCGACATACGGCCAAACATACGACGGCCATGTTGTCGTGGAAAAACAAACCTTTCCCACTAAGTTTTCCCCGACGCTTGTTTTGTATCGTCTTAATTTTCTGAGTGTTTCGCAATACCTCTCTGAATTGATTGTTTGGCCTCATTCAAGAAAATCAACGAAAATCACTCCATGAGCGTCCCAAAACACTGTAGCCATGATTTTTCTTGCTGATAGCATCTGCAGACACTTCCTCGGTTTCTTGGGTGAATGCGTGTGACCCCACTCCATCGACTGCCATTTTGTTTCACAGTTGATGTGCTTTACCCAAGTCTCGTCACCAGTTATGATACAATCGATAACATGGTTTCCACTTTTGTCATACTCTTCCAGAAATATCAGTGCTGCAGCAAGTCTTTGTTTTTTGTGGTCTTCCGTTAAGATTTTCAGAATCCACCTGGCAAAAAATTTGTGGTATCCAAGTTTAGCAACCACAATTTCATGAATTAAACTCCTTGAAATTTGGGGAAAATGTTCTGTGAGTTCCGTAATAGTGAAACGACTATTTTCACGGATTTTTTCATTGATTTTCACCACCAATTCGTCAGTCACAAGACTATGCCTACCACTGCGATCCTCATCGTGAACATTGGTTCGGCCATTTCTAAAATCAATACACCACTGCCTCGCTCGGCTTTCTCTCGTTATTCCTTTGCCATACACATCACAAATCGGGCGATAAATTTCAATCGGTTTGTAATTTTTCGCCAACAAAAACCGTATCATACCACGCACTTCACAACTGGTGGGATTTTCAATCGCAGTGCTCATTTTAAAACTCCATTGTATAAAAACTACAATACGCGCGATGCTCTAGCTACCGTGCCTGGTTGCGTACTGAATATAGAAACACTGCCGCGCCAGGCCAAAATGTCTGTTACTTTCTGGATTGCCCTTGTATAATGTAGAAAAAAATCAACATTTAACAGGAAAATGTTTTAACAAAAGTAATAACTTATCTACTATTGAGTTTATTTGAAAATCTTACTTTACAAACTACAGCTTTTCAGTATGATCACTTCAGATTCATACAGAGCGGGTAACTTATTGATCTACTTGTATTTTTAACTCAAAGTGTGGACATTCTGGGAAAAATTATGCTATTTCTTCTTGTATTCAGCCGACTTACGACCATATTAAACAATTTTGTCTCCCGCCTGATTATTTTCTTTTTCATTTTTTCATAAAACTTTCTCCATATCTTGTTGGTCATTATTGTCGTCTTCTTTTTCAACAACAGATAAGAGCCTTAATTTTTAAAAAATTTAAAATCACTCTCAGAACCCTTCAAATTTGTTTACTTTTTTTTCTAAATTCATTTCTGTCCTCTGTCATATCTTTTTTTTTTTTTAATTCCTAATATGTGTATGTCGCAATCTGTTCAATTCAGAACAATAAGCAACCTCATGACCCAATGAGATGAGGATGATATGTATGACATGTAAATGAGGTGTAGTCTTGTACAAACTCACGCCGACCATTCCTGGGAGAGTATGGTTAATTGAACCCCAACCATCAAAGTACACCGGTAACCACTGTCTAGCATTCAAATCCGTATAAAAGTAACTACCTTTACTAGGATTTGAACCAGGAACCTTCGTCTCCGAAAATCAGCTGTTAATAAACAGCTGATTTTGGTGACGACTTTACCTCTAGACCAACCCTGTGGGTTAAATCTAACATCTGTCATAAGTAACATCATAATAGTGTTTTTAGCTTAAATGGACCATCTTTTACATGTTTTTAATTTTTTCATCTTGCAAATTAATGTTTTGTAAAAATTTTTGTCTGTTCAAAAGATATGTCCATAAAATTGAGTACAGTCAAAGCTCAATTTAACAGACTAGCCTCCTTAATAAAAAAAATTTGTTTGACAATAACAAAAATCTAAGGAATGTTAATTTTTGTGAAGAAAAATTTGTATCTTTCTTCCTGAAAACTACTGTTTTTTGAAAGTTATGATAAGAAAAAGGCTATGAATAAATCCATTGTTAATTTAACATGTTATAGAAACATACGTGACCAATTGTGTTATAAACTGAATGATTTTCTCTTTATTGGACATCAGTATCCCCCAATTCGTCCGTTAAATTTATTATTGACTGTATTTATTTTGCTCATATTCTCTGTTATCTATTCAATTTTTTCCATTCCTAAATTTCTTTTTATTACTTCTTAACTTTTTTCTTTTTCTTTTCTATTCTAAATTTAAAACTTTTCTTTTGATGGAAAATATATTCTGATCATAAAAAACTTCAGGTTTTATAATAATTGTATTGTAGTGTTTTAATCTACAACAGTTATAGAATATAATATTTTTTGTTGGCTGATATACTCTCCATTTTATTGTTAATTTCTTAGTCTTAGATTATTCAACCTAGATATTTAAATCTTTCTTCTTCTCACAATCAAGGATTTTGACTTGCAAGAGTGACAAAACTATATTGATTTACTGCCACCTCTTGTGTAGCCTCCCAATATCTTTCCTCAGGTATCCTCTCTAAACATGCTCCCTCCATCAATTTTGATATTCTGCAATCTTTCGATTCAAGTTGTAAACAGCCAGTTCTAGTCTGACATACTCATTTCGCAGTTGGTCTCTACAATTTCAACCCTTTGTTCTCCGCAGCAATCCATCTCTGCCGCCCATACACTACTCACTTGTGGTTTTGTATTAACCCATATCTCATTTCCTTAAAGTAGGGCTCTGGGGCAGCCATCACCTTGTAAAATTTTATTTTGGTTTTTTCTGGTCTTCCTGCCAAGGATTCTGCTAATACTGCTATACTAGTCATGGGACGGCACAGTAAAATAGGTGAGCAGCACACCCCGCTCTGCACGCTTGAGTGAACGGCACTGAGCGTGCCGTGCAATTGAACGATGAGACGGGGTGAACTGTGGGAGTGAGCTAGTAGATTCTAATACGTACAGCACTGAGCTGAGCTATGTGAATAAACAGACAGTGAGTCGAGCCGAGGGTGACTTTCACTCACTCCTTCGCCCACAGCACATTGTGTTTGTGCGTGCATTAACCTGGACGCTTATGCTTTCCTTTCCACAAACAAATTTTTGTCATGTGTCTATCTTTGTTTCGTATGCATGTGGTAAAATTGTTACAGTACAATACAATGGTATTTTACAACCACTTGTCTCAGGGTTGTTGTAGTATAGTATGAAAGAATAATGACTCCCTCTCCCCACCTGTCTCCTGCACCCTCAAAAACAGAAGCAGAGTTTGATACGAAATGTATAATTTCCATGCAGCGTTTAAGTAGCCCTTGCTATGATGCGACTAGAGAAAAGTGGTTTAGTCGTGGAGGGGATGTACAAGTCAGCTCTGTGCGGAGAGCGTGCTGCAAGGGGAGAAACGCTCGGTGTGCTGGTCGTTCAAAATAAAAGAGCTGGTAGCTCACCGCTCAGTTAAAAGAGGTAGCTCTTTTGTGCGACTCACTTATGAGCATCACATCACTATTCTATACCCTGCTTGAAATTTTCCAACTTTCTTCTCTACATCCAAATTTTAATCAAATCATTAATTTTTTTACTCATTATTTTCTTATCTTTTAATATATTTTTTTTAATTTAATTTTTTACTGTATATAATTTTATTTTATTTTTTCATATGATTCCTTTAATATGACCGTTGTAGTTGATGCGACGTTAAATAAATGAATTAAAAAAAAAAATAAAAATATTTAGAACAAATAACTGGACAAAATGTGCCATACATGTACAGAAAATTTTAGTACAGATATTTATCATTAATAATTTTATCATCTATTTAATATTGATTTTAAACCTCAGGTGCTAAGAATGACTGGCACAGTCATTAAAATGCTTCTACAACGAAGAATTATTTTTAATATTATAAGTAATAAGATAAGTTTATATCCGAATTATTTCTTATTAATTTCTGTCATATGTATGTAATATAAATATTATTTCCATGACTGTTAAAATATGTTTATTTAACTTTTGTTATACGTATTAAAAATATTTATGATAAATGTTTATTAACTTGGCGTATTTCATTTCACGAGTCCAATTCTCACTAGTACAATGAAAAAATTGATTTTTGTGTCACTTATTTAATTTAATTTGTACTATGAATCTTCGCCCATAATAGACAGGTGGAGTGTCAAATTATTTACACTCAATCTGTTTGTTGCAGGGCTAAAATAAATAGTTCTGTTTCTTATCACATGGTCAGCCAATTTAATGACTGAATTGTTTAAGAACAGAAGAGGTAGAGGTGTATAAGACACTAATCAGAGTTATCTCCTCTGAAAGTAATGAATTTCATTATACAGCCAGACCCTGTGGTGAATTAAGTGAAGGTGTCATTTGCAGAGTGGAAAATATGTGCTTTTCAGAGGGCCAGGCATACTGATAAGCGTACTTTTCCACTCAGCGAGGAAGGCAATGGTAAACCACTTCACTCCTCGTTTTACTTGGTAAAACCTCTACAGGTTCAAACCAGCCTTTCGGCTGATGACGTAAACAACAACTATGAATCTAAGGTAGAAGGTAAACAATATTTAACCTGAGGAGAACGGACATTTTAACAATCATGCAGACTGTCATTTTATGCCTAATAAAAACTCTTTTATTTCATTTAGTTTCATTCCTAAAATTGTCAAAAAATGACCATTTATTTATGAAGAATTTGGTATTAGAACGACGTTTGAACCAAATTTTTCTGTTTTCATTTACGACCAGAATAAAATTCAAAATTAAGAAAAAAATATTTTTTTTTAGTAATATCAATTTACTTTTGAAAAAGTGTCACTAATCACTAAAAAATACGAAAACATATGTTTAGCTATATACATTAATAAAGCAATTCATTGTAAAAATAACAATTAGATATTGCAAATTGATAGACGCATTTAAAAGATATCACACTTTTTGTTCAACAAAGTAACGTGCGGGATGGAAAAAAATCGCCTCAAAATAATGTGGCATCTTTTCAATACTTATTAGCTCCTTTTCTATGAAAGATTAAAAGCAGAAAAGGGGCTTACCAGGCTATGAACTAAAAGGGTCCAATGAGGCCTTAAAAAGTATTATAAAAATTAATAATACAGTAATACCCTGATTATCCTAAATCGGTTTTTTTTATTTTTCTGCAAATTGTGTTGGTAGAAGACGAACTACTACTGTACTCAATCTGGTAGGCAACGCTACATGTACTACAAGTTGTCAACTTTTAATGAATTTAAAGACATTACTAAGTAATTTCTATTTCATATAATAAATTAATATAATAATTTCACTAACCTTATTTTTAAACTGCGTCCCTTAATTTTAATGCTTACTAGTAAGAATTCTTACTAGTAAGAATTAAAATTAAGGTGACGCAGTTTAAAAAGAAGGTTAGTGAAATTATTATACTGATTCGGGTTTACTTGGTAATTCAAAAATAAATCTTTATAATGCATCCTGCAGTTTGAAATTATTTCTATTTCATATAATGAATTAATATAATAATTTCACTAACCTTCTTTTTAAACTGTGTCACCTTTATTTTAATTCTTACTTACTATTAGTAACTGCCTCACCTTTATTTTAATTCTTACTAATAGTAAGTAAGAATTAAAATAAAGGTGACGCAGTTTAAAAAGAAGGTTAGTGAAATTATTATATTAATTCATTATATGAAATAGAAATAATTTCAAACTGCAGGATGCATTATAAAGATTTATTTTTGAATTACCAAGTAAACGCGAATCAGTTGCTCCCAATCAAAAGATGAGTAAAGATGGCATAACGGCTGTTGTCTGTGGGAATTTAACTAGTTCACAAACTATCAAATAGTCAAGCATTTGAAGCATTAGAAACAGCTTTAATTTGGTATAAAATGCAGCCTGAAGTAGATTTTTCTACTCTTCTGACTGTCAAATGAGTCAGGAATCTAGCAGCATTAAAGCGAAAAAACTTTGTTAAACAATGCAAATAAGCAATTTTTTTTTAAAACAATGAACTGCTATAGGTAAATTATTTTTGTTTCTTATAACAACTTATAATATTTTATTTTAACCCTTTGGAAACGGACTGTTACTCTTTAAAAAGAAGAATTGCAAAATTCAGAACGCGCTCTCTAAAACAACTGTTTTAATCTAATGTCACTACTGATGAAAAATTCTGAAAATATTACAGTTGATTCATATGATACGTATGTGCCTTTTGAATAATATAGTTACAACAAAATCGCTTGATAATTCTTTGCGTTTAGGCGAGTGAAATTTTCAACCGCAAAAATGTTTGTGTTTACTTTATATTTTTTATTATAATGGACTTAAATTTCAGTTTAGCAAAAAAATTTATAAAACATGTTTTGTAGACAAGAGTTTACAGGAATAAATGTTATTTTTTATTTAAATTTCCGTAAATATTTGACTAAGTTACAAAATGTTCAACATGAGTCCATTTTCACATCACAGGGAAGCATGAAGGAATGGTATTTTACATTCTTTAAGGTGATGTCACAAAGCCACTATTATATTTAGGTTACAGCTGTAAGCAAAGCAATGTAGAAAATTCTTTTCCCTAAAACAATGTGTTTTAAAAAATTCTGTAGTTGCGGTTAGAAGGAAGCCGTTAACACATCCTTTGCAACCCAGCAAAGTGTCAAATTTTTTGCCTCTGTGATGGTAAACTCCCTCCTTAAAAGTAAAATGGACTCGTCTTTCCTTTTCAAGGGTAAACGCTGTAACAGAATCATCATAGCTTCAACACAAGTTAGGAACATGCATGTACGTTGACTTACACACGAGCTACACGGATTTCCATTCAAAACAAACAATTCCCAAACCATCAATGCTACCTACACACTATAGAGGAAATAAAAATTTTCCCTGTTATGACATTCTATTTCTGTAAACACTACTAGATGCGTTAAAGAATTCTCTACTAGAAAAGTACAATCTTTACCAGTTTCCGACTAATACTGACCTTGCAGAAGCACGTTTTATTGCACCAACCACAATCCATCGGCATCATCTAAAATTAGATTAGATATAATTAGTGAACAGGGTTAAAATAATGTCGATTAAATGTTGTGCCTTCTCAGACCCCATTCTTCTAAAATTACAACCTTGATATTGAAAAACATAATGAACATGACTTTGAAATTTGATATAATTTAACAAGTCTTTTTCATTCTTGGTAATGACAGTATTTTTCTGGAACACTAAAAAAACAACCGGACATCCGAAATTGTCATGCCCTAATTATTTTGGATAATCGGTACTTTACTGAATATATAAATAAATACATATTTTTTTTAAAAACACATTTATTACATAAAGAACACATAAATAAATGCACATTAATATTTACAAATTTACAAGAGAATCTGAATATTACAATGAAAATTAAATTGACGCCTCTAGACATTAATAAATTCATTAAAAGAAATACCTTTTTGGTTAAAATATGAATATGTTAAATAACCTGCTTACAATTACATGTAGAACTTACATGTCGTCATCATCTCCGCTATCTTTACTATGTTCATGTAATAAAACATATTCACGAGAACTAAAAGCGAATTTGATAACATCTTTTTCGAGAAGTTCAACGTATTTTTTTGGTTCGATTTTGATATTATTAACAAAAGTTCCATTGGCTGATTCTAGATCTATAATGTACGGACATATACGTTTACCACTTCTCCCATCATTACGTTCGAAAGGTACTAAACGATACTGTAACACTGCGTGTTGTTTTGAACAAGATGGATGATCTATCGGTAAATCGGCAACTTTACGATCACGACCGATTAAAAACGCGCTTTGTCGATGAATATAAAGTGTAGGTAAACCTTCATCACCTTTAAAAGGATAAAGACGCCAACGTCTTTTCGGTTTTCTCGCTTCAGGCGGTTCACTATATTTAATAACAACTCCATTATACATATTTGTTTCTTCCGCTAATTTTCCGGATAATCCAAAATCAGGTTTTGCTTTATCAACTAACGGTTTCTTTTTATCTTGATTTGATGGATCGCTTTGTTTGCCCCAACGAGGTTCTTTTTCTGCTTCGCTAAAACGTTCTTTCTTAACTGATCTTCTGTCATTATCGCTAAATCTTTCTTGTTTCATTGGACGTCTATCATCGTCACTTAAACGTTCTTGTTTTACTGGAGGGCTTCTGCTCCTACTTCTCCACCTGGAACAAATAAATTCCTAACTAACAAATGATGTTACTCAACAAATTATTATCTACAAAATAGTAATGTTTAAAATTTTCAGGATGGTGCCTGTATGAGATATGGGCATGTTAGTTTAGAACAGTACATGGCACCCATACAACATAAGAGCATCAAACTTACATTGTACAAGGGTTATTCGGAAAGTAAAGTCCGAATCTCCTAAACCAACTAAACAAACGTTTAACTAAACAAACGTGACGCGAAAATCGTATTGCGCATGCGCGCCGACTCCCGACATGCCTTGCATGTAAAACGACACTATTTGCATTAGTTTTGTTGCAATGTGCTGTTTACAGTATTAGTTTAAAATGTTTCAAACAATTGATCAGCCCGCCGACTGTGAAATTCGTTCCGTTATACGGTTTTTGACAGCAACGAACATTTCAGCGGCAGAAATTCATCGCTAGATAACTGAAGTGTATGGCCTCAATGCGATGAGTGACAGCAAAGTGCGTAAATAGGTGAGAAATTTTAAGAATGGACGGGATAATGTCCATGATGAACCGCGATCAGGCCGACCATCAGTGGTGACAGAAAGATTTGGTTAATGCCGTGGAAGAAAAGATTCGTGAAGACTGCCGATTCACAATTTCAAGTTTATCATTGGAGTTTCTAAAAGTGTGCTGCACGACAATTCCAGGCCCCATTCTGTCATTTGAACGCAAAATCTGATCAGATCATTTGGATGGGAACAGGTTAACCACCCGCCGTATAGTCCAGATTTGGCACCAAGTGATTTTCACTTGTTCTGCTACCTGAAGGAGTTTCTCTGTGGCAAGTGGTTCGGCACAGATGACGACGTGAAAGAAGCTGTTCAAGACTGGTTATCCTCACAGGCGGCGGACTTCTATGATACAGGCGTACAAAAGCCTGTTGAACGTTATGATAAATGTTTAAATAAAAATGGAAACTATGTGGAGAGATGTAACAAATACAATAAAAAAGGTTTTTTGAAAAAATCTAACATTGTTTATTTTATTTTAGAAATCGGACCTTATTTTCCAAATAACCCTCGTACTAAAAGTGTTTCCCCATATCATAACTATTTTTCAACTATACAATTTAATTTATACTAAATTTTGGACTGATTCATCCGTTAGTTTTTATTTGCGAACCAGTTTTCACACGTGTTTCATGTTTTTCAAACAATTAGAAAAAGAGCAGTATCGATTTGTAATCTGCTTTTCATTTTTGGATGGAAAAACATGCGAAGAAATAAAAGAAATATTGATGCTATCTGTGGCAACCCTTCAACATTTATGACAACGGTAAAATATTGGTTCAACAAATTTAAACGTGGTCATACATCTGTTTTTGATGAGGAGCGGTCAGGTCGCCCAGCGAATGTGTTTACCAAGGAGTTAAAAAAGACCTCAACATCGTTCTCACCGATTGCCAAACTAAAATGTACAACGTAGTAGAAATTATAGGCATATCGTAAAGAATGGCAATCAATATTTTACATGATAAATTAAGTGTAAAAAAAAGCTGTCGGCCTGATGGGTGCTATGATTCCTCAAGAGGATATGGCTGTCAATGTCGAAGCAACGTTTAGACCTCTAAGCGATATTTGTAGGAGTTTTTGCGTCAAGTCACCACCTTAGATTACATCTGAACAATTTACTACAATCAAGAGACCAAGCGACAGTCAAAACAATGGATTTTTTCACGTGCCTCTGCTTCGAAGAAGAAAAAGATGATCCCATTGGCCAAAAAGGATATGGCCATGATTTTTTGGGATTTGAAGGGAATAATATTTGTAAACTTTTTGCAGAAAGGAAGAACAACCACAGGGCAATACTTCAATGAATTTGTCGCCACCGGCTTATAGTAGCACAATCTGTACATAGGACCAGCGTGGCATCGGAGGTGTTGTTCAAAATAAAGAAAGATGCTTGGGGAAGCCTTCGCCGCTACTTCAAAGAGGAGCAGCTGCTGGCAAGCGAAGGGGGAGGTCGTCTTTACCGCTGCCTAAACGATTAGGAGCAGTCGCTGACGCAGCGAACACCTTTTACCACTGCCTCCAAAGAGGAGCAGTCACCGGTGAAGCGAAGCGGGGTTTGTCTGTACTGCTGCCTAATCGAATAGGAGCAGTCGCCGGTGAAGCGAGGGGGTAGGGAAGGGAGGGGTAAGTGATCGTTCAGAGCAAGAATTACTCAATGTAGAGTGCTAAATCTTCTCCATATCGACCCTCTCGTATGACTGGATCGATACTAACTGTTCACCTTCTCAACTATCGCATTCGCTGATAGGCCATATACATCCTGCCACTGGTACACGCACTGTGAGAGGTTTGACCACTGCGCTATCTATTGGCAGCGGCAACCACGTCACAGCGCCAACAGCGGGCAAAACATGTACAACGTACCGGCATAAAAGAAGTACAGTATCAAATTATTGGACCGAATTTTGATCGGATTCAATAAGAATTGAAGGAGACGTTCAGAAATTCTGACCCGAGGCGATAACTTTACCTCTAGACCAACCCAGTGGGTATAGTATGTCATAGCAACTTTTATTTTAATAAAACTGTTAAATATAGAAAAATCCCTTTCATTAGATGACACGTCTCATGGCTGGTGGCAATTTTTCAAAAGGCTTACCTTTGACTTATGGCAAACACTTTATCAGTGATTTCTGTACTTTCTCTTTATGAGGAATCAAATGGCGCTATTTATGTTAACAAATTCCGACTTTGATTTCTTGACTTCCGGTTGAAACCCAATCCAGGCACACTAATTTTTTGAGTAGATTACGAATCTGAAAACCGTTTATTGCTATCTCTTGTAGTTTTTAATACCTAGGTGAGACGGACAAACGGACAAGGGAAAATTATAGATGACAATTTTAAAATTGCCACAAATAAAAACGATTGACACATCAATAGTAACAACCATAGCCAAAAAAAATCAGGCTAAAAAACACGAATGGTTCAAATTTGATGACATTTACATCGTAATTGTGTAAAAAATATATTTTTTTAAATTATGAATTGATTTACCTGCTTTTAGATTCATTTTGAAACCTCCTCCTGTTAGTCCTGTTATCCTCAGTTTCCACATTTCTATAATAAATACAAAAAAATGTGATCTTGAATAATAAAAATGAAAATTTTAAAACTACAACCTGAGTTACAATATACAAAAACATCAGAATAATGTTTTCAATAAATAAACGAGAAAAAAATGGAACAACTGAAAAACAAATGAATGTCAGTTATTAAATCAATTTTAATAATGAGTAGGATGATTTTCTTTTTCTAATATTTTTTTTTAAATTTTTATCCCTGACGTGTGTACGTTGCAATCTGTTCAATTCAGAACAATAAGCAACCCCATGACCCAATGAGATGAGGATGATATGTATAAATGAAATGTAAACTTGAACAGACCCAGGCTGACCATTCCTAGGAGCATATGGTTAATCCCTTAAAGAAATATTACAGCAGAGGAATTGTACGGAATATTATGTTTCTGTCAAAATACAAACTTATTTTCACTTTAAAATGTAATATTTTGTCGCCTACAGCCAGCAACACGTACCAGTCTTTTGTAGTTCTGTTTTCATTCATTGGACTCTATAGTCTATCTACTGTAAGAGTACTTTGGACGAGGCAGCGCCTATAGGTTGTAAACGAAAGTTTTATACTACTAGTTGGCGTGTATCTACCTCTCTGCCTGACAAAACTATCTTACACTACGTTCCATCATAAAAATATCTACATTCAGCTAAAATAAACTTATTCTGTAAGCGTTTTTAATTAATACTGTTCTGATTACTTGTAATTATTGTAGTTTCATAAAGACTACTTAATTAATTATTTTAACCATTACATTTAACAAATTAATTGTTTTCTACTCTTTAATGTTTACCGCTTTTATGTTTCAAAAACTCAACACATTCACTATCATACAGCTTACAAAACTTTTCAACTTCAGTCTACGAAAAAAATTGAAATGAACCGATAATGTTTACCGCTTTTATGTTTTAAAAACTCCAAAACCCCAACCATCAAAATACGCCGGTAACCACTGTCTAGTCTTCAAATTTGTATAAACTACCTTTACTAGGATTTGAACCGGGAACATTTGTTTCAGAAAATCACCTCTTAAACAGCTGACTCACGGCAACTACTTTACTTCTAGACCAATTCGATGGATCTCCTAGAACAACTCAAAATGAGTACTGAATGGTACCTACTGATATAAAGTACCTGATACTTTTTGTACTAATAAAGAAACACTAATTTTTTTTTCCTCTTCTTTATTTACAACTGTAAAATTTTACAACAAGCAAATGTGATGATTAAGATAATAATGTAAATGACATAATAGGCATGAGAGGGGTAGGGCCCCCATTGGTGCCTCCCCAAGAATGAAATTTGTATATCAATTTAGCGGGTCTCTACTCCAACGTCTTTTAAGGCGTCTAGGGGGATTATGAGGTAAATGGAAGGTGGAAAGTGAACGCAACAGGGGATTCTCGTGTTCGTGTGACTTGTCGTGAAAGCGTTTGTACAGGTATTCGATGGAATTTTGTACAAGTGGTGTTTTCAAATCTGTATGTAAGGTTTTGTTGCTATTGTAAAGAGGTGCTTTTGCTATAAGGCGTAATGTTTTTGACTGGAATGCTTGAATTCGTTGCAAGTTGGAGGGTTTGGTTAAACCGTAAATTTGGGACCCGTAGGTCCATATGGGTTTCAAAAGAGAACAATATATGCGTAATTTTTGTGCCACTAATTGAATGAATTTTAAACACTAATTGAATGAAGATTATTATTCATAGAAAACTTGGTTCAAAATGAATTAATGACACAATGTAAGTCATAAGAGACTGATACTTTCGACCTGTATTTTTATAAAAATTACGACAAATATCATAAAAACCAAATCAAATGTAAAAATTACCTGTGACGACGTTCATCATCAGAGGCTGGTTCATCTTTAATCATGACATTATTATCTTTTGTATTCCTATAATTACTACGTTTCGAAGTGCTTTCTTCTTCTGAAGAATCATTATACCCTCCACTATTACTGTGACTGTCACTGCCATCTCTATAATATCTTTTGTAACTTCGTTCTTTCTTATCATTATAATGTGTTTTATGTCTATCCTCTTTGTTTCCAGTGTATTTGTATTTATCTTCATGATGTCCCATATCCTCCGATGATGAACTCGAAGAGCTTCTTGCCGTTGAATATTTATTATGTCTTGATTCAATTCTATTCTTCATAGTAATTTTATTGTAATATACCTAGAAAAAGAAAAAAAAATATTAATTTACAACAATTTTTCACACAATACCATAATAATTATAAAATATGGGTATAAATGTAAAATTACATCGTTCTCTTAACAAAATTAAAAACTGGATGATTTTTTATCAGTCATTAGAGGAAAGTAAATATTTTCCATCTTATTGTACAGAGTGGAATCTTGGATCTTAACGGAAGCAACAATGAACAGACTGGACGCATTTGAGTAATGAACTTACAGAAGATTCTTAAAAGAATTGGACTTAAGGTACGATTTCGATCCTCGCCGCTGTAACAACACACTGCCGCATCCAATGCATCATGCGACCGTAGCGGCAGCATTATGTTTTCGAGTATCGCTGCTAGACCAGTTGATCATAGAACGTGATAAAATATACTACTCCTCCAACATACAACATGTCGATTGTAAAAAAATGAGATTATGTTTACAAGCAGACGAAGAAAAAGAGGATGATGAGATATTGATGTTGATGCTATTACAGAAACGCAAAGCTGTAAATAAAATTATGTAAAACCCGTGAAGAGGAAGGTTGCTTTCAGATTCTTATCGAGCGGCACTTGAAACATGATGAAGACCTGTTAAAAAAATACTGTAGTCTAAATTACTCCAATTCGAAACGGTGTTAAGTTTGGTGGCTGACGATTTAAGAAGAAGAATTTTTACCAATCTCTTTCCATATATTTTCCCTGAGTACAGCATCTTTATAACCCGCCATACTAACATCATAAATAATTGGAAGTTTGCAGACAACTTCAACCAGCTTTTCATCATCACACACAGAAAAATTTGACATGATTGCCTGTATCACTCATCAGTTCTACAACACGCTGCCACTGCCAGACTGTTTCTGGCGCAGCCTGGCGGCTGGACAGCACAGCTCAGGCAGTGCCGTGTGTGCTGCTGCGGCGGATATCGGAAACATCCCTATAACAAATGAATTGAACCAGTAGTTAGCAGCCGTTGCTACAGCAGCGCAATGCAATGACAGCGAGGATCGAAATCGTACCTTTAGAAGAATTCCATCATGGATGGATAGAATATCAATCATTAATGTACTTCAAAAACTTAATAAAGAAAAGGAAATAATGAGCATATTAAAAAAAATAAAATTAAAATATCTAGGATAAATAAATTTTAGAAATGACAATAAGTTCAAGTTGCTGAAATGCATTTTACAAGGAAAGATACAGGGTAAGAGAGCGGTCAGAAGAGAATGAATATCCAAAGCAGCAGCGAATAGAAATCATCATTGCCAGATTGCCAACACTCAGAAACTAATTGGCACCAAAAGAACAAGAGAAAAAAGAGGAAAGTATCATTAGAGGTAGAGTACTACTTCTACTAATATACATAACCTAACCAACAAAATATCATATTACACACAACTTATGACACTAGAAACAAATTTAAAAATTTTAACTCAACAGAACATTCTCTACAGGAAATAATAAAAAACTTTCAATAACTTTTTTAACACTTTATAGGGCAGTACTACGGGGAAAAATTTACATGTTGTAAAATGTTAAATTTTGTTCTATAGGGACTTGAATAATGTATTACTTCTAGTACCAAAACATTAAGATATTTCGTTTTTTATGTTAAGCCCTGGTAAGTATACTTACCAAGGAAAGTTTATTGAAATGGGAATCACATAATGTTCAGTGTTAAGAATGCTTATTAAAACAACTTGTAGTCCTATATAACAGAAAAATGTGTAGAATAACTTATCTCAACTTAATATTAGCATGAATGCATGTTTTCCCATAAAAAACTGGAATTTTCTAAGCACTGAACAAAAGTAACAACAAAACAACATGGTTGTTTACGCTGGTATGAATCCTTACCACATTTGTGTAACTCATGAAGCAAATGGTCGCTGCACACTAATTTCAAAATGTGGATAGCCTACTTTCCAGATAACATCTGTTGTTGTTGTTTAGGTCAACAGCCGAAAGGCTGGTTTGAACCTCTAGAGGTTTTACTAAGTAAAACGAGGAGTGAGGTGGTTTACAATTGCCTTCCTCACTGAGTGGAAAAGTACGCTTATCAGCATGCCGGGCCCTCTGAAAAGCACATATTTTCCACTCTGTAAATGACACCTTCACTTCATTCACCACAGGGTCTGGCTGTACAATGAAATTCATTACTTTCAGAGGAGATAACTCTGACTAGTGTCTTTTACACCTCTACCTCTTCTGTTCTTAAATGATTCAGTCATTTAATTGGCTGACCATGTGATAAGAAACAGAACTATTTATTTTAGCCCTGCAATGAACAGATTGAGTATAAATTTGACACTCCACCTGTCTGTTAAGGGCAGAGATAACATCTATAAAACTATAAAATGCCAAAAGGGTTAAACTGCATGGCTTATTCGTAACAAAATCGACCTTATTGCCAGTGGTAAGTACACTTACCAAAGACCTATAAAGGGTTAATCTTATTTACTAACTGGTACTATTCAAGGACTCATTAAAATTTTTGGTACAATACCAAGAGTTTTTAAAGATACTGCTTGAGTCCCAGCTTTGTGTAGTTGCGGGGTGAAGGGTACGGGTGAGGTATATTGAATGAGTGATGCATGCTGGGAGAACGATTGTTGTATTATTCTGATACAAAACATTCGTGTTCAAACTTTCCATATTTAACATACTTGTTTGTATTTACTACAATTATTTTTACATGTTTTGATATAAAATGGTAAGTTAAATATTATGAATCCGACCAAGTTAATAACCTGGTAGGTATTTATTAAATTAATGCGCCGGATGATAAGAATATGTTTTTAGTCTAGTTAGTACACGTTACCACTACAAATGCAGCAGCTGTGAAACACTACTAATTCTCATACACTCATTCATTCTCCCACTACTATAACAACGCACTGCATTCCTCCCAACTACACGGATCTGGGACTCAAGCAGTACATGTAAAACTGTGAAGAATACATTTAACATCAGAGACAATAATACTCCAAATTACTAATTTATCTAGCAATTACAGACTCGGTACGAAAATGGTTCAACAATCCACACAAATTTACACTCAATCTGTTTGTTGCAGGGCTAAAATAAATAGTTCTGTTTCTTATCACGTGGTCAGCCAATTAAATGACTGAATCATTTAAGAACAGAAGAGGTAGAGGTGTAAAAGACACTAATCAGAGTTATATTCTCTGAAAGTAATGAATTTCATTTTACAGCCAGACCCTGTGATGAATGAAGTGAAGGTGTCATTTGCAGAGTGGAAAATATGTGCTTTTCAGAGGGCCCGGCATGCTGATAAGCGTATTTTCCATTCAGTGAGGAAGGCAATAGTAAACCACCTCACTCCTCATTTTAATTAGTAAAACCTCTACAGGTTCAAACCAGCCATTTGGCTGATGACCTAAACAACAAAACACACAAGCAAGGACATTAAATACTACAATAGTATTATTATTTACTTAAATTTATAAGTACTAAACCTAAGATGTGAAACGTACTCATCATAATGAGCCAAAATTACGTATATAATTAATAAGATCACAGTAAACTACAAATTTTTCACATTTTCATTCATTTCTTTTGTTAAGAAAACTCACTGAAAATATCACTAACCTACAAAAAACTGATAAATAACTCACTATCCGCACCAAATTTTCAATTCCTACCTTCGTAAATAATCGTCAGAATATTAAGCAAGTAACGCTCTGCGTAAATAATGATTCAACTGTTTCAAAACACGTTATTTTTATCATACGTAATTTCAGTATGTTGTTGACAAACCCTTCTTTTTCATGTATTTCTCACTCCATACCAATTTAAACCTACTATTCTACTAGTTTTACCTGTAATATACATAAACCTCAACATAATTCTCAAAACTTTTACAAATGCAAGAATGAGAACTTAGATAATACATGAAAACAATGACCTCACTTCAAAGCCAACAAGTACAAGAGCTTGGTCATAATTTGAGACACTCAAATAAAGAATTATTACTAGCTATACAACGCTACACAATATTAAACATAAATACATACCTTATTTCTTTAATATAATTTGTAAATACGAGATCGCACTTCACTTAAACGAATATAAACAACGTAGTAATTATAGGTTATGAGGGTGAAAGACTTCAGAAATCAGATTGCTTTCCCTGACATTTCCTTGTTCTTCTTCTCCTCTTTTGAATAAAGGGAAAAACGGAGATTATTTTGTGCGTTATGTTGTCCAACCTGAAACAGCCTAGCGCGGTTACTGTTTGTGTCATGATTATGTAAATAGCGTTATATTATTCTATTTTTGTTATCTCTAATCGATCAGTTTTGTTTATCGGAATTCTGTAACTTCAAATATTTTAATTACAAAGATATTATAACATTTCTTTCGAGTTTTTGTGTTGTTACTGTAAAAGTAGTTATGTGGTGTCATTTTAGGTTATGAATGTTTCTGTTTGAATTATTATAAAAATTTGTGTACTGTTAAATAAAGTCGTTACATTATATCATGCGCCCCTTAAACACGATACCACTTGTAACTAATATTTTATCAAAACTTCAAGATGAAGGTTATCTATTTTGTGAAGATATATTCGATGAAAATAAAGGTAATTTTTAAATACCGTTTTTATTTTTATACAACCACCCAATTTTATTGCTCCTTCTTGTTGGATTTTGTTTGGCATGCATTTGAATTGGCACCCAGAAGATCCATGAAGGGAGTAAAAGATATGTCAAGATAACAACTGATTAGTATAATTATTAACACTATATTGAACTTGTTTCTTACCAATTCATTTAATACCTTTTTGTTATTACTACTTATTTCAATAAGCATGTCTTCTATTTTTTTTTCAATTTACCTTAGTGTTTATTTAGAAATCTATTTATTTTTAAAACATAAACATGTTTAGAAAGAAACCCTTGTATACTATGGAATGTTTCATTAATAATTTTTTTCAGAAATACAGATTATCACAACTTTTTAAAGCTTTTGGTAATTTTTTGCTGCATTTTCTCTCTGCATAAGTAGATTTTTATTCAAACTATCTGATTTTGTGTTTAGTAATACGAGGGTTGCCTTTTATATTTCGGGAATGGACAATACTGGTGCTTTAATATGTTAGCCAATATCGTTATCTTAAAGTTCGACTTTTTTTCAATCGATTGCACTCTGTTTCGCTCATACAGTCCATTGTTGTGTTGTTTAGTAGTGACTTGAAATTGTTATCTCGGTCAAAAAATGGAGTTAAGTCGTGAACATTTTCGTGCAATTATTTTTTACAACTTTTGACGTGGATTATCTCAACAACAGTGCACCAATGAACTTTATTTTTTATTTTTTTTGCGTCCTGGAGACTCCAGGAGGAGTATAGGACATGTCGTCAGATATAACACCTGAAATACATATAAGAATCACATAATGTATCACTACTATCAAGAAAGAAATTCTTGTATGCTATAAAAAGTTTTTCTGATCAAGTAATTTTTCAGATTTTTTTTAAAGGAATTCAAATCCTCACAACACTTTAAAGATTGGGGTAATGTATTCATAAATTTTCTCCCTGCATAAGTAGGTTTTTGTTCAAACAATTTTGTGGAGTGATTAGGCACATAATAATCATTCCTGTTTCTCGTGTTATGATTGTGAACATTGAAATTCTGCATAAAATTATTTTGCCTAACTAATTACCTCAAAAATTTAGAGAGAGGGAACTTTAAGCAATTTAAGCTCCTTAATAGTGACCTGCATGAGGTCAGCTGGTTAGCTCCCACCATACACCTAATAGCTTTCTTTTGACTTTTAAAAACCGTATTCAAATTACCCATGCTAGAATTACCCCATACTAAGATACCATAACGGATATGAAACAGAATGAGGCTATGATAAGCTGCCATTAGTAATTTTTTATCATTTAATCTGGCAATTTGTTTTAATGCAAATAGCACAGATGAAATTTTACTATAAACTTGATTGGTATAGAAGTCCTAAGACAAAAATTTATCTAGAGATACTCCTAGGAACTTCACTGTTTCTACATGCTCTAAACTATTATTATGAATAAATACATCCACTTCTCTACTTTCTTTAACGTTATGTTTATTTTTAAACTGCAAGTACTGACACTTTTTCCCATTAACTGTTAATAACATTTGATTCAAGAACTGTACTATGGACTCTATGTTAACATGTGTATTTACTTCAAGAGCATCTCCCAGTAAACTTTTACTGATTACTGAAGTATCATCAGCAAACAACAAAGTTCTGCCATAAGGTATGACTTCTGGTAACCTATTAATGTACAATAGAAACAGAATTGGACCTAAAGCTGACCCTTGTGGAACGCCTGCTTTGACTTCAAGCTTTCCAGATACAACCTTTGTAAGTTTCCCTGTAACAACCCTAGTTAACTCCACACACTGTAATCTATTAATAAGGTAAGATTGAAACCATTTCAATTCTACATCCCTAACGCCTAATGACTCTAGTATTTTCAATAAAATTTCATGATCAACACAATCGAAAGCTTTATTCAGATCCAGAAACACTGCCAATGCTTTCTCCCCGGCATCCAATATATCAACTACTTGCTCCACAAGTGAAACAATTGCAGTTTTAGTTGATCTACTTTTTTGGAAACCGTGCTGATCCTCTGAGATGATTAGGTTTTCAGTCAAGAAACTGATTAACCTAATAAATACTACCTTTTCAAAAATTTTACTGATTGTGTTTAAAATACTTATGGGCCTATAATTTTCAACTAACTGGCTATCTCCATTCTTAAATATAGGCAATATTTTAGCCTCCTTCAGTTTGTTTGGAATACACCTGCTTCGAGTGAGAAGTTAATCAAATGAAGGAGAGGAGTAATTAAAAGATGTTTACATTCTTTAACAATTATACTAGAAATCCCATCTAACCCACATGTTTTCTTACTTTTCAAACTATCAATAACTGATTCTAATTCCTCCTTTTTGAAACTAGGCTAAATAAGAATTGATTTACTACCTTGTTACCTTTTGGATCATAACATCCCACTGTTTCCCTAATCTGGTGTTTAAGTTTTAAAGCTACTTCCTGGTAATATTTGTTAAAATAATTACAAATTTCTACACCATTCTGTATAGGTTCATTGTTTTTGTTAACAATAATAGGTATGTCGGTAAAACTTTTGTTGCTAACTACACCTTGATTCTTATTTATTATTTCCCATATAGCTGAGTTTAGATTTGGTGATTTATGAAGGACTTCAGCTGTTTTTTTGCATTTTGCTCTCTGGACTTCTCTGGCATAATGTTTTTTAATAGTTTTGTACCTTTGTTCGTTAAAGGTAGTCCTATGTGAAAGAAAATCTGAGTATACATCTCTAACTTCAGACCTCATTTTCAAAATTTCCCCTGTGACCCACTCATCTGTTTCCCTGACACTATTTTTTACATCTTTCTTTTTAATTGGACAACTATTATTATAATGAAATTTATAATAATAGTTGTCCAATTAAAAAGGAAGATGTAAAAAATAGTGTCAGGGAAACAGATGAGTGGGTCACAGGGGAAATTTTGAAAATGAGGTCTGTATTATAATGAAATTTATAATAATAGTTGTGCAATTAAAAAGAAAGATATAAAAAATAGTGTCAGGGAAACAGATGAGTGGGTCACATGGGAAATTTTGAAAATGAGGTCTGAAGTTAGAAATGTATACTAATTCGACATTTGGCGATGAAGTACCATCGAAAACCACTGTATATCGGTGGTATATGGAATTTAATCATGGCCGTGGTTCGCTCAGTGATGAATTTCGCGAAGGTTGTCCAAAATCGGTTGTTCAAGAAAATGTTGATGCTGTGCGTGAACTGATTATGCAAGATCTTAGATTAAGAATATCCTTTCATGAGATGATGCGTCTCATGGCTGGTGGCAAATTTTCTAAAGAAAAATATTATTGTAAGAGATTAAGCCCATTTAGCTTTCATAAGAAATAAAATTGCCCATAACAGACTGGTGGAGTGTCAAATTATTTACACTCAATCTGTTCGTTGCAGGGCTAAAATAAATAGTTCTGTTTCTTATCACATGGTCGGCAAATTAAATGACTGAATCATTTAAGAACAGAAGAGGTAGAGGTGTAAAAGACACTAGTCAGAATTACCTCCTCTGAAAGTAATGAATTTCACTATACAGCCAGACCCTGTGGTGAATGAAGTGAAGGTGTCATTTGCAGAGTGGAAAATATGTGCTTTACAAAGGGCCTGGCATGCTGATAAGCATACTTTTTCCTTCAATGAGTCTTCTTCTTCTTCAAGTGCCGTCTCCGCGTTGGAGGTTGGCGATCATCATTGCTATTCTAACTTTCGAAACAGCTGCTCGGAACAGTGACGTGGAGTTGAGACCAAACCAATCTCTCAAATTCTTCAGCCAGGACGCTTTCCTTCTGCCCGGCCGGCGCTTTCCTGCTATCTTTCCCTCCATTATCAGCTGAAGAAGTCTATATTTCCCGTTTTGAAGAACATGGCCGAAGTACTGCAATGAAGTACTACTTCAATGAGGTAAGGCAATGGTAAACCACCTCACTCCTCGTTTTACTTAGTAAAACCTCTACAGGTTCAAACCAGCCTTTTGGCTGATGACCTAAACAAACAACAACAACAAGAAATAAAAAAGCTTACCTTTGACCTATGGCAAAAACCATTAGTGATATCTGTTTTTACTCGTTAAGAGGAATTGAATGACACTGTTTTTGTTTCCAAATTCCGACTTTGATCTCTTAGATTTCCAGTTATGGGCTACTTCCAGTCGAAACCTGAACTTCAAACCCAATCAAGGCCCTCTTTTCGTTTCTGACATCTGGATGTGACAGATGACCATCCATCGGAAAATGATAGATAACAATTTTAAAAATAGCGACATTAATTATAACTAACTTGTGAGTATACACCGACAGGTGATTGTTGTTATGTAGTAACAATTTGTTTGTTGATTCCAGTTGTAAAAAATGAAGTTAATGAACTTTTATCCAATTTCCCAAAAGAAACTTGGAATAACTTAGCTGAATTAATTAATACACCTCAACACAAATCAGCATTTCAGATATTACAAGTGAGTTTGTAACTTTAGTTTTGATTATTTAATATTTTTTAATTAATGTTGAAATACCGATTACTTATATTTTACAAGAATTTGGATGTATATTTATTAATTTAAATTGAATATTTATTTTTTTATCAGTCTCTCGACTGGTTTGATGCAGTTCTCCAAGCTGTTCTATCTTGGGCAAGTCGTTTCATATCTACATACCTGTAACACCCTACATCTTTTGTAATTTATTTTACATATTCTAATCTTTACCTCCCCCTACAATTTACTCCCTCAATATTACCCTCCATTATTGATAGCCCAATACCTGGATGTCTTAAGATATGCCCCACTAGCCTATCCCTTCTTCTTGTAAGATGCCTCCATATACTTCTTTTTTCATCCACTCGCCTAAGAACCTCTAAATTACTTATTACACTTTCCACCCACCTAATCTTTAACATTTTCCTATAACACCACATTTCAAAAGCTTCTATACTCTTCTTTTCTGCAGCCCCTATCACCCACGTTTCACTCCCATATAATGCTACACTCCAAACATAATGTTTTAAGAAATTTTTCCTAATCTGTAAATCAATGTTTGTAGTCAGTAAGCTGTTTTTCATTTCGAAGGCTTTTCTAGCTTGAACAATTCTACTTTTGATTTCACTTTTGCTTCTACCATCCTTTGTTATTTTACTCCCTAGATAGCAGAATTCCCCAACTTCCCGTAAGTTTTCATTGCCTACTTTTACATTTCCCATCTCTTCTAAACCACTCTTGCCGCTGCACAACACTTTCGTTTTGTTCTCATTAATTTTCATGAAGTAATCCTTTCTCGTGATTGAATATACAGATATCAAATGAATTAATGTCCCATAGCTGAGCGAGTGAAAGGGAGATATGTGGCATAACTACGCATGCACCCAAAGGTCTTTACCATTATAATCCAAATCTGAAAACATACTACAGTCGTTATCTTGCTTGTTAGTTAACTGCGTGCATAAACGCTTGCTCACAAGTCACAACAATGAGTAAAATTTATACAATGTTATTGGAATGGCTTGTGCGAGTGAGAGCGTTATGCATTCTCTCACTCCCACGGCTAGGGGACTTTAGTTCATCTGAATACTGTACTTTCAGTATAGTGTACTGTTAAAAGAATGAAATTAATGGTGTCTGTTTTTAACGGAAAGTACTGTTCATTACACTAATATTGAGTTTACACTAATAGTATTTTTATGATTTAGTATCTTCACTGTTGTGTAAGGATCTAAATCTTAGAAAAAATAATGGGTGTGTTGATGCTGTTGTAACATCACTCCAAAAAATTGTTTTTCATCTCACTGTAACAGAATTCAAGGTCGTATTTGTTGTTTCCTTAGATTGTTCAACTGTGTTTTTTTCTGTGGTGTTGAGTTGGCGTGTTCATCAATATTTTACAGCATTCTTAAAAACATTTTTCTGTGATTTTAATCGCAGGTGCCATATCTATACTAATATAATAAAGAAGAAATATCTGTTTGTTTGTTTGTATGAGGTAATCTCAGAAACTACTGAACTGATTTTAAAAAATCAAAGAGAGGTATGATCGCAACTTTGCGTGCCAATTCAGATTGAACAAACTATACCTGGGTAGACTTTTTTTAGCTGCTTTTTTGGGGTTTTTATTTGAAGCTAAAGACTGGTATCTTCCAGGTGTACCAAATCTAAAGATTTAAAAGTCTCAATAGTGACGACTTCTTCAATGTTCAGACAACCCCAGAAACTAACGGGTGATTCAAAAAGAGCGTCGGTTTTGATATATCAAATTAAGAGATTTATTTTATTGAAAAACTGAAAATAAATACATCAACAAGTTCATCTTACCTTCCGATTTTATGTATGAAAAATGATGTCATGCATGTGTCCTCCTCTACTGCGCTGGCACGCATCAACTCTGTCCATGAAATTGGATATTACTGCACGACAAGTTTCGACTTCCATTTGCCCGATAACCCGTCGAATTTCCTCCTTCAAGTCATTGATGTTTCGGGGTTTATTGGCATACACCAATGACTTCAGATGACCCCAAAGATGAAAGTCAGAAGGCGTCAAGTCACACGACCTTGGTGGCCATTGATGGTCGGAATTACGAGAAATGATGCAATCCTGGAACCGTTCACGGAGCAACAACATTGTTTCTCGTGCAGCATGACAGGTGACACCATCCTGCTGAAACCACAACTCGTCAATGTCCATTCCATCCAAATGACGCCACAAAAACTCCCTAATCATCGTACGGTATCGGTCTCCATTTACTGTCACGGCTTGTCCTTCTTGATTTTCAAAAAAAAAGGGCCGATGACACCGCCCGACCAAAAGCCGCACCAAACTGTCACTCGCTGTGCATACATTTCCCTTTCATTAACCACGCGAGGGTTTTCTAAACCCCACATACGGCAGTTCTGTTTATTAACAAAACCGTTTAAGTGGAAGTGCACCTCACCACTGAAAATGATTTTGTTTGCGAAGGTGTCATCATCCTGCCGTTTTCTCAATACCCAGTCAACAAACTGTCGTCTCTTCTGGTGGTCTGCCACTTTCAAATGTTGCGTCAACTGAATTTTATACGGGTGATATTGGAGATCGTAACGAAGAATTCTCCGTACAGAAAAACATCGTAAACCCAATTGTTGAGAACGGCGAGGTATTGATTTTGCTGGGCTAACAGCCACACTGTCACGAACCAACGCAACGTTCTGCTCAGTTCGGCCAGAACGACGACGTCCAGAACTTTTAAGGTCGACTGTTGAACCCGTCTCAAAAAACTTTTTCATGAGCCTGCGAACTGTTGATTCATTCGGTGCTTCATTACGTCCTAGAGTACCGCGAAGTCGCCTGACAGTAGCCGCATAACTCTCTCCACTCTGGTAAAATGTTTTGACGATTAACACTCGTTGCGCAATAGTAAACTTCTCCATGGTTAGACACAGACTGCGAGAGTACTACACTGTGAACAAGAGAAACTACAACTGAATCGTCAATCGGAATGTTCTCCGAAATAGAAATGAGGTCAAACAATGTTGCCAACCGATAAAAAAAAATTTACCAGCCGTTTAAAATGCGGCGCTCTTTTTGAATCACCCTATAGCAGACTATGTGATGTCTGCAGTTAATCATGTGTTTTCTGGAAAATTATAAATCTGGGCTAAGAATAGAATTAGTGGAGTTTGGTCATGAAATATTTGTTCAAGTCATAGTCATAAGAGACATGTTAAAAAAAACTTTAAGTTTTCTTAAAATCATCAGTCCTTGAATTCTTTTTTATTTTAAAGGATCAAAAGAAAATTGAAAAAATCATTACCTTTAGTCAAGCAGTTGATCAAGTCCTTGGTGGTGGAGTAAATCTAGGAGAAGTAATTGAATTTTGTGGGGCTCCTGGTTGTGGAAAAACACAATTTTGGTAAAATATATTTTATAATTTGTTTGTGTACTAACAAAAATTTAAAAGAATTTTTGAGATTTTTATATAAATATTTTTTATATTGAAATATAAATATTTCTAACCACCAGAATATGGGGACAGTAAACAATTACTAATGTTTAGAGCGCTTTAAAACTTCCTACTCCTACGGAAGTTTTAAATTTTGATCTGAAAGAAATTTTTTTTTATTGAAGATGTATACAAGATACATGAAAGCGCTCTAAACATTGGTAAGTGTTTATTGTTACCGTATACTGGTTATATATATTTCAATTTTAAATGATATGGCTGTTGATAATCCTAGATAGGATGTTTGATAAAATATTTTTTATAATGTATCTAATTTACTGGGTTGTTCTACTGGTAGAACAACCTCTCATCATGTGGTCTTGGGTTCGAATCCCATTCAGGCATGGCATATTTTCATACGTTACAAAAAATCATTTCATCATTCACCGCCTGCATTAGCAGTAATTGCAGAACAGTCGGACGTTAAACAAAAAAAAAAAAAGTTCTACTGGTAAAGTTGTTCTCACAAGTCAACTGTTTAGCAGCTGAATTTTGGAGACAAAGGTTCTGTGGTTTGAATACTAGTAAAGGTAATATGAATTTGAATACTAGACTGTTGTTACCGGTGTACTTTGATGGTTGGGGTTCAATTAACCATATCCTCTCAGGACTGGTCAGCTGAGTCTGTACAAAACCGCACCTCATTTACATGTCACACACGTCACCATCTCATTGGGTCATAGGGTTGCTCATTGTTTTTAAATTGAACAGATCGCAACATACATACATTAGAGATAAAAATAAAACATTGGCGCAGGTGGTAACGTGCTTGCCTCTCATCATGCGGTCCTGGGTTTGAATCCCACTCAGGCACAGCATATTTTCATACATTACAAAAAATCATTTCATCCTTCATTGTAAAACAGTTACACCCCAACGTCGTCGCTAATGACCGTTGTAGTTGATGCAACGTTAAATAAATAAATTTAAAAAAAAATAAAATTAAATAATGTAAGCCTATATAACAGTGGCCAAATGTTTATACAGAGTGATTTTTTAGTCCTGTTACCCAATTGTTAATGTCTGGTAATATTTTTCTAAAAGAAAGAAATTTTGTTTTGTGACACTAAGTTGGTAGCCCTACTCAACCAGTATGGATATGGCAGTGTGAGTTGATTCTCCTTGAGCTGTGTAAAATTTTTTTGCCATTTCCGGTCATGCTACAAACAGAATGTCTTTTATCCTAAAACAATCTCTTGTTTAAATTAAACTAATCGTATGTGATACGGATACAATTTCAATTTTTTAGCAGCTTTCTGAGCTCTCGAAGATGACAAATCAACATGCGAGGAAAGTTTTTGTAAACTTTTCCATGGAGAATTGAGCAATCTTGTTTTCACATTCTCTTAACGTCATCTGTCAAGAGAGTTGGTCGACCACTACGTTTTCTGCTGCAAACAATACCTGCCTCTAAAAATCAGTTAGTTAGCCTAGAAATTGACTAGAATAAGAGTGGAGGAACACCAAAAAATTTAATTTGAAATGATTCTTTTACACTCGCATACGATTTTGTAGCAAAATATTGTTCAAGAATGAAAACCCGTTGTTCTAGGGTAAAAGACATTCTGTTCGTAACACAACTGGAAACAGCACAAAATTTTACGCAACTCAAGGAGAATCAACTCAAACTGTTGTATCTATACCGGTTGAGTAGGGCTACCAACTTTGTGTCACAAAACAAAATATCCCTTTCTTAGAAAAAAATTACCAGACATTAACAATTGGGTAACAGGACTAAAAAATCACCCGGTATTTCCACTACATTATCAGACACACTTCATTGCTGTTTAAAACCTTGTTAGTTTTTATTATTAACAAATTATCATTGTTATAGATCTCTGACAGGCGTTTTTGAACTACGATATGTGCGGAAAGAATTCTAAATTACCGCCACTATTTTACTGTTTGTAGAATCTAACAGAGGTCTTAGTTAACTGCGCATCTTTCAGTAAAGGTCCAAAAATGAGCAACCAGGGTACACCCATATGTATGTCTTGACGTACTCTGACCTTTTAATAAAGGACTGTATTGTTTATCTGGACTAAATAGGAGCGAGAGTGCTCCTGAAATTCAAAAATCCAGGTAAACCGGAAACAATAAGAAATTGACAAAACAAAATGTAATATAAAACAAATTTGGTGTGAAACACTCACATAACTTTCTCTTGCTAACGCAAATAATTAACAATATAACCTAACATTAGTAATAAAACATTAGAAATAAACAAAAAGCATAACCTTATTTTAATCATGAGGGAAAGACGCAAAATGAAAATCGACCTCAGTTTGCCTTAAAAATATGGAAAATCACTCTTTCACGATAAACTAGGCTCTGTAGAAAAAAATGCTCTAAATAAAAGTTGTAGATCTTCTAATTTCCTATAAATTTGACTATATACACTTTTGTTGTGCATACTAAGGCCGAAATCTTAAAAAAATCGGTTTTTCACACGTTTTCGTGAGAAAAAAACAGAAAATTGCTAATTACCGCTAAACTAAGCATTATACAAAAAATTTGTGAAATAAAAGTTGTAGGATTTTAAATTCTCTACAACTTTTAATATAAACTTTTGCGCTAAAATTCATATTAAAGCCGCAATCTTAAAAAACAATTTTTTTATGTGAAAACAGCCTCATTAAGAATTTCAACAAACATGGTGCCTATCTCATCTTGTAAAGCATAAAAAATTTAGTTAATGAGGCGATTTTTAAAAAAATTGTAGGACCAGTTTTTGAGAAAATCGCAAAAAAGTGAAAAATTACACGAATAAACTACTACTTCCAGTTGACCGCTTTTGATGAAAATGTTTGTGTCGGGTCCAGTAGTGGTATGTAACTGAAGTTTTAAGTTCATACGATGTTCCATTCTTGAGATATTCTGTTCACACACACACACAGACCAATTGCTAAAAACATTTTTTTGGGGTACAGGCGGTCTGAAAAAACATGTAGATCCGGTGAAAACTCAATATTTGTTAAAATCAACATGAAAACAATACTTTCTTTCCTATATATTCATATAGGCAAGAGAAAGTAACAAGAGTTGAGATTTCTTTTTTTTACTTTTGAGACTCCAAAGGATCACTTTAGTCAGTTATTAATAAGCTCTTTTTGCATTCTTTTCTCTGATTTTTCGCCAATATTCTGCCATTCTGACCGATCTGGCCTGTCTCTTTGCGTCTAAAACAACCGTTTTAGTACCTCTGTTCTAAGTTTTGGTTTTAAATCTAAAGTTTTTGTCTTTAAGTATGTCTGTTAACTCTCTTGAGCTCTAGATCCCTAAAAGTTAAACCTAGTTCTTCCATAACCTCTTTGATTTTCTTGATCTAAATTGGTCCTGTTTTTTTAGCAAACAAATTCCTTATAATTTTGTTGATAATTTTGTCTTCTGGTGTTCTAATTAAATGGCCAAAGAAAGATATCCTTTTCTTTTTCATGGAGTCTATTATTGGCTTATTATCTTGGTAGATTCTGGTGAGGAAGGCAATAGTAAACCACCTCACTCCTCGTTTTACTTAGTAAAACCTCTACAGGTTCAAACCAGCTTTTCAGCTGATGACTTAAACAACATCTTGGTAGATAATTTTGTTGGGTAAGAGTCTCCATTCATCATCTTCTTTGTGTTTTTTGCTTGTACAAGTTCTGAGGATCCTTCATTCAAGTTTTTGGATCTTGTCCGTTCTATTCTTCTAGTTAAGTTTAAATAAAATTTTGGAGTTATACGACGCTAAAAGTTAGATTTCTTTGTAGAAAAATTATTTATTTTTCTTTCATTTATCTTTGTGTGGTGTGTACAGGCATCACGATCACGCAATTGTTTCACCATCATAAGTTCAGCTGAAGTAGTGTTTGACTGCTGCTCCAAGTATAATGTGATGTTGTCCAGCGATGATTTACCAAGCAAATGTACAGGAACATGCGTATGATTTTTTGCTCAAGGCCCTAATCCTTTAACAGTACAGTACGTACTGTATGGGTTGTAGTGTATAATGTACAGTATCTAGATACTGCAGTATCTAGGTACTGAAATAAATTGGTTCAAATACCATTTTTGGGATATCGCGATTTTATGAATTAAATATTTTTTCAAAAATAAATCTTTATAATGCATCCTGCAGTTTGAAAATATTTCTATTTTATATAATGAATTTATATAATAATTTCACTAACCTTCTTTTTAATTTGCGTCACTTTTATTTTTATTTTTACTTACATGTGTTTCGGTGGATCCACCATCATCAGAGTAAATAAATAAAAATAATTGAAAGAAGAATAATTGAAACTAAAAAAATTTTATCTCACTTATTTAAAATCTATAGAAGATGATACATCCTTCAGTCATTTGTATAAAACTCTAAAATTTAAAAAAAATTTTTAGTTTCAATTATTTTATTTACTCTGATGATGGTGGATCCACCGAAACATGTGTGAGTAAAAATAAAAACAAAAGTGACGCAGTTTAAAAAGAAGGTTAGTGAAATTATTATATAAATTCATTATATAAAATAGAAATATTTTTTCTGCTTCATATTGATTTAAATGAACGAGGTAGGGCTGTATTAAATTAATATTAAAAGAAAAATTCCTTCAAATAGTAAATTTTTATTTTTTTATTGATTCCAATATGATTTTTTCTTGATTTTTAGTTTGCAGTTGTGTATCGCTGTTCAGTTACCATGTTGCCTCGGAGGTGTACAAGGAGAAGTAATCTACATTGATACTAACAGTGGTTTTACACCTACTAGATTAAAAGGTAAATGAACTTTTCGATATTTTAACACTGAAATGAGTGACCGGTGTATAGTAATTTGTAAAGTATTAATGACTAGCAACCCCCGCTCGCTTCGCTTCACAGCAGCTATGTAGCCTCATTAAATTATTTTAAAACCTCTCTATATACAATATTTATGGTTTCTTTGCCCTGTGGCAGCAAAATAAATTGTTTTTCTGCACTTCCAGCTCTAGAAAGTCCGACATAAAGTTGTCCATGAGTGAAGGAAGCACTCTTGTCTCAAATCGATGCCCACCGTTTTAAATGTTTGTCCGTGCAATTTAAGAGAATTGAATAGAATGCATAGAAGAATACCGATGGAAAAGAAAGAGACAGTTGATATATGGCTGAGATAAGAGACAGTAATACATGTTGTGCGGTACGCAGAGTAATTGGAAATATATGACTACCTGTTCACTACCTGTATTCACTACCTGCGAATGAAAACAAATATAAATGAAACGTACAGTACAAAAATAAAATTTTTGAATATTTCCGAATTTTTAATGTTTTTGAAATCGAATTTTATACTTAACGTTTTTCTATAAAATATAAAAGTTGAATCGTGCTTCTAGCCCAAAAAATACACCATCCAGAGAACTTAGAAAAAATAAAAGTGCTATGCAACCGATAAACTAAAACATGCAACATCGTCACAGTTTAAGTTGCTTAACTCACTTAATTAAAGTTACTTAGAGTTGCCAAATAACCTATATCGATCTGGAAGCTCTAAGCTATGCAACCATGAAAGATTTTTTTAAAATCAGTTCAGTAGTTTCTGAGATTACCTCATACAAACAAACAAACAGACGTTTCTTCTTTATTATATTAGTATAGATTATTTTCTGAAAATTAATTAACAATATTTATTTATCCGTCTTTGTTTGTTTGATCTCCTGCTTGAGTCAACTGGTAAAGTATCTGACTATATAGATACTGAAGTCACGAGATTGCATTTTGCGTATGGATGGGCTGTGAGTAAGGAAACTGAAAATATGACAGTGCTACCAACCTCAACAGTAAGACACTACTCGTACATTTCACTGCCGTGCAGTTTCTGCATACATTTCGTAAGCTGTGGTTTAATCTGAGAAAGTTTTTTTCATAAACCTTATAAGAAATAAATCTGACCTGTAATACTGCCTATAGCTTAATTACACGACTAGAAATGTTTAATTACTGTAATTAACAGCTACCTTATTCCATTGGAACAAATTTTCTAGGAATGAATCGCCTTCTTTACGATCACTGTCAACGGTGTCTTCACTATCAGTTTCACTAGTCTATCTAACCGCCTTTTTTTACCAAGTGTCAACAAAAATGTTGAAGAATAGCTTCATCACGTCTTTAATTTCCTTCTTTATTTTTCGAATTGTGAAAAGAGAAACATCACAGTAGTTAGCCACTCGCTCATGGCTTTTGTTAAGAGGCATTGAAAGGCATTTTTGTTTAGTTTTAACTTCTCAGCATTTTATTACACTGCATTTTACATTTCGTTCAGCACTGTGAATAGTCTGTCCATATTTTTGAGAAACTAACATTTGTGTTTACGGTAACAAACAGTTATATTCTTACCGTTAACCTAAAAAAGGTTCCGCAATATACTGTATAAGCTATGCTCTGGGTATAGTGTAAGTTGTTATGTTTGTCGTACTGAAATTAAAGCATTCGCGCATGCGCAGTGATGCTGTTCCCCTTTACCCCTCGTTGCAAACAAGGGCAAACTCGTGACTCAAATGACTATACCAAGGCAGTTCAAAAGCAAATAAATATATAAAAACTCTTTTGTTTTCTGTTCTAGAATTGGCAGAATCTTGTTACAAATTATTTCTAAATGCTTCGAAACAACAAAGTTCTTTGGAAATGGAATTAAAAAACGTAAATGTGTGTAAATTATTAGGTGGCGTACATTATATTGATGTTCATGATAATATTCAGTTACTTTCAATTGTTACATTAATTGAAGATTTTATTAATACTAACCATAAGGTAAGACATTTTTAATTTTATTATGTAGTGTTAGTTATTTTTACTTTCTCTTGCCTATATGAATACATAGGAAGGAAAGTATTGTTTTCATGTCGATTTTTCACCGGATCTACACGTTTTCAGACCCCCTGAACCCAAAAAACATGTTTTCAGCGACTGGTCTCTGTGAGTGTATGTGTGTGAACAGAATATCTCAAGAATGGAACATCGTACGAACTTGAAACTTGAGTTAGATACTACTACCGGACCCAACTCGAACATTTTCATCAAAATCGGTCAACCGGAAGTAGTAGTTTATTCGGACCATTTTTCACTTTTTTGCGATTTTCTCAAAAACGGCTCGTATAATTTTTTTAAATCGCCTCATTTACTAAATTTTTTATGCTCTACAAGATAAGGTAGGCTGTTTTCATGTAAAAAAATTGTTTTTTTAAGATTGCGGCTTTAATATGCATTTTAGCGCAAAAATTTATATAATAAAAGTTGTAGAGAATTAAATCCTACAACTTTTAATTCAAACATTTTTTTGTATAACGCTTAGTTAAGCGATAATTAGCGATTTTCTGTTTTTTCTCATGAAAACGTGTGAAAAATCGATTTTTTTAAGACATTAGTATGCATTTTATGACAAAAATGTATATAATAAAATTTATAGGAAATGAAAAGATCTGCAACTTTTAGTTAAAGCTTTTTCCTCTACAGAGCCTAGTTTAGCGTGAAAGAGTGATTTTCGGTATTTTTAAGCATAACTAGTTGATTTTCATTTTGCGTCTTTCACTCATGATTAAAATTAGGTTATCTTTATTGAGGTTAGTTTTTTGTTTATTTCTAATGTTTTATTACTAATGTTAGGTTATATTGTTATTTATTTGCATTGGCAAGAACAAGTTGTGTGAATGTTTCACACCAGATTTATTTTATTAATGAAACCCCATTAATTGCAGTTCTTAACTCATTATTTTTGTAATATTGTTCACTGTTGAGTTAGTCTACAACAATAAAAATCCGTTTTATACTTGTTATACTTTTTGTTTGATATAGTGAAACCAGTAGAGTTAAGTAACTTTGTTTTAAAAAAAATTTTACGTTATATTTTACAAAGTGTTCACCTATTTTGTAATGTGTCTACAATAATACTAAATTTTCCACCAGTTATACTTCTAAGGTCTACTTTGGTATAGCAATACATTTTTAATAATCAAAAAATGATTGGTTTTGATTTAAAGTGTATAGGTAATATTCACCTTGGTATTCTATAAACATTGTACCTTCTTAATTGCCCATTACAAGCAGGTGGAATGTTAAATTATTTGCACTTGATCTGCTAGTTCTAAGGATACAAAAATAATTCTTTTTTGTATCACATGGTCAGCCAATTATATGACTGAAGTATTTAACAACAGAAAAGAAAGGTGTAAAAGACACTAGCCAGATTTATCTCCTTGAGAGTAAACTAATTTCTTTATTCAGCCCAACCCTGTGAGGAAGGCAATTGTAACCCACCTCAATCCTCGTTCAACCTGACCCTGTGAGGAAGGCAATTGTAAACCACCTCAATCCTTGTTCAGCCCGACCCTGTGAGGAAGGCAATTGTAAACCACCTCAATCCTCGTTCAGCCCAACCCTGTGAGGAAGACAATTGTAAACCACCTCAATCCTCGTTCAGCCTGACCCTGTGAGGAAGGCAATTGTAAACCACCTCAATCCTTGTTCAACCCGACCCTGTGAGGAAGCAATATTAAACTACCTCAATCCTTGTTCAGCCTGACCATGTGAGGAAGGCAATTGTAAACCACCTCAATTCTCATTCAACCCGACCCTGTGAGGAAGACAATTGTTAACCACCACAATCCTCGTTCAACCCGACCTTGTGAGGAAGGCAATTGTAAACCACCTCAATACTCATTCAACCCGACCCTGTGAGGAAGGCAATTGTTAACCACCACAATCCTCGTTCAACCCGACCCTGTGAGGAAGGCAATTGTAAACCACCTCAATTCTCGTTCAACCCGACCCTGTGAGGAAGGCAATTGTAAACCACCTCAATCCTCGTTCAGCCCGACCCTGTGAGGAAGGCAATTGCAAACCACTTCAATCCTCGTTCAGCCCGACCCTGTGAGGAAGGCAATTGTAATCCACCTCAATCCTCGTTTTACTTAGTAAAACCTCTAGAGGTTCTAACAAATCAGCCTTTTGACTGATGACCTAAACAACACATTCTTAATAATAATGTTATGTAATTCATGCTTTTGTTTCAGGTAAAACTAGTAGTAATTGACTGTTTAACGTTTCCATTCCTTGATCAATTCATATCTAGTACTCTCCTAAGAACACAACAAATTTGTAGAATTGTTAGGAAACTGCAAGATGTTGCAACTAAGTTTAACATTGCCGTAGGTATTTCAATTTTGTTAAGAGAACAGTAGTCTGTAAAATTTTAATATCGTTACTTTTTTAGTAGAGGATTGTAATAAAATAATACGTATCATATTAAAAGTATGATGGTGTTTATTTCAATCGAAGTAATGTAGTTCTACAATTTTTCAAAATCTTTGATATCCCGCGGTTTTAGGATCAAGGTCATCATCCTGCGTTTAGCAGGCTTGACGTATTTAAGGGACAAAAATTATCGAAAACATATTTTGTATATTTTTTTATTCAAATAAATATTGCAATTCGTTTCTTGTGTGAATAGCATATTATCATTTATTAATACTGTGGTTTTTAGAAAAATTAATATTCCTTGAATGTTGTATATATGGTTTTATATCAAATACGGTGTTTATCTATAGCTAATATTTACATTTTTTTAAAAATAGAATTTAATGTTTAAATTTTTTATTATGTACTTAAGAATTTAAATTAATATTGATTTATTTTCTTACGTATAACTTTACTTTGCGATCACTTTTGCTCGGTTAGTTTAATTCGTTGTTGAGTTAGGTTATGTTTTACTTCTGCGTTAACCGCGTTGTGAACAGGCTTGGTTTTGAATTAAGGTATAGCAATTCTAGTTACTTAAACGTGTTAAAGTGTGGTATAAGTTTTTATTCTCGTACATTTACTCGTGGATTAAGTATTAATAAAATGTCAGGTGAATCGGTTTGTAATCAAAGAAACGGTGATTTGAAAGAAGTCAAGAAAATCGGTACACACGATGGTGTTTTTCATTGCGATGATGTATTGGGTTGTTACATGTTAAAATTGTTATATCCCTCAGCAGAAATTATTAGATCTCGCGATGAAGATGTGTTAAAGACCTGTGATATTGTTATCGATGTAGGGTCAATTTATGATCCAAAATTAAACCGGTTTGATCATCACCAACGTGGTTTTGATGAAAGCATCAGCACTGTTTTAAAAAATAAAAAGTGGAAAACTAAATTAAGCAGTGCCGGTTTAATATATTGTCATTTTGGTGACAAAATTATAAGAACAGTTTTAAAAAATAATGTAGTCGATGAAGATGATATTATTAATGAAATATTTGATAAAGTTTATGAAGATTTTATTCAAGAAATTGATGGTATCGATAATGGTGTACCGATGTTCGATGGTGAACCAACTTATCGAATTACTACACATTTAAGTGCTAGAGTTCATCGTCTAAATAAAAAATGGAATGAAGTAGAATTTAATGAAAAAGAACGCTTTGAAAAAGCTATGAAACTTACTGGTGAAGAATTTTGTGAAAGAATATTGAATTGCAGAAATATATGGTGGCCAGCTAGAGATGAAGTATGTAATGCAATCAAAAATCGTTTTAATGTACATTCAAGCGGAGAAATAATGGAGTTAGTTAATTTTGTACCTTGGAAAGATCATTTTTTTGAATTGGAAAATGAATTGAAAATTGAAACTCCAGTTAAATTTGTGATTTTTCAAGACATTAAAGGTAGTTGGAGAGTTCAAGCCGTTTCTCTCAATGTTGGTAGTTTTGTCTTGAGATTACCTCTTCTTGAAGAATGGAGAGGATTACGTGATGATGAGTTAAGTAAGCTTAGCGGTATTGATGGTTGTGTTTTTGTACATCATTCTGGATTTATAGGTGGAAATAAAACAAGAGAAGGAGCTTTAGAAATGGCCATTAAAACTTTGAAGTTGTCAAATAAAAACTTAGGTTTATGAATTGCGCTACTGAATGAAATTTGGGTTCTTGGATTTTTAAGGTAAATATTTAATGCTTAAATCATATCGTGTAGGTCGTTTAATTTATAAGCTTAAATGGTGTGTTTCTAGAACTGTGTGAATTACAACTCTGTGAAAACGGAGAAACATTTACACAAAATTGCTGTATTGTATGTGAATTAAAAAAAAGATAATTGTACTAACCGTATCGCATTGATTTCTATGTTGGGATGTGTGCTCTAATGGTACGTCCATAATAACAAAACATGTCATTTTATGTTATATAACAAAGTTTTATAACTTGTTACAAACTTTAAAAAAAATGTTTTTTTTTGCGCCTTGGAGACTCCAGGAGGAGTATAGGACATGTCAGCTATAACACCTGAAATACTGGGTGATTCATTTAAAAGTAGCCCGCCGCTCGAGTAATTTTCGTATGCTGTATTGGTAGCGCTGATCACGATGTGATCAACTGGCCTTTATAGTACAATTTATATTATTTAATTATTATATTATTATAGAGTACAATTTTTTCCAGCTAGATGGTGCAACATGTCACACGTCTCGCCAGTCCCTATCTCATATCAATCAGGCTTTTCCCATGCGAGTTGTTAGTAAAGATTTGTGGCCTCGTTCACCCAATTTGAGGATGTGCGATTTTTTTCTATGGGGTTATTTAAAAGGAACTGTTTACGAAACAAACCCCCGCAGTATACATGAGCTAAAGAATAACATCGTGGCAGCCATTCAAGCTATAGACGTTTCCATATTGCATTGTGTGTGCATTAATAACATTGAACGAGCGCAAAAATGTGTAAGCGTTCAAGGATGCCACTTTCAGCATCTACTGTAAAAGGTGAAGTTGAAATAAATTTGTATATAAATTTAAAATAAATATGTAAAATTATGTATTAAGTAATTACTATTTGAATCCAATTGAGTTCCGAAGGCTGCTCTTAAATGTAGCGGGCTACTTTTAAATGAATCACTCTATATTATAGTTTTGAAGATATACATCTGGTTTTAAACATATTCAGTTATTTTTTAAATATTTTTTTGAAAAAAATAAAAAAAATTGTTGAATACACAACTACTTAAACTTTAAATTCAATTTTTCTCAAAAGTTACTTTTTGTGACTTTTGACTGTTTTTCCCCTGGATCCTTCTGGTAATTGGGTATTTAATTATTTTTCAGATTGTTATAACAAATCAGTTGACTACTAAAATCATACAACAAGAAGCAAAATTAGCTCCAGCATTGGGAGAAAATTATGCTCACACCGTTTCAAAACGAATCATCTTGGGTAATCAAAAAAATTCAAAATTTTCAGCCGCAGTCATAAAGAGTTCTTATTTGCCAGAATTTTGTGCCGAATTTCAGGTGAGTTGTTTGTAATATTTATAAATAGGATTCTTTAAATTTTATTTTTATACTTGAATTCACATTTTTACTTTCTCTTGCCTATATGAATATATAGGAAGAAAAGTATAGTTTTCATGTTGATTTTTCGAAATTTAGCTTTCACTGGATCTACACGTTTTCAGACCCCCTGAACCCAAAAAAACGTGTTTTTAGCAATTGGTATGTGTGTTTGTGTGTATACAGAATACCTCAAGAACAGAACATCGTACGAACTTGAAACTTAAGTTACATTCCACTACCGGACCCTACACGAACATTTTCATAAAAATCGGTCTACTGGAAGTAGTAGTTTATTCGTGTAATTTTTCACTTTTTTGTGATTTTCTCAAAAACTGGTCCTACGATTTAAAAAATTGCCTGGTTTACTAATTTTTTTATGCTCTACAAGATAGGGTAGGCGCCATGTTTGCTAAAATTCTGGGCGAGGCTGTTTTCACGTAAAAAATTGTTTTTTTAAGATTGTGGCTTTAATATGCATTTTAGCGCAAAAATTTATAAAATAAAAAATGTAGAAAATTTAAAATCCTACAACTTTTATTTCAAATATTTTTTTTGTATAACGCGTAGTTAAGCGGTAATTAGTGATTTTCTGTTTTTCTTACGAAAACTAGTGAAAATTGATTTTTTTAAGATATCGGCCTTAGTGTGCATTTTATGACAACAGTGTATATAATCAAATTTATAGGAAATTAAAAGATCTACGACTTTTATTTAGAGCATTTTTCTCTGCAGAGCCTAGTTTAGCGTGAAAGAGTGATTTTCCGTATTTTTAAGCCTAACACTGAGGTTGATTTTCATTTTGCATCTTTCACTCATGGTTAATATTAAGTTAATGTTTATTGAGGTTAGTTTTTTTGTTTATTTCTAATGTTTTGTTACTAATGTTAGGTTTGTTGTTAAATTATTTGCATTGGCAAGAGAAAGTTGTGTGGAGTGTTTTGCACCAGATTTTTTTTATTAAATATCGTGACAAATAAACTTGTGTGTAGCCAAGTTAATAAATTTTGAATCACACATTTTTCTAATATTGATTGCTACAAATTTGACTGTTTAAAATTTGTATGTTGCAATAGGCCTTTTCTAATTTCCTCTTCATTCTCTGTCATAAGCTGTTCTCATCTACCCCTTCCCAGCCATCCATCTGACATCATTTCTCCATTACTCTGTGTTCTTCCGAAACCTCCATTTATCATTCCCCTGCTTTGCCTCATTTGTGACCAGTCTCCACATGAGACATGCAATAGTTTTCATGGCATCTTTGTTTTTTCACAGACTAGCAACCCCCACTTGCTTCGCTTCACAGCAGCTAATGTAGGTCTAATGAATTTTTTTAAAACCTCTCTATGTATAATATTTGTGATGTTGTTGTCCTGTGGCAGCAAAATACCATATTATTCCGAAAACAAGCCACACCTGAATTTAAGCCGCATCGGAAAAATTACGATCAAAACTTAGAAAACAAATTTCAAGTACAGTACTTGTATGTTTTTGAAAATATTTAATTTTATAAGAAAAAATTACCGTACTATCAAATACACTAGAATGTAAGAAGTGTACATAATAAGGAGTGCGTGTTTGTCTCTCTCTCTTCATACCTGCTTATGCTTAATTAATACTTATGCCTACTACTTAATTAACATTTCGAAGTTTTTGTTAATTTTTTGCTCAATGCCGAACACAAGATTCATCTGCACTGTAGGTATTTTTTCCAGCTTCTGTGGTGGATGTCTTTTCCGCGTAGTTAATTACGATTAATCTGAAATTAGTATCGTAAGTCCTACGCTTATTTTTGGGTAGTATTTGTATAGACGAAGTGCATTCAATCTATATAGGCCTAACATCTTTCATCGCGATATAACACATACAAAAAAAAGGAAAGAAAAACAGAAAGTAAAATATGGGATAAAAAAACAAAATGAAATATAAGAAAACTGCTACCAAATTTTATACTATAACCAAACTGATACACCAAACTAATCAAAATGACTACACGCACTACGTAAGAATTGTGCGTATAAGGAGTGCGTGTTTGTCTCTGTCTCTTCATACCTACTTATGCTTAATAAGAAACCATTAATATTATTAAAGCGCGAATGCAAGCCGCAGGTCAAATTATGGAACCGATTTTTAGGAAAAAACTGCGGCTTGTATTCGGAACAATACGGTAAATTTGTTTTCTGCACTTCCAGCTGTAGAAAGTCCGACATAAAGTTGTCCATGAGTGAAGCACTCTTGTCTCAAATTGATGCCCACCGTTTTAAATATTTGTCCCTGTGATTTATTAATAGTAAGTCCGAAGGATATGTTCACTGGAAACTGAAGTCGTTTAAACAAAAATAGAAGATCTGTGGGTATCATTGGTATTCGTGGAATGTGTCCCAGCTGCCCTGCTGCTGGACCAATTATGATTGTCGCCTCAATTATATTGACGTCATTTGTTTTTATCTTTACACGCGCCGACAGTTAATTAAGATAATATTGATGATCTCAGCTTTTATTCTATGATGATGCAAGTTGTTTGTCACAAGTCAAATTGCACACATGTGCCCTTTGTCCATTAAACTGCAAGATCAGCATTTCCAATGTATTAGCATTGGGAAATTTATCTGTATAAAAGCCTGCCGTTTTTCCCATCGAATCATATCACAAGTAACAGCGTTTGACAACAGCTGTACTCTACTCTACTCATTGAAGGTGAGTCTTCTTTTACTTAATTAAATTTTAACATAAAAAGTTTTATAAATTTAAACTTAGAATATTTTTATCAAATTTAATCTTTGGATCTTTTTATAAAATTTAAACTCAGAATATTTTTATAAAATTTAAACTTGGAATCTTTTTATAAAATTTAAACTCAGAATACTTTTATTAAATTCTGTAGAAGTATTTTTTTTTTGTTTAACGTCCGACTGTTCTGCAATTACTGCTAATGCAGACGGTGAATGATGAAATGATTTTTTTAACGTATGAAAAAATGCCGTGCCTGAATGGGATTCGAACCCAAGACCGCATGATGAGAGGCGATCTGTAGAAGTAAAGGAAGAGATGAAACAATATAATGTATGGTCCCAACCTAAACGAGGTACATACCTCATGCATGTTGAACTCTATGGGACTGAAAGTATCGAGGGATTGTCTTTTTAGGATCCTTACAAATATTTCAAAACCAAAGTCAAGGAGGACGATCCTTGATTGGGGATATTCAAAGAAATAACCCACATGTCAATTGAATTGATCATGGCCGACAAACGATCGAAAAAATGGCTCTGAACAGTCGGGTTGGTAAAGCCAGTGATGAATTGACCGCTACATATTCCATTATAATAACCCATGTTTCTTTCATCTTTCTTGCTGGTAGATTTCTTCTTCTCCTGTAGTATAATAATTTATTATTTAATTTTAATTTTATAATTTTGTTAATCGGATTTTATTATTCTTTAATTTGATTTTTATTATTCATTATTATTTAATTTTATTATTCAAATTTTATTAATCAATTTCATTATTTCTTAAATTTTATTTTAATGTAATTTCATTTTTCTTTAGTTTTATTTTTATTATTCTTCAATTTTATTTTAATATTATTAATCAATTTTGTTATTAAATTTATCTCCTATTAATTTTTTCATTTATTTTTTATTTTGTAATTTTATTCTATTTATTTTGTTCAATAAAACAGTGTATTAAACTGTTTATCATTGTTTTCATTTCTATGTGTCATACTTTACCGTTAAGCTAAAACACTTGATTTTGCAGGAAATATGGAAAGGCGAGCAAAGCGCGCCAGGTTTGAAGCAGCCCATTGGGCCGGCGGGTTTTACGTCATATTGAATGCGTTCAGATGCAATCTCTGAACGTATTACTACAAAAACGAAAACAACATCTTTAAAGACATGTCGCCGCTCCTGCTCCACCTGAGGGATGAGATAAAGATGGTGCTTGATGAGATGTGACCTCCCTAAGATTGTACAAATTCAACATCCTAGTGGAGTGCACTTACGAGAAGTTGACAACAGGAGAGATGCAAGACATCGGGTTCAAGATGGTCAACACCTGCGTCTTTTTAGGGTTGGATATTGGCGCGCTTGTAGATATGTGTACTCAAAAACTTATAGATGAAGAGCCTATCTAGACGAGCCTGAAGACATCGATGAAAACGCCCAACAGTTCCTTTAAGAACTAAGGGCGCTGTTCCCCTCGTACTCTTATGAGATGTTGTATCCACTAGAGAGTATGATCCCATGCGCGGTTCATATACATACAGACGTTTTGACTACCATAAGTTGTATCTATCATGCCGTACATGATAGGTGGCCTCAGTGCATCCCCTACATCGCCTTCTAAGTCACTTGCGCACCCTAATGGTAAAACCTACAGTTGTATAGCGTATAATGTTAATCTCCATTCTGTTGTAGGACTCAAAAATGTACATTCCAAACAAAGATCCCAAGGTGTTCACTATCAAGGAGGTCAAGGCTGACACTTTTGAGGAGTTGGCGTTAGGTAAAGAAATCTTGTCCATTGGGATGGAAGTCGAGGATGACGTAGACTTAAAAGCGTATGAGTCTATGAACGACCTGACAGACTCAGAGGGCGAGGAAACATGTAGGTTATGCGAGAACATCGTTAACGCTTTCGGAACTTCGTTCCACATATATATTGAGGAAGTAGAGGACCTCCAAGAGGCCCGTGCTTGCCACAACTTCTTGATAAATACTTTTGTGAATACCCGGTGTATCCCATACATGTGAATCTGAATTATGTTAAGTTTTAGGAAACTGAGTTTGGTCCTGTGGATTTTTCATCCCACATGGTGATAGATATAGAACATGGCGCGCTTGTGTCAACTACCTATCATGCGATCCATGATCGATGGCCGCAGTTCGTTCCGTCCGGCCCATACCTAAGTTCGTAAGTGAAGTGCAGTCTTGCACAGTGTATAAGTTTCAAGATAAATGGCGTCTTTATCATAAGCAAAGTGCAGTCTGACACAGCGAACCGGTTTATTCTGAGAATATCCGGCATATTCCAAACATATGATGCATTCCTACACGCTTTTCCGCCCCTGACACATCAGTATTACTAGTTTATAGTTCTATGTATTATTATCTCACCGCCATAATTGTATTCGTTCTCACCTTCATCATAATATAACAATAAATGTTTTGTTTCTCTTTGATTCTGTCTTTTCATTTCTTGTAACCTAAACCACCACAAGTATCTGAAATACATGAAGCAGGAAATCGAGATCCGATTCCCGGAAGGGTCTGACCTACCAGTCAGATCTAGTCATTGTGTTGAGCTTCCGCCTCACGATTGAGAAAGCCATGGGCTTTAGCAAAATTTATATCTTTAGGTGTAAAGGAGTTGAAATGATGACACGTTTTGAAATAAGTTTAATGCATATATTCTGAAATCAAAACATTATGACTAAATTACAATGGTTCAGACTAAGGACAGCCGTACATGTAGAATAAGACTCGAGGATACAATACGGGGCTTTACTGGTTGGTATGTTAGTTAAAAATGCATTGAGTGCAATGTTTTCTCTTCTTGGTTATGGTCCATTCGTCTTCGTCGTCGGTCATCTCTTGTTGATCATGTTCTTCGCATGGCATCTCCAAAAGAAGTTCTTTGTCATGGTTGAGGTATGGTGGTAAGTCATTGTACACTGGATATGCAGTTCCCAACGTGGCTGAGGAGGAATTTCCTGGGCAGGAATCGGAGGACTTCAGGGCCAGGGTTGTTAAACCCGAGTCCAGCACCTTTTGTATGCACTCTCCCACTTTCCTGACGGTGTCTCGCTCTTTTCTTCCCACCATATCCTCAACAACTCAGCCATCTTGAGGGAACATTTGTAATCTATAATGATTTGTTTTGACTTTTCATTTAATTTTGTTAACATAACTTTTACTACTTTTTTGGACTGTCATCAGCAAATTTCAGGTGATTCAGGCCCAAACCATCACCCCCAACTTTTATCTCTTCTAGGAGAATGCTTCAGACTTTCTCAAACACTACTGTAAATAGCTTAACCCTTTTAGTGCCGAGGCCTAAATTACAGAATATGCTAAAAGTGCCAAGTCAGTTTTTACGTTTTTAAAATACATTCACTTACTACTACTTTTCTACTCATACTATTGTTATGAAAATTGGTACCTATCCTAAGTTTAATGTGCTGATTCTGAATATTGTATTGACTTTGATTAGTTTTTACATAAAAGTTTTAAAAAATTCACAAACATAATGTTTTGTTATTCATATAGTAAAAAAACTAAGTTTATGATTAAATACCAACCCTAATATTACAATATTTGGTTTTTATATTTAATTAGTTCTATGCAGTAGAAAATTTTCTTTAATTTGGTATAAAAATTAAGTTACTGCTCCTAAAATTGGAGTTTTTACAGAAGAAAACCCCAGACAATGTTCCGTTTGAAACGCAAACTTTTCTCAAATAAATCACGTAGTCGGTCATCGTCGACTCCTGGCTTATGAAGATTGAATGGCATATTAGAAACAAACCACAGAAAACTAATAAAACAATATATTGTTATGAAAATAAACGTAAAGTTAATCAAAAATCAAAATATCATAGACTAAACACAGTGATAAAAATTTCAAATTATCGTGAAAGTATACACAAACTACAAAAGTTACCGCAAATAATATAGTATATTCTACCAAAAACAAAATATATTAATAATAACATTAAATTAGTTTGAAAAACACTAGAACACTTTGTCTAAATGAGGTTATAGTAAACATAAAGCAACAACAATCCAGTCAAAAGAGGTCAATACTATATAAACATTTTAAAGCTAAAAAAATGAGGAATCCAGCTACGTTAACAAAAACACCATCTGTTAGTATTTGTAGGAACTACAAGCAGAAAACTTTTGATGGCCGATCCAATCGGCCATGGCACTTCTCGCATATGAATCCGCGGCCGATTCGATCGGCCCCCGGCACTAAAAGGGTTAAGTAAAAAAACACCATTTATCCCTGTCTTACTTTACCAAAAGGTATTTTATTTTCTTAATCAATTTTTGTTTGGAAGGTTGCACTCTGATAAATATCTTGTATAATAGCTGAATATCTAGAATATACCAGGTGTTCATAAATGAATGTCCCAGTTTCAATAGTATACTCACTTTAATTTTGACTATACAACAAATAAAAGGCGAACTTTTAACTAGTTTTTCTTATAAATGTTCAATGTATGTGCATCTTTAGTTACACGTCTAACTTCCAACCTAAAATCCAATTCTTCCCACACTTTATTTCACACGTCCGGAGTAATGGAAGCAATAACCTGTTTAATTCTTTGTCTCAACTCCGGCAAATCAATAGGTAGTGGCGGAACGAAAACTCTACCTTTTATAAAGCCCTTAGGAGAAAATCGCATGGTGTGATGTCAGGTGAATGTGGAGGCCAACAAAAAAGAGCTCTGTCGTTTTGACCATTACGACCAATCCAACGATCAGGGACTTCCACTTTCAACCTCCCTCGTACAGAGATGCCAGTGGGCATTAAAGCATGTACCAACTGTAATCAGTATTGCTGCATGTTTAAACGTTTTTTTATAACCTTTTTTGATCTGTCATCGTTGGCAACTGAAGTTGAAGACTTGCTTTCCGAACAGACTTCTGAAGATGCTCTGACATGACATGGTCTTTATTCTCTTCAGACACTCTTGGTTTTTGAATTGACTGTACCATCAGCAGATGTTTTTGCCAAATGAGAGATCACAATTGAACTTTACAAGAAACGCAAATTGAACAGAAATTACCGATCCACTTTTAGCAAACTGCACAATACAAAACGCTTTACTATCAGGAGTACCCATTTTGTATACATAGCGCTGCAAGTGGGAAAACAACAAAGGAAAACTCACGCATGCACTTATCTAAAACCTGCAAATTTCCAAGATCCTGCCTGCTCTAATGGTTGATATTTGCTGAGGAAGGATTGATTGTAATACTATACTATTTTTCACGGCTGATGAGCTCTGAGCATATGCATTGCCCCCTACCCACTTTATAGCTAGCCAATGATTTGCCAGCAGCGTTGCCAATACTTGCCTCTTGTAGCTCTGTTAAATATTTTGTCAGCCCTTTTTTTTGGTCTTTCAATAACAATTAACCTATAAACATACAATCAGCTGATTATATTTTTAAAGTATTGCATGTTAACGCACTCTATAATCGATGTGTTCAGTACAAGATGAGAGTGAACTATTGCGGCTCTTACACGCATACGTGCATAATGTTTGTCAGGTACAATCTGGCAACGCTGGCAAACGTTCTGATTGGTCTTAACATGTGGAACAGTAGAGCTCATCAACCGTGAAAAGCATATTAGTGTGTGAAGGAACTGTAGTGTAGTGGCTCTGAATCTGCTAACTGTTGTGTCGGTAAGATATTTTTGTTGTTAAAGTCATCAATATCAACATACAGTTGTTACTGAAACTTGCAGTAGTAAAACTGTTGTTCGGTTCTAAATTGACAAATACAAAAATTTTACATTAATACATTTATTTTGCTGAAGTATAAATTATTGGAATTATTTTTTTGTTTTTGTTTCTTTTTTCTAGGTAACTTCTGATGGTGTTAGAGATATTTTATGATAAAATCTGTGTCAGTTTTTTATTCAAATATGTTGGTTTACCTAATTTTAATTTACAATATCAAACAGGTTGTATTATAATGTATATGAGAGGGTCAATATCAAACTCGGCTATCTCCATTTAACTTTGGCAAATTTATAGGCGAGTAGAAAAACTATATTAGTATATACCTGGCTAATAAATGGAGTGGTTTTTGTAATAGCTGTTGAATAGTTCAAATTTTTAATGTTCAATTGTAAAATTAAAAGAATGTCTGAAAACAACCATGATCGACTCATCACTTCAAAAATTGAAACAAATGGCAGCCATGTTGGCTCTCTTCTAATCTCTTTAGGGTCAGTTTGGAGAATGCTGTTTTTGAAATTTGTTAAGCCATGGAGATTGGTAGCTTAAAAATTCAACTTCATTGTTATTTTTGAAATAATAGAATTTGTATAAATGTATAACCAGATTAGTATAGCTGATGTAGTAGATTTTAGCGATACAAATAACTCAGTTTGAAAAAGTAAAGTTTGATATTAACCCCCTTCAAATATCTCAATGTAAAAGTTAATTTTTAATAAATTTACACTGGAAAATTGTGGAATTTGTTGAAGATGTGATTTTTAACAACCTTGAAAAATTTTTTGCCATTTTCCAAAAATTAATGTTGTGCACGTGTTTCCGTGATAATGCTTACTTGAAAGTCGAACCGTTAAATTTCTCATGAATGTCTCATCATTTCGAATGAAATTGCCAAAATTTAATTATATGAGTTTTTCTCAGAAAATAAATGTAATCCAAATATTCGAGAAGTAGTAAAAAATTCATCGGGGTGTCAAATAAAAAAATGTCTGAATGTTTGGCTGCTGTAATTGGGAAAATTTTATGATATTTCATGTATACCAAATTCATTTTAAGAACCAACTGCAAAGTAAACAAACAGTGAATGAGGTCACAGCTCCAGAACTGTACGCACCAAAAGTATTATGTGATTTTCATAGTAGGCGTATGCGAAACGACTCATGCTTAATACTCTCATGAGTTGTTAATTCTTTAGCTTAATAAAATTAAATACTTTAATGTTTTTTATAATTTTAAATGCTTACTTTATAAATAAAATTATTATTGTTTACTAATTTTAAAACTCACTTACTTTATTCTCAAAGGTTTACCTTTTTGGTGTTTGTAAATAGAGGACTCTGGTGCATTAGCCATCACTATAAATTAATATCAATTTTCAATATCTGGACAAACCAATACCAAAACTCAGGGTGTAAGTGTAACAAATACCCTATATACTCTCATCAAAGTTGAATATATTCTTCAAATAAGCAATGTGCGAAATGCACGCTTTTTGAAAGGACGCGGAATTGTTAGCGGGATGTATATATATATATATATATATATATATATATATATGTATTATATAAAAGGACAACCATATTCTGGGTGATTCATTTATAGATCAACGCACAGCCGAAACTACTGACGCTAGAGACTTGAAATTTGGAAGTTAGCTTTGCTATGTTGTGTAAGCGCGCACTAAGAAAGGATTTTGCAAAATTTTGATTTTAAAGGGAAGAAATCGCAAAAATTCCCCCCCCCCCCACTGATGCGAGGATGCGGGTCAGCGCGAAGCGCTACGCTTATGTACTGGTTTTTCTCCGATACACATTTACCCCCTCCATAGGCATATTCCGTTGCATCCAGTACATACATTTTTATCGTAGGTAAAAATAGCAGATGAACTACAAAACTATAGCCATTTTCCCAGAAGTTAAATTGACTTTAACAACGATTTTAATCTATGGTTTACTTTTGTAACTCCGGATGTTGTACTGTACGTAGTGTTTAACCTAACACTGGATTTACATTTTAACCAGAATTAATTCCAGAATTGTTGTAATTAGTATAATAAGTGATATGTTTTTAATGCTTTATAGTATTATTACTTATTATTCAAGATATGGATTTCATTGCTTAGGTTACATAATGTATTTGACTGACATTGTAAAAATGATTTTTGCAACCGAACAATTAAAATTTAATTTAAAAAAAAAGTGTCTCAACCAATTCAGTAAAATGCATACGGTAAAGTTATTTTCTTAAATCTAACTTAAATTAAAATAAAACAACAGTTATTTTATGTAAATTCAGGCATTATGTTATTATAATCCTTCTCTTTTTTATTTTTTTACCATAAGGGTCGATTTACACACATCCGTCCACGTCACGTCTCAGTTCCGTAATTCCGAGAAGATAAGTATCAGTCACAGAAAAATATTCTTTCTTGAAAAATTAATGACATTTTCTACACTGAGCACCAGCACCGTCCCAAAACCGGCGCGTCAGTATTGTCGCCGTCACCGAACCGTCAAAACGATATTTTTTCTCGACGATATTTTGTTTTTTACAGACGTATTTGTCTCTATGTAAAATGAATGAATGGAGTTTGACGAAACGAAAACTGACGTACATGTGTGAATACTGTCATCATTTTTGACTTCGAGTGGCCGTACCAGTTCCGTTTCGGAACGGTGACGTGTGAATCGTTATTTATACGTAATTCAAAAAAAATTATATTTGTGACTTAAGTTATTAGCAAATTAAAATACAGAATCATAGCCTTAAAATTGCATGGGCGAAGCTACGACGGGGAGCTATCTATTATATAAAAGAGTTGTCCTGATTTATAGATCAACTTAAGTTTTCTAAGCTGTCGCTAAGGAAGGATTTCGCAAATTTTTTATTTTAAATGGTAGAATTTGCAAAAATACTCTCTCATAAGAAATACAGAGAGTATACTTAAACAGCTTATTCTTCGTTTACGTTTGCGTGGGCGAAGCCACGCAGGACCCGCTAGTATATATATATATTGAAATATATATTTTCTAACCACCAGAATATGGTAACATAAAACACTTACCAATGTTTATAGCGCTTTCGTGTATCTTGTACACATCTTCAGTAAATTAAAATTTATTACAAGTCACAATTTAAAACTCCCTGCTCCTACCATGGTAGATAAGGAATAGTCGATTCTTATATTTAAAACAGTCTTGCCAACTTAATCAGTTGATTGTCGTATTCAATCTGTGTTCATTAATTTTTCCCTATTATTGTATTTATAAATATAATATTTAACCAAAATTTCAATTTCATTTTGTTTGTTATTTATTTCCAATATTTCTAGATTATTTTTTATAGTCGACATATTATGTTTATTTTTAATATGTTCAGTTACATTGGAGAATTTTCGATTTCCTTTTTTATAGTTAGAATAGTGTTCTGTAAACCGTTTTTTAAAAGATCTGGTGGTTTTACCTATATATATTTCATTACATTTAATTTTATAAATTCCACATGAATTAAATTGATTATTTTCTTTTTCTTTATCATTTACATTTGCCTTAATATTATGTTTTTGTAAAATAAATTTTATAGGAAACTGGGGTTTATATGCTATTTTGTATTTATTTTTATCGTATATATTGGTAATTTTATGTATTCTATGATTTATGTAATTATATGTAATGTATTTATTACCATTTTTGTTAATTTCTTCTTTATTGTTTAATGGTAATAGATGTGTTTTTTTTCTGATTAATTTTATGTAAATATTTATTTATTAATCTGTTTATGAAAATATTATTGTAATCATTGTTTCGTGCTATTTCTTTAATGTAATTTATTTGTTTATTAAATCTTTCTTTATTGTTATATGTGTATATAACTGTGTATCATGTTATTATAAGTGTTTATTTTATGTATCCATGGGTGATTTGAAAATCTGTTTATTGTGTTATTTGTAACATGTGGTTTCCTATATATATATATATCAGTTTCTATTATATTATTTATTATTTGTATTTTTATATCCAGGAAATTTATGTTTTTATCTTTTTCTACTTCACATATAAATTTAAGTTTTTCATAGTAATTATTCAATTTTTTATTAATAATATTATGTTCACCCTTTATTTTTTCATTATAAATTACCAATATGTCATCTACATATCTTACCCAAAGTAAAATGTTGTGTGTGTGTGTGTGTGTGATATGTTATTTACAATTATATTTTCGAATTCTTGTATATAAATTTCTGATAGTATGGCAGATAATGGAGAACCCATAGCTAGTCCTTCTGTTTGATTATAAAATTTATTATTAAATGTAAAATAATTTTGGTTACAAATATTTTTGATTATTGTACATATTTTATTTATTATATTATCGTTTTCCCCCATTACTTTTTAATTTCTTATTTATTATATTTAGTGTTTCTTTTATGGGTATATTTGTATACATGTTAGCTATGTCAAATGATACCATCTTTGTGTCTTTACTTACTTTTATTGTTTTTATTTTTTCTATTAAATTGTAACCATTTTTAATATTGTATTTGTAATTTAATTTAATTTTCTGCCGTAAAATTGTATCTATTGTTTTAGCTAGTAAGTAATTAGGTGCAGTTTTAAAATTTATTAAAGGTCTAATTGGTATTTCTTTTTTATGTAATTTTGGTAATCCTGTAAATATTGGGGCTTTAGGTGTGTATGGATATAATCTTGTATGATATTTAATATTATTATTGTAGTTTAACATGTCCCTATTGTCATTAATTAAAGTTTTTATTATTCTTAAATATTTTTGTGTTGGGTCTTTTATTTCGACATAATTGTTTTTATTAATAAATTGATTTATTTTGTTATTGTAATCATTTATGTACATGATTGTAGGTGTATTCGTTTTATCGGAATGCAATAAGATTGCCTAATTCATTTCTAATTTTTCTTGAACATTAAGAACATCTTTTTTATTTATAAATTTATTGACACCTTTTTATTTTTGTTTTCAATTAATTTTATGGTATTATGTATAATATTATTATGTGTGTATTCTTTATCTTTATTATCTAATTTAGAAATATTTAATTCCTTATCAACTATTATATTCTTACATACTTTTTCCTTATTGTCATTTGAATTAGTAAGGATAAACTTTTTGAGTTGATTATGACTTTCTTATCTATTTGATTAAAATTAATGTCTGTAAAATTTTTATAATTATTATTGCATGTTTGTATTTGTTTATCATGAATGGCTTTATTTTCTTTATCTTTTGATAGTAAAATATTCTGGTGGTTCCGTATTCTGGTGGTTAGAAAATATATATTTCAATTTTAAATAATACGGCTGTTTAAAAATCCTACATAGGATGTTTAATAAAATAATAATGAAGCCATACCAGGCTAAGATGATATTTAAATTTTATAAGTTAAATATAAAACTTCTAAAATCGATTCTAAGTATAGATTTTAACAAAAAGTGTCTAAAATATAACATAGTTCCGAAATATGCAACAATAAAAACAAACAATAAAAATAAAATTGCAATAAAAACTATAAAGTTTGCACAAATATACAGAATTAAACATGAAATAAAATATGCTTATTATATAAAAAATAAAATAAACACTGAAATTTATAATACACATTTATGGGTTTTAATTTTTATGAATGTATTATGGGTGAAATAAAAAATAAAATTAAGAATATTAGAGAACAGATATTAAATAGATATAGCAAAAAGTTTAATATTTTACTATCAAAAGATAAAAAAAATAAAGCCATTCATGATAAACAAATACAAACATGCAATAATAATTATAAAAATTTTACAGACATTTATTTTAATCAAATAGATAAGAAAGTCATAATCAACTCAAATAAGTTTATCCTTACTAATTCAAATGACAATAAGGAAAAAGTATGTAAGAATATAATAGTTGATAAGGAATTAAATATTTCTAAATTAGATAATAAAGATAAAGAATACACACGTAATAATATTATACATAATACCATAAAATTAATTGAAAACAAAAATAAAAATGGTGTCAATAAATTTATAAATAAAAAAGATGTTCTTAATGTTCAAGAAAAATTAGAAATGAATAAGGCAATCTTATTGCATTCCGATAAAACGAATACACCTACAATCATGTACATAAATGATTACAATAACAAAATAAATCAATTTATTAATAAAAACAATTATGTCGAAATAAAAGACCCAACACAAAAATATTTAAGAATAATAAAAACTTTAATTAATGACAATAGGGACATGTTAAACTACAATAATAATATTAAATATCATACAAGATTATATCCATACACACCTAAAGCCCCAATATTTACAGGATTACCAAAATTACATAAAAAAGAAATACCAATTAGACCTTTAATAAATTTTAAAACTGCACCTAATTACTTACTAGCTAAAACAATAGATACAATTTTACGGCAGAAAATTAAATTAAATTACAAATACAATATTAAAAATGGTTACAATTTAATAGAAAAAATAAAAACAATAAAAGTAAGTAAAGACACAAAGATGGTATCATTTGACATAGCTAACATGTATACAAATATACCCATAAAAGAAACACTAAATATAATAAATAAGAAATTAAAAAGTAATGGGGAAAACGATAATATAATAAATAAAATATGTACAATAATCAAAAATATTTGTAACCAAAATTATTTTACATTTAATAATAAATTTTATAATCAAACAGAAGGACTAGCTATGGGTTCTCCATTATCTGCCATACTATCAGAAATTTATATACAAGAATTCGAAAATATAATTGTAAATAACATATCACACACACACACACACAACATTTTACTTTGGGTAAGATATGTAGATGACATATTGGTAATTTATAATGAAAAAATAAAGGGTGAACATAATATTATTAATAAAAAATTGAATAATTACTATGAAAAACTTAAATTTATATGTGAAGTAGAAAAAGATAAAAACATAAATTTCCTGGATATAAAAATACAAATAATAAATAATATAATAGAAACTGATATATATATATATATATATATAGGAAACCACATGTTACAAATAACACAATAAACAGATTTTCAAATCACCCATGGATACATAAAATAAACACGTATAATAACATGATACACAGAGCATATGTATACACATATAAAAATAAAGAAAGATTTAATAAAGAAATAAATTACATTAAAGAAATAGCACGAAACAATGATTACAATAATATTTTCATAAACAGATATATATATATAAACATTTCTAAATTTCATTTAGAAAGAAACTATTTCAGGAGTATAATTTTCATTGCTAGTAACACCACCCTCGACCTACTTTGTAAAAACCGTTTTATTCTACAAGTGGTGAAAATCAAGGGAGATAAAGTTTTGTGCTAAACACAAAATGTGTATGCAGGTATACAGTATAGTACCCCTTCAGTATACAAACTGTTTCAAAATGGGATAATGCTTTTATTTCATTATGTTATCTGCGTACAATGCGTAAAATATTCCTGTACACATATCACTTTTTATGAATACGATCGTCTATTTTTATACAAAATTATATCACATATAACGCTTGCACTGTTTTATAATAATATTATAAAACAGTGCAAGCATATATTATACAGTATATATATCTGTATATTATACAGAACAAAAGAATACATCTTTTGAATGAAATAACAAAGACGTTCTGGAACGTCTTTCAGTCATTCCTAATGAAGATCTAACCTAATGGCTGAAGACGTTCCAGAACGTCCAACATTATTTCCTACAAAACTAACATTTTGCAATGAATAAATTGCAAAAACTAGTATAAAAACATGTTTTCCTGATAGACGAACAAAAAAAAAAACAAAAAAATTTAGCCACTCGGTGAATTTTTGAATATTTAGGTTGCGCTGAACGTGTTAAAGTTAACTTTGTGTTCCACTTACCATCACTTCCATTTTGTACTTTCTTTTTTGATATTAATTATCCATTTCTAAATTTCATTTTGTTCAGCTATATGTTTGGGTAGCAGGTTATAAAATCTGAGGGCCAAGTGAGAGAAGTGTTGCTTATACAGCGAGTTTCTTGCTTTGTCTGGAAGAAGTAGGTATTTGTTTCTTGTGTCATATTTATGGCATCTATTTTGGACGTTCAATTTACTTTTATGAAGCTTTCTCAAGATCTCCCTCACAAAGGTTTAGTCTGAATGACAGTGAGTCGGTTTTCTCCTAAAACCTTTTAAAATTAATTTCTTTACTACTAACAGGGGACTCTGATAACAATATGAAGCACCACCCTAACTCACAATCCTGTGTAAATCATGAGTGACCACCATAGAATAGCAAACATTTTCAGGATTTTAATTTTAAGGACACTTTTGAGTTTAATGGTAAGTAAATAAATATTGATTAAATTTATCAAGTTTTTTAAGAATACTGGTAAAAATTTTATTAAGATCCAATGAGTATACAATTAGTAATTAAGATTAGAACATGGAGTGAATTAAATTTACTATTTCAAGAAAAAACTGGTCTGGAGTATAAAGTTTAAGGTTTAGAATCTGAGGCAATGGGTAAATAAAAATAAATAAAATGTAAATTGATACTAAATTTTATTATTTTATTGATGAACATTAAATAGAATAACAAATACCATAAAATTTAATGAGTTTTAAAGAATTTAAGAAATACTAAATAGTAAGAGTAAGCAAGATAGATATCAATATATTACAATTTAATCATGTACAACATTTATAATAATCATCATAAACATCCATAAATATCTTAAATAATATATACTTTAATACTTTCAACACTCAGTCTTATTTAACATTAATTTCTTCATCACAACAATTTTTCACACAGATTATCTTCTTTTTAAGCAGCAAGAGCTGTTTTACCAACACCCAACCAGTCACGTGGATTTTTCAAAACTTCCATAAGTTTACCTTCCTTACTGGATGGTTCAGGTGTATGCATATACTCCCATCTCTACAACAGAACAAGTAAAAAATATTCATTTTAAATGCATAAAGTGCAAGTTTTGTACATACCTTCATAATGTAAGCATGTACATACGAGGAGGGACTCAATAAAAACCGGGCTGACAGCGCGCTACCATTCGTAGATATAGTACAGTAAGACCTCGACTTACGCGACGGATGCGTTCAACAAAATCATCGCGTAACATGAAATTCACATAACTAACCCCATCTAGCGGGAGAACTCTCTACTATGTCTACAAACGGCAGTGGGTTCTCAGTCCATTTTTTTGGGTCCCTCCTCATATTTATTTCCATTAAAACTTTTTAACACTGTCACCAGATGGCAACATTAAATGGCAAACCTTATCTGTTTGGTGGCCCTGAAAAAGGCCGTTTATGTGTGTGTCTGCCGGGGCGGACAGAGGTGCTTGATGGCACTGAAAAGTGTTGGTGTAAACCTTAATGAGTTGGTCCTGAGAAGGACCATTGTGCCGGAATCGAAGGAGACCGGTGTAGGCAGCATGTGGCTGCGGCAAGAGCCGTTGGCTCAGGTTGATGGACCTGAAAAGGGCCGGTTAAAACCTTAATAAATTGGTCCTGAGGAGGACCATTGTGCTGGTCTCGAAAGAGAATGCCATAGGCAGCGCGAGGCTGTGACGGCTGCTGCAAGTCCCAGAGCATCTTCCTTCTTTATCTCGTGGATGAGTTGGTCGATCTTCGTCAAGAGATGTAGAGTGTAATGACAAGCGGCTCAGTGCAGTGCACTTATATAGCTACTGAGAGCACTGTGGTAGGGGGTAGTTACTCGCTTGGCCTTGGCAACAAAGCCCTCTGTCGGTACGCAGCCAAAAGGTTTGTCGGTACGCCGCTAAAGAGCCTGCTGCACCAACAAATGCTAAGAGAACTATTGAAGGCTGGCAACACAGTAAATGATTAATTAGAAGGGGTGGTAGTGAGAACACTTTGACACCTCGACACTTAACAACCGCACGGATCCAGAACCCTGGATGTTTTAGATAACTTTTACAAAAATTGTATTATGACGACTAATCAACCACATTTAATTTAATATACATCAATGTAAAGTCAAAGAAATGTAATATTCATACATGTAAAAATATGTTAAAAATTTTTAAGTGCTATGGTTCCACAATATTTAAATACTAACATTTTTTAATTATTTCAAGTATTCAAATATAAAAACTTACACAACCTTTTTATTTATAGACAAAAATACACTCTTCATTACAAAAAAATTGTAAAATCATAAAGTGTCAGACTCAAACCGGACATTATGAATAACTTTTTCTGTCTCGTCAAATGGGTTAATAATTTTCTCCATTTGCATACAATAAATAAATAATAATCATAACTAATATTAAAATAACAAATCCTAAAAACAACACAAGACCACCTGAAAACAATCTATTTACATACAATACTAAATAAATTTTATTCATTCTTTCAAAACAAAATTGTTTACCTTTTGTTTTTTTTACAACCAGATGTTTTACACTATTGTTTTATCAAATTTTTTAAATTAAACTATTTTATACAAGTTTTTCATAACAATAAATAATTATGACATCAAATTAGTTGTTAAGTCTGTTCAAAAACCGATTACAACATAGGAATTAAATTTCTTTTTTCATCCAATTGTTATGCATATTTAAGTTGATGCAGACTGTGAATAGTGGTAGATGAAAATGTTATGGTAGATAAATACTACACCAGACTAATTTAGCTGAATAATTTTTTTCTAAAGCCCATAACAGGCAGGTGGAGTGTTAAATTATTTGCACTCGAACTGCTAGTTCCAGGGCGACAAAAAAATAGTTCTGTTTCTAACCACACAGTCAGTCATTTATATGACTGAAACATTTAAGAACACAAGAGGTCGAGGTGTAAAAGACACTAGTCAGAGTTATCTCCTCTAAGAGTAATGAATTCATCATACAGCCGGACCCTGTGGTAAATGAAGTGAAAGTGTCATTTACAAGGTGGAAAGTAGACAACATTCGGAGGGCCTGGCATGCTGATAAGTATAGGCTACTTTTCCACTCAGTGAGGAAGGACGGTAAACCACCTCACTCCTCACACTACACGAATATAATTAATTAATAACATAAATAACTAATTGGTTTTATTTATTTAATTTATAATTAACATTAGCCCATAACAGGCAAGTGGAGTGTAAAATTATTGCACTCGATCTGCTAATTCCAGGGCTACAAAAAATAGTTCTGTATCTTATCATATGGTCAACCAATTATATAAGCACGAAGCATTTGAGAACAGAAGAGGTAGAGATGTAAAAGACACTAGTCAGAGTTATCTCATCTGAGAGTAATGAATTTCATTATACAGCCAGACCTTGTGGTGAATGAAGTGAAGGTGTCAATTGTATTTGGTGGAAAGTAGATGTTTTACAGAGGGCCTGGCATGCTGATAAGCATACTTTTCCACTCAATAAGGAAGCCAATAGTAAACCACCTCACTCCTCGTTTTACTTAGTAAGGGCTCTAGAGGTTTAAACCAACCCTGATGATGACCTAAACACAACAACACACTTTCTACAGGATATTTTAACCTTAACCCTTAGAAGCCGAGTAGCCCATTTATATGATTGTTAGATGATGATTGTGTCCGTACCCAACAGTTTGTGTAATAGTGAAGGTCACTATTACTATGTCAAGGTAATAACGTATGTCATATAAATAACTGTACGAATGGGTCAATGCCATCAGCTCAAAGAGAAATTGTTTCGGCTTGCAAATTAGCACAGAATCCATATACACTTGATTATTACATATGCTTGATTAGTCGTATAGTGTGGTAAGCGAGGGCGTTTGATACATCAAATGTTTTGCTAGCCATTTTTCTACAATACTCGACTAAAAAATAAATAAAAATAAAAAATATTTATGGCCAATTTTGACAAAAACGCGCAACTTGGCATAAATTACAACAAATTTTCCGTAAATTCGCTGTAACTGGCGTAAAAAAAAACGGAGTTTCATGTTTGTTTTTTTAAAATTATCTCTTGAAGTTTCTTAATGTCTGATAAAAATTCAATTTTTTTGGATAAAAGATCCAAGTCTATCGCTGCAATCTCAGAATTAGTGTTCGAAGAGTTAGTATTCTAAAACCTATCAGTCCCAGAAGGGTTAAGGGTGTGAACAGATTTTTAAAAAAGATTAACTGAATTTTTAATACACGTTATAAATTCCTTTCAAGAAATACTACAAGAAACTTTTTTTTTACTTTCTCTTGCCCTACATGAATATATAGGGAAGAAAGTATTGTTTTCATGTTAAGTTTCTAAAATTGAGTTTTCATCGGACATATGTACAAGTTTTCAGGAGCCCTGAACCCAAAAAAACATTTTTTTAGCGATTGGTCTGTGATTTTTTTTCTGTTTCTTATTACTTACCGCTGACAAAGGAAGAGACATCAAGATGCTTTCATATCTAGCACCGGGAGTATAAAGACCAAATTTTGTTCCACGATCGTATATTAAGTTAAATTCAACATAGCGTCCTCTTCGAAGCAACTGCCATTGTCGTTCATGATATCCGTAGCCATCATCTTTGTGTTTCTGCACTATAAACAGAAAATGAAACAAAAATTAATTATTTGTTGTTTTTATTCTCTCTTGCCATTATACACAGAAGATTTATCAAGATGACCAAAAAAATTCTAAAACTATAGAATTAAAGATTTTAAGAATCCTTCCCCAGCTCTAAAAATAATGATTAGAAATTGATTTGGCTGTCTTGTATAAAACAATGACAGAACAAAAATATTGTACAAAAGTTAAACTTAATTTTTAGTTAAGACTAGCCATTCGTACCCATTCTTCGAACAGTTTCCTTGGTGCCCAGGACGGTCGGTTGGGGTATCGAGTTTGATCCCTGTCAGGTCTGATATTCTTTAACTATTCATTGTTATCTACCTCCTTTCAACGTCAGCATTATTTATGAAAAAAAAAAAATAGTTAAACGTAATATAAAAACGAGATCTTGGTGTTTTTAAATTAAGATATGCAGTGGTTTATTATTTTCATAATAAATGAAAGGTAAATCACAATAGGAACACCATGATGGTGACCACTATGATTCATTTTTGACAATGTGACCGAGAAAAGGTGTAGGGTACTTGTGGAATGGGTAGATAGGTAACTGACTAAATGAAGGCGGGTTTTACCGGCATGTAGCCCTGCGTTTATTGTTCTGTTTATTTTATATGTTAATATTCTTCCAAAAATATTGGTTAATTTTTTTTTAAATTGGTATATCTCCGTTAGTATGCATGAAAATGAAAAACGTTATGTAATCAAACTTATTCGACTTTAAACGGGTCGTAATTTCAACTACAGAACATTTTTTGATTCATTGACTTTTAACGGAGATATTCATAGTTTTTTGTTTACCCCTCCTCTGAACTCCCCCATCCTTTTGTGATATTAAAAATATGTATAGCCTATTTTCATTTCGATTATGTCCACAACCTAGATACCGAAATTCATTGAATTTGATTCAGCGGTTCTTGCGTTATGCCATAACATACTAACAGATACACTGACAAAAATTCAGCTGAACTTATTTTCTGTGTTTAAGTGGTACATCTGTTGTAGAAACAAAATTTGGGGCATTTTGAAAAATTGTACAGACAAAATCACAATTTTATTTATATAGATATTATCTCATGGCTTATTAGTGACAAGATATCAAGTGTCTTATTTAAGTCCTAAAAACGTACCTATTCATCTCTTGTTCATTATAAAAAATCTCTTTAAAATTTCATATCATGAGTCAACTTTTTTTTTAGTTTATTTAAAGTTGTGCCAACAGCTTGGTTATTAGCGACTACGGTGGGTTTTAACTTAATTCCAGATTCTTATCTATCTCTTGCTGCTCAAATATAAAAGAATAAAATACCATGCTTTGATCAACAGTCAGGATTCAAGATTATTCTTTGAACTGAAAGAGTTAACTGAAATGATAGTATGGAATTGATATTTTTTTTTTTTTTTGGTTTAATGTCAGACTGTTCTGCAATTACTGTAAATGCACACGGTGAAGGATGAGATGACTTTTTTGTAACGTATGAAAATATGCCGTGCCTGAATGGGATTTGAACCCAAGACCGCATGATGAGAGGTGAGCACGTTCCCAACTACGCCAATGCGGCCAGCAAAGAATTAATGAACATAATGAATTCCTTGATAGGTACATCATGTTTAACCGAATATGAAAATTAAAAATGGTATTCTAAGAAAAAAACAAGTAAGAGAGATAGATGTTTTGCGTCATTGGACGACAGAAACTCATGAACGTAATAATTAAATTTCAGATTATTTATCTAAATTCCTTAATTTACAATTTCAAAATTTGTTTTAAACACCTTAGGTTACTGATCTAAGAAATTATTGCATATTACTCACTAAGAATTTAATAAATATATTAAAAATTAATGTTTACACTAATAATTCGATTACCTAAAGGTACGTAAGACGGTATTACGGCTTCTGCACATGATGTAACAAACTGAAAGCATTCTTCTTGAGATGGTGCATCAAGATCATCAAAAAATATACCCCCAACACCTCTCCTTTCACCTGAAAATATTTTGGAAGTTTTTAAAAATTCTTACAATTTAATGAACATTGAGAAACTAGTGAAAATTCTTTTCCTATGTAATAAAGATAATTCATAAAACATCTTATATATTATATACAACTCTGTCAGATTAACACATCAAAATTATAAAATCAGAATCCATAAACCAAAAAAAATCTCATTTAAAAAAATACTATACACAAATTTAACGATCCAAATACGTAAATCACAATACAAATGAAATTTATCACTTACCTTTAAGTTTAAAAAAACTTATGTACGTTTTGGTGATACCACCTTCTTCAGAGTAATATTAAAACTCAGTTTTGTTAGATATGACAGAATGGAAACACCATTCTACATTTTAATACAAATTTAATGTTACTCTGAAGAAGGTGGTACATATATTTTTTTAAAATAAAAGGCAATGAAAGAAAAGGTACCATAGGCAGGTATTCCAACAGAGTAGCGTGGCAAACGTTCTCGCAAATGTTACTAGTCATAAATCACCAACCGGAGCGATTAATAACACCGATAATAGCGATTAATAATTTTTTTCATTTTCAGGTGTTAATACTACTTATTTTTAGTTTTTTATTAACTAATTATTATTAACCCTGTTCACATTGTTGATCTAATTTTAAGTGATGCTGAATGGATTGTGGGTGGGGCGATAAAATGTGCTTCTGCGAGGTCAGTATAACTTGGAGACCGGTAAATATTGCACTCTTCTTGTAGGGAATTCTTTAACGCATCTGATAGTGTTTTCAGAAATAGAATATCATAAAAGGGAAATTTTATATTTTCTCTATAGTGTGTAGGTAGCATAGTAGATTATTTGTTTTGAATGGAAGTCTGTCAGCTCATGTGTAAGTCAACGTACATGCATGTTCTTTAGTTTGTGTTGAAGCTATGACGATTCTGTTACGGAATTTGCCCTTGATGGTGTTAGAAGAGTTCATTTTACTGTTCAGTAGGGGTTTTATCATCACCGAGTCAAACTTTACAAGGTTGCACGGGAATTGTAACGGCTTCACTATTACGGCACGTACAGAATTGTTCAAAAACCGTCGTTGTACAGAAAAGAATTTTCTACATTGATTTGCTTACTGCTGTAACCGAAATGTAATAATGGGTCTGTGACGTCACGTTATAGAATGTAAAATACTATCCCTTCACCATCCAAAATGGACTCATTTTGAACATTCTGTAACTTTGTCAAATATTTATGGAAATTTAAATGAAAAATATACATTTATTCAGTAAACTTATCTACAAAATATGTTTTTAAATTTTTTTTGCTGAACTGAAATTTAAGCCGATTATAGTAAAAAATCTAACATAAACACAAAAATTTTCGCAGATGAAAATTTCGCTCGCCTAAACTCAACGAATTATGAAGCGATTTTCTTGTAATTATACTCAAAAGCGCATACGTATTATATGAATAAACTGTAATTTTTTCAGAATTTTTCATCAGTAATGAGGTTAGATAAAACAGTTGTTTTGAGAGCGCGTTTTGATGTTTGTAATTCTTCTGTTTTATGAGAAACAGTCCGTTTCCTAAGGATTAATCATATAATGCAGGCTAATCGTGTTTGTGTAATAGCATTTATGTTTTTATATACACGCGTTTATGGAAATACATGTTTCAAAGTTATAAAAACAGTAGATATTGCTTGGTACCTGTAGTTTCCATTTATTTTGCTATATTCTCCCCTGGTGCATCCACTTTATCTCTGTTTGAGTACTCCTTTGAGGAGTAATCACAAATGCATTTATATTTTTCAACTACACCAACCAATTTACAATTCGTAACTTTTATGCTGAATATGGTAGTTAATAAATATTAAAAAAAACACTACTAGAATGCCTAAACTACAGACAGAAACACCAGTCGCACAAGTAACATGAGTAGCAAAAATAGAACTCGTGCTATTCTTGAACAAGTGACTTTTGTGACTAGACCATGGAAGTGCATGCATTTCGTTGTGCCACTCTGGTGGAATATATCGTATTTCTTTCAATATAGTCACAAGGAGTTGCATGCTACCAGTCACAAAATTAGAGAATTACCATCCCACGCTACTCTGGTGGAATGCCAGCCTAGTTTACACGGGTTGAGTAATTTAGTAATTTAATAACTGTTCGCACATGTAATGTAGATAGCCAATTTAGTGCATTGTCATGGCTTCATGGAGGCGGGATCTCGTTCGGAAAGTACGTTGTCCGTAGTGGTGGGGGTAAGATACTAAACTGTGCTCTTGACCGTTCTACTTGACTACAACTAAATTACTCAACTAAAACGACGTGTCCAAACAAGTTGAGTACAAATTACTTATCTACTTTACTAAAATACTCAACCAGTGTAAACTAGGCTTAAGAGATAAATTTCATTTACATTGTGATTTAAAATTAAATGGTTGGCAAGAATGCATTACCAAAATTTGTTTGAGAATGAGAATTCAATATGCTGAAATTCGAGAAAATTATTAAATGTACATTGATAAGAAACAAATAGAATCATGTAAGAAAAAATTTAAATACTATAATTTTTTAAACCATAGAGATTATCAACAGGATAATAAAAACAAATCTTTATGTCACCACATTATAGTCACAAGAAAAATTAAAAAATTATTATTCGTTAACAGCTCAAACTTTTTTAGAGCTTTGTGAGAGGTGAAAATATAGTCGAAAGAATTTTCATCTCACATATACCCTTTTTATAAATAAGGAACAACAGAACATTTTTGTTCTTTAGGAAGAAATCATCACTTTATGGACATGATCGAAAGAAGGACACCTGGCTGACTAATCTGAAAAAAGTTGTTTGGTGTAACCAAAGTACTCTTTTAGGTAAAATCAAAGTATGCATTGTCATGATGATTGTCAATGTCTCAAGTTGGCTACATATGTAACTGCAATCTTGACAAGCATGCATGCATCAATCTTTCTGTACAACCACAGAAAATTTTCCTTTGACATCACACGATACAAGAATGCTTGAACAAGCATCAGTATGCGTCGCGATGATACTTTGGTTACTTTTTGCTGTGTCCAGAGGAAATTCGAAAGAAGAAACGTGATGTCTGGTGTAAAGAGTGGTTAATGAAAAGAAAAATCTATTCTCATATTAATTTACTGAATGAATTGAAGATACATCCACTTGATTGGCATAATTATCTCAGAATGAACAAAGAAATTTATTAAACTTTTGTCACTCGTAACACCTTTAATTAAAAAAGAGGATATGATCATGAGAGAAGTTATAACCCTCCTCCATGAAAGATTTACAGCAATATTACAATTTCTTGCAACTGGAAGGAGTTATGAAGATCTTAAATATTCAACTTTAATTTCATCACAGGCTCTGAGTAACATATAGTGCTTTTCACGTTTGATGAGCTGTGTTGTTGGACGCGTTTAGACCAATCAGAATGTTTACCAGCGTTGTCAGATTGTACAAATGGTTTTAATTGTTATTGAAAGACCAAAAAAATGGTTGACGAAAATATATAACAGAGCTACGAGAGCAAGTATTGGCAAGTGATTGGCTAGCTATGAAGTGGGTAGGGGGCAATGCGTACGTTCAGAGCTCATCAACTTTGAAAAATAGTATAGTTCCTGAAACCTGCCATGCTATTTATGAGGCACTAAAAACTGATTATTTGGAGGTAAGTGAAACCCTTGTTTTTCCAAATAATTTATTACAACATATTATTTCGTTTGTTATAAGATCGTAAGACACTTGAAAAAATATTAAAAAGTAATTTAGCCATTGCTGAAACCTGAAATATATGAAGCTGGTAAGTGATTGGAACTTTTGCTTCATTCAGTTACTAGAGATTGCAATTGATAGTAAGTTGTTTTATGAGGCTGTTGTTTCACCTGGGCGCTTGTATAAACGCCGGGTGGAAAAATGTTTCATTTCATTTGCGTAAGTGCAGCTTGTCCACACTTGTATAATTCAAATTCAATCAATCATCAACCAGCTTGTACAATTACAATGCTTGAGCAATATTTTCCTACAGACGCTTAAGTATGCTTGCACAAAAAGATTGAAAATAAATGCTTGTCAAGCTTGCAGTTCTATGTGTAGCCACCTTAACAAAGAGATTTGGTTTAATTTTAAAGTTACCTCTTATTTATTGATACCACTGCATATACCTAAGATATACTTCAAGAAAAACATTAAATGCCAAACTTATTCTCTATTAGTACAAATAAAAAATTATTAAGCTCTTATCATCACACCAGTAAAATGGCCTGCCAGTGATCATCACAACTCGCTTTTATGCCAAGGATCTTAGATTCAACATCTGGCCAGATCCAGCATTTTTTATGACAGATTTACATTTATAATTCTTTACTGTCTGGATTAGAACTAATGTGTAAAAAAAGTCAGCCACAAAAAACATACCTCTGTGTTTAATAAAAAAGTAATCATCACACCAAGCTTTAAATCTTCCATAATAACTCATATTATGCTTATCACAAGCTGTTTTTAATGCTTGATGAAAGTGTTTAGCATCATTTTCATTCAAGTAATATGGAGTCAAATCAGTACCACCTCCAAACCACCACTGGAAAAAAAATAAGTAATAAGTTTTAGTAAATAATGAAAACTATGTATGTGAATAAATATTTAAATCCATTCTACAACTTCGATTTATCCACTTTTGCCCTTGAATGCACATTAAGGTCGCAATCTTAAAAAAAAAACATTTTTTCCATGAGAGCACATCCTCCCAAGAATTTCAGCAGATAAGGTGCTCATCCTATCTTGTAGAGCATAAAAATTTAGTAGTTGAGGCAATTTAAAAAAAAAATTGTAGGAGCCGTTTCTGAAAAAATCGCAAAGAAGTGAAAAAACGCACGAGTAAACTACTACTTATGGTTGACATTTTTACATTAACCCGACACTTCTAATTTATTGATTTCGACAGTACCATTTAAAGCTAACTGATGATGTAACTTTCAAACAAATACCTTTTTTTGTTGAAAAGTTATAAAACGCTTAAATTTTTTTTTGTCAAAAAAAAATCTCTTTTGCATAACACAAAATCATCAATTTTCATCGTACAAATATACATTAAATGAAAGAAGAGAAAATTCTCTATCCAATAAAACTAAACCTGTTGGAAAATAATGAATAGTTGTGGAGAAAACCCAGTTTAAAGAAAGGTGATGACGCATGCGTGATTTCAGGCTTCCAGGTTAGCAAGAGTTAAAATGTTTGAGTTGGGTCCAGTAGTAGTACCTAACTTAAGTTTCAACTTTGTATGCTATTCCATTCTTGAGATATTTTGTTCAAACACAGACCAGTGGCTAAAAACATGTTTTTTTGGGTTCGGGGGTCTGAGAACATGTATATCTGGTGAAAACTCAATTTCGAAAAATCCATATAAAAACACTACTTTCCTTTCCTATATATTCATACAGGCCAAAAGAAAGTAAACATACTATAAGTTTTCATTAACCTGTTAATGCTGCTCCAATTTATTTCTTATTTATTTACTTTTACTAATAAATTTAGAAAGATTCACCACCATCAGAGTATGTAAACCACTCAAATTGAGAGAAATTAATTATTAAAACTTTTCTGGAAGATGTTTTCTGTCATTTTTTTATAAAACTCTTTACATTTGTAAAATCAGTTTTATGAAAATGACTGAATAAATAACATTTAGAAAAGTTTCATAATTAATTTATTTTAATCTAAATAGGCTATTTGACAGGTTTTTAAAATACATTTTATATGATGTAGTAGAGTTTAAGGAACCCAGTAAAAGTTTCATTTTTTAAATCTGGTACATATTTGCTGAAAAATATCAAATTAAAAATTCAATATTTAAATAGCGCGCCAAAACACTACTTTGACAATATGGCGCTGCAAACGGGTCGGTGACGTCACTTGCCTGTAAACAAAAAACGAAAGTGCGATTGGATTTACATTTTATCGGTGATTTATGTAACAAAATGAGTTACAAATGGTGTGCAGTTCCAAAATGTACAAATACGTCGTTAACAACTCCGGAAAAACTATTTGTAAGTGTTCCAAAGAATGTCGAAGTGCGCCGAAAGTGGTTGCAACTTTCTCGGAGGGATCCTAATGACATAGCGAATAGTACAAATATTTTCTTCTGTGAAGACCATTTCGATGTAAGTAAACATAATATTTTTATATTTTGTAATAATTAATTACATTTAGAATGTAAATATTTTCGTTATTGATTGGAGGTTATAATACCTATGTTAGGTTATGTTTTTAACAGAATGTCTCTTGCAACTCACTTCGAATATTTATCCTGTTTTCCATAATATTAGTTAAAAATTGTAGCTACAGAGTCTTATGATTTCAATAAGCATTACACTAAAAGATTTTCACATTTTTTAGCTCCGAAGCACAAAAGTCGGAATTATTTTTGAAAAATAATCCGACCATGATTGCGTCGACTTGGGGCAGGTTTCTGCTGTCTGCTTTTACAAAATCGTTGTCCATGGTAAAAGTAGGTACTTGACAAAATTTCTAAAATATTGCAAATAAATCACACAAAAACAAAGGAAAATCTTAATAACAGTTTCGAAAGCTAATATAACAAGTAGGCAAACGAGCCACGAGGTTTGTTTACAAGCATGTGACGTCATCATAAACTCGACCAATCAAGAGCGTTTTGTGTCACGTGACAAACGTTTAAAAATTTGCATTTTTATTTATGGATTTTTAAATAAATCAATTATTATTTTCAACTTACGTTAATAAATAACCATTTTTAAACTCTTAATTTATACTGATGACAGCAATTGACACTTTTTTTTTCGCATTGTCAAATAGCCTATTGCAAATATTCTCTGATTATAGCGTATAAATCAAAACAATTAGACAAAAAGAAATAAAAAACAAATGAAGCAGCATTAGGATTATGGTTTAGTCAACTGTTTTTTCCCCTAATGGTTCTACGTTGCAATCTGTTCAATTTAAGAACAATAAGCAATCCAAAGACCCAATGAGATGAGGATGGTATGAAGTGTAGATGAGGTGTAGTTTTGTTTAGACTCAGGCTGCCCATTCTTGAGAGTAAGGTTAATTTAACCAATTTTCATCTATCTCTCTTTATCATCTAAATTGGCACTATGAAGAAAACGAAACAAACATTCGTAAAGGAAAAATAAAGGTTGAAAAAATATTCCCTTGATACTTTTAATTTAATTTCATTTAACACGACACTAAAATGAATCTTTTACCTGAACAGTGGTAGGTGAATCTTGTACTTCAAAATAACGGTAATTGAAATGAATTGTTGGAACCATTGGATTGCGAGGATGGATAACGGCACTGATTCCAGCAGCGAAAAATGGTAACATTTCACCTTCCTTAAAATTCTTTCCTCTGGAAAAAACATTTTAATGTTAAAATAATCTGAAACAAAACTACATGTCAAAATAAAACTACAAATGCTAAATTTATAGGTTCTAATTATAACAGAGAACATAATAGTTTTTAGATTATGTTAACTATTAGCATTTAAGCCTATCTACTATAGGAATATTATCCGGAAATGACAGAACACAAAAATCTTTGAGAAAAGTAAAGTATGCTAAACTAAACTTTATTACGGCAGATGAAATTTTTAAAATAATCATTGTAACTGGTTTTAAAAGAGCACACAACTGAAATATCTAGATATTTCTGAATTCTTCGTTCAAAAAAGATAAGCCAATTTTCAAATGGCAAGATGAGAGTTACCTAAGTCAAAATATAATACTTAATATATTAAAAAAATCTGGTGTGAAACACTCACACAACTTTCTCTTGCCAATGCAAATAATTAACAATAAACCTAATATTAGTAATAAAACATTAGAAATAAAAAAAAACTAACCTCAATAAACATAGCCTAATTTTAATCATGAGTGAGAGACACAAAATGAAAATCAATCTCAGTTTGGCTTTAAAATACGGAAAATCACTCGTTTACACTAAACTACTCTCAGTAGAGAAAAATGCTCTAAATAAAAGTTGTAGATCTTTTTATTTTCTATAAATTTGATTATATACACTTTTGTCATAAAATGCGTACTAAGGCTGAAATCTTTAAAAAATCGACTTTTCACACGTTTTCATGAGAAAAAAACAGAAAATCGCTAATTACCGCTAAACTAAGCGTTATACAAAAAAATGTTTGAAATAAAAGTTGTAGAATTTTATATTCTCTACATTTTTTATTATATAAGTTTTTACGCTATAATACATATTAAAGCCGTAATCTTAAAAAAACACTTTTTTACGTAAAAACAGCCTCACCAAGAATTTCAGCAAACATGGCGCCTACCCTATCTTGTAGAGAATAAAAAATTAAGTAAATAAGGCGATTTTTAAAAAAATTGTAGGACCAGTTTTTGAGAAAATTGCAAAAAAGTAAAAAATTACACGAATAAACTATTACTTCCGGTTGACCGATTTTGATGAAAATGTTCGTGTCGGGTCCGGTAGTGGTATGTAACTTAAGTTTCAAGTTCGTACAATGTTCTGTTCTTGAGATATTATGTATACACACACAGACCAATCGCTAAAAACATGTTTTTTGGGTTCAGGGGGTCTGAAAACGTGTAGATCCGGTGAAAACTCAATTTCGAAAAATCGACATGAAAACAATACTTTCCTTCCTATAATATATTCATATAGGCAAGAGAAAGTAAAAATACTAATTGAAAAGCAAAGCACACTAGCAGCAACCCTACCAAGTTGAATAAAAGAAGATATGCACGAATTAGAAATAACAGACGAAAATCTCAGAAATGAAACAGGAAAAATCAAAATGCTTAATGATAAAAATACAAGATTTAAACTGCCCATAACAAACAGGTGGAGTGTCAAATTTTTTACACTCAATCTGTTCGTTGCAGGGCTAAAATAAATAGTTCTGTTTCTTAACACATGGTCAGCCAATTAAATGACTGAATCATTTAAGAACAGAAGAGGTAGAGGTGTAAAAGACACTAATCAGAGTTATCTCCTCTGAAAGTAATGAATTTCATTATACAGCCAGACCCTGTGGTGAATGAAGTGAAGGTGTCATTTGCAGAGTGGAAAATATGTGCTTTTCAGAGGGCCCGGCATGCTGATACGCGTACTTTTCCACTTGGTGAGGAAGGCAATGGTAACTACCTCACTCTTCGTTTTACTTAGTAAAACCTCTACAGGTTCAAACCAGCCTTTCGGCTGATGACCTAAACAACACAAAATTTAAATTTGACGAGGAAATACATGAGGAAAGTGGAATTATTCAGATGAGGAAAGAATAGCAAGATCTGAAAATATCAAAAGATACTGGGCAAAGAGAAAAACAGCTCAGAAAAAGAACTCCAAAGATTGATTGATTTAAAGTGGTCCCATGTGGCAATAAAAAATTTTTTTATGTAGACCGTTGGAGCCAAGAAACTGGAAACTACAATATTCTTTAACGAGGATGTAGTGTACAAGCAATTAAGACTATTAATCTTGTTCACAGCTATTTCAAAGATTAATTTTCTCATAAAATTTAACTTTATTTTTTACAATAAATCATCCTCAGTTAAAATGTTGAATCACAAACACAATGATGCTTGCAAATTAATTTACTTGCATACTGTATTGTTTAGAATTACACAATATAGAAAAACATTACTAAACACATATTATACTATTTTTCAAAGCTGATGAGCTCTGAACGTACGCATTGCCCCCTACCCACTTCATAGCTAGCTAATGACTTGCCAGCAACGTTGCCAATACTTGCTCTAGTAGCTCTGTTACATATTTTGTCAACCATATTTTTGGTCTTTCAATAACAATTGAACATATAGCCAGCTTATTATATTATAATATTGTGGAATATTATGGATATTATAATAATATATGGAATATCAACCATATTTTTGGTCTTTCAATAACAATTGAACATATAGCCAGCTTATTATATTATAAAGTATTGCCTGTAAACGCGCTCTATATTCGACAAGTTCAGTACGAGATGCAAGACACGAGTGAACTAATGCAGCTCTTATACGCATGTGCGCATAATGTCTGTCTGACAACACTGGCAAACGTTCTGATTGGTTTAACTTTCATTAGTTTGCCATCTGTGTATTTGATGTTTCTTTTTTCTATATTATACTAGGTGACACAGAAAAATGGACTTTTAGCAAAATAATAAAAGTAGAATACATTTAACAACAAAAAATTTTACTGACAGTAATTGGAGCACTACAACTTGCCTTTTAAGAAACAACATTCCAAATTATCAATTGCTGAAAATTACATCCAGCAGATGGCGTCTTGTCAACGTATATATTCTTGTATCTGTTGTTCAGATTCCACATTGATTGCTGCAACATCTTAGCTGGAATACCATGATTTCGCCTTCAATTCTTAGTTTCAATTCATCCAACATCCAATGCTGAGTCATATAGACTCAACTCTTGAGGTAGCCCCACAAGTAAAATCACGCACTGATATATTCAGTGATCAGGGGAGCAAGGAATGTCATCGAATCTTGAGATGACCAAACAATTCTAACATAGCTGCAATTGATTGCCTTGCAGAGTACAATGTCGCACCATCTTCCTGAAACCAGGTTTCGTGAAGTTGTGGGAAATTGTTCAATGCAGGTGCAACAAAAGTTCGCGACATCTCAACATACCGATCTGAAGTGACCATGACACCTTAAGTTGAAAAAGTGATGGAACTCCTTCTGCGCACCTTCCAAACTATTGTCGGTGTTGTAGAACATTTTTATAGTGTAAGCACACTGTCTACCGTTCCAGTTTTCCATTATTACTGAATGGCGTGATCGTTTATAGTTACCCTTCTGTAGTGCTGCCAACTGTACATGGAGTATTTTTCGGTGTCACCTGTTATAATTCTAAACAATACACACGAAAATGTTTAACAAAATTATAATTGAAATAATAAACAACATTAACCTTGCTTTCATTTGAGACACAGCAGCACTTGGTAAGGTACCAGATACAACAGATATGTTGACTCCAGCTTTCTCAAAAACTCTGCCATCTTGCATAACACATGTGATACCACCACCTCCTTCTTTTCGTGACCATCTGTCAACTTTAAATCGTGTGTCTTCATCTTCTTCGGATTCTAGTGCTCGACAAAATTCCGACTGAAATAAGACATTCAAATATAAAACCAATATTATACAACAATATGAAAAGTTTTAATTCTGAGGCTTTCCTATTATATTAACAAGTAGATAAAAAAAAAACATGAACTTGTATAAACAAAGACGAGAATAAAAATAAACAGTTATTAGCTAGAGTAGTTTAAAACACAGTTCAACATTGTCTATAACCATTGAATTGGGAGAGGAGGTCAGAAGGCTAAGTCATTTTCATGATGATCTCATTGTATATATTAAAAACACTTTACAAGTAGAATGGACATCAAATAAGCTTACTGGTTTTCTGAAGTGTGCAGAAGGTTTATTTTGGCAATGGCACGCTTGGTTGCCTCAGCGAGTGATGGGGGTCAGTGTTGTACTTGCTGTGATCAGAGTCACATAGCTCTTACAACGTTATATATCAGCTAACCTGAAAATATTAGTCTGTCAAGTGTTGTATGTGGTAGGCATTAATTGTTGTATACAATGTTAATAATTTAATGCGTTTTACATTGCTAATAGATGATAAATTACATTGTTCATCACCTGTGATTTAATAGGCAGTTCGGTACTAAGACATGAAATCTACCGACTGAATTCGAACTGTTCGCACAGCTACACCGGCAAGCTTATTTGACGTCCGCTCTAATACATTTAACCCTTTAACGTGTTAATATTCTGTTAGACATTACCTCCTAACTGCATAGGTTTTTTTTAGAAATTGACAGACAAATGTTCATAAAAACTTTAACGACAAGCATTTCTGTTTCTATTCACAATAACTGCACAAAACTTTCAATATAATTACTTAACATACAAAAAATATGATATTTATAAAAGTAAATAATATTATATGTAAAATAATAGTTAATTTGAAACCTTCATCAAGAAAACGACACCATAAAAAAGGAACCCGAAACAGCATTTTATCGTAAGTGTAGGCAGTCTATTATTTGTAGTCACTCGAGTCACGAGTTTACCCTTGTTTGCAACGAGGGGTAAAGGGGGAAGCATCAGTGTGCATGCGTGACTGCTTTAATTTCAGTACGACAAACATAACAACTTATACTAAACCGCAGAGCATATACAGTATATCGTGGAACCTTTTCTAGGTTAACTGTACGAATATAACTATTTGTTACTGTAAACACATATGTCGGTTTTTCAAAAACGTGCTCGAACTATTCACAGTGCTGAACGCAATGTAATAAAATGTTGTGAAGTTGAAGCTAAACAAAAATGCCTAACCAAGCCTCTTAACAAAAGCCATGAGCGAGCGGCTAACTACAGTAATGTTTCTCTTTCCACAATTTGAAATATACAGAAGGAAATTAAGGGCGTGAAGAAGCTTTTCTTTAACAGTTTTGTTGACACCTGGTAAAAAAAAGAAAACGATTAGGTAGATACTAGAGAGACTGATAATGAAAACGCCGATGACAGCAATAGTAAAGAAGGCGATTCATTCGTAATTACCATAAATCAAACATTTATAGTCATGTAATTAAGCTATAGGCAATATTACAGGTCATATTTATTTCTTATAAGGTTTATGAAGAAAACATTTTCTCGGAATAAACTTGCAAAATGTATCTAGAAACTGCATGGTAGTGAAATGCACGAGTAGTGTCTCACTGTTGAGGTTGGCAGCACTGCAGATATTTCACTTCCCTTTCTCACAGCCCATACGTACGCAAAAGGCAATCTCATGACTTCAGTATCTATACACAAGAATACTACGAAAATTGAAGATATCGGTAAAAAATAAATATAAAATCACTAAGAACATGGACAACTAAATAATCAATCAGACGAAAGGAGGTACTAATGGAAGGTAGGTGATGGGCAGAAACAATGCGCATAAGAAACTTTCAAAACATCTGTTACACACTTAACTTCATATTACATGATCTTGTGAAATACTACATATGGCAAAAATAATGTTATATTAAACAGTACTGCATTTAGTCAATTCACGTAAGTACAAACTGAGACGGTCAGAGGATATCATATGACGGCATGACAGAATTACAGCAACACGGATTGGGATCCGATCTTTGGTTGCGTAATATCATGACAAAATGTGGGGTTAATTTTATTTATAAAAAGGTTAATTTTATTGTTTTCTAGACTTATCCACCACAGCCACTTCTAATGACAGTAAGGCTAGGTTTACATTGGTATAGTAAATAGCTTACTTTTAAGCCAAACAATATGTGGTAGATTAGACTTGCCTCCTTTTATAGTATAGTATCTCACATATTCACACACATTATACTATATTATGATGAATATTAATTGTTGTCGTTCTATGTTTAAAAAGGTTAATAAAATGTGTTTTAAGTTGTTACTTGAAAAAGTGATAAAATATAATTTTTTACAAACTCATTTTTTGCAATACAATTCGACAAGTTTCAATAGATTCTGATCAATAAATTAGCACGATAACAAAATAACAAAAATTTGAAAATGATCTAGCACATTTGAAAAATTACAAAAAGAAACAACAGATTTTAATTATGTTCACTTGTGAAAACAAAATGGTAACTTGCCTTCTGTTTTACATTGGTGTAGTATGGGCATAGTGAATGGTAGAATAGTTTTTATTCCTAATTTGTGTATACTTCAATCTGTTCAATTTAGAACAATAAGCAACCCCATGACCCAATGAGATGAGAATGATGTGCATGACGTGTAAATGAGGTGTAGTCTTGTACAGACCCAGGCCGACCATTCCTGAGAGAGTATGGTTAATTAAACCCCAACCATCAAAGTACACCGGTAACCATTGTCTAGTATTCAAATCCGTATAAAAGTAACTACCTTTACTAGGATTTGAACTACGAACCTTCGTCTCCGAAAATCAGCTATTAAACAGCTGATTTTGGTGACGACTTTACCTCTAGACCAACCCGGTGGGTCAGTTTGAACAGTGATAGTTTTTTTTAATAAGTGAATGGTAGAGTTACTTTGCCGCCACATTGACACCAATTTACTCTATCAATTTTTACGAGGTGTGTTCAAAAAGTAAGTAAAGTTTTGAAAAAAACAATACTAAAATATTTTTCACAACAATTTTAGTTTTACATTAAAGATCATACCTTAAAATACTTTTCTACATAGTTACCACAATTGTTCAAGCACTAGTAGCGGATGACCAGCTTATCTAAACCTTTCTAAAAGAAACAAACCACCAGTGAAGACAGCCATAACTATACACTGTGTTTTGCATTGTCATCACATTCAAAGTGCTCATCACCAAGTTTATGTTTTATGGACAGGAACACCACATGACTCAACATGATACGGATGCTAAAACATTTTTGTACGTATGTACGAAGAAGTTAGTCTGATACAAGGTAGTCAGACCATACAGGGTCAAAGACCGTGGAAGTCAAGTGTACCAGGTAAGAAATGTCAGAGCACTGTCAAGTCGCTTTGTTTTATGCACTTATGTGAGCATTTTTGGAACCCAGCTTGTGATAACTCAAGCAGTCAGCTAGAATCACAGCAAAACAGCTCTTGAAACTTGTGGAAATCCATCTGAATGCATTGTTGTTGTGAATCATCTGTTCTCTTTAATTTTCTCATCCCCTCTCATAACCAAGTCATCATTGACAACAGAAGAAGTTTGTGGTTTGTCGTGGACATCTGTCCGTCCATTACTGAATTGCCTAACCCACTTTCTTACCATTCCATCACTCATTGCATATACAGTAATCCCTCGTTATCCGCGAGGGGTTACGTTCGGGAGGGTTACCGCGGTTCGTAAAACCTCGGATAATAATACCTTATATGAACGAAAAGATGAGGGTTAGGTTCTACAGGTAAAGTCCTGCAGTCGTTTTAAGTGTTTAATAGTTTTAGAAACATTTTACCATTATTATAATTTATAAATATTTAATAAATACAGTATATGCATAAAAAATTTAATTTGCTTTAAAACAGTTAATTATGGCTCTTTGCTTCTTCGTCTTTTAAAACTTTTGGTGGACTTCTTCGTATGGTATCAACAGCTCCTGAGTCCTCTTTTGAATTGAAGGGCCCTTTCCATGACGGGTCAGCCAATGCGCTGCCATGCTGAGGATCTCATTGATGGTTTGTGAAGAAATGCTTGGCTTCGTTTCAGGATCGTCGAACAAACAAGGAACTGCACGTACAAAGAAATTACAGTATGGTGCTTGGGCGTATGTATGGCGGTGAGGGTAGGGTGTTACTGGCGGGGCCTGGTACCCGGTGACGCGCTCATTACGTACAATACATGGAAATTTAGCTTGGCTCATGGCGGCCGTCGCCATACTAGTGTGTGACTCAACATGATACAGATGCCAAAACATTTATTCAAACACATGTTTTCAGAATTGTATGACTTCCCAACCAAGTACGGTATACACAAGGTAAGAAAACGTAAATATTTTTAGGCCCACGTACAAAGTCCGCGGATACCGAGGGATTACTGTACCATAAATCTTTGTAATCTGCCGATGAATTTTGGCTGCCTTAATGTTCCTAGGATTCAAAAACAAGATAACGGAATAAATATCATTCTGTTCTCAATGAGTCGGCAGGGTCATCAATTGTTTTAAACAAATTGTAAACGACCACAGTAAACATAAAACACAAGACTAATCAACCGTACTGGTATCAGCCGCTATGTACTCTACCATTGGCTATTCTAATTGTAGAGTACAACTCTATCATCTGCTATTGTAGAATTACAGCTAAACATAAATAGTAAATTAATATAATAATTTCATTAACATTCTTTTTAAACTGCATCACCTTTATTTTAATTTCTACTTACACGTGTTTCGGTGGATCCACCATCATCGGAGTAAATGAAAAATTGAAACTAAAAATTTTTTATCTCACTTATTTAAAATTTACAGAAGACGATACATCTTCAATTATATAAAAGAAGAAAAACATAAATTTGGTAAAATAGATGAACATTTTAATATAATAGAACAATGTAATATAGCGAAAAAAATAAAATTGAAAAATATGAGATGTTCCATATTTATAAATATTTAAAAGAGCAAAAGCAGGACATTTTGAATGAACAGATCAAATTTAGAAATGATGAAGTGATATTGACTGCTGCTGCTTCTATAGTAAATATGAGAAGGGATAAATTAAAATAAATTAATTTTAAATCAGTTTTATACAAGTTATGGAAGATGTATCATCTTCTGTAAATTTTAAATAAGTAAGATACAAAATTTTTTAGTTTCAATTTTTCATTTACTCTGATGATGGTGGATCCACCGAAACACGTGTAAAGTAGAAATTAAAATAAAGGTGACGCAGTTTAAAAAGAAGGTTAGTGAAATTATTATATTAATTCATTAAATGAAATAATTTCAAACTGCAGGATGCATTATAAAGATTTATTTTATTAATAGTAAAAGTAGAATTTCCATTTTGAGATGAATTGTATAAACTGCGACTTCACTTTAGTCCCTATAACAACCAGTATAATTATTTGGAGGTATGAATGAAAAATTAAACATCAGAACATCATAAGCATTCATGAATATCTTGGACACCAATTCCAATAAATTACTCGTATTTTAAACATCCATTTTGAACATAATTAAAGTGATAACTACAGTCAACATGTGTGATGGAGAAAAAAGTGGATAATTATTTTTCAAAATTAAAAACAATATTGTCCTTACCTGAATCCTTAAAATCATCAACTCCATTTTGGTTTTCATGTCTTCTGGATTATTTTTTAATTTCTCAATGTCTGTTATTGGCTCAGCCATATATTTAAATGTATCAGTTTTCACAGCTGCCATTTCTGCTTTCCTTTTGTTCAAGTTGTACATCACAATTCCTGATCCAATTACAGCACTGCCTAAATACCTATATTAAAAAAAAAAAAATTTTATCAATGCATTGCAAAATAAAACTATTTAATTTGCTAAGTAAATCCACAAAAAAATATCTTGGTATAAAACTGACATAAGTTCTTTATAGCCAAACAAGGTTAAATTGTAAATGTAAGGCATAGTAAACTTTTTAAATGAATCCTTTAAAAAATCATCTTCTTCACCAAGGTTTAGACCTTCTGGACCAGTTCTGGCGTCCATCTCTTCCTCAGTTACGTAACATATCTTCTTCCCATCAGTTCATATTGCTACGCTCATAACTGGGGAACAAATTGTATCTACTATATGTAAGCTAGAGATGGGCTGTCCAATTCTCTCAGTAATGCTTAACCCTTGCTAACCTGGAAGCCAGAAATCACGCATGCGTCATTTCATTTTACGACAAATTTTATGACTCTAAAACCGAACAAAGAAGGTTAACATTACCCATCCCGCCTATCCCTCAGTTAAACCTTACAATTAGCGTCAAAATAAATGATAACATATTTTGATTTATGCTATCATGTTTAGAAAAGGATAATACACGAAACAATGTGCGGCAAAGAGATAGAAACTTTCATAGAAGAGGAGTAAACAAAAATTGAAAAGAGGCGACATTATTTTGAGGCAATTTTTTTCATTCAGCAAGTTACTTTGTTATTTTTACAATGAATAGCTTTATTTATGTATATAGCTAAACATATTTTTTTGTATTTCTTGGTGATTTAGTGACAGTGACACTTTTTCATACGTAAATTTTGATATTTCTAAAAGAAAATTGTTTTTTTCAATTTTAATTCTGGTCGTAAATGAAAACGGCAAAATTTGGTTTAAATGTGGTTCTAATAACAAATTCTTTATAAATAAATAGTAATTTTTTGAAATTTTTAGGAATGAAACTGAATGAAATAAAAGAGTTTTTATTACGCATAAAATGACAGTCCGCGTGATTGTTAAAATCACAGTTCTCGTCGGGTTAATGATACTGTTGAAAGGTGTCACATGAGCTCTGTTCTTATATTTATTGTGAATGGTCTCACCTAGTACAGCCTTTTACACTCCTCAAAAATCTAGCTTAGTTAATACAGGCACAATTAATACTTGATAAAATCTCAATGGAGAGCCTCTCCTAGTATTGTTCCTTAAAAAATGTAGTATGGGACCACAAACATCAAAATTTCTACCCAATGAGATATCACATCCTAAGTATAAAAATGTGCCTGGCCTGAGGTGTAGAGGTCAGTGCAATACTTCTACAGTTCACCCGTTCTTAGTTTGCTCCTACTGTCAACAAACAAAAGCCACATACTACAGGGTGTACGCTAGAGTCTGCGACTTTACAGATATTGTATTCCTATTAAGTTAACTATGTTTTAAATTACAAGTACTTAAAATATCAGTCATGATATGATGTAGGCCTAACAATTTCATTTAGAAAAAAAAATTAAAAGTATTTTGTATTTAAATACTTTTGAAAGGATTTTGTTGTTACTTTTTAATCAGCGTGTACACATTTTGATATAATGCGCATGCTCAGTGACGTCATTATTTGTTTACATTAGAAGCAAACTAAGAGAGGCTGGACTATACATCAGGTGAGTCAGGTTCAATTCTGGTAGTTTTTCATTAATTGTCTTAAATACCCAAGGATTTCTCAAGCACATTATTTTAGCTTGTTGATATTTAACTCATTTAAAAAAAAAAAAACAATATGAAATGGAAAAGAAAGGCCCAACTTAATAAATTAAATTAAGCTAGCATAAAGTAATTTTTAGGCAAAATACTGATATTACAGTGATAAACAGAGAAATTAAAAAGGAATACAATGGTTAAGCCTACATGGAAAACTACAAAATAATTATCATCTAGTAACCTTCCATAAGAATTCAAATACATTCCCTGTACAACTCTTACATTCCACAACTGCAAAATGTTTAAGAATTTTATCAAGCAATAATAATCAAACTTTTACATGACGTTTCTTTAAAGTTAAACACATTATAACAAAAATTTTCAAGAATGATTGTTATATTAGTTTTCTATTCAAAATCCTTAATAATAGACAATACAATAGTGGGTCCAATAGTGTAATACATAAAATAAACAAAAACAACTTCATTAGAACAGATACAAAAAAAGGGTGTGCGTTTATGATTTACTCAGCCTTGCTGATTTTAAGAACAAATTTTTCAACCAACCTGAATGCATTATTTCCTTTCGATTTTTGATAAAATGTGTACAGGCCAAGAGCATGTGCATATTTATAACAAGATTTTAAAATCATGGTGCTTAATTTTCTTCTGTACGCAAATATTTCACTGTCTGATAAACGAAAACATGAAGCTACTTCAAACTGACACTATAACCTCAAATTAATCTATTGCGTCTTTAGTCACGTACGCCAAAACAACAAAACTTGGAAGTAAACAAACGCTGCTGAAAAATTCTGGACTCTTACGTTCACGATTCCTAAAACTCTTAAGTAAATAGGAATATACAGTAAATTTCTGAAACACTGGATAAAAGTAAAACGTCATCTAAAACACTTAATATATTTTAAAACAGAAATACAAGTTTTGTAAATAGAATAGTTGTGTACGAGTTCTGCAATAAATACCTGTCTCCTAATAATTTTGTACACACAATTAAATATACATCTGATTTTACAAAATATGTCTAAATATAACTGTAAAATCTAATTTAATAGCCAATAACATATAATTAAACACACTATTTCTTAAGATAAGATCATAAAATGACCAAAAGTAAGGTTATAGAAATAGTATATTATTTGTAACAATTTAATCTTTATAGAAGTTCCGAAATTATAATAATCATATAAAAATTCATGTTTACTAAAACTGTTCAGTAATATCTATGTAACAAAATATTTTCACTATCCAAGCACTGTTTTGATAACGCAATAAACATAATGCCCTACATCGACAACTCGAGTATATAGAATCAGCTGTTTTGCACAGGGAAATGGAATGTATTGATTTAGTATTTCTCCGTCGTAAGAAAAGTAGATCTCTAAAAAAGGAACGCTTGTTCTTTGACGATTAATAATTATTTTATTTTGTAAATTTTAGGTACATTGTTATTAAAAAGTGATTATTAACCTCAGTGAGTTTTTAAAATCGAAGCAGAAACCTGACAGTCGCAGTTTGTTGTTTCCGAATCCCTGTGCTTTCCCATAGTTCTCTGCTGCAGTATTTGCGGGCAATAGCAGCAGACGTCCGATTTGAGTTGTGCGATTTGGAATGTGGTGACGGGGCACCGTGCCAGTAATGATTATTCTGTAATTAAATGGATAATTGTGATTAAGAAATGAAGAAATTTACCTTTAAAGGTGTATTGGATGGTTTCCGGTCTTCTGTGAGCCAGCAGCAGAGACCCGATCAAGAAATTGTTGAAACATTACGACCGGAACACTTCCAAGTATCCAAGGTAAGCATTCCTACCTGTATATTGTGTCAGTGATAATGATCTTCCTACCTGCGTAATATACTTAGATAACCGTTACTTCATCATATAAATAAAAACAATCTGTCTAAAGAATTTCACTCTCTGTCATTATTATTTAGTTAAATATAAAATAAATTATTAAATAGTGGTTGCTTTTAAACGCATATGGGTTTTAATATTATCAACCGTAAATGATTAAAAATTACTTGTAATTTGTTATCGTTCTGTTTACATAAACAATCAGGTCATAAAAAATTAATTTGTGGTTAAAAAGGCAAAAATCATTAAAAATTGATTAAATCGGTATTGTAATAAACATATATAACATAGTTTATTTTAAAATTATGTCGCATGCTCTGTAACGACGCATTTTCACAATCAAAAAATAATAATTTTCCCGGTTAGTTTAAACTTCAAATTACTAAATAGATTTCTCTGACAATTAGATGTGTCATTAACGATCTTCAAATTTTTTTTGTATGGTAAATCTATTTCCTATAAAGTAGACGTAATCACGAATAATTAAAATGTAATATTATGTGATGTACTTGAATAAATAATTAGGGAAAATAAGGAACAATTTGATAAATCGATTTGCATGTATTTGTTATTCATAAAATTTGTATTTGTTTTTATTACGCTATTTTAGCTTTATCATTTATAATGTTCTGTACTGTATTATAGATTTTACTGCTATGCAGACACGGTTTAGCCTAATCAGGTAGATTAGAATGAACGATATTTTCTGATAGGTACTCTATCTGACTGACACGCACCGACACGGGGTCGCGCGAAACACTTCCATTAAGCTGATACTTTATTCAGCTTGTTGTATTTAAAGGCTTAATTTATTTATATTGAAAATAATAATTAACTTTAATTTTGTAAATATTTAGTTATACGTTCTTTGTTATTTTCAATAGTATATTATATTTTAATTATTTTGAAATTCTTTTTTTGATTCGGTGTAAAAATATTTAATATTTTATTGTACGTCTACATTCTTTATTATTATTTATTTTTCTTACATAAATTTATTGATTTGTTTTTAAATTTATTTAAGCTCCTTTCACATGGCTAATATTTTTTTCTGTGAAATTCGTTATCTTTAATTTCCTTTTAGGACAACATTTTGGGTTTTCTTTTTGAATTTTATCGTGTTCTTGAATCCATAATTAATAAAATACATGTCGTAAAATGATAGTAGTGTTTTTATGTTAATTAATACAACTGTTTGAAATTTTATTGAATAATTTTATGCACTTTATGTTTTATTAAAACATTCTAATTTTACATAAATTTTTAGTTTATTTTCATTTTTTTATACAGATTTGAATGCTAGACAGTGGCTACCGGTGTACTTTGATGTTTGGGGTTCAATTAACCATACTCTCTCAGGAATGGTCGACCTGAGTCTGTACAAGACTACACCTCATTTGCACATCATACACATCATCCTCATCTCATTGGGTCATGGGGTTGCTTATTGTTCTGAATTGAACAGATTGCAACATACACACATTAGGGATTACAAAAAAAATCATTTTTAACCTTTCAAAATTTATATTACTATAATTTATTAAAAATTGTACTAAAATATATTTCAAAATTTTATATACTACTACATTTTTCTAAACAATATTAATAATTATGTGTTAGATCTTGAGTTTATTTATTTTATTGGAAAATATTTTCAGTTTTGTCTATAATATAGTTTGTTCTTTAAATTAGCTATTATTTAATTGTTTCTGTTATTTTAAAATTGTTAATTAATTGACAAGAAACAGTTTAGATGACTTGTTTTTTTTGTAGTAACATTATTTGCAATCAGTTTTTAAAACTAAACTGTAAAAAAATTATTTGCATGATGATTTGTGAAAGTGAACATTCCATGTTCAAATTCTCTTGAATTTGACATTTTTGTTGTAATTAACTTATTAGTATCGGGTACAACTGTATTGGTCAAGGTTTTCACTAATTTACCCAGTACCTTAAATACTAAAACCTTACATACAGATTTGAAAACACCACTTGTACAAAATTCCATCGAATACCTGTACAAACGCTTTCACGACAAGTCACACGAACACGAGAATCCCCTGGTGCGTTCACTTTCCACCGTCCATTTACCTGATAATCCCCCTAGATGCCTTAAAAGACGCTGGAGTAGAGACCTGCTAATTTGATATACAAATTTAATTCTTGGGGAGGTACCAATGGGGGCCCTACCCCTCTCATGCCTATCATGTCATTTACATTATTATCATAATCATCAAATTTGCTTGTTGTAAAATTTTACAGTTCTAAATAAAGAATTAAAGAGAAAAAACCCAGGACCATTCTAAGCAAATGTCTATGGTCAGCCCCTTCTTACGTTTTTTAAAGTAATATAACCTTCCCAAACCATATTCTAAAATTTAACATGAGAACATAAATAATGTTCATTATTTTATACAACGGTAAAAGTTTATTTATATATGAATAATTATATTTACTTCTTTAAGTTTTTCACATGACTACTTTTTGTTTTTACAAAAGTTTATTGTCTTGCATTTTCAGTTATGGCAACAACATTTTGGGTTTATTTTTAGTTATCTTATTATTAAATCCATTTATTATAATACTATTAATCCTGTTAATTAATATAATTATTATTTGAATTTTTGATTAGGAAATTATGCTCACAATATTTTTTATCAAAGTTTTTTTAAACTTTCTTTTTTTTTGTTTAACATCCGACTGTTCTGTAATTACTGCTAATGCAGATGGTGAAGGATGAAATGAATTTTTGTAACATATGAAAATATTCCGTGCCTGAATGGGATTTGAACCTAAGACCGCATGATGAGAGGCGAGCATGTTACCAACTAGACCAATGCGGCCAGCGCATTTTTTAAACTTTCAAATTTTTTTTCCAAAATTAAGTAATTTCTGTGAATTTAGTGATTTTTATTCATTTATACTTTAGGAAATGTAATAACATTTAATCGTAGTGGCTATCCATTTTAAGTTTTAGAAGTTCTTGTAAAATATGTAATTTTCTAATTTCAATTTATGTTATTGAAATAAGTTATAGTTTTACATGTTATTCTAAATTACTTATCTAATTAAATCATATAAATAATGTGGGATAATTTTTTGTTATTCTTACCATTTTTGTTTTATTATTATAAGGAACTTTTATCTAAGAACCATTATAAAAATTGGTTTACTGCAATTTGTTCTGCCATATTTAAAGAAAATATTCATTATATCCTATTCACCCACCTTTTTGAAGTGGAATTTTTATAAAATAAGATAAATATATATATTTTTTAAACTATTGATCATAATAATAATAATTTAATGAGCAGAAATCCTGATAATTCAGATTACATAAATTGAATACAGGTTTTAAATGATATATCTAAAATTGGAACATTCTTAATGAAGTATAAATTATTATTATTATTCAACAACATGCGTGAAAACTCAAGGTTGTTTTTAGCCTTCTACTTCATGAAAAACAGACACATTTTGTAATATCATTAGTTGAAAATAATTAATTTATATTGTAATAATATATTTTACATTAATTTGATTGTTTATAAGGAATTGACATGAACATTGCAGTAAGATAAAATATCAATACTAATATAAAATTACACAAGATTTTTATTTAATCACAGAACTATAAATCTTTTGAACATCCTTACTTTATGAATATTACAACAAACACATTCTAGTGACTTATTTTAATTAATTTTTGTTTCGACTACATTAATTATGTAAAAAGAAAAAGAGTTTTATTTTAGTAGTTTTAAGGAAGTTACATTTGGGTATTTGTTTTTGACAATACTCACCTTTTTTTAAATTTTGTTAAAAGTAATTTACTTATCATTAAGCATGTAGGTTATTACTGTATAACAGTGTTATTAATTGAATAGTTACCCATAGAATTGGTACTTAATTTTTTTTTGATAATTTTTTTTTTGTCATCAGTCTCTCGACTGGTTTGATGCAGTTCTCCAACCTGTTCTATCTTGCGCAAGTCGTTTCATATCTACATACCTGTAACACCCTACATCTTTTGTAATTTGCTTTATATATTCTAATCTTTGCCTCCCTCTACAATTTACTCCCTCAATGTTACCCTCCATTATTGATAGCCCAATACCTGGATGTCTTAGGATATGCCCCACTAGCCTATCCCTTCTTTTGGTAAGATGCTTCCATATACTTCTTTTTTCATCCACTCGCCTAAGAACCTCTAAATTACTTATTTTGTCCACCCACCTAATCTTTAACATTTTCCTATAACACCACATTTCAAAAGCTTCTATCCTCTTCCGTTCTACAGCCCCTATCACCCACGTTTCACTTCCGTATAATGCTACACTCCAAACATAATGTTTTAAGAAATTTTTCCTAATCTGTAAATCAATGTTTGTAGTCAGTAAGCTGTTTTTCATTTCAAAGGCTTTTCTAGCTTGAGCAATTCTGCTCTTGATATCACTCGTGCTTCTACCATCCTTTGTTATTTTACTCCCTAGATAGCAGAATTCCCCAACTTCCTGTATGTTTTCGTTGCCTACTTTTAAATTTCCCATCTCTTCTAAACCACTCTTGCTGCTGCACAACACTTTCGTTTTGTTCTTATTAATTTTCATGAAGTAATCCTTCCTCAAGATCTCATCCATTCCATTTAAGGCATCCTCTAGTTCATTCTTTGCCTCGGCTAATACTACTATATCATCGGCGAATCTCAACATTTTTATTGTTTCTCCTTGAATTTTTATTCCTACGTCAAATTTCTCCTTCACTTCATTTATAGCCTCTTCTATATACAAGTTAAAAAGTTTTTGATAATTATGATTTCAAATCTTAGGAATAAAATGGTATATTTACTTTTTTGAGGTTATCTAGACATGAGTTATTATTTTCTAAACACTTGTTTTGGATTCATTTTTGAAACATTCACTGTGTGATGCATAATTATTATCTCAATAGATCTGTGCAAAGGTTAATTAATAAATAATGTGGTTTTTTATTTTTAAACTTGACTCTTTAGTTATTTATAAATATTTCTCCTTTGATAACTGCATCACGTTACAGCTGGAGGATTCTGAAAATATTTAGTGGTTTAAAAACTCTTTATTTTTTTGCTGTTTTTCAGAAATTTACATTTTTTGGTTTTATAATTAGGAAAATCACTAGAAAAATAATTTCTTACCTTTTTGAAAAAACTTAAATGGAATATAAGAAAATAAATTTTCGTAAAATTATTGAGAATTTTATTACATATTTTTAGTGGCACCAGTAGCTGAGTTATATTGTTAAAAACTAGGTTTTAATTTTTTTTAAAAGTAAATTCTTTGATTTCATGAAAAGAAAAACAATTTTAGTTGAAAATTGTCGGAAGTAAGAAAATTCATAAAAATAAATGCCCATCATTAATGGTGCATGTTTTTTTTTTTAAAATTGGAAGTACTTGGTATATTAATGTATCAAACATTACAGCATATATCCACCATTTAATAAATTTTTAATTATTAAAAACCATCAAAATGGTTAAAGAATAAGTAAGAACACGTACCGATTAAGAAGTATTTAAGTAGTTTTACGATATCAGCTCATTACAATATTTACTAATAGTTTATAATATAGTATTTAATAGTTTTTTTTTTGGTTTAATGTCCGACTGTTTTGCAATTACTGCTAATGCAGACGACGGTAAAGAAAGATGAAATGATTTTTTGTAACGTATGAAAATATGCTGTGCCTGAATGGGATTCGAACCCAAGACTGCATGATGAGAGGCAAGCAAGTTACCAAGTATGCCAATGCGGCCGGTGTATAGTGTATTTAATAGTGTATAGCATGAAATTTGCTGGACAACAGTGAGGAAACGAAGCACCTCAAAAGATATAACATTCTCAATTTAGACCAACGTTTGTTGGTCTAAATTCACCATTCATTTTCATTATTAATCTTTTATCCAATGTAAAATTTTGAAATAAAATTTTCTACTCTCTTGTAAATTACACTGTTATTAATAATTTTGCACATGTTTGATATTTACTTTATAATTTTCCTTAAATAAAGTGACAGCAAGGACTACCTAATTCATTCATGTTACTTAAATTTTTTTCTAAAGATTTGCTTAAAGCCAGATTGTAAATAAATAATTAAAAAATTACAGTGGTATATTAAAAATAAAAAGATATGATTATTTTCAAAAAACCATTGACTGTTCCTCACCCTCTCCTAAGCGTTCTGTGGTTAAATTTTAATCATATTAAAAATGATGTCTTTTGTTTAAACATAATAGTTATTGCAAAAATGATTAGGTTTGTAGTTTCATGAATATTTTTTAAATTTTTTTGGGTGACTACTTCCTTAAAAAAACTAGCGAATAAAATGTAGAATTATGCGGATAGATTTTTTTGCGAGCGTACATTGTAGATATGCCAATATTTCGTACATGTTAATATAGTGGATGGCAATTTTGTCAACAACATTAAAGGTTTTGTAGACATAAAATATCTTTGTTGACATATTCTGTTGACAAATCTATGTAAAAAAATCTCCATCATATATATAATAATATTTTTTCAAGGTTTTTTTTTGTCGGTTTAAAATTTTCATGCTCATTTTGTTTACCATGAACCCTTATACAACCTTTTTAACTCGAAATTGTCATGTTTTTTTTTTATAAAATTTGTTCTAATTTTTGTTCCAATTTAATTGCTACAAATATAATCATTGTACTAAATTCTATTTAATCTTTTTAATAGAGGTTTGATTTTAAATTATTTGTATAAAATAATTTTCTTTAACCATTGATTGCTTCAGCACAAAAATTATGCATATATTGTTCTCTTTTGAAACCTATATGGACCTATAGCTCCCAAATTTATAGTACAACCAAACACTCAAATTTGCAACGCATTAAGGCATTCCAGTCTCAAGCATTACACCTTGTTGTAAAAGCACTCCTTTATGTTAGCAATAAAACCTTAAATACAGATTTGTAAATTCCTTTTGTCCAAAATTCCATCAAACACCTATACAAACGCTTTCACAAGAACACGGTTACCCGCGCCTGGGTCTCGGGTTTGATTCCTGGTCGGGTCTGGCATTTTTTTATCACTCATTTTCATTATCATTGTCAACCACCGTCTGCATGAGCAGAAATTACAAAACAGTCAGACATAAAAGAAAAATCGATAACCCACTGGTATGTTCACTTACCAAAGTTCGAAGTTAAATGAATGTTGAAGTTTATTTTGATAATTTATGCTAAAATTAAACATGATAAACACATTTGGAATTATTTTATATAAGTATTTGTTATTGGTTATGAAATTAGGTTCTTTCCATTTAAATTTTATAATGTAAGGGGTTTTGTATAGTTTTCCTTGGTTTTTTTTTGTATTTTCTGCTGTTGTACCTCTTCTTTTCATTCATTTTTACAAAATTTGATGTGTCATCTGTGATGGATGTTATTTAGCAAGGAGATAGGTATTTACTTCTTTGTGAAACCTTATTAATGTGTAGATTGCCGGTCAAGTTCTAAATCATATCTATTTTTCAGAGTGTTCTTTTGACTGATTACTTCTTATCTGTTTTGTTTTTGTTAATGAACATGCAAACTGTTGTAATGGACAATAATTAATAAGTTCACTTATGAATAATATGTACATTCTATAAGAGGCAGGTGGGGTGTTAAATTATTTGCACTCGATCTGCTAGTTGCAGGGCTACAAAAAACAGCTTTCTTTCTTAAAACACTGTTAGTCAAATTATATGAGACTGAAGCTTGTAAGAACAAAAGAAGTAGAGGTGTAAAAGACACTAGTCAGAATTATCTCTTCTGAGAGTAATGAATTTCATTATACAGCCAGACCCTGTGGTGAATGAAGTGAAGTGTTATTTGCAGGGTGAAAAGTAGATGCTTTTCAGTTGGCCTGACATGCTGATAAGTATACTTTTCCACTTAGTGAGGAAGGCAAAGGTAAACCACTTCACTCCTTGTTTTAATTAGTAAAGTCTCTAGAGGTTCAAACCAGCCTTTCAGCTGATGACCTAAACAACAACAATATGAACACTGGAAACTATTAGGAATAATTAGTTATCAGTTAGTTATAGTATGGTTTTTTGTCCTGGTCAAGGTTTTCTCACAGTTTTTCTTAGCCTTTCCAAGTGAATACATGGTCAGTCTATAATGTAGTAGGATAAACTTCCAATTTCGCATCTGAAATTGTTTGACTTCATTTATAATAATGTATATTTTGGGTTACAATAAAGTTTATTTATGTACAGATTTTAGTGAAGTGCTAAAATTCTTAATTTTTATTTTGTTAAAGGTATTTCTGCTTATAATTTCAGCTGAAATAAATAATTTTTTAGTAAATAGTCTATTGTTGGCTTGTTATTAAATGAGACTTAAAAACAAGGTCTACTGTTTTAGTGTTGATAAAAAATTTAAAAAAATAACATGTTATTTATTTTAAGTAATTAGATAACACTGACTATTGTACTATGAACAAACATGGTGGCAAATTGTAAAAAAAAGAAACAGCAGTTTTTCTTGTGAGATATTAAAATCTAATTTGAGTATTATACTATAATTTCAGTTTTGTTATTTCTAATAATTTCCAATAAAGTTCAAGTTAATTAAGGGTTAAAATTTGTAAATTATTTTGTCTCTCGCTTCTTAGAAAGGTGAGATTCCTAAATTTTTACAGATATTGTGAAATCTGTATATTATATAAATTTGAAAGTCCTCACTGACTGATGGACTTGCGTATTCATCCTTAATTCTATCTAGCAATAATCTTAAGTATCGTGGTTACAAGTTCTTGACTAAATTATAAATTGTTTAATGAATTTGAAAAATTTAATCATAGTCATTTAAAACAATTGTTTTTTTAGACTTAGAAGTAAAGGTTAAGGAAAAGATTATAGGAATACTAAAAAAACTTCCCGCTGACATATTTGACTTTGTAAAACAAAAAATAAGTACCCCTTACTTCTGGTATCTCTTGGGACACCGAAACTTGCAACCACTTTTCAACATCTTACAATATTTTGGTTTTAAGTTATGCTTGCTGTTCAAACTGTAACACATTGACCAATTTATGAAAATTTTATTTCCGGTCTCAAGAGACCGGAATACACGTTTCCCGATGAATATTCGATCTTGGATAACCCCAACATGAAACGTATACTCCCCTTTACTTTTAAATTGTACATCAGTTAAAAGGAAGTTTACCCGAAAAATAAATTGCGCGTACAATTGCTAACTTTATCGGATACTTTTTACAATATTTATTACATTAACGTTTTTACCGATTTTAATGTTGTTATTTTTACTGTAAAATTGTAAATGGAGTCTAAATGAAAAATTATATTTCTACAATAGTTGTACTGAAAAATCCGATTTTTATGGGACTTTTATTAAATTATTTAAAAACCACTGAATTAAGCGTTTAAGAATATAAATTAAGTAGGCGTATAATAGTTTTAAAATTTTAAGTTCTTTTTTAATTTACTCTATGTGCCTTTTTCCGTTTATGATTTTTATCATTATGATAAAAAAATCTGGTGTGAACACTCACACGTCTCCTCTTGCCAGTGCAAATGATTAACAATATAACCTAATATTAGCAATAAAACATTAGAAATAAATAAAAAAACGTAACCTTATTTTAATCATGAGTGAATGATACAAAATGAAAACCAACCTTAGTTTGGCTTAATAATATGTAAAATCACTCTTTGACGCTAAACTAGGCTCTGTAGAGAAAAATGGTTGAAATAAAAGTTGTAGATCTTTTAATTATCTATAAATTTGATTATGTACCTTTTTATCGTAAAATGCATAATAAGGCTGAAATCTTAAAAAATCGTTTTTTTGTACAGATTTTCATGAAAAAAAACAAAAAATCACAATTTACCGTTAAATAAAACATTATACAAAACAATGTTAAAAAATATGTAGGTTTTTAAATTGTCTACAACTTTTATTATATATTCTTTTGCCCTAAAGTGTATATTAAGGCCGAAATCTAAAAAAAAAAAAATTTTTTGTACGAGAGAACGCCTTCCCAAGAATTTCAGCAGACATCGCGCCTACCCTATCTTGTAGAGCATAAAAAATGTAGTAAATAAGGCGATTTTAAAAACAATCGTAGGAGCCGTTTTTGAGAAAATCGCAAAAAATTGAAAAATGACACGAATAAACTACTACTTCAGGTTGACCGATTTTGATGAAACTGTTCCGTTTGGGTCGTCGAGTAGTATCTAACTTAAGTTTCAAGTTTCAATCTCGTACGTTGTTCCGTTCTTGAGATATTTTGTTCAAACATACGCACACACCACTCCAATCGCTAAAAACATGTTTTTTTTGTGTTCAGGGGGTTTGAAAACGTGTAGAACTGATGACAACTTGAAAACTTTATTGACTGGTGAAAACTTGATTTCGAAAAATCGACATGAAAACAATACTTTCCTTCCTATATATTCATATAAGTAAGAGAAAGTAAAAATAGAACCTTGTTTTAAAATTGTTTAAGACCAGAATAATTTTTAAACGAAAAAGTAAAAGAAAATCGTGTGAGTGTTTCACACCAAGTCAGCATAAAAATAGTTTCTTTTTGGAAAAATTGACATGAAAACAATACTTTCTATCCCTACAATATTCATAAAGGGCAAGATAAAGTAAAAAATTAAAACAAGTACTTATATAGCATGTAATAATTAGAACTAGACAATTTTAAAAAGAGAAAACAATTTAAATATTATAATTTTTTTGGCTAGTGGAAGATATGAGTAGGCCTATCTATTATGGTACGTGTATTGATTTTTCAAGATACCATACTGTATCTTTGTAAATATTACATTAAATATGTGAAGAGAAATATTACAATTTATTAAGAAAGACAAATAAAATTATTGTACAATTTTAAAGGTTATGTGATAAAAAAAATGACATGGGTTTTCCCGATGAATATTTATTTTGCGTATTCAGTAAAAAAGTTTATATAAAATTGTACTTAGGCCAACACGTATAAGAACTCCCCTCTGTTTTCATTTTGGAATTTTAGTGACAGACATGATCGTGCAGGTTTTCAACTCGTGATGCGCGCGCATTCAGCCAAATGACAATCTGCAACGCAACTATCTGTGCATATCCATTTCGTGTTTATATTCGAGTGTTTCTTAATTTAGTACCGGAGAACTTTTGGTTTTTTACCACTATGGTTTTTGTTTTATTAAAGTGTTTGTGTGCGTTTATTGAACGGGAATTATGTCTTTCTTAAATGAATAGTCTATTATTTGATTGAAAACAGGTTAGTTCTAAAGAATTACAATTATTCTAATGTAAGGCTTACTTCAGTGTTTTATTTATTTCACTTGTTAACATTTTTATATGCCTTTGTTTGTAGAATCAGGGCTCCGAATCTGGGTATTTTGTTTTATCCCCCCCCCCCCAGAATAATTTGTCATATTTTTGGATAATTCGTATGTAATCTTCAGGTATTTTTGACGATAAAAACAGTAAAAATAGTAAAAAATGTCCTACACCAATATTCTTTATGTTAAGGTTAAATTAGGTAAGGTAAATAGATTGCTTTTTAAACGCTTTTATTTAGCTTACTCTTGGATCCATCAAATCTTGCAACTTAAAATTTTAATACTTCTACCGTATCAATATGAATCAAACTTTGCACACTTGTTTACTTCGATGACAATACGCTGTGGAGGTGTTTGTAAAAACAAATTTCAAAAAAATTACAAAAAAATTTTAAAAATTTTTTTAAGAAACGCTTTTATTTAACAATTACTTAAAAAAATTAACTAAAAAGAAAAAAATAAAAAAAATTACGAAAAAAAATTTACAAAAAAATCACAGAAAAAAAAATTACAAAAAAAAATTAAAAAAAAAAAGTTTTTAAGAAATGCTTTTATTTAACAATTAATCAAAAGAAAAATGAACTAAAAAGAAAAAAAGAAAAAAATTTACAAAAAAAAACAATCACAGACATTACAGTTAAAATAAAAGCGTGGCGCATTTATATATATAATATTTATTGTAAAATATTCGCTGTAATATTATATTCGTTGTAATATTTATTGTAAAATATTCGTTGTAATATTATATTCTTTGTAATAAAATATTCGTTGTAATAATATTAATTTTAAAAATTTTAAAAAAATTTTTAAGAAACGCTTTTATTTAACAATTACTTAAAAAAATTAACTAAAAAGAAAAAAATAAAAAAAATTTACGAAAAAAAATTTACAAAAAAATCACAGAAAAAAAATTACAAAAAATTTTAGGCATATAAGTTGTTATAATATTAATGCGCCACGCTTTTATTTTAACTGTAATGTCTGTGATTGTTTTTTTTTGTAAAATTTTTTCTTTTTTTCTTTTTAGTTCATTTTTCTTTTGATTAATTGTTAAATAAAAGCGTTTCTTAAAAACTTTTTTTTTTAATTTTTTCTCAAAAGGCTGTTACTGTTGTGAGATATTTCAAAAGTTCCTTTTAAAATATCTCCAAATTCCTGGTTAAGTTTTGAATTATAAAGTTTTGGTTTAAGATTGTTTTTATTTAAGTAAAGGTTTGATTTTTGGTTCACCTGTGAACAATAATTTAATTGAATTTTCTTAACGTATTTTTTTAATCATTTATTGAACGTTTTATTTCATTTAAATAAAACGTCCGGTTTCAAGATTGTTATAATAACATTTTACTGCTGGTTCGTATTTTACTTTCTCTTGCCTATATGAATGTATAAAAAGGAAAGTATTGTTTTCATGCCGATTTTTTTCGAAATCGTGTTTTCACCGGATCTACACGTTTCCAAACCCCCTGAACACAAAAAACATGTTTTTAGCGATTGGTCTGTAAGTGTGTGGGTGTGTGAACAGAATAATTCAAGAACGGAACATCCTACGAACTTGAAACTTGAAACTTAAGTTAGATACCACTAGAGGACCCGACACGAACATTTTCATAAAAATCGGTCAACCGTAAGTAGTAGTTTATTCATGTCATGTTTCACTTTTTTTTAAACCTAAGTTTTTTTAAAAATCGCCTCATTTACTACATTTTTTGTGCTCTTTAAGCTAGGGTAGGCGCCATGTTTGCTGAAAATCTTGGAGAGATTGTTTTCTCGTAAAAAAAATTGTTTCTTTAAGATTTCGGCTTTAATATGCATTTCAGGGCAAAAGAATATATAATAAAAGTTGCTGACAATTTAAAAACCCACAACTTTTATTTCAAACATTTTTTTGTATAACGCTTAGTTTAGCGGTAATTAGCGATTTTCTGTTTTTTTTCTCACGAAAACGTGTAAAATATCGATTTTTTAAAGATTTCAGCCTTAGCATGCATTTCACAACAAAAGTGTATATAATTAAATTTGTAGGTAATTAAAAAATCTACAACTTTTATTTAAAGTATTTTTCTCTACAGAGCCTATTTAGCGTGAAAGAGTGATTTTCCGTATTTTTAAGCCTCAATGAGGTCGATTTTCATTTTACGTCTCACTCATGATTAAAATTAGGTTATGTTTTATAAGGTTTTTTTGAGTATTTCTAATGTTTTATTACTAATATTAGGTTATATTGTTAATTATTTGCATCGGCAAGAGAAAGTCGTGTGAGTTTCTCACCAGATTTTTTAATATTACAATTAAATTTATTTAAAACGAATCGGATTTATTATTTTCGATCTAGAATGAATAACCTGTAAAATATCACCTTACAACTTATTTTGAGTGTAAAAATTGTAATTGAAGTAGTATTGAATTTTTTTATGGTTGCAGTATTTTCTTACTGTTGAAAATCGTGAGAAAACAATGCGGTAAACTTAATATTTTATAATTCCAAGTAATAAAAAAATGTAGCTAATGTAAGCAATAAGACAGTGCTATCAAATACTTTAATTGTTTAATATAACAGTAAATCTACATGAAGGAGGTATTTATTAAGCTCTAATGAGCGTGTATTTTATGTAAATCGCTTAAAATTAAATGCTCCAGTTACAAGTTAACTTCACTATAGTTTATAACTTCCAAACAGTCTACCTGAGGCGGTTATTAAGAGTGTGATGCAATAAAAACACTATGTAATCTTAACACCGTACACTGAATTTGAAATTACCAATTTAATTTCTACTAATTAAAGATTTATTTTTTACGACTTTGTTATTGAGTAAAAAAAATTTTACGTAGGAAATGGAAAAATTTTTCTTTCGTTTCGAGTACCCTTAAGAACGGAAGAGTAAAAAGACATTAAGCAGAGTTACCTCTTCTGAAAGTAGTCTAATGAATTTCATTATACAGCCAGACTCTGTTGTGAAGGAAGTGAAGGGTTCATATGCAGGGTGGAAAGTAGATGGTTTTCAGAGGGCCTGGTGTGCTGATAAGCACACTTTTCCACTTAGTGAGGAAGGCTAAGGTAAACCATTTAGAGGTTCAACCCAGCGTTTCGCCTTTTGTAACTGTTTTGCAATTTCTGATAATGGAGACGGTGGAGAATGATGATATATAAAAATTGGTGATCAAAAATTGCCAGACCTGACCGGGAATCGAACCCGGGAACCCGATGTAAAAGCCAGTCACGCTAACGACTACGCCAACGGGCCGGCCTGCTTTTCACCGACTCGTTTATTTTTGCTTTTTATCGGTATTTTTTAAAATTCCTATGTGTGTACCACTTCCACTCAGTGAGAAAGGCAATGGTAAACCACCTCATTCCTCGTTATACGTAGTAAAGCCTCTAGAGGTTCAAACCAGCCTTTCGGATGATCATCTAAACAACAACCTAATAATATTAGATTAACTAATTTATACAATTATTTTAGCATTTTATCGTTACTTTCTTAATTCCAAATGTGTGTACGTTACAATCTGTTCAATTTAAGAACAATAAGCAACACTATGACCCTAAGAAATTAGGATTATATTTATGATGTGTAAATTAGATGTAGTCTTGTACAGATTCAGACTGATAATTCCTTAGAAGTATAGTTAATTGAACCCCGACCATCTAAGTACACCGGTAACCAATATCTGGAATTTAAATCCGTATAAAAGTAGCTACCTTTACTAAGATTTGAACCAGGAACTACGTCTCCGAAAATCAAACAACTGATTTGGGGCGACCACTTTATCCCTAGAAGACCAACCCGGCGAGTTAAAAGTTAATTTACTGTAACATTATTCAAAATTTGAATCATTATTATGATTGATAAATCGGTATCCCATTACATTTTAACTTTTAAAGAAAATATGGGTTTATGATGATGACTTTTGTAATTAATTGAAAAGCGGTTTATCTTGGTTTTTGTGAATGTGGCCGTTTTTCATTCGATTCGTTCTTTGATATGAAAAATTGTATTCTTTCTTTATTATATTGTTGCTGTTTCATCAATCAATCATTTTGATATCCGTAACGAGAAAGAAGAAAAATTATTGTTAACTTGCTCTGGTAAAAATAACAATACAACGATGTAGTTTACTTTTTAAGTAATAAAGCTGTTTCGTTAATTCACCGTTTTCTATTGTATGTTCAAAATCATTGCTTTATTGTTATGAAATATTTTTCAAAATTGTACTTATCCATTCTCCATTCTTATGGCCCCGTTAACCATTTCAGTGCCGAAACAATATTTAAAAGTTTGATGTCAATTGCCATTTAATTTGAATATGGGTGTACAAAAAGTGCCAGCCCTTATTTTGAAAACTTGCAGGCGTAACCCTGCCATTGCCTACCCAAGTTTCAACGTTACAGAAAAATAAAATTTCCTGTTAAAAATTAATTTTTCTTATGTTCATAAAAAAGAAAATCATTTTAACCGTGAAAATATTCAAAATAATTTTTTGTAGTGTATTTAAAATCTCATCGACAACTTGGTCATTAGCAACTGCTGTGGGTTTTGGTACCTTAACGGTGGTTTTAACATGTTAAAATTTTCAGACCCTAGCTGGGAATCGAACCCGGGACCTTTCGCTTTGCAGGCTAGCGCGCTAGTAACTACGAACGGAGACGGTTTCAAAATACATTATTCCATTAATTTTTGTTTAAAAGTTTTTTTTTGTAAGTGTTCGGTTATCAGGACGTTGGCACTTTATGCATAACTTACGGACGTCCGGTAAATTGGATGTAGGCCTAATCACTACGTAAAATATATTGACGTCCTGTTTTCCGGACGTTGGTACTGAAAGGGTTAAACTAATAGCAAAACCCTACTCGTTGTACCCTCCGGCAAACTAAAATTTAAGTATGTAACTTTGCAACCTTACGTGTTAAAAACCAAATAACGATTGTATCTACTAATAAAATCAATTAGTAAAAGGAACAGAAATTGTTTTGATAATGGCCCTACTCCGCCGTATGGAAGTGAGTCGTGGGTTAGCACAAAAACACAAGTGAATAGAGTACAGCGACACAGGCGCGATTACTGTAAGAAACAACGGGTTGCAATCGCAGGGAATTACCTGAGAAATGAGGTTTTAACCCTTTCAGTGCCGAAACAATATTTAAAAGTTTGATTTTCTGTGCCATTTATTTTGAATAAGGGTGCTCAAAAAGTGCTAGCCCTTATTTGGAAAACTTACAGGCTTAAGCCTGCCATTGCCGACCAAAATTTCAACGTTACAGAAAAATAAAATTTCCTGTAAAAAATTAATTTTTATTGTGTTAAAAATGTAGAAATCGTTCTAACATTTAAAAAATTTAAAATAGTTTATTTAAAATCGCATCGACAGCTTGGTCATTAGCAACTGCTGAGGGTTTTGGTACCTTAACGGTGGTTTTAACGTGTTAAAATTTCCAGACCCTAGCCGGGAATCGAACCCGGGACATTTCGCTTTGTAGGCTAGTGCACTAGTCACTACGTCACTGAGGTGATTTCAAAATACATGTTTCCATTAATTTTTGTTTAAAAGTTTTTTTGGAAACGTTCGATTAACCGGACGGTGGTAATTTACGGGAGTCCGGTAAAGCGGATCTTATAACTACATATTTATAAGATATCGACGTCCTGTTTTTCGGACGTTGGCACTGAAAGGGTTAAGAACGGAACTGGATGTTTACAACTTGAATTTGAGTATTGCAGAATATCGGAATCATTGGAGGGAGCCTATATAGAGAAATTGGCAAAAAAACATTAGCGATTTCTGTATCTACTTTTTAAATAACGCTTATTAGTGATTTCTGTTTTTTTTTCATGAAAATCTGTAAAAAATGGATTTTTGAAGATTTCGGCCTTAGTATGCATTTAACGATAAAAGTGTATAATCAAATTTGTAGGAAATTAAAAGATCTACAACTTTTATTTTAAGAATTTTTTTCTACGCCTTGTTTAGCGTCAAAGAGTGATTTTCCGTATTAGTAAGCCAAACTAAGGTTGGTTGTGAGTTTAGTTTTTTGTTTATTTTTAATGTTTAATTACTAATGTTGGGTTATATTGTTTATCATTTGCACTGGCAAAAGCAAGTCGTGTGATTGTTTCACACCAGATTTTTATTATTAATATTCCAATCATTTGGTGGTAGCTATCCTCATTTCGTAGACATTTTTATGTAACAATTTCGAACTAAATCTAAAATTACTATGACCACAGAGATATTTCATCAAAGAATTAAAACTGAGAATCTTACCAAAATAGATTTCATAAAAATAGAATATATATGCTTACCAAAATAACTACGATTTAAATGTAGACTTGCCATTTTTTTTAAATGTATTTGATTTTTATTTATAATTTGTGGGAACTGTAGCGATATTTTATACCGGTGACATCATATTCATTTTCTCCTTAGTAATAAACCATCAGTCTTTTTGTTTGTCTGCTTTTTAAATAGAATTTAAAATTTTATTGTTTTAGTTAATTACTACAGTCTATTTCAATTTCATTCACGGTAATTACAATTCAGATGCATACAGTAAGTACACTGTGTCAAATCGCGCTGTATGGATCAATCATAATAGGAATTTTAATTAACATTATTTAATGCTTAAGCACATTGCATGTGACGCATTAGCTTCCAATTATCATGTAACTACTGCAATATAGGCTATTTATTTAATTATATTAAATTTTAACACGAATGAAGAACCCTTAAGTTTGTAATAAATTAGTAACTTCCCCTCAACCGCGAGTTTGAACGTATTATAATCTTCCAGACTCTGGCCGGGAATTAAAACCGGAACCTTCGCTTTGCAGCGTAGCACTTTAACCACTTGCCCACGTGGGCGCCCTATTTAATTTTATCTTTGCATATTACTTTCTCTTGTCCAATATGAATAAATAGGGAAAAAATGTATAAACTATTTTCATGCCGAATTTTCGAAATCGAGTTTTCACCGGGAACAAAAAAGCTTGTTTTTTGCGATTGGTCTGTGTGTATGTGTTAGAACGAAATATCTCAAGATTGGAATAGCGTACGAAGTTGACAATTGAAACTAAAGTTACTAACTTCAGTTTCCGTAGGTACTACTACGGGAACCGACTGGATCATTTTTATTAAAATGGGTTATTTTAATATTTAAAAAAAAATCGCCTCATTTACTACATTTTTTATGCACTACAAGATAGGTTAAGCACCATTCCGCTAAAATTATTGCGCTCTCGTGGTAAAATATATTTTTTTAAAGATTGTAGCCTTAATATGTATTCTAGAGCAAAAGTGTATAATAATTAAAAATGAAGAAATTTTAAGAACCTACAACTTTTATTTCAAAAATTTTTTTTGTACAACGTTTAGTTTAGCGTCAATTAGTGATTTATTTTCTGTATTGTTTTCATCAAAATCGGTAATAAAGAGGTTTTTTTAAAAAATTACGGCTTTAGTATGCATTGTACGACAAAAAAAAAATGTTGTACGACAATAAAATGTTAAGTTATGACATTGATACTAAATAAACAATGTTTTTGTATTTTTGTAATTGTATAAAGTTAACTTATCGATGATTAATCAAGCTAAAAACATTAATGATTGATTAAATTTGAATTAATTGATTAATTGATATTATTTGTGCTGTGTCCAACATTAGAACTTTTTGTTATTATTATATATTTAGTTCATAATATAAAAATGTGTATTTGAATTTTGTATAAGACAGAAATAAAATGTATGTAATTAAAGTTATTAGAAATAAAAGATTCTACAACTTTTATTTCTAAAAGTTTCTCCAATATAGCTTAGTTTAGCGTTAATTTTTTATTTTCTGTTGTTTAAATTCTGTAGAGGTTGATTTTCAGTTTGCGTAATTCACACATGATTAAAATTTGGTTATGTTTTTCATTTTACATTATTTAAACATGATTATACATAGGTTATAGTGTTTATTATATAAATTGGCAAGAGAAAGTCATGTGGGTGTTTCACTCCAGATTTTGATTTGTTTTTCGCATACCACTTGAGTGCAGTGATATCAAACTCTCTTGTACTTTTCCGGATGCCTATGGACATGTCTGGCAATTACTAAAACCTAAGAACCTAATTGAATTTATTGTGTGTGTGAGTTTGTCACAAATTTGAAATTTACAACAATTTAATAAATTTGTAAATTTTAATGACTAAATTTTTTTGAATATTACATCTTGTTGTTTAGGTCAACAGCCGAAAGGCTGATTTGAACCTCTAAAGGGTTTACTAAGTAAAAACCAGAAGTGAGGTGGTTTACCATTGCCTTCCTCACTGAGTTGAAAGAGTATGCTTATCAGAATGCTAGGCCCTCCGAAAAGCACCCACTTTCCACCCTGCAAATGACACCTTCACTTCATGCACCACATGGTCTGGCTATATAGTGAAATTCATTATTGTCAGAGGAGATAACTCTGATTAGTGTATTTTACACCTTTACCTCTTCTGGTTTAAAATAGTTCAGTCATATAATTGGCTGATTATGTGATAAGAAACAGAACTATTTTTTGTAGCCCTGGAACCAACAGATCGAGTGCAATTAATTTAACACTCCACCTGCCCGTTATGGGAAAAATTACATCTTATTATTATATGTAATTAATTATGGTATACTATGATGAATACATTGTATTATATTGCTAAGTATTACAAAATTTAAACACACAACTAAACATTTTCTATTTGCATTTTCACTATGAATGGCATATGAAAAGAAAAAAGAAAATTAAAAGGCGGAAAATGAATGGAGTTTTATTCATAATTTTTATAGTCTATATTATGTTGTATTATTCTAACGAAGCTCATTTTCTCTTTCGATGTACGCTTAATAAACACGAACATCATGATCGATTCTGTCTGACATGCACACTGTATTTATATTCACACACATACATTTTTATCACAGTTCAGTTACATATTTTTACGATAACAGATGTTCATTAACCGTTGTGTAATGCTGAAACAATAACACTGCTCTGTGACACTATTCTTATCATTACACACAACAAAAATATTATTTACATTTCGTTTTGTGTGTGTGTGTGTGTGCGCGTGTGTGCGGCGCGCGTAACTTTATACATGTAAATATTCAGTTTATATGATTTTTATGTATTTAGAAGAATCTAGTTTTTGGGATTTTTATTAATTTTTATCATGAATTATTGTTGATTTTTCTATATTTATGTTCATTATTTTAATGTAAAATTTATCATGTTTATATTCTATTAAAAAGTTTTTTTATTGTAAATTGAAGCAATAAAATATTCTTCGAATTGTGTGATTTATCAAAATAATATTTTTTTGTTACTAGTTTGTCATTTATTAATTTTCTTGGAGGGCTTATTGTAAGTTGTGCCACGTCAAGTGACTATACGTTTCTGGAAGATCTTTTTGCAGCCCAAATTTACAGCATTCGTTCGTTATAAGATTTTATTCTTTCTTTTGTCCACCCAGTGTTCTGTTTTTGGTCTTCATGGAAGTCCTTCAAATCCGTAATTAGTTGTTTTTGAATTTAGTTCGGTTCATTAAGTTTTCTCAGTTTATTCCGGTTTTCTCTATATATCTTTTCTGTTTTTTTCTTTTGTCATTGAATTATGTAAAATAAAAATTATAATAATTTGTGGAATCATAATTTATTTTATATCCCTTCTTAGGCCAATTTGGATGTACGCCGGTCAAATTTATGGATGTGCTAAACCCTCAGTGATAGCTCGGATTCAGAGATTTCAATCGAAGACCTTACGGTTATTAGTCAACGCACCCTCTTACGTTCTAACGCTACGTTACATAACGACCTCAACATCCCTCTAGTAACAGACTTTTTCCATTCAACTTAGTCAAAACTTCCACAACAGACTTTTCGCTCATCCAAACGAACTGATATGTAAACTTTCCTCCCGTCATCTATCAAAGACGATGAAGGAGGAAGTGGAGCAGGGATCTCCTGTTTCAGAAACGGTTGTAGGTTATTTATAAATAAATAAATAAATTAATTAATGAATTAGTATAAAGTAGAGCGGACGCCAAATCATTTTTTTTTATTTGGTTTAACGTCCGACTGTTGTGCAATTACTGCTAATGCAGACGGTGAAGGATGAAATGATTTTATTGTAAAGTATGAAAATATGCCGTGCCTGAATGGGATTCAAACCCAAAACCGCATGATGAGATTTTTTTTTTGTTCAACGTCCGACTGTTCTGCAATTTACTGCTAATGCAGACGGTGAAGGATGAAATGATTTTTTTGTAACGTATGAAAATATGCCGTGCCTGAATGGGATTCAAACCCAAGACCGCATGATGAGAGGCGAGCACGTTACTAACTACGCCAATGCGGCCGGTCGCATGGTGAGAGGCGAGCACGTTACCAACTTCGCCAATGCGGCCGGCCGGACGCCAAATAAGCTTGCCGGTTTTATGAAGCGCGCAGAAGGTTTATTTTGGTAATGGCGCGCTCGGTTGCCTCAGCGAGTGGTGGGGGTCAGTGCTGTATTATCTGTGATCAGAGTCACGTCGTTTTCGCAACTTTAATATTGTCAGATAACCTGAAAATATTAGTCTGTAATGTTTTGTATGTGGTAGGTGTTAATTGTTGTACACAATTTTTACAATTGAATGGTTTTTACGTCGCTAATAGATGATAATTTACAACGGTCAGTACCTGATTTAATGGGCAGTTCGGTAGCCTACCAAGACACGAAATCTACCGACTGAATCCGAACAGTTCGCGCAGCTACATCGGAAAGCTTATTTGGCTTCCGCTCTAACTAAATAATATGTTGGAGACTTGTCTGTGGAAGATTGGTTTCCATGCACGTCACTCATGTCATTTCATTCATTCTTTCACCCACTATCATATTTACTGGTTGTTTATTTTGTAGTAGTCGTGAATTTCATTAATAAAGTTAATTAAAAAAAAAAAAAATTTCTTGTACTATCAACGAAGGAGTGACGTTTTGAAACTTTATTGAATTGGTAAAACACGACTAAAGTAGGTTCACGGTAATGCGAGCTTTACTGCGATTGGGGGGCTCCCAGGTAAACATACAGAACAATCGTTAGAAACATATGTTTTTTAGATCAGAGGATCTAAAAACGTGTACGTTCGGTGAAAAATCGACCTGAAAATAATACTTTCCTTCCCTTTATAATGACATAGGGAAAGAGAAAGTAAAAATATGGTAGACGACTACGGATGTTCCTAAGCCCTGAGATTCTCGAAAAGAATTCTAAATTACCCTCACTACTTAACATTACGTATTAATTTCTCTCACGATTCATTGATATTTTAATCTAACCTCCAAAAATATTTAAGTATTTGATTAATTTTTTCGTACTTTAATATTGTTAACAGTGGTTTACTATGACTTTGATAAAATATTTTGCGATATATATGCCAGAAACGAAATTTGATTATTAATGGAATGCATCATTTACCAATGATCAAATTTCGTTTGTGGCATAAATATCGTTAATGGAACATGGAAGATGGAACATTAATGGACATTTATGGAATGATGCATTCCATTAATGAAGTTGTTAATGGATATAAAAAAGTTGTATCTGTTTTCACACCAGTTATAACTTTTTATTGCTAATTTTAGTCTTGTAAGAAATGCTTTCTTGGCATTGTGAGTTTATTAATATTGTACTTATGAATAATATATTCTAATTACTAGTGTTTATAACATTTTCTAGTCATTATTAAGGTGCAAATAGTTATCACTGTAATTTTGTTGTGGATATATTTCTAACTGTTGTAACTTTTAAAGTCCTATATCTAGTCGTTTTGTAAATTATTAACGCCTGTTGCTACGTTTAGAAACTATAGATTTTTTTTTAGCATTTTTATTATTAATAATATATAATTTGAATGGAATATTCTATTTTCATTGTCAAATGGACGAAGGAATGTTGTGTAGGTAATCCGTGAGGCAAATCGCATTTTCCAACTAATGTTTTACAAAAATTCATTTTTTTTGTTATAATTAAATGATTTTTTTACCTTATTTAAAGTCGAATCAACAACTTGGTTATGAGTGACTACGGTGAAATTTACGTAAAACTGGAACTGTGGGTTTTGACTTGTGAAAATTTCCAGACTCTACCCAAGAATCGTACCCGTAATCTCCGCGTTGCAGGATAAGTAATACACTATAGAGGCGGCCTTAATTATTTTTATTGTGTGTTTTGTTAATTGCTAAATATTGGAATAAACTTGATAAAAAGCAAGAGAAATCACCTTAAAATAGGCTCTACTACAAAATTAGTTTTGACTTTCTCCTGCCCTATGTGAATATAAATGGAAGGAAAGTATTGTTTTCATGTAGATTTTTCGAAATCGAGTTTCCACTGGACTTACACGTTTTCGGGCCCCTTAAACCGAAAAACACGTTTTTACTGATTGGTGCGTACGTTAGTTCGTGCGTGCGTATGAGAGTGTGTGTGTATGTGTGAACATAATATCTCAAGAACGGAATATCGTATGAAGTTAAAATTTGAAACTTAGGTTAGATATCGCCAAGAAACCCGACATTAAAATTTTTATTAAAATCGGTCAACCGGAAATAGTAGTTTTTTCGTGCGATTTTAAAATTTTTTGCGATTTTCTCAAAAACTGTCCTACGATGTTTTTGAAAATTTTTCCATTTACTATTACATTTTTTATTCTCCACAAGACAGCATAAGCGCTGCTCTCATAAAAACAATTTTAAGACTGTGGCCTTTTTTCTAACACTTTTTTTTCTATAACGCTTAGTTTAGCGTCAGTCAGTGATGTTTTTGTATTTGCTCATAAAAATCGGTAAAACATAGGAATTTTTAAGATTGCGGCTTTAGCATTTTATGACAGAAGTGTATAAGATAATAAAAGTTGTCTACAGAAAGTAAGAAACCTGCAACTTTTACTTTCAAGCATTATTTTATAAGTAGCTTAGTTTAGCGTCAATATTAGTGATTTTTCGTATTTTTAAATTCTACAGAGGTTTTATTTTTATTTTGCTTCAATTATTCATGTTTAAAATTAGGTTATGTTTTTCCTTTTTTATTGTTTATTAATCATGATTGAACATAGGTTATATTTTCATTATTTAAATTGGCAAGAGAAAGTCGTGTGAGGGTTTCATTGATACTAGATTTTTTTTGACATTTTAGTCTCTGTAAGAATTCGTCTCTATTTTTGTTGGACCGCATGAAATGACTTAACGTAATTTCGCTCTTTCCTTCCAATGTTTCTTCATTCTGATAGATACTTGAATTCTTCTTTCTTCTGATAACATTTTCTTTCCTGTATTGGTTTTTATTTTTCTCTCTTAGAACTCCTTAAACTTCCTCCTTGATCCTGTTGATCCTTTTCCTAAACTCATCTTTACCTTTTATTATTTATTTCTGGTTTTCCATTTTTTTCTAGGCCTCTCTTGATCTCCTAAGACCTATTTTTGTTATTTTAGAAATTGTTGAATTTTTTAAAATATCCGTAACTCTAGGTGTAGTAGAATCTTCTGTTTTTCTTCATTCGTATTCATTGTTTTCACTCTTTATCGGTCTATATAATTTTCTTAATAATTTCCTTTCTTTTTTTAAATTTTTGCCACAATTATCAGCTGTAAAAAAGATTTTAACGCATATAACGTTTTTAGCTGTCCATAACAGACAGGTGGAGTGTCAAATTATTTACACTTAATCTATTAGTTGCAGGGCTAAAATAAATAGTTCTGTTTCTTATCACATGGTCAGCCAATTAAATGACTGAATCATTTAAGAACAGAAGAGGTAGAGGTGTAAAAGACACTAATCAGAGTTATCTCCTCTGAAAGTAATGAATTTCATTATACAGCCAGACCCTGTGGTGAATGAAGTGAAGGTGTCATTTGCAGAGTGGAAAATATTTGCTTTTCAGAGGGCCCGGCATGCTGTAAGTGTACTTTTCCATTTAGTGAGGAAGGCAATGGTAAACCACCTCACTCCTCATTTTACTTAGTAAAACCTCTAGAGGTTCAAACCAGCCTTTTGGCTGTTGACCTAAACAACACAACGTTTTTAGCTTTTTTATTGTGTTTTATTGTCTAATTTTATTGTATGTATTGTGTTGTGCCGGAGATTGCAAGGTCCCACAAAAAGCTAAGTAATAAAAAACCAAAAATCTGACAAAATGGAAATTTGGTACACTTATACGCAACATTGTGGTAAATATTACTGAAAAATTTGAACCCGATTAGAAAAACCGTTCTTACGTTATAAGTTGATAAAATGGTGCTTTTTCCTTTAAGAGCTTCAAAAACACGCTCTTTTTTCACTCCTAAAAAAACATAAGGTTGTCATTGTGCTGAAAATTTGATATTTACATACGTTAAGTAGAACCGATCCACAAAAAAATTAGTTTATTGTTTATTTAGTTAAAGCGCTAGTGACTTTGAAATGTTTGATTTTACTAGCGCTAGTAGAGGAGAAAAGGCCACGTGATTGACTAGCGCTAGTAAACTAGCTCGGTGTGAACGTTTGGAAACGTTGCTACTTGCTAGTAAGCTGTACTTTTACAGCAATACACAACACATTTCACGTCTGTCTTCAGATCACTGGCATTAATTAACTATAACAGAACAACAAAGTAAAAAAATTCCTTTGCGCATGCGCCAACTGAACAATGGGGAGGAGTTTCCCCTGTAACTGCCTCCTTGTGATATTTGGAGCAGAGTCAATGAAGATTAACATCTTGATCGATAGTAGGGGAATAGTATCGATGCACAGGAGCGGGAGAGGCGAAAACAGTCCAAGTAGAGCAAGCCACGTCTTCCAAATTTTTTTTTAAATTGTAAAATAATAGCTCCGTGAGAACTGTCACGTACGCGGTAGTAGGTCCTGCTAGTACTAGCAGCTAGTAAACAAGTCTAGGGAATAGACCTTTAAAATGACTCCGTGTTTAAAAAAAATAATTTCTTATTCTGTGTATTTGTGTTTTAATCCGTTTAAAAACAAAGGAATATAAAATATTTCAAAAGAGTAACTTCGTATAGTTTTATTACATTATACTCGTAACATAAAATGCAATGGACTTTTGTGCACGTACGTGCTTAACGTAGATTTTACTGAATACTTTTGTTCTGTAAAGAATCAAAATTACTTTTGGTATTTATTCACTACATAGAGTGAACTAAAATGTAGCATGAAAATTATCGTTTTCTCAAAACGTAATAAAATTAAAATATGTTATTATAACTGACCTAGTCTCGAATTAATAATATTAGTATTTATCTTTTGAAAGTTTTCTTGTAATTTCTGGAACTCTTCCAAAACGTGTTTTGCTCAGTAATAAAGTTTGGTAAAAGTAGAACAAGAAAATTCTCAATTTTATTGCTACTTGAATTTTGTTAATAGGATAATTCAATTTATCAGAATTTGGGTTACCAGTATTCAATATTAGGTAATTCATCTTATTGGAAATTATTCTGCAGATATTTATCTAAAATTGCTTGTCTCAGAGGAATGTATTAAATAATGTAGTTTATTGGTTTCCCGGTTTTACTTAATACTTAATAATAATAATTGGCTCTGAACATTATTCACTCCTGAATGTTTTCCGAAAATGCCACACTTTTCTTTTCTTTTCTTTTTTTTGTTTGTTTTACGTCTGATTGTTTTGCAATTGCTGCTAATGCAGACGGTGAGAAGGATGATAGGTTAATATGAGTGATGATTAAAAAATGTCAGACCTGACCGGGAATCGAACCCGGGACTCCGGCGTAGAAGTCAGTTGCGCTAACCACTATGCCAACGGGCCAGCCGCCACCATTTTTGGGAAGAAATGAATTTATTTTATTATTTTTTCCACCATTTTAAGAAGAACTACATTTATTTTAGTATTATCTTTCAAATTGCATTCAACAGTGTAAGAAGAATTGCCTTGCTAAATTTCAGCTTCTTAAATTTTGGTGTTTTTGAGATTTAGTGATCAATCAGTGGTGAATGCATTTATGGTTTTAGAAGTTATATGTATAGACTAGCGACCTCCGATTGATTTGCTTCGCATTCATGAATATTCTGTTTTACAGAAAAATTATATGACAAAAATCGTACAACCGCCTCCGTAGCGTGTAGTAGTTAGCACGCTAGCCTACAGCATAGAGGCCATGGGTTCAATTTCGGCTAGTGTCTGTAAATATTTGTAAATAAAAACCCACTGTTATATATATAACCCTCTAGTGCTAATAACCAAGCAGTTGATACGACTTTAAATAAACTAAGAAAAAAAACAAATCTTTCCATTTCTATTTTCTTTATCTTTGGTCTAATGATTTTTTTACGTTAATCGCATTTCAGGATAATTTATGAACGGTTGATTTTATAGCGTATTTTTTAAGAATTCGTAAATTGCCATATATGTTGGGAGAGTAAATATTAATTACCAAAATTGTAAACTTTTAAATTGTTTCAATTGTTTATACAATAGCTTGGACCTAAAAAAAGCTAAAATGAGTGTTTTGACATACAATACAAATCTAAGAGTAAAATTGTTAAATTTTTGTCATACGGTTTTTCAGAAAATAGCTTAATTTCCGTTAATCTAAGCAGCGGACTAAGAAAACATTAAATTCAAAAGTGATAAGTCGTGGAAAGATGAGAGGGTGAAAGAAAATCACTTCCCCCCTCCCCATATCCAATTGTTGGGAAAATAATACTATTCTTGAAAGAACCAATCTGTTGCATTTTAAAAGAAACCTGACTGCATTGGTGGCTTAGTTGGTGACGTAGTCCACTGTTAAACTGATGGTACAGGGTTTGATTCAACACTTAATCCGAAAATATTTTCTTGTAGTTCAATACGTATGCATGATGTCAGTTGTATTTTTTAATGATATAACAATTAGTGATTATGAGAAATCATTAAAACAAAAATTTATCGTAATTGTTGCTAAAAAAAAACTCTCTTTCGATGTAAAACTTACGATTAATGAATAAAAATGTCCTATGTAATTGATTGTTAAATGATCTATCTGGGAATGAAGTCACCAATCATTAAAGTTGAGATGGAAAATTGATTTTAATAGCGGCTGGAAATGTGCTGAAGGGAGGACCAATAAATTTCCATTTCATTAACGACAGGCATAGCTTGTTAGGATTATATTGGATACGTTTCGATTGCAATCCCTGACAAGTTATGGTTATCTGCGGTGATAAACCAGTCATTTATAATGGTTTTCAAAAGGATTGAACGGTTTTCATTTATAATTCATATTTATTTCAATTAATTAAATAAACGTTATTTTAGTAAGGTTTGTATTTTTCATTAATTTCATTTAATCTGCGAAGTATTCGAATTTTTTTTGCAATTTTGAAAGGATTAATCCATAAAATTTATTAGCAATTTCAACTGATTTAGTAGCTTAATTACCCGCTGATTTTCTGAGATGAAGGTGCCTGGTTCAAATCCTAGTAAAGGTAGTTACTTTTTTACGGATTTGAGTTCTAGACAGTGGTTACCGGTGTACTTTAATGGTTATTGGGGTTCAATTATTAACCATACTCTCTCAGGTATGCTCATAACGGGCATAGTTAAATTAATTGCACTCGATCTGTTGGTTCCAGGGCTATAAAAAATAGTTCTATTTCTTATCACATAGTCAGCCAATTATATGACTGAACTATTTTAAGAACAGAAGAGGTAGAGGTTTAAAAGACACTTTTCAGAGTTATCTCCTCTTCTTTTTTTCTTCTTTTTTTTTGTTTTTGGTCTGAGCGTAATGAATTTCACTATATAGCCAGAACCTGCGGTGAATGAAGTGAAGGTGTCATTTGCAGGGTGGAAAGTAGATGCTTTTCGGTGGGCCTGGCATTCTGATAAGCCTATTCTTTGAACTCAGTGAGGAAGGCAATAGTAAACCACCTCACTCTTCGTTTTTATTTAGTTAAACATCTAGAGGTTCAAACCAGCCTTTCGGTTGTTGACCTAAACAACAACACTCTCTCAGGAATGTTCGGCCTGAGTTACTTCCGGGTAGTTTTATAAATAAAATATTACTACGGTTCTATTTTGAAATGTATTAAAATTGTAATTTAACAATTGTGAAAAATTGTATATACCAGTAGTGATAAAGTTTGAAGTCTTGAAGAAATAAACTTCATAATTATAATATCTGTGAAGTTTTGTCAAATTTTTCAATGAGTATTATTAATTTGCTTCTTCTTATCGTGCCCTCACGAGGTTGGCAATCATGACGGGTTATTCGGACCTTGGACATTGCAGCTCTAAACAGCTCTGCCGAGGTACAACGAAATCAGCCGCGAAGATTCGTCAACAAGAAATTCTTCTTCCCACATCTATCTTCCCCTGAATCTTGCCTTGTAACATCAAGCGAAGCATTTCATGTCTTGGTCTATGCATAATGTGACCCAGATATTCCATTTTCATTTTTTGAATAGTGTAAACAAGTTCTTTTTCTGTTCCCATTCTTTGCAAGACTGTCTCGTTGGGAACTTTTATTTGTCCAGGGTATTTTTAGCATGCGTTTACAACCATAGCTTAAACGCATCTATTCTCCTGATATTCATTTTCTTCACAATGTCCTAATCATCTGTTTAGTTTATGCGGATACTCTTATCTCGTCCTCTACTTCAAGCATTCGACTTCTAATTAGTCTGTCCATCTTTTTTGTGGTCGGCCATCCTTTCGAGTACCCTCTGGAATATAAGATTCTCCACGACAGTCGATTTTCTTCCATTCTACAAACAAGATCAACAATTCTAACGATGTTTAGTTATCCTTGTATTTAAACTAAACACATTAAAGGTGTTTCATATATAAATTTTTCAGATTAGAAGGTCCTTTTTTGCAACAGTGAGGGTTGTGCGTACAAAGTATATCTCTGGTGCTTACGCTCGGCTGGTATATTTTGATGTTAAAACCCACGTTTCGCTGCAGGGAGAGCTTTTGATTAATAGGACTTTTTATTCAAATTATTTTTTAGTTTATGCAAATAAATAACTAAATATATAGTTTCTATTGTCTCTTTTTTAATAGTATTTTGTTTTGAATTCTGTATTAGGCCTACTTAATAATTGAGATAAAAAGAAGTGCTCCCGCCGAGAAGGAAGGCCTTAATCATTCTCCCATAACGAAAATATTTCAGCGTTCCATTTTAAAAAAATGTTTAATTTCCTTCTTCGATTCAATTGAGTAAAGTAATTGTAAAGTAAATAAAATAAATAAATAAACTTTATTGTCATTTAAAAAAATGTACATTATATTATGACATGTCATAAAATTTGGATAGGAAATAAAAAGGTTGTATTACCCTACAGAATGCTAAAAGGAGACTAACATTTACTTGGAATTGCCAAGGGAAACTGTGAAAATCTTCACCAGGACAGGACAACCAAAACATTGTACCAAAATTATTAGATTAAAATTTATTTCTGATTCATATTCATAAGTCAACTTTGCACGTTCATAAAAAAAGCAAGACTGATGAAAAATTACACGACACAACAATGCAAGATATTTATATATAAACAACACGTTAAAAAGTTGATTATAAATGATAATGATAATTTATGAATGTACAGATTAGTTATTTTTTAATAGTTCTAGTAAAATATTTTAATTCCACAAAAAAGGAAAGGGTTAGAGAATTTCTCCGAAGATTTCGTGTTAATATTGTTAAATGGAAACTTATTGACAAGACGTATGTCTTAATAATATCGTAATTTGTAAATATGGTAAATGTTGTTTAGATCATCAGACGAAAGGCTGGTTTGAACCTCTAGAGGCTTTATTTATTAAAAAGAGGAGTGACGTTGTTTACCATGCCTTCCTCTCTGAGTGAAAAAGTATGTTTATCAGCATGTCAAGCCCTCTGAAAAGCATCTACTTTCCATCCTACAAATGACAGCTTCATTTAATTCACCAAAGGGTCTGGCTGTATAATGAAACTCATTACTCTCAGAGGAGGTAACTCTGATTAGTGTCTTTTACACCTCTACCACTTCTGTTTTAGAATTCTTCACTCATATAATTGGCTAACCAAGTGATAAGAAACAGAACACTTTTATATATAGCCCTGGAAATAGCAGATCGATTGCAAATAATTTAATACTACCTTTTATGAACAAATTTTAATTATAAAATATAAAAAATAAAATCAGTTGTTAGTTATTTCTGTTATTAATTAATTAATTAATTGCATTTGTGTAAAACATAGAATCGACCACATCCGTTTTACTATAAGATTATGACACCGCAATCTTATGTTGAATATACTCGTATATCCTAACAAGAAATGAATTTCATTTTTACTTTCTCTCGCCTATTTGAATATATAGGAAGGAAAGTATTGTTTCCATGTCGATTTTCGAAATCGAGTTTTCACCGGATATACACGTTTTCAGACCCCCTAAACCCAAAAAACATGTTTTTAGCGTTAGATATGCGCGCGCGTGTGTGTATGAACAAAATATCTCAAGAACGGAACATCATACAAAGTTGAAACTTGAAACTTAAGTTACGTACCACTAGAGGAACCGACACAAACATTTTCATCAAAATCAGTCAACCGGAAGTAGTAGTTTATTTGTGTCATTTTTCACTTTTTGCGATTTTCTCAAAAACAGCTCCTACGATTTATTTAATAATCGTCTCAATTACTAAGTTTTTTTATGCTCTACAAGATAGGGTAGGCGACATGACTGGTGAAATTCTTGGGGAGGCTGTTTTCTTGTTAAAAATTGTTTTTTTAAGTAACGGCTTTAATATGCATTTTAGCGCAAAAATGTATGTAATAAAAGCTGTAGATAGTTTAAAAATTAAAATAGCGGTTGTTAGTAATTTTCTGTTTTTTTTTCATGAAAATGTGTAAAATAATTGACTTTTAAAAATTTCGGCCATAGATTTCGGCCGCATTTTACGACAAAGTTGTAGTTTTTAGTAAATTAAAAGATCTACAACTTTTATTTCAAGCGTTTTTCTTTACAGAGCCTAGTTTAGCGTCAAAAAGTGATTTTCTGTATTATTAAGCCAAAGTAAATTTGGTTTTCATTTTTAATAATTCACCCGTGATTAAAATAAGGTGTTGTTTTTTGAGGTTAATTTGTTGTGTATTTCTAATTTTTGATTACTAATGTTTGGTTATAGTGGTCATTATTGCATTGGCAAGAGAAAGTCGTGTGAGTGTTTCTCACCAGATTGTTTTACTGTACGTTTGTATAATAATTTTATTTACATCGATGTACAAATATATTTATTTATGAAAATTTTTTCAGTGATTTTATGTGTACAGTAAACAAAACAATTTTTAGTGGAAAATCATTGTCATATAAAAATAAGTTAAGTTAAGAAATCTTTAGTTATTCAAATTAGTCACATTTAAATTTTATTGTTGCCATCTTATTTTGCTGTACGAGATTTTCCGTGCCCTTAAAAATATCGAACTGTGGTTCAGTGACACCCACACAAGAAAGAACAGATCCTTTAAAATCCTTTACTCAAGCCAAGGATTATATTTACTTGATCACACAAACCGTAGAGTTTTATGTTTTCTTGTTCGCTCTACTGTCATTTAAATCCAAAGAGGTTTTCTTTTTACTTTTTTACTACATCGAAAGTCTCTGAATAGAATCGCTAACATAGACAATAATATAAAATAAAATACTGACATAACTTATATTCATTGTGGAAAAGAATTATATCTTTTTGAGATACGTAGCGATAAAACTTCTTTTTATTGTTACTTATCTTTTTTAAAAAACGGAGTTTACAGTTTGAATTAATTTGAATTAAAAGTTAACCACTAATTTTCAAAAGATCATACTAAAGCGGAAGATCCCGATTTCGATTACCGGTGAGGGCCTGAAAAATTCAACAGACTTAAACCTAATTCTTCATAACACTTAAAAATCGTTAGTGACAAATCTGCTTATGCGACACTATAGTGATTTTCACGGTTGATAAGCTCTGCTGTTCCACGCGTTTAGACCAATCAGAACTTTTGCCAGCGTTGTCAGATTGTACCTGACAAACATTATGCGCGCATGCTTGTAAGAGCCGCAGTAGTTCACTCGTATCTTGCATCTCGTACTGAACACATCGATTTTAGAGCGCGTTAACTTGAAATACTTTATAAGATAATCAGCTGGTCTAAATGTTCATAGGTTATAATTGTTATTGAAAGACCAAAAAAATGGCTGTTTTTTTTTTTGTTTAACGTCCGACTGTTCTGCAATTACTGCTAATGCAGACGGTGAAGGATGAAATGATTTTTTGTAACGTATGAAAATATGCCGTGCCTGAATGGGATTCGAACCCAAGACCGCATGATGAGAGGCGAGCACGTTACCAACTGCGCCAATGCGGCCGGCAAAAAAATGGCTGACGAAATATATAAGAGCTAGGAGACCAAGTATTGGCAACGTTGCTGGCAAGTCATTGGCTAGCTATAAAGTCACTAGGGGGCAATTCGTACTTTTAGAGCTCATCAGCCTTGAAAAATAGTATAAGTAAACTAAAAAGTACTATATAATGGTAGTGAAAAGTGTTAACCTGCTAAATCCATTTTTAGGCTAAAATCTGATTTTTCTTCAAGATTAAAATCCCTAATGTGTGGACGTTGCAATCTGTTCAATTTAGAATAATAAGCAACCCCATGATCCAATGAGATGAGGAAGATATGTATGACGTTAAATTAGGTGTAGTCTTGTACAGATTTACTTCGATTATTCTTGAGAAAAATCACTGTTTAATTTTCAAATCCATATAAAAGTACCTTTACTAGGATTTGCGGCCTTAATTAGCATTTTGGGCAAAAGTGTATTTAATTAAAGTTCTAGGAAATTAAAAAACCGCTAACTTTTGTTTCAAACACTTTTTCTACAACGCTTCATTTCACATCAATTAATGATTTTCTGTATTTTGCTCATTAAAATCGGTAATAAATGAAATTTTTTTTAGATACCTTAGTATGCATTTTACGATAAAAGTGTATAGGCCTACAATCAAAGTTATAGATAATTAAAAACCTACTACTTTAATTTCACTCATATCCTCTACAGAGCTTAGTTTAGCGTAAATTAGTGATTTTCTGTATTTTTAGTTCTACAGAGGTTGATTTTCATTTGCAGCATTCACTCATAATTAAACATTGGTTAAATTTTTTATTATTTGTCGAGTGAAAGTCATGTGAGTGTTTCACACCAGATATTTTTTTACTTGCAAGTTAGAAACGTATGTAACTTTTCTCAAGCTACTATCCTACTGCTTTTTGTAGCTTCAAAGCAACGCCAGTTCCTGTAGTTTATCTTTAGCGAATTACAGCTATTATCATCTTAACTGAATACTATATCTTTGAAAGGAAAACTATCCAATAAAACTAATTTGTTTATGAGATAAGATTATGTTATTTTTTTCTTTTTCTAATAGTTTGATTTGTGAAAAGTTTTTATTGAAACAATAAGGTACAAATTTTTATATTAAAGTTTTTGTTTAATAATTTCAACTGAATTTTTTAATTACCGTTACCGACATTTTCTATAAAATGCGTTACCTTTTGAAAAATATTTGTTTCAATTTTTTACTCCTTGTTGTTGTTTAGGTCATCAGCCAAAAGGCTGGTTTCAAACTGTAGAGGTTTTAAATTAAAACGAGGAGTGAGGTGGTTTACTCTTGCCTTCCTCACTGATTGGAAAAGTACGCTTATCAGCATGCCGGGCCCTCTGAAAAGCACATATTTTTCACTCTGGAATTGACACCTTCACTTCATTCACCTCAGGGTCTGGCTGTATAATGAAATTTATTACTTTCAGAGGAGATAACTCTGATTAGTTTCTTTTACACCTCTGCCTCTTCTGTTCTTAAATTATTCAGTCATTTAATTAGCTGACCATTTGATAAGAAACAGAACTATTTATTTTAGCCCTGCAACTATCAGATTGAATGTAAATAATTTGACACTCCGCCTGTCTGTTATGGGCATTTTTCTCTCCTTATAAACCTTAAACCTTTATAAGTAATTTTCCATATCGTTCCAAATATGATGAAAAATACAGGGAAATGTTTTGAATTTTCTTTGATACATTATTGCACATTATTGATGAAAAATGTGATAAAAAAAGTTTTGGTTGTAAATTATTCCTTGTCACGCAAGTTATGGTGTAACTCGTATTATTCATCATAACAAAAAGAAATTAACTGAAATAATACACTTTTTTTACAATAATTTAAATTGGTTTGGTGTTGTCTTTTGTAAGATACGAAAAATTTTCAACGCTATATTTTATCACCTACAAATATTATTTTTGTAATGTATATAATTTAAATTTACTAAAGTGTATTATTTAATAGGTGTTAAATGAAATATGAAATTTCATAAGTGTTGTAATTTGTTTCGTGATCATACAAAAATAAATTTGGAAAGAAACCTTTATACGGTTTTTATATACATGAATGATTGTTACTGATTTCTATACAAAATGATTTGCGGAAATTAAATTAGATCTCTGTTAAAATTTACTTTAAAGCAATCGGTTTTTTAAAAAAATACGAGGGTCATCTCCAAAGTAAATACCGTTGGGAAATCTTTCGCCTTGAGGTTGCGTAACCTGTGTGTTGAAAGTCCAGTCTCATAATATACATACTGCATTGTTGTTAGTCATTTGTCGCGTTGTTGTATCTTTATTTACGTTTGGTGTTATTGCGTTTTGAAATGAATCAGATAATTTATGTTGCCGCCGATTGTGAAATACGTGAAGTGATACGTTTTTTAAACCATCAAAACGTTAAACCGGTCGAAATTCGTAGGCAGTTGGTTGCTGTGTTCGGTGATAATGTAATGAATGAAAGAAACGTTCGAAAATGGTGTGAAACGTTTAGAAATACGAGAGTTAATGTGCATGATGAAAAACGTTCGGGGAGGCCCTCAATAATCAACGAGAACTTGTTAAAAAAAGGTCGATGAAGAAATCAAAAACAATCGTCGCGTGATAATATCTGAATTGGTCCTTAGTTTCCCTGATGTTTCAAGAGCTGTTATTGGTCGCATTGTGCGTGACCATTTAGGTTTCAGAAAGGTTTGTGCGCGTTGGGTGCTGTACGTGTTATCGGAACGTCACAAACAAATCCGAATGGGATCTGCGTTGGAATTCCTGATGCGCTCCAGAGAAAATGGTGATGAATTCCTTAATTCAATAGTTACCGGCGATGAAACGTGGATTTCTTATTACACGCCAGAAAGAAAACGGCAGTCATGTGAATGGCGTCATCCTCAGTCATTAAACGAAACCGATAAAGATCAAACCACTGCCGTTTGGAAGGAAACTGATGGCCACGGTCTTTTGGAATCGATTTCGCATACTTTTGTTTGGCTTTAAACCACGCGTAACGACTGTAAATGCATAATATTACTGCGAAACTCTACGCAAGTTACGACGAGCCATTCAAAATCGGCCCCGTGGACGGCTTACCAACGGCATCGTCGGCACTCTTGCACGATAATGCACGTCCACATATGGCAGGTAAGACGCTCGAATTACTGAGAAGCTTTGGATGGGAAATTTTCAGTCACCCACCGTACAGTCTAGATTTAGCGCCTTCAGATTGCCATTTATCTGGCAAATTGAAAGAATTTTTGGGTGATAAGCAATTCGCAGGTGACGATGAACTTAAAAGATGCGGATCAGTGGCTTAATGAAGTGGCGGCAGAAGAATATGACGAGGGTATATTGAAGCTGGTGAATCGCTATGACATTGTCTTAATTCATATGGTGACTAAGTAGAGCATTAAAAGTTACTCATTTTATTCTGTACCACTTTTTTGTTACATATTTTTCTGAATACACTTTTTACAACAAAATGGTATTTACTTTAGAGATGATCCTCGTATAGACGCCATGTTGTCGTGTAATATTATTAGATAGATAGATTGATAGAATAATAATATGAATATTGTTGCGCTTTTTATAAAACAATTACGTTGGGATAAAGTGAACATTATAAACCAAAGTTGTAGCATGTTTTATTATTTTAAAATTCTGTTATGACTTTAAACAATTCTTAATGATGTTTTCTTCCTGGCTTCTTGGATATTTCAGATATTTAGAAATTCTGATAACTTGGAAGTTAAACAAACGGCTAAAAAAGGTGTCAAAAGCAAAACAAAATGTAAATGAGGTCACACTTAACTTTTATCATGTTGTCCCTTCCGACATTGATTAACCATTATTGCAGTTCATTCTTAAATTTAATCTCATTCTGTTCATCTATACTAATATTATAAAGACAAAGCGTTATTTTGTGCAGGCTAATTTCTAAAACTACAGAACGGATTTTCATGAAATTTTGACAGCACATTCGTATATATTTTCACAGCAACATTTTATTTTTGAATTTTCAAAAATGATAACCCTATGGTCCCTAATGAAGATTTCATAAGTGTGTGTGTGTGTGTGTGTGTGTGCGTGCGCATGTGAGTACGTATTGTTGTTGAAGTAGATTTTGATGATGTCGAGAGACGTACGCGGGAAAAATTATTAAAACGTCGTTTTGTGTGTGTGTGTGCGCGCGCGCGCGAACGCGTGTGTGTGGACTATTGCTGAAAACCGTACATACGTATAAAGACAGATGTACGCAGGGAAGTTTATCAAAACGGTGTGTGTGTGTGTTTGTGTACGTACGTACGTTGGAGTATACAGTCGATCTAGCAGCTAGAATATTTCTGTTAAACATTTATTTAAAAAAAAATTGATTAGGCCTTGCACATGTTTCGCGTGCGAAGCCGCGCGGGCCAAGCTAGTTTACTATATGTTCAGGTAGCAGGTTGTTGAGGGAATGCAATGTTTTTCTTATACTCCATTTGAAAAACCGTCATTTTTACTGTTTTATATTTTTTGTTCATTTAAAAGTTTTTTATTATTTATTTTCCTTAGTAAAACCTCAAGGGTTCAAACCAGGTTTTTAGCTCTAGCTTTGACAAACAAATGAATCATATTATGTTTATTTTCCGAAGTGTGCATTTAATACTATGTATCTCCAATAATCCACGAACCACAGAATGGAGAACCGCAAACACAAAATGTAGATATCATGTAATATGCATGTATGATAAGGTTACATTCATTGTAATTTCAACAATTTACTTTTTACGGAGCTCTATTCTATTACATTGCATTGTGAAGCACGTATATTTTATAGTGTACCACACATCATGTATATAAATAATACTGATAATGTAATAACTATGTCAGATCGGTTAAATGGGATGAGAGAAAAGTTAAAATTGAGAAACCGAGGGTGTAAAATTCGTACGTTTTCCTGTCTGTTTCTTGTAGATTTTGGCTTGTTTCCCATTTCATCTTTTGCGTTACTCCTAGTTGGTCTGGTTGTCGGATTTCAGGTCATCGTCGTATTGATTTTTCCTTTTCTAGATTAGTCGCTCTTGTTTGCTGGATTCAGGAATACACGAGGTGTGGCTATTAAATAACGAGACTGATGTTGTAAAAAATTTTATTTTAATTTTATACATAATAACTTATTGTCACCTTCAATATACACTCCTTCTCTATCTCTACAACGCTCCATGTGAATTTTCTATTGTTGTAAACAGTGCTGGAAGTCATCTTCTGTCATCTCCTTCAGGACACGTGCCGCTTTCTCTTTTACAGCTTCCACAGACTCAAATCTTGTCCCTTTTAATGCAGATTTCACCTTAGGGAAGAGGTACAAGACAACAACATGTGATAAAACGTGGATTTTTACTTATGAACCGGAAACGAAGCGCCAATCCATGCACTGGAAGAGCCGAATTACACCGAGAGGCAAAAAGCTCGAATGAGCAAGTCAAAATTTAAAGCAACGATGGTTGTTTTTTTTTATATCGGTGGGATTGTGTAACTTCACTGGGTTCCTGAAGGTCAAACAATTAATCAATATTACTACCTTAAGGTACTTTCTAAACTACGTCAAAGAGTAAGGAAAAAACGCCCCTAAATGTGGAAGGACAAATCATGGGTTCTGCACCAAGACAATCCGCCAGCTCATTCCGCGTTATCCGTCAAGAGGTTTCTAGCCAAGTACAGCATCTTAGTGTTAGACATCCACCTTATTCACCAGATCTTGCATCATGTGACTTCTACCTGTTCCCTAAGGTGAAATCTGCATTAAAAGGGACAAGATTTGAGTCTGTGGAAGCTATAAAAGAGAAAGCGGCACGTGTCCTGAAGGAGCTGACAGAAGATGACTTCCAGCACTTAAAAAACAATTAAATTAGCAGTTTCCAACAATTAAAAATTCGCATGGAGAGTTGTAGGGGTAGAGAAGGATTGTATATTGAAGGTGACAATAAGTGAATGTGTATAAAATTAAAATAAAATTTTTCACAACGTCAGTCTCGTTATTTATTAGCCACACCTCGTATAGGTGGGTTTCATAAAAAAATAAAATAATAGTTGTACTATATTCAAATAAATAACGAGACTGACGTTGTGAAAATTTTAATTAAAGAACTAATTATTAGTTCTTTCTCTTAATGTGATTTTAGTACAGCCTGTAAAATAAATTATTCTAAATGTATTTTTAAAATTTATTATCAATTTATAGATGAGTTTGTCAATTTATGTAGAGATGTAAAAGACCCGAGTCAGTGTTATCTCCTCTGAGAGTAATGAATTTTATTATACAGCCAGACCCTGTGGTAAATGAAGTGAAGGTGTCATTTTCAGGTTAGAAAGTAGATGCTTTTCGGAGGGTTTGGCATGCTGCTAAGTATACTTTTCCACTCAGTGAGGAAAAAAATGGTAAACCACCTCACTCCTTGTTTTACTTAGTAAAGCTTCTAGAGGTTCAAACCAGCATTCCAGCTGATGTGGCAAGCCTTGTTACGTTTTTTTAAACCTTTCACGTTTTTGGCGGTTTTTAAGATGAAGTAACTTAATATTTTATGAAAAACAGAAAAGTTTGTTTGTATGTTAAAACGATATGAAAAAACGTTTTTAATAAAACTCTTCAATCGTTTGCTACAATAGCACAATACACCTGCTCTCTTTCATTCTTTCATTCATAAATGGATATTTCATTTTATCAATGAATGACTTATATTTTAAAGGTATGAATATAGCGGTTGTATTATGAATCAACTTTCTGAAATTCTCTTTCGTTTCATTCAAGTGCCATTGAAATTCAATAAAAACTCATATCATACAAATCAGTAATTTATTGCAACTTTTTTCATTATTATACTACGAGTATATATATGTTTTTAAATATATTTATATTTTTATTTTGTTTTACTTCTTGTACTACAGTAGTCTGCCCATAACAGACAGGTGGAGTGTCAAATTATTTACTCTCAATCTGTTCGTTGCAGGGCTAAAATAAATAGTTCTGTTTCTTATCACATGGTCAGCCAATTAAATGACTGAATCATTTAAGAACAGAAGAGGTAGAGGTGCAAAAGACACTAATCAGAGTTATCTCCTCTGAAAGTAATGGATTTCATTATACAGCCTGACCCTGTACTGAATGAAGTGAAGGTGTCATTTGCAGAGTGGAAAATATGTGCTTTACAGAGGGCCCGGCATGCTGCTAAGTATACTTTTCCACTCAGTGAGGAAAAAAATGGTAAACCACCTCACTCCTTGTTTTACTTAGTAAAGCTTCTAGAGGTTCAAACCAGCATTCCAGCTGATGATCTAAACAACACATTATCATGTTACTCCACTCATGTGAATTACTTATGACGATATTTCTGTTTCATACTTATTATTAATATTGTTTTCATATGTCATGTTCTGCCTGTAACAGGTAGGTGAAGTGTTAAATTATTGAACTCGATCTGCTAGTTCCAGGGCTATAGAAAATAGTTCTGTTTATCACATGGTCAGCCAATTAAATGACCGAAGCATTTAAGAACATAAGTGGTATACGTGTAAAAGACACTAGTCACAGTTATCTCCTCTGAGAGTATTGAATCCACCATTATACAGCTAGACCCTGTGGTGAGTGAAGTGAAGGTATCATTTGCACGGTGGAAAGTAGATGCTTTATCCTTTAGAATACTGATAAGCATACTTTTCACTCAGTGAGGAAGGCTTGGTAAACCATCTCACTCTTAATTTTAGTTAATAAAGCCTCTAAAGGTTCAAACCAACCTTTCCGCTGATGACCTAAATAATAACACCGGTGTGTATGAATTTTTAGTTTTACAATCCCTTTCGTCTTGATATCCACTTGAATATTTTAAAAAATAATTTTTTCTTAATTCTACGATCTCTTTCTTCTTGATATCCACCATGAATATTTGAAAAATCTTATTTTCGTAATTCTACGATCCCTTTATTTTGACATCCTCATAAATATTTTGAAAAATCATATTTTCTTAATTCTACGATCCCTTTCTTCTTGATATCCACATGAATATTTTGAAAAATCTTATTTTCTTAATTGTACGATCCCTTTCTTCTTGATATCCACATGAATATTTGAAAAATCTTATTTTCTCAGTTCTACGATCCCTTCCTTCTTGATATCCACATGAATATTTGAAAAATCTTATTTTCTCAGTTCTACGATCCCTTCCTTCTTGATATCCACATGAATATTTGAAAAATCTTATTTTCGTAATTCTACGATCCCTTTCTTTTGATATTCACATGAATATTTTGAAAAATCTTATTTTCTTAATTCTACGATCCCTTTCTTCTTGATATCCACATGAATATTTTGAAAAACTTATTTTCTTAATTCTACGATCCCTTTATTTTGATATCCACATGAATATTTTGAAAAATCGTATTTTCTTAATTCTACGATCCCTTTCTTCTTGATATCCACATGAATATTTTGAATAATTTTATTTTCGTAATTCTACGATACCTTACTTCTTGATATCCACATAAATATGTTGAAAAATCCTATTTTCGCAATTCTAACACAACTGGAGATATGCGGTAACAGGTAAATAAGTTTTCTAGTTTTTTCTTTATCGAAAACTAACTATAGTAATATTTTTTTAAGGATAATACTACAGAACTTTGATTACAATATTGTAGTTACTTTTGTTAGTTCATTTGTTGAAAATTATTACTATTCATGACCGACTTAATTTTTGATAATAGTTCTAGTACTTTCGTTCATATTAGTTTTCATTCAGTTTACAAAATATCCGCTTATTTTTGATAATATGTTAAAACAATATTTTTTTTTATCTGACTTGTAATACTATGCGCTTCTATTTAATGTACGTATAAATAGTAGGCATATCGGTTTGTGACGTATAACCTGATTTACAGCTTGCATAAGATTGCGTTAGTACACTGTTTTACTATGTATTGTAACTGTTCAAATGAATGTAATGGAATACTGGTTAATTTTGTACTTTATTATAAAATATATCTTTTTTTGGCATCAGTCTCTCGACTGGTTTGATTCAGTTCTCCGAGTTATTCTATCTTGCGCAAGTCATTTCATATCTACATACCTGCAACTCCCTACATCTTTTGTAATTTGCTTTAAATATTCTAATCGTTGTCTCCTCCGACAATTCACTCTTCCAATATTACCCTTCATTATTGATAGACCAATACCTTGATTTCTTAAGATATGCCCTCTAGTCTATCCCTTCTTCTGGTAAGGTGTTTCCATATACTTTTTATTTCATCCGCTCGTTTAAGAACCTATAAATTATTTATTTCATCCACCCACCTAATCTTTAAAATTTTCCTATAACACCACATTACAAAAGCTTCTATCCTTTTCCTTTTTACAGCCCCTATTACCCACGTTTCACTCCCGTATAATGATACACTCCAAAGATAGTGTTTTAAGAAATTTTTCCTAATCTAAAATACATCTAGAACTTACAGTAAAGTACGTAAATTTATATTAATGTGTTAATAGGAAAGTGGACCTAATCAACCACAATTGTGAATATTTTGAATGATTTTTCAAAAATAATATTTTATTATAAATTTGACCTCACTTTAAGCGGGCGTCCTACGTAAACTCCGCACCCTGAATATTAAACTCTAGTGTCTGTTATCGTGTCAATAGTCTCAGGACTTCGGTTGTTTTATGTTCTTTGCAAATTATTCTTTTGTGTCAAATTACGTACACTCAATCTGTTCATTGCAGGGCTAAAATAAATAGTTCTGTTTCTTATCACATGGTCAGCCAATTAAATGACTGAATCATTTAAGAACAGAAGAGGTAGAGGTGTAAAAGACACTAATCAGAGTTATCTCCTCTGGAAGTAATGAATTTCATTATTCAGCCAGACTCTGTGGTGAATGAAGTAAAGGTGTCATTTGCAGGGTGGAAAATATGTGCTTTTCAGAGGGCCCGGCATGCTGATAAGCGTACTTTTCCACTCAGTGAGGAAGGCAATTGTAAACCACCTCACTCCTCGTTTTACTTAGTAAAACCTCTACAGGTTCAAACCAGCCTTTCGGCTGATGACCTAAACAACATGTTCTTTGCCTACATAACACCTTTCGCTTAATGTATTCCTTGGCCTTTTACCAAAAAATCACAGCCTGGTTCTTCTGAACATAGTGGTGGAGACTTGTTTGCGCTTTGTGTTACAGCCCCCGAATGTATCAGTTTTGAAGTACTTCATTTCAACTAGCTGGTGTAATGCGTCTTAATTAGCACAGTTAAATTGTTTTTTAATTTTTAAAAAATTTTATGTAAGTCGCTTTGGTTCACGTACTACTTACACCTTTTTATATGGTGTCTGACACCGTGTTTCCCTAAGGTGGTTCATTAAGTTTTCTCGGTTTAATCCGGTTTTCTCAACATCCTTTTCGACGTCTTTTAGGGAGACTGTACTTTGTATCCCCCCCAATGTTAAATTTGCTATTTTTAGGTACTTTTTTCATAGGATTGGTGAAAGATACGAAAATGAAACTTTAAACACTTAGGCTGTAGTTGTAGAGTGGTTTTAGCTACTGATATTTTTTCAATTTAATCTGTTGTACCATAAAGGTTTTAAAAGAATAGCAAAAATCATAAAAAAAATTTTCTACATTTTTTGCATATTACTAATTTTTTGAGCGCCTGAGGAAGTAAAAACAATGTCGGTGAATGCGCATGTACATGATAATTAACTGGTAAAAACTTTATCCAGGAAGGTTAAATGGTTTCTGAGAAAAATGTACTTAAGTGTTAAAAATCTAAATTTACGGGAAAAGGCACAAATGAAAAACAAAAGGTACACAAACAAGTTAAATTTCCCATCAACAGTTAATTAGACTGCACCAACAGTGGAAAACATTAAAAATAGTGAAGCAGATATTTTAAAAAAACTAAATTTCTTTTTGGACTAAAACGAGCAATATAAAAATATGAAAAATATTTGTTCTTCGTGACTTGTTAATTTTTTAGGATAAACCTGATAAAAACTTTAAATGTTTTCATTAAAATAATTTTTTTGTCGTAATTTAATGTTTAGGTCTAAACTATTGAAAAACATAAAAAACCGAAAATCAAAATTTTCAGTCAAAACCATCATACAGTCTCCCCTTAAATCATTTATTCGACACCTTAGGTCTATTGTTTAGTGTCTTAAATTTATTTTGTCAATTATTTGTCATCCATTTTATACAGGTGACTGTAAAATTTTAGCATTTTTTTCTAATCGTTTCAATTAATCTTTCATTTTCCTTATACAGTTCTTCTCGACCTCGTAACCTATATTGTCCATTATCTTCGAGCCCATTATCTTGCGAAGGATCTTTCTCTCAAATTTCTGTCCTTCTCTTAGATCAGCCTTCCCGGTCATTCTAAGGCACTTTTTCGTGCTTATTATATAATGAACACATCAAAATTTTATCTAAAAAGTGAAATGTCTTAGTTTTGAACCTATTCACTCAAGTAAATACAAGTTGTTCAGTCGTAACAAAATTTTGGTTTTATTTTACAAAGGTTTTCTCGTTATAAAATCACTTAACTATTTATTTAGTTTCAAAGCCATGTTTTTCAATTTATACTCGTGCACAGGAAAAGTAATTTATATTTTCATTTTATGATATTTCGTTTTCTTTATTATTATTATAATAAACTGCAATTCTCGGTTACAAACGTTTTGTATATTTGTTTGGTTTTAAAATACACAAGCGATATAGATAACTGTGAAATGTCAGTTTTAGAATTATTAAGTTAGGCAAGTATTTCAATGCAAAGCTCTACTGTATTGTTTCATTGTAATCGATCTGTTTGTAAACATTTCTAGAATTTAATTGAAATTTTATCCTGCTTATTTATGAAGTATTTCCTTTTTTTACAGTAGAATGCTTTCAAGCTTTGTGTTTTATCTTTTAATCTGTGTTTTGTATATCTAACTTTAGGGTATTTCACAGAGTACACTAGAAAGCCTAATCAAATCGAACTGATCAAACCATATTCCAGATATAACAAAAATTTGATTGTACCAATCTAAACATAATTCTTTGAAATAATACAAATGTTAAAATAACAATTTATTTTATTTTATTCTATTTTTAACATTCATTTATAACATCTCATTGGTTTTTGAGATTGAATCTATGTACAAATTGGATATTATTCTAACATGACGATTTTAATTGTAAATATTTGAATAGACTGGAAATTTTCTATTGTGTAAATCGAACAAATAGTTATTTGAACGCTGATAACATAATCTATTGTTATAAATTTTAAGTTGCTGAAATATTATGTTAAAAGTATTTGAACTGTACACCAATTAACTTATCTACAATAAGTAGTCGGAATTTATGAAAATTTTAATCCATTCAGAATCAGTCAAGCTGAGGTTGTACAAGAAAAACCTCAGACAAGAAGACACCTCAAAAATGTCAAATTTTACTTTTTAACCCTAGTAAAGAACTTGTTACTTTTATACGAATTTGAATTATAGAAAGTGTTTACCGGTATTTTGACGGTTCGGATTCAATTAACCCTACTCTCTCAAAAATGGTCGGTATAATTCTGTATAAGACTACACCTGGTTTAAACGTCATACATAGTATCATCCTCGTCTCATTGGGCCATCGGGTTGCTTATTGTTCTTAACCTGAACAGATTTCAACGTACACACATTGTTGTTGTTTAGTTCATCAGCCGAAAGAGTGGTTTGAACCTTTAGATGCTTTAAAGAAGTTAGCCTCTACAGGCTAACTAAAACGAGTGAGGTGGTTTACTATTGCCTTCCTCAATGAGTGAAAAAGTACACTTATCAGCATGCCGGGCCCTGTGAAAAGCATCTACTTTCCACCCTGCAAATGACACCATTACTTCATTCACCACAGGCTCTATAATGATGAATTTCATTACTGTCAGAGGAGATAACTCTTTCTTGTTTCTTTTACACCTCTACTTCTTCTGTTCTTTATGTTTTAAGTCATATAATTGGTTGACCATGTGATAAGAAACATAACTATTTTTTGTAATTGTGGAACTAGCAGATCGAGTGCAAATAATTTAACCCTCCACCTGCTTGTTATGGGCAAGTACACACATTAGGGGAAAAAATTCACATGCCCGAAACAAATAATATTACAATGTTACTGAAAAATATTAATGAAAAATTTTAAAATATGTATCTTTGTCTGATGCTGTTCATATTCACTTTTTAACGCAATCTTATTTAGCCCTGTGAAAAAATTGCTAAATATCATTTTACGTGTAATTAACCAAAATCTTTACTACTGTCGATTTTTTTATTAAAGATAACCGAGTTTGGAGCCTTGTTTCTTCTAAACCGCTTGTTCAATTGTAACGTTCTGTACACCAAAAATTAACTGATTTCAATCTGCATTGTTACATGTTAGTTTCATATGTTTAGTGTTTTTTTTAATATTGCGATATCACGATGAGAATAAAAGAGAGCCGGTTTTTTGGCTGTAACAGAACGGATAAATTTAGAGGAGGCTTATAACTCAAACAACCCTCTGGCAATTTATTTCAGATTTTGCCAAAATATAAACTTGTATGTTGTTATTGTATGTCAAAAATTTCAGACTTGTAGCATATTTAATTTTTGAGTTATGAGTAAAATTCTGAACCCCTGTTAACTCTGTAACCGCTTATTAATTCGGCAATTTCAATCATTGTATTCAGTATAAAAAAAAATTAATAAAAATTCATTGTTATTATTATGGAACAGCGATGGACTAGTTATTCGGCAGATTTTTTAAACCATGTGTTTTTTAACCATGTTGTCATGTCTTTTCAGCCTTAACATCCTTGTCGTACAAGTTTTCTTTCATCAGCTTCTGACCTGGGTAGTTGTTGTTTTGGTCAACAAGCCGAAAGGTTGGTTTGAACCTCTGGAGGTTTAACTAAGTAAAAACGAGGAGTGTGGTGGTTTACTATTACCTTCCTCACTAAGTTGAAAAGGTAAGCTTATCAGTGTGCCAGGCCCTCCGAAAAGCATCCACTTTCCACATTTAAATAAATAGTTTTGTGAATTGACTTTCAGAACTAGCTAGTGTTTTTATTTAACTTTTACAAATTAACTGACATTTTTTGTTTGTTGTTTAGGTTATCAGACGAAAGGCTGGTTTGAACCTGTAGAGGTTTTACTTAGTAAAACGAAAAGTGCAGTGGTTAACCAGTGCCTTCCTCACTGAGGGTAAAAGAACGCTTATCAGCATGCCGGGCCCTCTGTAAAGCACATATTTTCCATTCTGCAAATGACACCTTCACTTCATTCACCACAGGGTCTGGCTGTACAATGAAATTCATTACTTTCAGAGGAGATAACTCTAATTAGACACCTCTGACTCTTCTATTCTTAAATTATTCAGTCATTTAATTGGCCGACCATATGATAAGAAACACAACTATTTATTTTAGCCGTGCAACGACCAGATTGAGTGTAAATAATTTGACACTCCACTTGTCTGTTATGGGCTTATTTTTTGTTTAAAATTGTAATAAAGTTAACTACATCAATATCAATTTAAATGTTTTATACATTTAGGTGATTGAAATCGTTATCAAATTGACAATTTCTGTGATATGCCCTCTGTACTTGTTGCTGTACGGTGGGTGCTTTGATAGGTCAAATTTTGACAGATTGGTTTCCGCCTTTGATGGTAGTTCAGCTGTACTCCTACAGTTATGTAACATGTTCGGTAAACTGACAACATAAGGTCTATCTGACCAATGATGAAACGTATGATTGACAGAATCCATAAACAAATGATTGCTTATCAAGTTGATAAATTAAGTTTGTCGTGCTCGTTTTACAACTGTGAAATCAACCACTGACAAGAAATACATAGCTAATGAACGTCGCTAATATTTTTACTTTCTCTTGCTTATATGAATATAAATAGGTAGGAAAGTACTATTTTCATGTCGATTTTTCGAAATCGAGTTTTCACCGGATATACACGTTTTCAGACCCCTTAAACCAAAAAAACATGTTTTTAGCGATTGGTGTGTGGGTGTGTGTCTGTCTGTCTGTGTGGGTGAACAGTATACCTCAAAAATGGAATATCGTACGAACTTGAAACTTAAGTTGGGTACCACTAGAGGACCAGAGCGAACATATTTATCAAAATCGGTCTACCGGAATTGGTAGTTTCGTGTAATTTTTCACTTTTTTGCGATTTTCTCAAAAACGGCTTCTACGATTTTTTTAAAAATCGCCTCATTTACTACCTATATTTTTTATACTCTACAAGATAGGGAAGGCGACATGTCTGCTGAAATTCTGGAGGAAGCTGTTCACTCGCAGAAAAAATGATTTTTTAAAGATTGCGGCCTTAAAATGCATTTTAGCGCAAAAACGTGTACAATAATAGTTGTAGACAATTTAAAAACCTACAACTTTTATTTCAAACATTCTTTTGTATAACGCTTAGTTTAGCAATTTTTTGTTTTTCTTTTTAATAAAAACAAAAACTTTAAGAAAGGTCGATTTTTTTAAATCAATTTTTTTAATCGATTTCGGCCGTAGTATACATTATGCATATTGTCTACAACTTTTATTATATACATTTTTGCGCTAAAATTCATACTAAGGTACTTATCTAAAAAAAAAATTTTTAACGAGAGCACAGCCTCCCCAAGAATTTCAGCAGACTTGGCGTCTACCCTATCTTGTAGAGCATAAAAAAACGTAGTAAATGAGGCAATTTAAAATAAAATCGTAGGAGCCGTTTTTGAGAAAATCGGAAAAAAGTGAAAAATGACACGAATAAACTACTACTTCCAGTTGACCGATTTTAATGAAAATATTCGTGTCGGGTCCTCTAGTGGTATCTAACTTAAGTTTTAAGTCTCAACTTCGATGTTCCATTCTTGAGATATTGCGTTCACACACATAGACCAATCGCTAAAAACATTTTTTGGGTTCAGGGGGTCTGAAAACGTGTAGCTACATCCGAAGAAAACTCGATTTCGAAAAATTGACGTGTAAACAAGAGTTTCCTTCCTATACATTGAGATAAGCAAGAGAAAGTAAATTATCATTAAATCCTCATTAAATCGAGGATTATTGTCCGGGATTTCATAATATACATTATTTTGAAGTTGAATGAAACTGTAAAATTGGTTCAGGGTTTCTTTTAAAAATAATATTGTTTTTTAATTTGATAGAAAATGTGGTCGATTGTAAAAGAAACAACGAAGTACGTTCTTCCTTGTAGAAAACCATAATTTTGATTTTTAATTTTCAAATTGTGATAATGTTAAAATAAACGTTTATCAGACGGTGGGTTTACTGATAGTGTTATTTATATGTGGGTGGAATGAGTGAGCGCGTGCGTGCATAATTTTTGGAATCGTATTTTTTGTTTGTGTGTGTGGGTGTGTGTGTGTTCGTTGAAAGTGAGCGTTTAAAGCAAGCCAAAGAGAGTTCTGTACTACTAGCTGTGCCCGTGACCCAACCTACTGTAGTAGATCGATATGCCTGCCCCACACGGCCCAGCCTATTGCCTGAGTGAGCCAAACTAAAGCTAAACCGAGCCTGCCTGCTTCAGCTTTAGCTTTAACTTTAGCATATCCCTACACAACACAACCCGATCCATTTTGCCTGTCTTCTGTTAAAACTACTCTTGTGGTTTTATACCCTTTCTTGTGTTTGTACTGTGTCTAGTTTTTCTTTTTCTCGTATTTAAACCCCCTCGGGATCTCGGTATGCCATTTCACTCGCCTGTCATCCATTCTACGTTATTTTTTTCCATTCATCCGTGTTCACTCTTTGGTAGCAGATTCAATCGTGCGTATTTTTGTTGCAAAGTTGTGGCAAGCCTTGTTACGTTTTTTTAAACCTTTCACGTTTTTGGCGGTTTTTAAGATGAAGTAACTTAATATTTTATGAAAAACAGAAAAGTTTGTTTGTATGTTAAAACGATATGAAAAAACGTTTTTAATAAAACTCTTCAATCGTTTGCTACAATAGCACAATACACCTGCTCTCTTTCATTCTTTCATTCATAAATGGATATTTCATTTTATCAATGAATGACTTATATTTTAAAGGTATGAATATAGCGGTTGTATTATGAATCAACTTTCTGAAATTCTCTTTCGTTTCATTCAAGTGCCATTGAAATTCAATAAAAACTCATATCATACAAATCAGTAATTTATTGCAACTTTTTTCATTATTATACTACGAGTATATATATGTTTTTAAATATATTTATATTTTTATTTTGTTTTAATTCTTGTACTACAGTAGTCTGCCCATAACAGACAGGTGGAGTGTCAAATTATTTACTCTCAATCTGTTCGTTGCAGGGCTAAAATAAATAGTTCTGTTTCTTATCACATGGTCAGCCAATTAAATGACTGAATCATTTAAGAACAGAAGAGGTAGAGGTGCAAAAGACACTAATCAGAGTTATCTCCTCTGAAAGTAATGGATTTCATTATACAGCCTGACCCTGTAGTGAATGAAGTGAAGGTGTCATTTGCAGAGTGGAAAATATGTGCTTTACAGAGGGCCCGGCATGCTGATAAGCATACTTTTCCATTCAATGAGGAAGGCAATGGTAAACCACCTCACTCCTCGTTTTACTTAGTAAAACCTCTACAGGTTCAAACCAGCTTTTCGGCTGATGACCTAAACAACACACAGTAGTATAAATTCGGTAATAATAAAGAATTTGTGTAAGTGTTGACAAAAAAGAAAAAGAATTATAAAAATCTATTAACTGTAAGTGGCTGTACAGTCACTTACAGTGCAGGTTGAGTGTTAAGGGTACTTGAAACGAAAGAAATTGAAAATTTTCACATATCCGGTTTTTGCAAATTATTCAAATTCAGAATTTTCTGCATCCAAAAGATATAGGTATAATTTGTTGGAGTTTTGCAGTTTCTTAAAATTAAAAATGTGTTGAATCCTTACGTTATTTTTTAAACGTTACCAATTTGTATAAATCTCTGTTTTTTTAATGACAACAGATTATTTCATAATTTGTTTATTTTGTGCGATATTTTTTGTTTTAAAATTTTTATTTAGTACCAGGTCACCTGTGAATGTAATGTATTAACCTCTGAACTGTAAAAATAACATATGTAATTATTTAACGTATAATGTGATCTCTTTTAGTTTTTGCTTGTTTCCGTAAATAGCAATTTTTGACGCATAAGGAACATTTTCTCAGCCAGCTGTGAATGGATTTTGATGAAATTTTCGCGCAGCCTTTCATATCATAATTTCAATGTACTGAGTTAATTACAGTAAAATAATGTGTTTAAATATTTATTTTTCACTTCAATAGGCAAAAAGTTATGATGTTCAAAAGTGGTAATATAAAAAAAAATCGTATATTCCTAACAATATATCAAAATTTTACTAATTCAGTGGGTGTAGAATAGGCTGAAAAGTAACCACAAGAAAATTGGACAAAATAACTCTACTAGTTTTTGAGAAAATGTTCCTTACATTAACATTAAGGAGATAGGCATTCTGGGTCCCCTTAAATTATTTGCACTTGATCTACTGATTTCAGGGCTCTAAAACATAGTTCTGTTTCTTATCACATGGTCAGTCAATTCTATGACTAACCCTTTCTAGACCGCACAATAATAAAATCTCGGAAGTTTAAGTACAACACTAGGTTAGACGCACATGTACCACATGTGATGGCTTCATTCAATACTCAGGTGACACGATCTAATGTATTTTTGGATCCCTTACAGTTCACAGAACAATCAGACCAAGTGGGATTTAGAAGTCCCAATGGTCAACTAGGCAATTTAAACTGTTAACGCACAGATAAATGCAGTGGTACTAAATGGGACTCGTAAGTCCCGATGGTCAAGAAAGGGCTAAAGCATTTAAGAACAGAAGAGGTAGAGGTGTAAAAGACACTAGTCAGAGTTATCTCCTCTGAGAGTAATGAATTTCATTTCACATTCAGACCCTGTAGGGAATTAAGTGAAGGTATCATTTGCAGGGTGGAAAGTTAATGCTATTTAGAGAGCCGGGTATGCTGATAAGCATACCCGGCTCTCTAGTTTTACTTAGTAAAATCTCTAGAGGTTCAAACCAGCTCGGCTGATGACCTAAACAACAATGGATGAATCGTGGTAGAATTTCATGGTCTTATATGTTATGTGTTCATAAGAGTAAAGCGGGGCCTGTTTGTGTGCGTATTCTTATATGGTTATTCACCCAATGATGTTTGCAAACCGATCTTTAATGCAACCCCTCCCCTCCAAAGTTAGCGTATGGGCCTTTGCACGATTACTAGTTATTCTGTAAAAGAGGAAATAGAAAGTGACATTTTACGTGGCGAGCGTAATTTTTATTTAAAATAACATAATACACCAAAAATCTTAAGTTTAATGGGAAATTGCTTCAAAACAGGTATTTTTACGATTTAAAATTCTGAAATAATGTTGAAAATAAAATTCTATTTCCGTATTAGTAATTTTGGGTCAGTAATTAATGAAGTGCAATCCAAATATAAAAATAACTCGTACAATAAGAAATATCTCCCCATAGTTCACAAACTAAAACACTATAAAACTGTGATCCAACCGGAAATAACAAACCGAAGCGAAACTGTGTTTAAAAAAACTAACGTCAAGGCCAAAGACAACATTTTGGAAATCGAGAGAAGGATAGTAAGAACTTGCATTAATAAAAAATATCAGATGGACATTCTCCAGTGTTTCATTGGGATCAAAAAGATGGAGTAATCTCCAATTCTCTCCAATGAAAAAATGTATTAAGAGATAGAACCTGTAACCAGCACAATTAGGAAAAAACGAATATCCTTCTTAGGACATTTAATTAGAACATCTTGAAACAGATTGTCAAGACGAATTATATAGAAAAACTCTTGGAGAGTAAAAGTAACATTAAGTGAATCACAGAAATTAAGGAAGATTTGAAAGAACTTGGAATAACAATAAAAGATCTGCATGAAAAAACAAATAAAATCAAGGAATTTTAAAAGAAAAAAATTATGTTACAATGGAGAATAAATAGACTACAAGTAGGAAGGGTGATTTCAAGGAGAGAAAGACAGGCAAGATCTGAAAGGATGAAGAAATATTGGGAAAACAGGAGGCTGAAACACCCTTCTTATGGGTGACTGAAGTGGTCCCATGCTGGACATAAAAGTAAAAAAAGTACAATCCATTTTTAATAATTTAAAAAAAAAATGAAACAAATATTTTTTCTGAAATCATTTATCTATAAGAAGACAATATTTATATAAAATTTTTGCGTGTAAACTTGTCTCAGATTTATCCATGTCTCCCACGTTCTTCTCCCAGCGTCATACTCAAATTATGGATATAAACTACATATATAACATGTATTGTTATGTGTTCAATTCTAAGTAAACATACATTTCGTATACCTACAAATTGTTAACACGCGAGTAATGTTGTTTATCTATGTTAGCGCCATCTGTTATCAGTTTGTGTAAATTATTATATGTATGAGCACTTTATTGTATGTCTGTAAGCACGGCCGGTTTAAATGTAACCGTATTCAAACATTTTATGTATGAAAATTTTGTTTGTATTAATAACGTACCTACGATTCCACTTAATATACGACAGGGAAAATATTAGTAAATGTAATTTGTTTACTTCTCTTGTTGATTAATTTTGTAGCACCATATATGAATTCCATTTGCAATTGAAAGTGTGCATTAATTTTAGGCCTGCCTTGCATTCAAACTTTATCTTGGATATAATTTATTGATTTTGAAATATTAAAACGATTAATTATTTATGTAAATGGAAAAATATTTGTGGTATTATTGGATGTTTGTTGGTAATTTTAAAGTTCGTTTGTTATACTGTAAACTCCCGAAATAATGTCATTCAATTCATCGGCTGACTCAACCTACTGGACCTGTAAGGTTTTAAAAGGAAAATTACATATATCCCAACGAACTAAAGACTGCAGATGAGATCTAGCTAATAACAGCCAAGGTCGGATGTGAGGTTGCCCCTTCGCTAAGTCACACTCTGTTCCACCGAACTCCAGCTGACGTTTTGTTAGGTTGTCACCACAGCAGGTTGTCACAGCAACGTGACAACGCAGGATACGATTTACGAAAGTCAATTATTTACGAAGTGGCTCTGTGCTGTGATCTAGGTCATTATGCTCCGCCTTCAGCTGCAGTCTCTAGTTCGTTATGGTATAGGAAAGATAATAAACAGTTAAGATGACTCGTGAAAGTGTACATTTCGTGAAGAAAACGGTTAATACAAAATTAATCAGATAATTTTTCTTCTTCTTCTTTAAATACCATGAACTTTCCTTCATCCAGGGTTACAACTACTCTTAACTTTGCCCTCGAGAATAAAAAATAAATTGGAGAAGTTCATTCTTTTCATCTCCATATGCATGACCAACGTAGGCACGCTTCCTTCTTTTGATTATGCTCATCAGATAATTATACTTTTCCCACAGAACCGTGCAGCAGAAATAAACAAACTACGGGTAGAAAGTCAGTAAAAAGGATGGGTAATCATGTTTCACTCTTACCAATGTTTCACTCTTACGCCTTTATTCAAAAGAATCGGCGGCAGACCGATGTTTTATAATAGGCCTACTGAGTAAGTTTTTTTTATTGGTACTACGATATTACTCATTTTGGTTTAGTCTACAGGATGGCGTTACAGTACGGTACGATGTTATATTTATCTTTGATTGTTATAATAGTTCATTCAATCAGTGACATTTCCGTTAATTTTAACTTGTACAAACTGTATATTACTATTTTTGTGTTCATCAGGTTTTAATAATGTGCAATTCTGTTGTGAAACATAAACCGGTAAAACCATTCAGTAGTTCCAAAAAAAAAAAAAAATAAATAAATCGGAACGCTATCAAAATTAGTATGCTACTTGCTAAAAATATAGTTCGATAAGAATTCAGTCAATATAAATATTTTTTTCAAAATTGTGAATGCCCTAGGGTTTTTTACATCATTATTATAATATTAGTTATTTTTCATTTTGTTATTTGATTAAGCTTACTTATCCGACAAGAAAACAATATTTTTTTTAACTCGAATGGATCGCGCTAATTTATTATTTATGTATTTTAATAATTTTATAACATTTATGGTTTGACTTGCTGCACGGTTTCATGGGATGACGTATAGTAACATATATGGCTTTCTTGGTCAAGGTTTTTCCTCAGTTTCCCTTGAACTATCCAGGCAAATACATTGGTTAAGGAAATGCAACCCTTTGGGAAGCGCTCACGTGGAGAGGTTGAGATTGTTGGAAGGGTTGTGTAATGCCTAGTCAATCCCCCTGTTGTGTAGAAGAAAATCCTTTCGAATTTCCATCCCAAAATTGTATGTGTAGCCTACTTGTATTATTTCACGTGACAATTAAAGTTTATTATAAAGCCTCCGTTGCGTAGTGGTAGCATTCTAGCCACAACGTGGAGGTCCCGGGTTCTACTTCCTGCTATGGTCCGGAAATTATGTGTAAAAAGTCAAAACCCACCGTAAATAAATAAATAAATATAATAAATTTTTATTTGTCGGCTACCAAAAATGGAATAGACATCGTCAAAATAATACTGTACGTTTAAATTTATTTAACCAAACAATTTTTGTTTACAATTAATTACTAATTATCATTAAATTACTACTTAAATTGCACATTGGAATTCTAAGTTATGCATTTACACTAACAATGTTTGATAATTCTAAATTCTACTCGCATTATATTTAAAGAGCATTCCTTGTAAGATATTTAAGAACTCCTGAACTGAATAAACTGCATGTTTTGTTTAAGAACCTTTCACTTCCCGATCAAAGTTTTTTTTAAATTAAAGAGTCTTATTTTAGATGGTAATCATTCTGTTAAAAAACCGAACACAATTGTAGTGAATTCCTTTTGAGAACTTTGAAGTTCTATATTTTTCAATTCTGAAGTCATCAGCGTATCGCGCTATACGCGATACGCAATACGCGAAAATCGTATTCGCTAATAACCAAGTTGTTGATGCGACTTTAAATAAACTAAAAAATTTATTTTGTTATACTTTTAGTTCATTGAAAGTTGTATTGACATCTTGGTCTTTTACGACAACTTTGAGGTTTGGTACTGTAAGTGTGGGTTTTAACCTATTAAAATTTCCAGATTTTAGCCGGGAATCGAACTTGGGACCTTCCTTGCTTTGTAGGTTAGCGCGCTAACCGCTAAGCCACGAACGGAGCCAAAAATTATTAAATGGAGTTATTTATTTATTTTGAACTGTATAATATTCCCAGAGAGCGTTGGGAAACTTCGTGAATCTTCATAAAACTTAATGAAGTATTTTATTGTATTTAACAAATAAACATTTTTTTATCTTGGTGTTCTCTTGGTTACGATATGCCGTATTTTGCGATCGTAGTTTATATGCTCACTTATTTTATCTGATTGGTGTTGTGTCTGGAATTTTTAGTGTTCAGAATCGTTCGGTGAGTGCTTTCAGTTATCTACGGAGGGTGTTTCTGTTTAGGGCCTAAAAAACACTTTTCTGTAAAACTTTTCTGATATAGTATGGTATTCGACTTTCTTAATCTATTCTTATAATGTAACACCTTTTAGCCAATTCATTTTACTAATTGATGTACCCATCCCTTGACAAGGTTCACAACTCTAATAGGTTTAACAAATTCGATGTACTGCCAGTAACAGAATTTGCATACAGGATTTGGACATGTTCCCCAGACGCCCATGATTTGCAGAAGGAGTGTCAGACACTAAATATTGTTAATCTATCATAGTGAATGTATTTATTTGACTAATTTTGACACCAATTGTCTGAAGTAAACTCCTTTCGTATGAAATTTGTTTACAAAATGTTACATTAATTAACTTTTCTTCTGTACCTAACTTTTATTTAACTAATTATTTTAGTATTTGAAGATAATAATCTTGCTGGATTTATTAAGATTTTTTGTACATAACTATAAAATTGGTGTTGTAATTACTTTCATATGCATTGTTACTAGTTATTTTTTGATTCCCTGGGGATTTAAACAAAGTGTTTCATTTTATGAGTGTTCATTTTACAATTAATTATACAAATGCTACGGCAATCAGCCAAATTTTATCGCAGTTTTTTACAGCATCAATTTTTGTTTGAATATCTAGTGAACTATAGTCAATTTTTCTACGCTGTGATTGAGATACTTTTATCAATATACAATTTTTCACTACAAACGCTCTGTATTACAGTCAAGTGTGATTTTATGTTAACTTTCCTAAAATTATTGGTAGACGAACAAAAATTTTGAAGCTGTCCTTCTGAAATATTTAGATGAACAGATGAATTTTGACGTAGGTTTTAAAGAAAAATTATAAATTACCATTAAACTAAATTACAAACTTGGCTACCTCCGTGGCCAAGTTTTTAGAGCACTAGACTGTCCATTGAAAAGCGGAAGGTCCTGAATACGATTCCCGGCAATGGTCTTAAATTATTTAATGTTGAAACCCGCCGATTGTACTGTACTATAACCCATAATCGTCGCAAAGCAATTGATGGGGCTTTAAATAAAGGAAAGAAATAAAAAAAGGTATAAATCTAAGTATTTAAATTTATTAAACAATAAAGTTGTACAAAAATTTTTAATCTAAAATACGTTTAATATTTATTATAATATTGTTAGACACTTATAATTTAAAAAATATAATGGGTATATTTTTACCCTGAAATTCTTTTTAGAGATGTAATTAAGAATTTACCACTGTCCCCATTTAGCCGTACTCAATGGTGGGTTTAGGGGGGGGGGAGTCACAGGGGTCATGACCCCCTGCAAATTTCTTATTTATTTATTTTATAGTTTTTTTTGAATCATGATAATGAATAAAGGGTGTGTGTATGCAATTACATGACTACTAAGTCCTAAACGTAAAATAATTTTTGGTTGTTTGGATCAAATTATACTACATAGTATAGTAGTATAGTAGTATATAGTATAGTAGATAGTATTATGATATATCTTAAATAGTTTTTTAGATACGTACTGACGTATAATTTTATTTATGCTACTGCGTATTTCAGCCACAATTTCTTTGTATTTCTAAAACTAAACACTGATTTATTTTTTAAATTAATTTATTTAACATCGCATCAACTACAACTGTCATTAGCGACGACGTTGGGATGTTAATTTTGTACAATGGAGGATGAAATGATTTTTTGTAACGTATGAAAATATGCCGTGCCTGAGTGGGATTCAAACCCAGGGGCGCATGATGAGAGGCGACCACGTTACCAACTACGCCAATGCGGCCTACCAACACTGATTTGTTTTTATGTAAAGAAATACTTAATGTAGCCTACTGTCTGTACAGTTTATTTTACACAAATATGTAGTTTGTAATTCTTTTCTTGTTTTCCCTCTTTGGTAATTTAACAAATTATATCATTTGTTTATTTATTATAAATTATTTTCTTACGTGATACTGATTCAGCTAATTAGCACCAACTTAACATTTTATTTTAATAACTTATTTAGTAAGCCCCTAAAGTAACAAATAGTTTTATGTAAGTGCTTATTATATATTACTGTACCAATAAATTATTTTAATATTTTCTTTGTTCTAATAGGCATTATGATATAAACTCCTTTTAAATTAAAAATTTTCATTAGTAATCTATTTCCTATTGTTGAATTTCTTAAATGTCTATTTTTTTTTTTTTGTTTAACATCCGACTGTTCTGCTAACTAATGCTGACGGTGAAGGATGAAAAATGATTTTTGTAACGTATGAAAATATGCCGTGCCTGAATGGGATTCGAACCAAAGACTGCATGATGAGAGGCGAGCACGTTACCAACTACACCAATGCGGCCGGCTTTAAACGTTTAAAATTGTTACATTTTGTCTGCTGTAACTGTATGAAAATTGAAAATTTTCGGCTCAGAATTCTGCTAAATCATGTGTACAAGATGACTGTATGTTTTTTAGTTTTTTCCCCGGGGGAGGAACCCAGGACCTCCCGGTAGTGACCTTTTCCCACACTTGATGCTAAATCCTCGCTGGTCGTACCACAGTTCCCCGACTAGCTCGGCTAGGTTTCGCATGTACCATTACATAATTTTTATAGCACAATGCAGTACAAAGGCGTAAATAGAAGCACTGTACTACCAAGCGCAGTAAAATTTATTGAACACACGCGATGGTAATAAATAATTTTAAAAATTACTTGTGTTTTCGATAGTGCAAGAGCTATCGATAGTGTATTCTTAAAGATCTACAAAGATCTTAAAGGATCTGACGTACAGATAACCTTGTAAAAATTATTTTCCGGTTAAAAACTGAAAAGAAAATTCTACGATCATAGTTTAATGCAATACGAGGAAGTAAAAAATGACTGAAAAAGAAATAATTTTTCTTTACTGATGTAATAAGTTTCTCTTCTTGACAAATTAAGTTTTAATTATAACTTTTGAAAGGAAATAAAAATGATTGACAATTTTAAGTTAAATGAAAGTTATAAAAAAGCTTGTCATTTCATAATTGTACAACTTTTTGTTACATTTATTTTAAAACTTATAAATAAATGGTATTATTGAGTAACGAAGTCAACGCCACCTGTGAACGAAATATTTTTCTTAACAATCTCACCAACTTCTTACCAATCCTATACTGTAAAGATCGCAAAATATTTCCTTTATTTTTTTTCTCTCATATTTTTCTTTTCTCTAACTTAATTCAACTTCTCTAACAAATTTACTGAAAATAAACTTGAGTCATTTATGTCAAAATCAAAGCCAACTGGTCAAAACCAATCGTTTATTTTATTTAGTTTTTTATTATTTTATTACTTTCAAAAGATTTATCAATAATTTTCTATTCATTTATTCCCGATTAATCAATCTATTTTGTTAATTATTTAAAAAAAAATATCGTTTTTAAACCTGTATTATTATATATTTTTTATTTTATTCGTTAGTAATTTTATCTAAAGATTTGTCTTATCTGTTTTTAAGTCAGTTAATTCTATTTACGCCTCCGCATTTGTCCTCCGGTTCACTTTACGACAACTTCTTCTAACTAACAAGAACGTATCTTGACATTTTCTAAGAATAACGCCGGATTCACTTGAAACAAACACGTGACAAACTTAATAAATTCAATGATAAAAGTTTAAAATAACATGTCTGTTTACATAAACTTTCAATAGTTTTATTTTAATTTATTTTAAGTTATTTATTTGTTAAATATTTATTTTGTTCAAGGATTTTCAAGTATTAGAAGTTCGGAAATGTTATATCCGTTTATTATCTTAAATATGCATTTCAGCGCAAAAATGTATGTAATAAATTTTTTAGATAATTTAAAATCCTACAACTTTTATTTCGAACATTTTTTGTTTACGCTTAGTTTAGCGGTAATAAGTGATTTTTCTGTTTTTCTTCCTCACGAAAACGTGTAAAAAATTGAATTTTTTAAGATTTCAGCCTTAGTATGGATTTTACGACAAAAGTATACAGAATCAAATTTATCGGAAATTAAAAGATCTACAACTTTTAATTAGACCATTTTTCTCTACAAAGCCTAGTTTAGCATGAAAGAGCGATTTTCCGTATTAGTATGCATTATACGACAAAAGTGTACAGAATAAAATTTATAGGAAATTAAAAGATCTACAACTTTTATTTAGAGCATTTTTCTTTACAAAGCCTAGTTTAGCATGAAAGAGTAATTTTCCGTATTTTTAAGCCAAACTGAGGTTGATTTTAATTTTGCGTCTTTCACTCATAATTAAAATAAGGTTATTATTTTTGTTTATTTCTAATGTTTTATTACTAATGTTAGGTTATATTGTTCATTATTTGCATTATTTGGCAAGAGAAAGTTGTGTGAGTGATTCACACTAGATTTTTTTTTGAATTAGTTTGCAGCAAATTTACCTAAAATATTAATAGTATAGATCTTTTTTGAATTTAAAATTATAATATATGTGTGAATTAGTTTTTAGTCGTGATTTTTGAAGTTTTGTTTGATTTTCAATTTTTGTATTGGCAAGAGAAAGTTTTGCGAGTGTTTCACACCAGATTTTTTTTTGTTATATTGAGGAATTTAAAAAAATATTTGAAACAAACATTATATATCTGGATAGTTTGGTCTTTGAAAAAGCTGATAAGATAAATCAAAGGTGGATGATCATAAAGGTTAGATAAACTTACTCACATCTAGACTAGAGTACAACGTGGATAAAATAAACAAAAAATCCACACAAAAAAGAGAATGATGGGACTATAATATGCCAAGACATCAAAATAATAAAAATCTCGGTGAAAACAGAATATTTAACTACTGCATGTCTTGAGGCAGTCTATTTAGTGTATGGAAAGGTAAAATACTTAATAGGTCACTTACTAATTCTTTATAAAAAAATGAAAAGAAGAAACTGACCTTTGAAAATATATTTTTATCTAACATGCAGTGAAATCACCTTTTATATAAATTTCTCACTTCATCGCCTCTACATCTAGTTTTCATTGCTGTAAAAATTGATTTTTATACACGACAATATGGCATACAGTTTAATGTTAAATGTTTGAACACAAGTATAGACATGATTGTATAAGTTTCCTTGTTTTTAAACTTCATAATTCAGAGTCATTTAGGTATTTGTTTGATTTTCGTCGTGTTTTCTTTGATTCATCTTCAAATTTTATGAAATCAGCTGTTTAACAGCTGATTTTCGGAGACGAAGGTTCCTGGTTCAAATCCTACTAAAGGTAGTTACTTTTTTACGGATTTGGATACTAGACAGTGGTTGCCGGTGTACTTTGATGGTTAGGGTTTAATTAGCCATACTCTCTCAGGAATGGTCGGCCTGGGTCGGTACAAGACTACACCTCATTTACACGTCATACACATCATCCTCATCTCATTGGGTCATGGGGTTGCTTATTGTTCTAAATTGAACAGATTGCATCGTAGACAAATTAGGAATAAAAAAAAATTTATGGTTCAGCAAAAGCAAGTAATATTGCTCATTTTCAGTATTTTCAGCGTAGAGTCCTCATAAAACGGATTGTCCTTGGTATGTAAAAAAAAAAAAAATCTGGTGTGAAACACTCACACAACTTTCTCTTGCCATTGTAAATAATGAACGATATAACCTGACATAATAAAACATTAGCAATAAACCAAAAAAAACTATCCTCAAAAAACATAACCTTATTTTAATCATGAGTGAAAGACCCAAAATGAAAATCAACCTCAGTTTGGCTTAAAAATACGGAAAATCACTCTTTCACGCTAAACTAGGCTCTGTAGAGGAAAATGCTTGAAATAAAAGTTAGTTGGTATTATTACACGTTTGTCGTAAAATGCATACTTAGGCTGAAATCGTAAAAAAATCCACTTGTTTACACGTTTTCGTGAGAAAAAAAACAGTAAATCGCTAATTACCGCTAAACTTCATATAGGCAAGAGAAAGTAAAAATTAAACGGTTCGCGACCTAAAATTGCCGTACATTTGAGACACCATGAACATCTATTACACTTTTCACGGGTAGTTAGGCAGAATTAAACACTTTTTAGTTCGCCGGATGCATACAGACAGACTTCTGGACAATCCTCCCCTACGATTTTTCTTTAATAATTGTAGAATTGCATTGTTCTTACATAAATATTTTTATTAATTTAATCCAAATAAATAACTGATAAGCGTTTCAGATAAAGAAACCATAGCCTATATTTTGGCTGTGTGGCTAGTTTTGTGGCTGTGTGGCTAGGGAAGAATTCCTTTTTATCGGAAATTCAAAGTAATTTTTCTTTTAAAGTTCGGAAAATTTTGGTGACATTTTTCTCTTATATATAATTTTTTATGAACGGTAAATGGTAAAGCTTACCGTTGTTTGTAACGCACCCTGAGCTGGGACCTCAATAGGCAATAGTGTTTTCTACCAGAATTCATTCGTAATGGACTCTCGGTAACAGCATTGAGTTTCCCCTCCTTCCCACATTTCTCAATCGGATCTTTGCCTTTGATTTTCTTTTTTTCTCCATTAAACCTTCATTTTATCGGATTTACTTTTTTTAGCTTTTTTCAGAAAGCCATGTCTTCTTCTTTTGTGTTTTTCTCTCGTGATCTTTCTTAACAATATTTTTTCATCCTTTCCCATCTGAACTTTCTAGCATCTTCTAGTAGCTACTGTTTCTTTTTGGTTATTAAATTTTATTGTAAATTTAGAAAAATTATAATCATCACTTTCAATTTAACAATCTAATTTGAAAGTCCTTTCTGAATCCTTCTTTTATGAGGTGTTCTCCTCCAAACCTGTAAGATTTTAAATTTGGTCGCACCGTTTGGCCGCTGCAAAAAAAACGTAAACAAAGAACAAGAATTTTCCGCCATTTTCCATTATGAATGAGCCAAGTCCTACCAAATTTGAAAACTGTATGAATTATTTCCACTCAAATTGCTATTTGACCCACCGGTTGGTGTAAGGGTAAAGTCGTCGCCGTGAGTCAGCTGATTTTCGGAGACGAAGGTTCCTGGTTCAAACCTAGTAAAGGTAGGGCCTACTATACTGTGAAAATTAATTGGGTCAAAGAAAAAACGACCTTTTGTAAAAAAAAAAACTGTGTTTTAATTAAACCTGTGAGTTAATATACGTTGATAAATACTTGTACTAGAACGAAGTATGTAGGCCTACTCCTTGAGCAGAAATGATCTCTTGAAGACGTTTTGACGTTGACTCTGCTACATTAGTCCTCGTTTTCTTGACTTCATAATCGTTGAAAGACACTTCTATAGCATTAGTTCTTTTGATGTACAATCCATCTTACGTAAACCTCTTTAAAATATTCCATAAGTTCTCAATGGGATTGAAGTCCGAATTTCCAGGCCAATCAAGCACATTCATTTGATTTTTCGACATGATAGTCTTGACTAATTTTGAATTAATAACAAGAAGCCAAGTCATTGAAATGCTCTTCAAAATGTTGCATGATGCGTAATATTTCTATGTACTTGGTTGAATTCATCATATCTTGAACAGGAATTAAGCTTCCAGGGCCATTTGTCGTGTGAAAATCTCAAAAAATATCTGTTTCAGAGGGTGGTACAATTTACATAATTTACTGTAGAGAAAAAAAATCTGGGGTGAAACACTCACAAGACTTTCTCGTGCCAATGCAAATAATTAATAATGTAACCTAACATTAGTAATAAAACATTAGATATAAACAAAAAAACTAACCTCAAAAACGTAATCTTATTTTAATCTTGAGTGAAAGACGCAAAATGAAAATCAACTTTAGTTTAGCTTAAAATACGGAAAATTACTCTTTCACGCTGAACTAGGGGCTCTGTAGTGAACAAATGCTCTAAATAAATTTCTAGATCTTTTAATTTCCTATAAATTGATTATATACACTTTTGTCGTATAATGCATACTAAAGCTGAAATCAATTTTTTACACGTTTTCGTGGGGAAAAAACCAAAAATCGCTAATTACCGCTTAACTAAGCGTTATAAAAAAAAATGTTTGAAATAACAGTTGTAGGATTTTAAATTCTCTACAACTGTTATTATATACATTTTTGCGCTAAAATGCATATTAAAGCCGGAATCTTAAAAAACAATCTTTTTACGAGTAAACAGCCTCCCCAAGAATTTCAGCAGGCATGGCGCCTACCCTATCTTGTAGAGCATAAAAAATTTAGTAAATCAGGCAATTAAAAAAATCGTAGGGGCGGTTTTTGAGAAAATCGCAAAAAAGTGAAAAATGACACGAATAAACTACTACTTCTGGTTGACTGATTTTGATGAAAATGTTCGTGTCGGGTCCGGTTGTAGTATTTAACTTAAATTTCAAGTTCGTAAGATGTTCCGTTCTTGAGATATTCTGTTCACACACACATACACACACACAGACCAATCGCTGAAAACATGTTTTTTGGGTTCAGGGGGTGTGAAAACTTGTAGAACCGGTGAAAACTCGATTTCGAAAAATCGACATGAAAACAATACTTTCCTTCCTATATATATATATTTTTTTCATATAGGCAAGAGAAAGTATAAAATAGCATGTCCCAATTAATTTTCACAGTGTAGTAGTTACTTTTATATGGATTTGAATACTAGACAGTGGTTATATCGGTGTACTTTGATGGTTGGGGTTCAATTAATGATACTCTCTCAGGAATGTTCAGCCTGGGTCTGTACAAGATTACACCTTATAAACATCCTCATATACTCTTATTGGGTCATGGGGTTGCTTATTGTTCTGGATTGAACAGATTGCAACGTACACACATTACAGATTAAAAATTTCTTACCCTGGTCTAAGTTTTAATTAAAGAGTAAATTAGTGAAATGGTCAAAAGGTTTTTGATATTCGTTGATTACGGTTTGTAGATTCATAATAGAAATAAATGTTCGATTGAAATACTTATAAATTGATAAATGATATAGGTAATCAGGAGATTGGTTCGTAGTTAATTTACGGCTACTCTATTAGCTTCAAAGTTAACATTCATACACGTATCGGACTGGTAACTATTCTATGTAATAACGTCTACCTACCTACGCAGACATACTGTAATACCAGAACGTTGTATTTGCCTGATAGAGGCAATGAGGTCAATACAAAGCCATGTTTGATGACCGACCTCGCCCTATTGTAATTTCTCCCTACTGTGACTACACCAACAACCATCCTTGTGAAATTATGTATAAATAAATTACTTTAATTTGATTACACGCTTATAGTATTTATCAACGTAAATGTACATTAAAAGTAGATTTTCAATTCCAGTTAATTACGATGAAAATGTTCGTTCATTATTTATATTAATTTGTGCGATTCTATCACATTAAATTATTAATTGCAGACCGCCTCAGTGGCTCAATGTATAGTGTGTTACGCAGCTAAGTGGAAGGTACTAGGTTCGATTCTCGACCGGGATCTGGATTATGATAGGTTCAAATCCACCATTTCTTAACTCAGCGTAGTCGTTAATAATATCGCCGGTCGCATTGGCGTAGTTGGTAACGTGCTCGCCTCTCATCATGCGGTCTTGGGTTCGAATCCCATTCAGGCACGGCATACTTTCATACGTTACAAAAAATCATTTCATCCTTCACCGTCTGCATTAGCAGTAATTGCTTAACAGTCGGACGTTAAACCACAAAAAAAAGTTAATAATATCATTGAAGCCGTTAATGCAACTTACGCTAAATAAAAGTTGTAGAATTTCAAATTCTCTATAACTTTTATTGTATACATTTTTGCGCTAAAATGCATATTAAAGCCGCAGTCCTAAAAAAAACAATTTTTTTTTGAGAAAACAGCCTCCCCAAGAATTTCAGCAGGCATTTCAGCAGGCCTACCCTATCTTGTAGAGCATAAAAATTTAGTAAATGAGGTAATTTCGAAAAAATCGTAGGAGCCGTTTTTGAGAAAATCGCAAGACAGTGAAAAATGACACGAATAAATTACTACTTTCGGTTGACCGATTTTGATGAAAATGTTGGTGACGAGTCCGGTAGTAGTATCTAACTTAAGTTTCAAGTTTCAACTTCGTGCAACATTCCGTTCTTAAGATATTCTGTTCACACGCGCACACATGCACACGCACACCGACCAAACGCTAAAAACATGTTTTTTTTGGGATTCAGGGGGTCTGAAAACGTGTATTTCCGGTGAAAACTCTATCTATCTATTTTGAAACCGCTTCCGTGGCGTAGTGACTAGCGCGCTAGCTACCCTGCAAAGCAAAAGGTCCCAGATTCGATTCCCGGCTAGGGTCTGGAAATATTAACACGTTAAATAACCGTTAATGTACCAAAACCCACAGTAGTCGCTAATGGTCAAGCTGTCGAACCGACTTTAAATTAACTAAAAAAACTATTTTGAATATTTTTAGTGTTGGAACGCTATTTTTTATGAACATAATAAATATTAATTTTTAATAGAAAATTTTATTTTTCTGTAACGTTGAAATTTCGGCTGACAATGGGAGGCTTACGCCTGCAAGTTTTGGAAGTAAGGGTATTTTTGTACACTTTTTGTACACTCGTATTCAAATTAAATGGCTTCAGATCAAATTTTTAAATATTGTTTTGTCACTGAAAGGGTTTAAGCAAGAGAGTTTGTAATCTGACCACTACACTAACGGGCCGGCCCGAATTTTCATTTTAATTAATTAAATTTTTAATTTTAGTTAGGTCATTTTAACAGTTTGTATGATGTGATAGTGACAAAAATTTGTCGATGCAGCTGTAAGTTGTATTATTTCAGAAAAATAACAGCTGGTCACGTTGCTGGTGTTCAATACAGAAATAGAAAATAAAGAATTTATCTGGTGTTTAATTAGTAGGATTGAAATAATTATTTATTCAACAGTAATGTTGGTTTTGAATAGTGAAGCCAATGTGGTCATTGGCTTATTTTGTTGCTATTTAATGAATGAATGAAAAACTGAATGAGTTATTCATTCACTAGCGTTTCAGTTGTACCGAAGTAGAATGCTGGAGTGTATACATTGCGATGTACTTCCATTCACATTACGCACTCTGATATGTGCATGGTCTACGTACGAGTGATATTATTCATAATTAATTTTTCCTATCTTGTCTTTCTCGTTTTAACTTAAGCCCCTTCTCCTCGTCCTTTGCTTCCCTCCCCTCTCTTTGTACTCTTCCTTTTACCCTTCACCATCACGCTTACTCGTACTCGTACTAATTCTTTCCTCCTCCTCCTTGTCTTGTCCTCGGCCGGCACGTAGTGTAATGGTCAACGCAACTGGCTTCTACATCAGAGGTCCCGGATTTGATCTTTGGTCAGGTATGGCATTTTTCATCACACATTTTTTACCATCGCCCTTCGTCGTCTGCATTAGCAGTAATGCCCTAAATAGTCGGATGTAAAACGAAAAAGAAATGAAAAAAAAATCTGTTGTGAACCACTCCACGATTTTTTTTGCCATTATAAATGAAAAACAACTTAATTTTAAACATGAGTGAATGACAAAATAAAAAATCAATCTCTGTTTGAATTAAAAATACGGGAAATCATTAATTTTCGCTGAACTAAACTCTAAAAGAAAATGCTTGAATTAAAAGTTGTAGATATTTAATTTCCTATAACTTTAATTGTTTGCCTATAACGGGCAGGTGGAGTGTTAAATTAATTGCACTCGATCTGTTGGTTCCAGGACTACAAAAAAAATTCTGTTTCTTATCACATTGTCAGCCTAACTTTAACTGTATATGACTGAACTTTTTAAGAACATAGGAGGTAGAGGTGTAAAAGACACTAGTCAGAGTTATCTCCTCTAAGAGTAATGAATTTCACTATACAGCCAGAATCTGTGGTGAATGAAGTGAAGGTGTTATTTGCAGGGTGGAAAGTGGGTGCTTTTTTAAGGGCCTGGCATGCTGATAAGCATATTCTTTCAACTTAGTGAGGAAGGTAATTGGAAACCACCTCACTTCTCGTTTCTTACTTAGTAAAACCTCTAGAGGTTCAAACCAGCCTCGGCTGTGGACCTAAACAACAACTTTAATTAATATCATTTGTCGTAAAATGCAGACCAAGGCTACAATATTAAAAATCTAATTTTTTTAACTGATTTTGATAAAAAAATACAGAAAATAATTCACTCTAAAGTAAGTGTTGTACAAAACCATGTTTGAAGTAAAAAATGTATGTTCCTAAATTTTCTGCAACTTTAATGTAACACTTTTGCTCTGAGAATAGACTACATATTAAGGCCATAATCTAAAAAAAATTTTTACCACGAGAACACATCTCTGCAAGAATTTCAGCAGACATGATGCTTACCCTGTCTTGCAGAGCATAAAAATGTAATTAATGAAGCGATTTTGAAAAAATCGTAGGAGTCATTTTTGAGAAAATCGCATTATTTAACTACTACTTCCCGTTGACCGATTTTGATGAAAATGTTTGTGTTAGGTCCCTTTATGGTACCTAACTGTCTATCGAGTTCCAAATTTTAATTTCCTATAAAATTTTCCGTTCTTGAGATATTTTGTTCACGCGCGCGCGCACACACACACACATACACACACACAAACCTATTGCTAAAAACATGTTTTTTGGGTTTAAGTTTTCTGGTGTTTGTTTTTTTTAAATAAGGAAGTAAGTATATTATTTTACAAAAATTCCCAAACAGTAAACTGAACATTAAATTTATTTCTTAAATAATATGTAATGTATGTATATTTAAATGAACTATTCGTTTATTATTTTTAATTTGAGAAATATAGAAAGAGAGCTTTATAAATTTAATGAGCCATTTTGAAATAAACACCAGTCTTTTAAATGGAAGCTATGCAATTCGTTGTACTGAAACATAGAGAAACGTTCGTCCGATGTGGTAATTTATTAAAAGCAATTCAACCCTAAATTTATATGGATAGTCCCCTAAAAAAGAAAATCTTTGTTTTCCCTTTAAACATTCAACGGCTGATAAATATCTTACTGAATAAATTATTCAACTTAAATAAATTACCTCATCTGTGTTGTTGTTTATAATAAGAAGAGCTTAATTCGTTTTTAGAATCTTTAAATTCTTAAAAAAGTACTTTATCAGTCTTCTTCCACTCTATTTAACCTTTAATAAGTTGAAATTATGTTACTTCATTTAGCGTAACTTTTACTTACGGGATCATTTAGACGTATTTAACTGTGGTTTCATCAAATTAGAAAAGAAAATCAGTCTTTTATTTTTACTTTCTCTTGCCTATATGAATATATAGGAAGGAAAGTATTGTTTTCATGTCGATTTTTCGAAATCGAGTTTTCACCGGATCTATACGTTTTCAGACCCCCTGAATCCAAAAAACATGTTTTTAGCGATTGGCCTGTGTGTGTGTGTGTGTGTGTGTCTGTGTCTGTGTGTGTGTGTGTGTGTGTGTGTGTGTGTGTGTGTGTGTGTGTGTGTGTGTGAACAGAATATCTCAAGAACGGAACATCGTACGAACTTGAAACTTGAAACTTAAGTTACATACCACTACCGGACGCGACACGAACATTTTCATCAAAATCGGTCAACCGGAAGTAGTAGTTTATTCGTATAATTTTTCAGTTTTTTGCGATTTTCTCAAAAACTGGTCCTACGATTTTTTTTTAAAATCGCCTATTTTACTCAATTTTTTATTCTCTACAAGATAGGGTAGGCGCCATGTCTGCTGAAATTCTCGGTGAGGCTGTTTTCACGTAAAAACGTTGTTTTTTTAAGATTACGGCTTTAATATAAATTTTAGCGCAAAAACTTATATAATAAAAGTTGTAGAGAATTTAAAAACCTACAACTTCTGTTTCAAACATTTTTTTTGTATAACGCTTAGTTTAGCGGTAATTTGCGATTTTCTGTTTTTTTCTCACGAAAACGTGAGAAAAATCGATTTTTTTAACATTTCGGTCTTAGTATGCATTTTACGACAAAAGTGTATATAATAAAAGTTATAGAAAATTAAAAGATCTACAACTTTTGTTTAGAAAATTTTTCTCTACAGAGCCTAGTTTAGCGTGAAAGTGTGATTTTCCGTTTTTTTTAAGCCAAATTGAGTTCGATTTTCATTTTGCGTCTTCCACTCATGATTAAAATAAGGTTATGTTTTTGAGGTTAGTTGTTGTTTATTTTTAATATTTTATTAATAATGTTAGGTTTATTATTAATTATTTGCATTGGCAAGAGAAAGTTGTGTGAGTGTTTCACACCAGATTTTTTACAGCATTATTTTGACTGTAATGTTATCATTGTTGTTGTTGTTGTTTAAAGCATCAGAAGGGCTGGTTTGAACCTCCTGAAGCTTTACCAAGTAAAACTAGGAGTGATTTAGTTTACCTTTGCCTTCTTCACCGAGTGGAAATGTATGGTTATCAGCATGCCAGATCCTCCGAAAAGCATCTGCTTTTCAACCTGCAATTGACACCTCATTTACTTAATTTTTTATGCTCTACAAGATAGGGTAGGCGCCATGACTGCTGATTCTTGGGGAGGCTGTTTTCTCCTGAAAAAATTGTTTTTTGAGATTGCTGCTTTAATATGAATTTGAGCGCAAAAATGTATATAACAACAGTTGTAGAGAATGTAAAAACCTGCAACATTTATTCTAAACATTTTTTGCATAACGCATAGTTTAGCGGTAATTAGCGATTTTCTGTTTTTTCTTACAAAAAAATCGATTTTTCTAAGATTTCAGCCTTAGTATGCATTTTACGACAAAAGTGTACTATATATTAAAATTTATAAGAAATTAAAAGATCTACAACTTTTATTTAGAGCATTTTTCTCTACAGAGCCTAGTTTAGCATGAAAGATTGATTTTTATGTGTTTTTAAGCCAAACTGAGGTTGATTTTCATTTTGCGTCTTTCACTCATGTTTAAAATAAGGTTATGTTTTTTGAGGTAAGTTATTTGTTTATTTCTAATGTTTTATTACTAATGTTAGGTTATATTGTTCGTTACTTGCGTTGGCAAGAGAAAGTCGTGTGAGTGTTTTACACCAGATTTATTTAATACAACAATTAAATTCTACTTCATGAATTGGATATTGTTACAAAACATATAGAACTTGAAAACCTACAATATTTATTTGAAACAAGGTTTGTCTTTAAGAGCTGTTTGTATTTTTTGTCGTATAAGCTTTTCTTTTTCCGCTAATGGTGGGATTTAAAAAGAAATAAGAAAAAAACAGATAAGGGTTTTTTTACTTTCGTATTTCATTTCGCTTTTTAAAGGCCGTGTAATTTTAACTCCTAAAGGTTCTTTTACGTTTTTAAACGTTAGAAACGTGCACCGTTAAGAGTTTTGAGTTTATCTCTAAGTACAAGAATAGCTTATTATATTGAAATGAATAACTCTACTAGGCTATACCCTGCTTTAAAAAAAAACAAAGAGAATTTTTTATTTTATTCTAAGTACAGTTTAGAATTTATTTTATTTTTATCAAACTATAATTTTATCATAATTTGTTAATTCATGTATGTATTAAGTTAAAGATTAACAAATCGGTTATAACATACCAATTCTTCTAGCTGTAGTAGCAATTTAATTATTCTTATTTTCTACGTTAAATAATTGTTATACACATTACGTTAACGCAGACGGGGAGGGGGTGATAGATTAAAATGAGACAAAAATGAGATTAAAATGAGTGATGAAAAAATGTCAGATCTAACCGGGATCGAGCTGGGATCCCTAGCATAGAATCCAGTTGCGTTGATCAGTACACTAAAAGCCTATTACCACGAATCTGGTTTCCTAGCAGAGCCTACTAGCGCGTAGGTGACAACCCACGGAGCTAGTTAATTAATGACAGTGATCAGAAGACGTACGGAAGTCGTGTTGTACAGGGTTATTATAAATGATGACCCAATTTAATAAATTCATATTTATTTAAGTATAAATGCGAAATGAACAATTCACATACCAATGGAAAGAGGAAGTTTCAAAGTTTTTTTTAAACATTTACAAATGTTCGATGTGTCCTTGTGCAGCAAGGCAAACATCTAAACGAATCCAAACTCGTCCTACACACGTGCTAGCGTATCTTCCGTTACTGAGTGCACCGCAGCAGTGATACGGTTCTGCAGGTCGGCCAGAGTTGTTGGTAGAGGCGGGATGAAAACTCTTTCCTTAACGTAACCCCATAAGAAATAGTCACATGGGGTGAGATCAGGAGATCTCGGTGGCCAGAAGTTTAAAGCCAGGTCTTGATTTCCTATCCGTCCGATCCAGCGCTGAGCGAACATCTACAATACATCTGCAACTACAGCCGCCCACTTGCGCGCATGTACAGGTTAAGAATGTGTAAAAAAACTTTGAAACTTCCTCTTTCCAATGGTATGTGAATTGTTTGTTTTGCATTTATACTTAAATAAATATGAATTTATTAAATTGGGTTCATCATTTATAGTATATTGCTGTACAAACTAGAGCTTACTAGCTACTAACTAACAACGTCTCCGAACGTTCACATAGAGTCAGTTTACGAGCGCTAGTCAATCCCGTGGCCTTTTCTTCCCTACTAGCGCTAGTAAAATGAGACATGTTCAAAGTCACAATACTTGCACCTATACTTTGTCCTATAGTTGGAAGATACCATTGCTTATATGGCCGGAGTGCTGTTACGTACTGTGTTAAAAACATTGACTCACGCTATGAAAATGAAAGTTTACCTTATTGTAGGCTATATTATACTTATGATATTGGAACAAATTACGTTTACGATTAAAAATGTGTCACCGTTGCCCCCTTTTATTAGGTACTGTGCTGCCAGCTATCAAAGCTTCCGACATAGCAACAGAGGGGGTCGCTAATAGTTCCGATAGGGGTGGTAGGCTTGTAGCCGCGTACCGACAGAGGCCTTTGTCATTAAGGCCATTCCAATAACCGCCCTCTACCACAGCACTCTCGGCAACTATATAAAGAGCACTATACTGAGCCGAGAGGATTCAATTCCGATCCAGACAGCAGACAAGACGTCCACCATCGGCACCCGGCGACCGGACTCCAACGAAGGCTCATCGACGACCCCGCAAGAGAGAAGATGATGCTTCCGCTCGCCGACCCAATAGCGTCAGTCGTCGACCGGACCGTCATCGCCCGAGCGATGCCTACAGCGGTCCCTCGACCGAGCTTAACCCCCACCGAACCCGACGAAGCAGCCATCGACGCACTACTGCGAGGGAAGAAGATGATGTCTCCGCTGGACGACGACTCGCCGTGTCGTTCAGCTCCTTGATCGCCACGACGACTACGACTTACACTTAAACGGCCCTTTTCAGGGCCACCAAAATTCAAAGGTTTCAACTCGCCTCTTAATATCGCCATCCGGTGACAAATGTTTACGTTATTATCTGAAATATATAATTATGTGACAGAATTATTATTACATTGTATTTGATTATAACTATTTAAACGGTAAAGATAAAATTAAATTAAAAATATTTTTTTATTGTTTCAAAATCTCGCCAAAGGCCTATAAATTCTATATAAGTGTTCTATAAATGAAACTATTTACATTTATTTTATAGTATTTCATTTCTTTTTAATTTTAGGTAGCCAATGTAGGAAATACTGCGTCTTTTAATTATTGGATATTGGGGCTGAACATTATTCTTTAAATAATCGTATGTATGTTTGTAGGACAGATAGTAGCGGAGAGTGTATTGCTCTATATAACCAATGTAAGTTGGAATCGCGTATCTTTCCCACAGTCTCAAGTGACTGTTGGATATGATATAGTGCTAGCATCATGGTAGTAGTATTAGCTAATAGTACTAGCGTGGAAATAGTGCTAGTTGACTAGCAGCAAGTACCATACACTATAACACTAGTACACTGTAGTACTAGTACTATAGCACAAACTTGACCAATATTATGTTTTTCGACGTAACTCAATTCAGACGTCTAAACAAACAACGTGAAGGTTGGGAGGTGTTCCCGTCGCGACAGGAGCTAGGCAAACGGTATGTTAAATAACCGAGTGTGTAGAATTATTAAGTGTCAAACTATTGCGATTGAAGTGAACAAAACATTTTTATTTTTTCTTGCCTATGTGAATATATAGGAAGGAAAGTATTGTTTTCATGTCGATTTTTTCAAAATCGAGTTTTCACCGGATCTACACGTTTTCAGACCCCCTTAATCCAAAAACATGTTTTTAGATTGGTCTATGTGTGTGTCTGTGTCTTATTGTGTGTGTGTGTGTGTGTGTGTGTGTGTGTGCGCGCGCGCGCGTGTGTGTGTATGTGTGTGTGTGTGAGTGTGTGATATATATGTGTGTGTGTGTGTGCGTGCGTGCGTGCGTGCGTGTGTGTGCGCGCGTGTGCGTGTGTGTGTGTGTGTGTGTGTGTGTGTGTGTGTGTGTGTGTGTGTGTGTGTGTGTGAACAGAATATCTCGAGAACGGAGCATCGTACGAACTTGAAACTATAACCTATAGCTAGACACCACTACCGGACCTGATACGAATATTTTCATCAAAATCGGTCAATCGGAATGGAAGTAGTAGTTTATTCGTGTAATTTTTAACTTTTTTGCGATTTTCTCAAAAATGAGCCCTACAATTTTTTTAAAAATCACCTGTTTTACTAAATTTTTTATTCTCTACAAGATATGGTAGGCGCCATGTTTGCTGAAATTCTTGGTGAGGCTGTTTTCACGAAAAAAAAAATGTTTTTTTTTTTTAAGATTACGGCTTTAATATGAATTTTAGCGCAAGAATTTATGGAAATATTTATGGAAAATTTTAGCGTAATAATTTATTTTTATATTTATAAAAGTTGTCGTAAATTAAAAATCCTACAACTTTTATTTAAAACATTTTTTTGTATAACGCTTAGTTTAGCGGTAATTAGCGATTTTCTGTTTTTTCTCACGAAAAGTGTGAAAAATCGATTTTTTTAAGATTTCGGCCTTAGTAAGCATTTTACGACATAAGTGTATATCAAATTTATAGGAAATTAAAATATCTACAAGTTTTATTTATAGTATTTTTCTCTACAGAGCCTAGTTTAGCGTGAAAAAGTGATTTTAAGTATTTTTAAGCCAAACTGAGGTCGATTTTAATTTTGCGTCTCTCCCACATGATTAAAATTAGGTTATGTTTTTTGGTTGTTTTTAATGTTTTTTAAGTTCTACAGGAGTTGATTTTCATTTTGCATCATTCATTAATAATTAAAATTAGGTTATATTTTTAATTTTACATTGTTTACTCATGATTTAACAATGTGTTTATATATTCTTCATTATCGACATTGGAAAGAGAACGTTGAGTGAGTGTTTCACATCAGATTTTTAAATAATATTTTGGCTTCAGGGGCTCATAAAACGGTGAAGATCAGTTAAAATATGGTTGTAAAAATGTTACTCCATCGTAATACCTACTTTGTTTATGGTGAAAGAGCGTGAAAAGATAAAAACGAACACCTCTAATAAGATATACTGAAATATAACATCACTAAATCATAGTAAAATTAACCACAGCCCTAAATCAGGCAATTCTACATGTTTCAGAGTAATAGTGTATGTACTACAATACTGAGATACATATGTAAGTTAACTGTGATTATATACGTACAATATGATATGTTACAGATCTGAGTAAAAGGCCATTATAAACCTAACAGAGGTAACCGTAGTAGGTTCGCAGTACGTTCCGTAATCGATCAGTATATTACAACACAGTAAATGATAGATAAGTGGTGCCATTTATCTGCCATTACAGTTGAAACACACGTCACTTTAACAATGGGCAAGAAAGACAAGATTGTAAATATAATCTCTGGATGTCTTTCAAATGTCATCTTAAAAAAGTCATTTAGTATTGGTGATCTTAAATAAACAACCAGTTTTAAATTTTTTGTAGCTACTAAAAATTTAAATTTTAGAAATACAGTGAGACGTCAGTTATCCAAACTACCGTATTTACTTGAATATACCGCGCACCTTTCCGAACGAAAACGATCTGATAAAATGGTGTGCGCGTTATAAATGAAAAAAAAAAATTATAAATGGCCTTTTAGCAGTAATGAAAACGGATTTAGAGATCATACCGGGAGGGTTAACATCTGTACTACAACCTTTAGACATTTACATGTATAAGCCTCTTAAGGTTGCTATGACGGAACTGTGTACTCAAAGGGTGGCAAATAATGAGCATACATACACACCTTCGAAAAAAATAAAAAGTCCGGAATACGAGGTGTGGCTATTAAATAACGAGACTGATGTTGTAAAAAATTTAATTTTAATTTTATACATAATCACTTATTGTCACCTTCAATATACACTCCTTCTCTATCCCTACAACGCTCCATGCGAATTTTACATTGTTGGAAACAATACTGGAAGTCATCTTCTGTCAGCTCCTTCAGGACACGTGCCGCTTTCTCTTTTACAGCTTCCACAGACTCAAATCTTGTCCCTTTTAATGCAGATTCCACCTTAGGGAACAGGTAGAAGTTACATGGTGCAAGATCTGGCGAATAAGATGGATGTTCTAACATCCAGATGCTGTACTTGGCTAGGAACCTCTTGACAGATAACGCGGAATGAGCTGGCGCATTGTCTTGGTGGAGAACCCATGATTTGTCCTTCCACATTTCGGGGCGTTTTTTCATTACTCTTTGACGTAGTTTAGAAAGTACCTGAAGTTAGTAATACTGATTAATTGTTTGACCTGTAGGAACCCAGTGAAGGTACACAATCCCATGGATAAAATAAATCATTGCTTTAAATTTTGACTTGCTCATTCGAGCTGTTTTGGCTCTCGGTGAAGCTCGGCTCATCTAGTGCATGGATTGGCGCTTCGTTTCCGGATCTTAAGTAAAAAACTACTTTTCGTGCATGTTACTATCGTTTCCAAAAAATTTGGGTAATTTTTAATCGCGTACAAACATTTTTACGAGCTTCATTTCAAATATTTTTAAGCGGCACGTGTCCTGAAGGATCTGACAGAAGATAACTTCCAGCACTGTTTCCAACAATGGAAAATTCGCATGGAGCGTTGTAGGGATAGAGAAGGAGTGTATATTGAAGGTTAAAATAAGTGATTATGTATAAAATACAAATAAAATTTTTTACAAAGTCAGTCTCGTTATTTAATAGCCACAACTCGTATGAAACGATCTATGAGTGGATTGAAACTGTATGGGCACGGATTTTACTAGAATTATTTTCAAAAAGCTTTTTGAAATTCCTAATGCGTTTATAATGCATTTCTAACGCACTCGATGGCTCAGAAGACGACACACTTTAGGACGAAAATCCAGACGCGCTTTCGGACAGGATGACTGAAATTAACTTCGTTTTAATTTAGTCCTTTACATTTTTTTTTTATTGAGTTATGATGCCTACATAAGCCTTGGGCTTGTGCGTAGGTAATTATAAGTGGTGATTTACAGATGAAAAAAAAAGCCAGACCTGACCGGGAATCGAACCCGGGACTCCGACATAGTAGCCAGTTGCGCTGACCACTACACCACGGGTATTTGAAAGTATTATTTTTAAAGTTGAGCAGTTGTTTAAGTTTATTGTGATACGTACAATGAGAATGTATCTATTCTCGCTAGTCAATTATTCAAAGTTACGAAGATTTTTCAAGGTGTACAAATTAACTGGTAAGTTTTCATTTTCATTTTATTTTTGACAGGTTTAATTTTTGTGAAAGTAACTCCGAAAACCCGGTGCGCGGTATATTCTAGAAATTTCAATTTCGTACGATGTTCCGTTCTTGAAATATTTTGTTCACACAACACACACACAAACAAACAAACTAATCGCTAAAACATGTTTTTTTTTGGGTTCAGGGGGACTGAAAACGTGTACATCCGGTGAAAACTCGATTTTAAAAAATCGACATGAAAACAATACTTTCCTTCCTTTTTATAAGAGAAAGTAAAAATCATTTGTTGTGAAAATGTGTTGGTTATTCAATTAAAAATCGTTCAGACCACGTCTTTTATAAACGGCTTAAATTTCATCCTCAACGTATTGTGTGCGATCGAGCCTTAGGCTTACGTAAGGGCTTCATTATTGTAATGAATAAATATTTTATTGAATTATTTTATTTCTTTTACCATTAGAAACCCATTTGAATGTTATATATAAAAGAGTAGGCTACGTGATTTAGTACAGTTCGTTGATTGACTCACATTTTATTTTGAATGAGGGACATTACACTGAAAATTCATAAAGATTAATGGTTGGACATTTTTCGTGGGCGTGCATTCAAAACACTATTCTTGCTTTTATTCGTTGTTAAGTTTATTGTATAACAAAAATATTTCAAATATACCACATGAAATTATTCTCACAAGGTTAATCTTATTTTTGTTAATTTAAGAAATATTTAATCCGATCTTTTTTGATATATTACATGCCCACAACGGGCAGGTGGGATGTTAAATTATTTGCACTCAATCTGCTAGTTCCAGGGTTACAAAAAATAGTTTTGTTTCTTATCCCATGGTCACCCAATTATACGACTGAAGCATTTAAGAACAGAAGATGTAGAGATGTAAAATACACTAATCACAGTTATCTCCTCTAAGAGTTATGAATTTCATTATACAAATAGCTCTTGTGGTGAATGAAGTGAAGGTGTCATTTGGAGGATGAAAAGTAGATGCTTTTCAGAGGGCCTAGCATGCTGATAAGCATACTTTTCCATTCAGTGAGGAAAGCATGGTAAACCACCTCATTCCTCGTTTTACTTAGTAAAGCCTCTAGAGGTTCAAACCAGCCTTTCGGCTGATGACATAAACGACAATCCCTTTGAGAGTCTTCTGGATGCAATTAACAAACATGAAAAAAAGAGAAAAAGGAGAAAGGAAGAAATCGACGGGGGTATTTGATTGTCATCAACAAAAAAAAGCTTTGTAATTTTTTCTTGGTACATGTCATCGGGAACTGTAAATATATTCTACAAGGGCTATTTTTTACTAATGGCAAACTAAATTGTTACTCCTCCCTTGCATCTCCAAGTCTTAACAATAGTGGGCCTACAAAATAATAACATAGAACAAAAGCTTTTTGAAAAAAACAATTGAAATAAAACTTGTAGGTTTTTAATTTTCTACATTTTAAATTATGTACGCTTTAACCCTAAATTCCATTTGAGGCCGTAATATAAAAAAAACATTTTTTTACTACTACTGTCCCAGAGGTTCGTAAATAAAAATCCAAAAGTTTTAAGATCTCGAAATTCAACGTTTCTTTATTTGAAAATTCTTAATAAATTTTTAAAATATTTAAAATGATTAAAATCTTAAAATCCTTTAAAATTTGTTAAAATTGTTGAAATTATTTATAGTTAAATCTTCTAAAATTAAATCTTCTAAAATTGTTGAATTGATTCTTAATAAAATAAAATTAATAAATATTCAAAATCCTTTTTTATCTTAAAAATTGTTGAGTATGCCTTGTTTCTTAAAAGATTTAAAATGGAATGAACTAACAATCCATTTTATTATTTTAAGAAAATTTTCTTTTTATCTTTTTTTTTTATTATTCTCATTACTCATCATCTGTAGGTGGTAAATCATCTGGTATTTATGTTGATTGTGTAAATTTGTATGTTTATGTTTATGTGTGAGTGGGGTTAATTTTTGTATGAATTTACGTACGGTCTGTTGTTTGTATGTATAAGTGTCTCATATTACACTACTCTATCTTGTACTCTATCTTGTAGAGCATAAAAAAGTAGTATACGAGGTGATTTAAAGAAATATCACAGAGAACTGTACTTGAGAAAATTGTAAAAAGTGAAAAATCGTAAGAACAACAGCTACTTCCGGTTGATCGATTTAGATGAAAATGTTTCTTGTCGACACCTAATTTAAGTTGTAAGTTTCGACTTCGTACGATATTCAGTTCTTAAGATACATACGCGCGCGCACACACACATCAACCGCTAAAAAAGTGTTTTTTGTGTTCAAAGGGAAAACGTGTATTTCCGGTAAAACTCGATTTCAAAAACCGACATGTAAACAATACTTTCCTTCTATTCTTTATAATTTATATGCATATACGGGAAGAGAAATGAAAAATGAACTACACTATGAAGTATCGCCTTCGTGTCGCATTGGTTACTGCAAAGGGAAGTTCCCCGGTTCGATTTCCGGATCTACCGTTCCCAAACCCACATTAGTTGGTAATGATCAAGGTGTTGATATATCTTAACAACTCAAACTAAAAAAGACTAATTTTAAAAAATGTATGAAAGGGGTCGTTATAATGTTCGTTTCAAAATTCATCCGTGAAATAATTTTTTGAATAACAATTTTCGGCATTAAAAATGAAAATTATTTTTCCCTGTTGAATATTATTTTAATTAAAATAGATTATCTACTTATGCGAAGCAAGTGAACAAAGGAGGTTAGTTAAGTAAAATAATGAAGAAGAAATTTCATTAGTGTTTTTGCATTTTAATATTATCACGGATTGTATTTTTCATTCATTTTATGAAAAACGAAATGGGTGTCGTCCTAGAAATACTTTTTTCCAATATACATTACATGTATACATGTATAGTGTGCTAAATCTCTCCTTATCTGCCAAGCTACAGAATGGAAACGTTTTAACGGATAATCCTTAACTCACCTCGTTTCTGAATCGTAATTTACAAAAAGTAGGAGTCGCGATAATGTTGTAGTAACGGTCTTAGAACGTAATTGTTCGTCCTTGCTGTATTACGTAGTAATCTTTGTAGTAAAGAACCGGGATGAATATCTTTTAGCTCTTAGCTTTATTAAGAAACTTATTCTTATTTCCATTACGATTATTTCCATATAAATACACAGAAATGGTTTTATTGGCGTATTTTATTATGTACTTATTTTACCAATATTGTTATTCCTTTGTTTTCTCCATTTTATAACATAAATAACTATGTAAGCCAGGATTGAAATAAATACAATTCTGATTGTGCTAAGTATTCAATTTTCGAAAGTACTTAAAGATATTAAATAACTTAGTCGCTGAACTAAATTTCAAGTACTATTCTAAAACACTATCGTAAAGTTTGTAATCTTTTTACTTTATTTGAAATTTGGTACTGTACCATTATCAGTACGAATTTCAAACTGAATGAATTACAAATGATTAATATGGTGGTAGAACAGGAGGAAACTCGTATTCTTTTTCAAAACGAATTAAAAGTTCTTTTTAATTTAATTCATGGGTGAGCATATGGGTAACTACATCTAGCTGTTTTTTTTTTGGCGAATTTTAAATAAAAAGAAATATTACCATTTACAAACAAATAAATAATTAATTCCTACTTATAAACTGATAACAATTGTACACTAACTGCTGTCACGAAGAAACTGTTTCAATAGGCGACGTACTAACTGGTTTCTAACCACATTACTTCACAACTACACTGACATAAGGGTAGCCTCTTTTATGTAATAAACAACAATAAATTGTTCTCGAAGAATAAAAATCTGGTGTGAAACACTCACAACGTTATCTTGCCATTGCAAATAACTAACAATATAACCTAACATTAGTAATAAAACATTAGAAATAAAAAACTAACCTCAAAAACATAACCTTATTTTAATCATGAGTGAATGATGCGAAATGAAAATCAACCTCAGTTTGGGTTAGAAATACAGAAAATCACTCTTTCACGCTAAACTAGGCTCTGTAAAACAAAAGCTCTAAATAAAAGTTGTAGATCTTTTAATTCCCTATAAATTTGATTATATACACCTTTGTTGTAAAATGCATACTAAGGCTGAAATCTTAAAAAATAGATTTTTTTTGCTGATTTTCATGAAAAATAAAACAGAAAATTACTAGTTACCGTTAAACTAAGCGTTATACAAAAAAAATGTTTGAAATACAAGTAGTAGGATTTGAAATTATCTACAACTTTTATGATGTACATTTTTGCGCTAAAATGCATATTAAAGCCGGAATATTAAAAAAAAAAAACATTTTTTTACGTGAAACCAATCTCTCCAAGAATTTCAGCAGACATGACGCCTACCCTATCTTGTAAACCATAAAAAATTTAGTAAATAAGGCGATTTAAAAACAAATCGTATATGCTGTTTTTGAGAAAATCGCAAAACATTGAAAAATGGCACGAATAAACTACTACTTCCGGTTGACCGATTTTGTTGAAAATGTTCGTGTCGGGTCTTTTAAGTTAAGTCCTAAGTTTCAACTTACGCATGATGTTCCGTTTTTGAGATATTCTGTTCACACACACACGCGCGCGCGCGCACACACACACACACACGCGCGCGCGCGCACGCGCGCGCGCACACACACACACACAAATCGCTATAAAACATGCTTTTGGGTTCAGGGCGTCTGACAACGTGTATATCCGGTGAAAACTCGATTTCGAAAAATCGATATGAAAACAATATTTTTCTTCCTATATATTCATATAGGCAAGAGAAAGTAAAAATTTTGAATAAAAAAATTGAACGTGTTAAAATTTCTTTTTTTGATATTTGGGTCCAAGTAGCCTAGGTTCAAACAACGATTTGTGAAGTTGTTTTTATTTTAGATACATCTAATGTAGAATGTGAGTAGAGCTGCAGTAGACAAAAAAATATTTCTAAACTTTTATTCAGTTCTACCCTTTTAATTCGTAAACGGTGGTCTCTAGTCACCCAAATGATTCCAAGTCTTACGGAAAGAGTATAATTATTGCACGGATTGAGAGAAGAACCATTTTCCGTAAAGAGGAAATGGCAGGAACATATTTGTTCGAATCAACTTTTATTCTCTAGCGTTTTATGCAGTCATACCTGCAGAGAATTGGGTTTTTTTAATTACAGGATTATACACAATCGTTGAAAACTTAACCCTAATGTTTGTAAAATGTTATACGTACCGTTAATTCCTTAGTGTTTTTACATTTTTCAGTTATTAAATCTAACTGTGTACAATTGTATTGTATGTGACCATGGTACAGTAAAACACCGATTATCCCTTTTGTACGGGCGGACCGGGCGATGAATAACCGGAAAAGTCGGATTACACGGAAATGTACAAAGAAGATTTGTTATTGAATTGTTGTACAAAGAAGATTGTTGATTTCAAATATGAGTTATAAATTAAAAATCTCTTCAATTTAAGAACAATTAGCAATCCCCATCACCCAATGAGATGAGGATGATGTGTATGACGTGTAAATGAGGTGTAGTCTTGTGCAGACTCTGGCCGATGGTTAATAAACCCCAACCATCAAAGTACAACGGTAACCACTGTCTAAAAATCAAATTTGTATAAAAGTAACTACTTATTAGGATTCGAACCAGGAACCTTCATCTCCGAATCAACAGCTGACTCGCGGCTACGACTTTACCTCTAGACCAACCCGTTCTTCTTCTTCTTCTTCTTCTTTACTTCAGGGTCTAGGTTTAGTGAACCTGTTCTTGTGCCCATCTCTTCCTCGGTCTTCCCACATTTCATACGAGTGGTTTATAATTTTGAGCCCCTATTGGCATCTCCCGTATGGCGTTCTGTTCAAGTGATCGCACAAGTTTCTTCGATTCAGCATGATCTTGTCGCGTAGTGGTGGAACAGACAGAACTCTTCTAATTTCATAATTTCTTATCCTATCCGTTTTAGAGCATCCCAACACACTACGCAAAAATCTCATCTCTGCAGCTTGGATCTTGCTATCAATGTTTTTTGTACGTATTCAAGATTTGTTGCCATATATGAAAGAAAGTAAGAGAGTAGGTACTAAGTTTGTATTATTTAAATTTTGGAAATAAAAAGAATGAACTTTTCTCGTAATAGAAGTCTTGTCAAAATCAATAATTTTTCTATCAGTTTTTCCCGACTTTTTTTCACTGCTTACTTTTTCGACGACTTCCTGATTTTATTTTCTTCAGACGCTCCAAATGAAGTTCTCTTAATTTATATCACCACGTAACAGAACTGGAATCTTGGTTTCACCGTTGGCGTATTTAGGTAAATGCTCCAAAAACTGTACATAATACTTTCACCTTACGGAGGCAGGATTGCCCTCCGATTGTCCTTTTTTTTATTGTTTGACCGATTGTCTTAAACGGCCAACCTCTTCTATCGCTAATTAGGCTTACACATGGGTAGGCGATTCACTTGAACGCTCATGTAGATATTAAACGAAAAAGTTTAGACGACAGACGAAAACGATTTTACTTTTTACTTTCTAAACAGTGTAATGACCACTGCCTCCTAAACTTCTTATTTATAAAGCTTATCTCTGACCTGTTTGGATGTACCTAGCCGACCGATACTGGATTCAATCACGTTATTCTCATTATTTTGCTTATTTGTGATTTGTGTACACCAGTTTCAAAGTTAATTTGAATAAGTTATATATAGATAACTTTAGGAACATACATTTTACATTATTGTGTAATGTCCATTTATTTTAATGGAGCGTAACTGGTGTGATCTGTACCGGTATCCGATTTCTAATATGAGAACGGCTACGATAATAGCTAATAAGCATATCAAGAAAAGTGTTTAAATATCTCAGGTTTGTTTTAACTGCGTCGTATTGGGAAGATATCTGAAACGCAGTAAGGAGTTTTTATTAACTTCTTCAAGTGGATATCCTGTGGGTTGATACACTAAAAAAGTCTTCTCCTTTTTAATACCACAATTTAATTAAATAATTCTATAACCACAATAAGACAGCGGTTGCGCCGATTTATCTCGTATTTACTATTTTAATTAAATTCTTCAAATAATGTGTAAGACAAAAACGTTAAGAAAGAATGATATGAAAAATCTTCTTCAGAAAAATCTCTTCTCCTCAGGTTTTTTTATTTAAAAATTATTTTGTGTTATTATTTATTAGCTAGTTACAATCCGTTTTCGTTGTCATGTTAAAAAGGAAACGGTTGAAACATGTCAACTGATGCCTTTTCCTTTCTCTATATCTTTTTCATTCGTATTCTTCTCTCTCTTTATCTGGTATTCTTTCTTGTTACGTATAATGACAGCTTCAGACGTCCTGAAGCGATGTTTGGTTGAACCGGCATGGATTTCTCTTCTTTACACAGGAATCTCATTTGTCACCATTTCTGTTAGTCTACATGAGTTTCCAGTAGCGATGAAAAAAGCAGAATGAAAAAGTGGAGGACGAAAAATATACCCATGTTGGAGAACGGATAAAAGTAATTGGGACGAAGAAAAGGCGGGGCGGAAAATTCATTTTCCTACCCACCCTTACTCAACTGTCTTGTAATGTCTCTTCTAATATTTTCAACTCACTACACTCTCAGATCAAAAGTTACAAAAGAAGAGATTTTATTCTTTCGGATGAAATATACATCTCTGTATGTGTGTAGTAATATTCAACTGTATTTTAAAGAAATTTCCACTCGGCTAGCTGCAAAAGTATTGTACTCCAGAAAATTTGTTTATTCATTGTCCTCCGTATTTCCTTTTTATTCATTAACGACTTCTACCAGAACGTCAGTGTATATTTTTCAATCGATTGTAACATTCTTTGAAAATTTATTTAACTTAATTGCTCGGAATATATCTAGGGTAAATAATTTTAACTCCTCTGAACTCTAAATTATTTCTATCAGTCATCCAACAGAAATGACTGTATAATCATGTGTTGTTGTTTAGGTCATCAGCCGAAAGACTGGTTTCAACCTCTAGAGGCTTTTCTAAGTAAAACGAGGAGGTGGTTTACCATTACTTTCCTCATTGCATGGAAAAGTATCCTTATCAGCATGCCAGGCCCTCTGAAAAGCATCTATTTTCCACCCTGCAAATGACACCTTCACTTCATTCACCACAGGGTCTGGCTTTATAATGAAATTCATTACTCTCAGAGGAGATAACTTTGACTAGTGTCTTTTATACCTCTACCTCTTCTGTTCTTAAATGCTTCAGTCATAATTGGCTGACCATGTGATAAGAAACAGAACTGTTTTTTGTAGCCGTAGAACTAGCAGATCGAGTTTAAATATTTTAACACTCCACCTGCCTATTATGGGTAAAGATTATTATGTCACCAATAAACTATTGGTAATAATTAAAGGAAGACATGAATTGTATTTGCCCTTAACAGGCAGGTGGAGTGTTAAATTATTTTCACTCGATCTGCTAGTATCAGGGCTGCAAAAAAATCTGTTAGTTATCACATGGTCAGCCAAATAGTATATGACTGAAGCATTTAAGATCAGAATAGGTAAAGGTGTAAAAGACACTAGTCAAAGTTATCTCCTTTGAGAATATTGATTTTCGGAGTCTGGCTGTATAATGAAATTCAGTAGTCTCTGAGGAGATCACGCTGACTATAGCTTAACCAACTAGAGACTGCAGATGAAGGCTGAGCATAGTGACCTATCACAGCTCAGCGCCAATTGACTTTCGTTAATCGTATCCTGCGTTGTCACGTTGTGGTCCCGCTGTGGATGACATTCTAACAAAAAGTCAGCTGGAGTTTAGTGAAACAGAGTGTGATTTAGCGAAGGGGCAACCTCACACCCGACCTAGGCTGTTATTGGCTAGATTTCATCTGCAGTTTTTAGTTCGTTGGTGTATAGTAACTTTTACACCTCTACCTCTTCTGTTCTTAAATACTTCTGTCATAAAATTGGCTACCATGTTATAAGAAACAGAACTATTTTTGTAACTCTGGAACTAGCAGATCGAGTGCAAATAATTTAACACTCCACCTGCCTGTTATGGGCAAATTAAAATTATATATCCCAATATAATTTTTTACTGTAGGCTATATACTATACTCACACACAAAATCCGCAAAGACAAAACAGAATCGTCTAGCCAGTGTATTACAATATTTAGTATCCACAATTTAAATACTGAATTCTCTGATTCGGTTCTGATATAGGCCTATTTTGTATTTTGGCTCAATTACATAAAATTAAGTCATATGCGAAATGTTTGTTTTTACAATAATCCAGTTACTAATTGGAAATATGTAACTGTAAAATTGTAGAATTTTTAATTAAAGAATATTAAATTAAGTAATTAAAAAAAATTGACAAAAAATTTCTGAAGGAATCACTATGGAAAAATAATTAAGTAAAATATATAATTTAATAAATTTTCCTGAAAAATTATATTGCATCTTTAATCTGAAGCTTTTCGTCGTATAATCGCCTTACTTTTTTAATTTTGAAGAATTAGGTTCTTGTCGTGATAAGCTTTCCTAATTATAATTGTCATAATCCTTCAGGTTTACTCGTTTTCTAACGTTCAACTAATAAGTTTAACCCATTTTTAATTGCTTAAATTTTTTATACATTTTATGTTAAGTTAATCATGTCATTTTCTCTTGTAATGAAACTCTCGTATATGTAAATTAGAAGTCCGTCCACCTAGATAATTAACTATGTTATTAAATATAAGAACGAATGGGTTTTAAAATGCTGCTGTTTTTAAGTGCTACTTGCTTTTACTATCCCGGTTTGCTTTTTGTTGTTTTTTTCGCGTAACTTAATTACAAACGTCCTTTTAGTCTATGTATATTCAACGTTTAAAATAACGAAAAAATAAACCGTTAATTCTAATTACCAACATCATAGTTATATTTTGTTTCTTTTCGTCCTTTTCGTTTTATTAAACTTTAAATATTCGGATTTTCTAACGTTTTAATGTATTCAAAGTAGCTGTTCCCGGTATTTTAAAATTCATTCCCATTTTTCTTTTATGTTAATGGAAATACATTTTTCTTTTTTAGTTATTTATAAATAACTTTTTCTTAATTTCAATTTTTCATTTCAAACTTCTTTGGAATTCTAATGTTACACAACCCTCCTAATCAAAAATTTCGGATGATATGAATTGCTTTGTATTTTTTTATCGTACTTTTTACTTATAAAACGTATTTTAAAATAAAGAAATAAGTAATTTTATGTAGTGTTGTCGAGGAATTGGATGAACATACATGAAGAGAAATTTCTTAATTGCCCAACCTTCTTTGGTTATCTTTTAACTTATAATAACAAAAAGTAAGATATTTGAAAATTTCTTTAGTTTTACTTTCGTTTTTCAGTATTTTAATTTTTAGTAACAAATGAAAGTAGATTTTCATTCCTTTTCTTTTAAGGAAATAATAAATGTAGGTGATTTCACGAACATATTTGTTCGTTTTGTTTGACCGAGTAGGCCTATACTTTTGAAGTTTAATGAAATTCGGGTTAGTGCTTTCAAAGTGTTGTCCGAACAAACAAAGAAATCGAACGTATAAACAGTCTTTCTTATTGCTTAGAAGAACATAAAAATATACCATTACTAAAGGGTCTTTTATTCAAAATGTACAGTTAGGATGTAGGTACCTACAGTTTTAGAAATCGTACAGGAACTGTCAATTTGTTTTTTCCTAATTATCTGTATATTCTTATGTATTTTTGATTCTGAAGACAAAAATGTGGTGTGAAACAATCACAAGACTTTCTCTTGCCAATACAAATGATGAACAATATAACGTAACATTTGTAATAAGACATTAAAAATAAACAAGAAACTAACCTCAAAAAACATAACCTTATTTTAATCATGAATGAAAGACGCAAAATGAAAATCTACCTTAGTTTGGCTTTAAAATACGAAAAATCACTCTTTGACGCTAATCTAGGCTCTGTAGAGAAAAATGCTATAAATAAAAGTTGTAGATCTTTTAATTTCCGATAGATTTGATTATATACACTTTTGCCGTAAAATGGATACTGAGACCGAAATTTTTAAAAAACCATGTTTTTTACAAATATTCATGAAAAAAAACAGAAATTTGCTAATTACTGCTAAACTAAGCGTTATAAAAAAATGTTTGAAATATAAGTTATAGGGTTTTAAATTTTCTACATTTTTTATTACATACATTTTTGCGCTAAAATAATAATAAATTCGCAATCTTAAAAAAAAAACATTTTTTTTTAATGAGAAAACAATCTCTCCAAGAATTTAAGAAAACATGGCGCCTACCCTATCTTGTAAAGCATAAAAAATTTAGTAAATAAGGTGATTTAAAAAAACAATCGTAGCCGTTTTTGAGAAATTACCAAAAAGTGAAAAATGACACGAATAAATTACTACTTCAGGTTGACCGATTTCGATGAAAATGTTCGTGTCGGGTCCGGTAGAAGTATCTAACTAAAGTTTCAAGTTTCAAGTTAGTACGATGTTCTGTTCTTGAGATATTCTGTTTACACACACAGACCAATCGCTAAAAACATGTTTTTTGGATTCAGGGGGTCTAAAAACGTGTAGATTTGTTGAAAACACAATTTCGAAAAATCGACATGAAAACAATACTTTCCTTCCTATATATTCATATAGGCAAGAGAAAGTAAAAAACAGAGTTCTCTTGTACAAAGTAATTCTCAAACCAGTTTTGACTTACGGGTTAGAGCTTTAAGGTACGTCAAATGTATAAATACTGCAGCGTTTCAGTCAAAATGCCTGATATAATCAATATCAAACTTAAATTTAAATATTATATCATAAATTTTTGGACGCATAAAACTGAAAAATTGTCTAAAATTAAAAAAAAACCATTTCTTACAGAGTTAGAACTAATAAACTTAAACAAATTGTCGTTTCGGATTATTATCGTCGATTGGGAGTTCTATTTTGAGATCAAAAACATCCTATGAAGTCTAATGGCGCCTATATTATAAAATAAATTTAAGTTCTTAAGTACTGTAACTTAATTACTCAAAGAAATGAATCATTAGGTTAATTTAGTGTAAAGCGTAAGACCATTTTATTTGTCTTTCAAATAGTTTTGTTTTTATTTTTAAAGCATGCTGTGTTATAAATAGGTAAGGAGCAAAATAGGTCAGTTTCAGGCGTAGGAATTATGGGAGGAAACCTATGAACATACGACGGTAGTAAAATGTAAAATAAATCTGCGTTAGCTGTACAACACATACTAGATTGCATAAATATGTAGTCATGTGGTTAAAAGGACTTAAATACTCGAAATATTCTGTTCATTTATATCTTTTAAGCATTACGTCAAAATGTTCTCGCATGTTTGAAATTATAGTTTCATGTTATGTCAATTGTGTATTGACAACAGTAGTTGAAATCTAACAATATTAGAATTATATTAGTAGAACTTGCTGACTACAAATCAGTATTCTAGTGTTTATTTTTTCAAAGCTTTGCATATTTAAATTTGGTGATGATGTGAAAGTATTATAAAAATTTGAAACATCTGTAAACGGTTTATGTAATGAAATTCTGTTAGTTCTAGAACATCGAGAGGTTTTGCGTATATTCCAAATGGTTTTGAAATCGAGTTTCCCCCGGAAATACATGTTTTAAGCGATTGATCAGTGTGTGCGCGTGCGTGCGTACGTGTGTGAGCAAAATGTCTAGGAATGGAATTTTATCCAAAATTGAAACTTGGTGGGTACCACTAGAGGACCCGGCACGAATATTTTCATAAAACCCGAAGTGATAGTTTATTCGTGCAATTTTTCTTTTTTTGCAATTTTCTCAAAAACGGCTCCTTTGTTTTTTTCTAAAAATCGCCTCCATTTTCTACATTTTTTATGCTCTACGAGATAGGATAAGTACAACATATACACTTGTTGTAATACACGGTTATAATATACTTTGTGTGTGTAAATTAAAGAATTCTGACATCTTACTATTAATATTAGTAGATTATAGAAATAAGAGAAAGATCATCCGTAAGGCATTAGGTCCGAAGACATTACAGGTTACGAAAAATAAAAAAAAATGTACAGGACAACGATTGGAGACGATCAGAATACGATGACAAAAATTCTACGGACCCCCAATGCAGAATGTATGAAAAAGACCTAACAAAATACATTTTTAAGACACGAATCAATAAACCTAAGGTGTTGGATGAATGATTTAAAAAAATCAAAAAAGGATACGAAGAAAATTGGAATAAACTGAGAAAACAGAGTGGATTGAACTGATACTGACTTAAAAGGCTTCAACGAAAAGCATAAGCAAAATACCGGAAGGAAGTAAGAAAGGAGAAAGCCCATGGAGAAACAAAGCTAAGATTTTAGGCTGGAAAACGAGCAGAGTTTATTGGTTGACTAAAGTGATTATAAACAAAAAAAATCTGGCGTGAAACACTCACACAACTTTCTCTTGCCAATGCAAATAATTAATAATAAACCTAACATTATTAATAAAATATTAGAAATAAACAAAAACTAACCTCAAAAACATAACCTTATTTTAATCATGAGTGAATGACGCAAAATGACAATCGAACTCAGTTTGGCTTAATAATACGGAAAATCACGCTTTCACGCTAAACTAGGCTGTGTAGAGAAAAATGCTCTAAACAAAAGTTGTAGATCTTTTAATTTTCTATAAATTTAATTATATACACTTTTGTCGTAAAATGCATACTAAGACCGAAATGTTAAAAAAATCGATTTTTCTCACGTTTTCGTGAGAAAAAAAAACAGAAAATCGCTATTTACCGCTAAACTAAGCGTTATACAAAAAATTGTTTGAAATAAAAGTTGTAGAATTTTACATTTTCTACAACTTTTATTATATAACGTTTTGCGCTAAAATGCATATTAAAGCCGCAATCTTAAAAAGAAAATGTTTTTACGTAAGAACAGCCTCAAGCAGAATTTCAGCAAACATGGCGCCTACTCTATGTTGTAGAGCATAAAAAATGTAGTAAACCAGGCGATTTTAAAAAAAATCGTAGGACTAGTTTTTGAGAAAATCGCAAAAAAGTGAAAAATTGTACGAATAAACTACTACTTCCGGTTGACCGATTTTGATGAAAATGTTCGTGTCGGGTCCGGTAGTGATATGTAACTTAAGTTTCAAGTTTCAAGTTCGTACGATGTTCCGTTCTTGAGATATTCTGTTCACACACACACACACACGCACGCGCACACACGCACACACACACACACACACACACCACACACACACACGCACACACACAAACACACGCACGTACACACGCACACACACACACACACACGTACACACACGTACACACACACACACACACACACACACACACACACACACACACACACACACACACACACACACTCTCACGTACGAACACGCACACGCACGCGCACACACACACACGCACGCACACACGCACACACACACACACACACACACACACACACACACACACACACACACACAGACCAATCGCTAAAAACATGTTTTTTGGGTTCAACGCACTCTGATATGTGTCCGGTGAAAACTCGATTTCGAAAAATCGACATGAAAACAATACTTTCCTTCCTATATATTCATATAGGCAAGAGAAAGTAAAAATTAATATTAGAGTTAAATACGATTCATTGTTGAAATGAATGAATTCTTAGTTTCATGGTGATAGATTTGTAACCCAAATACATAGGACAGTTAACAGGTTAGTTAAAAATATTTAATGAGATGCTTTCCACGCGCACAATCGATTCTTTTCCTACCTGTTTTAAATAACAAGTGTATAGGGTAGCTTTCCGTGTAATAGAATATTTTACATCACAAGTTTTTAACCGTGTCATCAAAATTTCTTGGTACTCAATATTTATTGATTTTATTTAATATGCGGCTTTTGAACTTTTGAGCAGTTTTTTAAATTTATGTTTAAAACAGGTAAAGAATTTCTGTTTAACATACTTTGTAAGCATTTTACAACAAAAGTGTATATATTTAATCAAAGTTATAGGAAATTAAAAAACCTGCAACTTTTATTTTAAGTATTTTTTATACAGAGGCTAAGTTAAGAGGCAATTACTGTAATTAATTCCGTATTTTTAAGTTCAAAGGTCGATTTTCATTTTGCGTCATTCACTCATGATTAAAATTAGGTTATGTTTTCATTTTACATCGTTTACTTATGATTAAACATAGGTTATATTGTTCATTATCTACTATATTGGCAAAAGAAAGTCGTGTGAGTGTTTCACATCAGATTTTTGAAGAAAGTTATGTTTAGAAATGAATATGATTTGTATAACATAAATTCGAAAAGTTAAGAAGTTTACGTAAAAGGTTTAGCAAAGTAATATAACGTTTATTCCAATTTCTTTTGGGATCTGGTTATTTTTAAATAAATAAATTTCCCTTTAAACTTATTACAAATTAATTACAATAATTATTAAAGTTATAAAAATAATAAAATAATAGGTTTCATAGTTATTTGTGTATTTTGCTGTTGTTGTTGTTAAGGTCAACAGCCGAAAGGCTGGTTTGAACCTGCAGAGGTTTTACTAAGTAAAACGAGGAGTGAGGTGGTTTACCATTGCCTTCCTCACTGAGTGGAAAAGTACGCTCATCAGCATGCCGAGCTCTCTGAAAAGCACATATTTTCCACTCTGCAAATGACACCTTCATTCACCACAGGGTCTGGCTGTATAATGAAATCCATTACTTTCAGAGGAGATAACTCTGATTAGTGTCTTTTACACCTCTACCTCTTCTGTCCTTAAATGATTCAGTCATTTAATTGGCTGACCATGTGATAAGAAACAGAACTATTTATTTTAGCCCTGCAACGAACAGATTGGGTGTAAATAATTTGACACTCCACCTGTCTGCTCTGGGCAGATTTTGCTGTTACAAATCTTAAAAATTTTAATGTTTAATGTAATTTATAAGATTAAAATTCCTAATGTTGTCTTGTAGAAAATAATACGTATTGAGTAGTTTATATCAATCGATTCAGAAGTAGGCTACTTAAATTTTCAGACAATGCCGAAATGATAAAAAATTATTTTACTTTTTCGATTCCCGCGTTATGTTTTTTGTTGATTTTCTCGGTCGTTGACCCTGTTTAAAAATAGGTTGTTACATAATATTTTTTATTTTCCACACCTACTACTGCTTTACACTATACGAGGTTTGATCAAAAACTAGCGAGAATTTTTAAATTTCGTGGGTTTTGTAAATCCGATTTCCAAAAATGTTTTTTTACCTTGTTAGCACATCTGTTTGTAACATGTTCTCATTTGCAGCAATTTTAAATGTACAGTTTATTGTTAGTAGTTGAAAAGAGTACACTTGTTTGCATTCGCTCGGCGATTTGTGACTTCCGAAAAAATGGATTAAAGAGTTTGCATTAAATTTTATGTGAAAAATGATATAAAGTGTAGTACTACATTCGAAATGTTGACAGTGGTTTTTGATGAATCTACTATGAGTAAAACAATAGCTTACGAGTGGTACAAACGGTTCAAAAATGGCCATGAAAACATTGAAGATGATGACCGTCCTGGTCGCCCTAGCACATCAATAACTGATGACAGCGTCGTAGAAGTGTGGTAAATGTTTGTGAAAAATCGCAGAATCACTATCAGAGAGGTTGCTGATGAGGTCGGTGTATCATTTAGATCATGTCAAGCATTATTTTCGGATGTTTTGGCCATGAAACGCGTGACAGTAAAGTTCATTCCGAAATTACTGGATTTCGAACAAAAAGAACGTCGAGTGGATGTCGTTCAAGAATTGGTGAATGAAGTCAACACTGATCCAGAATTTCTCCAAACGATCGTAACAGGTGACAAAACATGGGTATATGGGTATTTTGTACGTTTCTAGAAAACCATGAAAGAACAATAGTTTGCCACCATTGATGGCAAAAACAAAATCACTAAAGAAGCTGGAAGCTATACCAAAAAATGAGTTCCAAAAGTGCTTCCAAGATTGGAAAAAGCGCTGGCACAATAGTGTATTATATCTGAGGGGGATTTCTGTGAAGGAGACAAAATTGATACAGATGAATAAATAAAAAAAATTTAGAAAAATTAAAATTCCCGTTATTTTTTGATCAAACCTCGTATGTTAATTGTTATTTTATTTAATTCTACTTAAATGTTATTAAATACTATCACAATAATGTTATCAAACCCAATATGGAATGATTTACAAGACCTGATTAGTACAAGCTATTTATTTAAATGAATTTTTTATATTTGTGCCTTTTATTAAAACAAAAAGGAACTGAAAATAATGATTAGCTTATTACGGAATGAACAATTCCTGTGAAGGAGTCTCTAAATAAAAAAGTTTTCGTCCGGTAAATCGGATTAAAATAAAGTTTTCCGTTAAAGTTTTAAATCTATCAAATTAATCTTTTTAACAAAGTTTTGTGGGCTAAATAGTTTTCGATTTACCGTGTAGAAACAGTAATATTTTTCAGTACTTGTGGTTATTTGGATGCTTTAACTTATTTATATCAGCACTTGTTTTTTAAGTCTTTTAATGTGTTTTTATTTATTTTTCTTGCTTACTTTGTGTTTTAAGACTTAAAACATGTCGTCCCACATTACCGACTACACTTCTACGTTCAGTTAAAAGATAAACAGACTATCATACCATGCTACAAACTTTCCTAACACCGATTGTAAAGTTAAGATAAAGCTCTTAAATGTGGTTCAACAATTTCACTGGTAAAATTTTCTTTCTTACGGTTGTACTAGTGTATTTCTTTTTGCGTTTTGTTTTCTTGTGTAAAAACTTCAAAAGTGATACAGTATTTTAGAGGAAAAATCATAAATTTCAACTCGAAGTTTCATGAGCATGAGAATTTACTTTAAAACTTGAACGTAAAAGTTCGCGTGTGAAAAAGGTGGAACTAAAGTATTAAAGTATATGTATTTTTCTTTTAACGTTGTTTACAGAAAATTTAAGTCGTCGGACATATTTAAAATATGTTGTTCTACTAACTAAATTTATTCAAAATCAGAAAATGTCTTAAAACTGGAACGTGTGGTTACGGAAATTAGGTCAAATAATTTACCTATGATTTCATCATCACACCATCAACCAACCCTGTATTTTAAATAATTTTTTTATTTTACTCATAATAGTAACCTGAATTTGAAAAGGGTTGCATTTTGAATATTAGACTATTTGTTTTACAAAAATTATGGTAAATTAAAAAAATAAATTTTCCTCACCATTATGTTTAACGTAGTTATAATTTTCGTATTTCCTATAACAGGCAGGTGGAATATTAAATTATTGGCACTCGATCTGCTAGTTCCAGGACTATAAAAAATAGTTCTGTTTCTTATCACTAGATCAGCCAATTATATGACTGAAGTATTTAAGAACAGAAAAGGTAGAGGTGTTAAAGACACTAGTCAAAATTATTTCCTTTGAGAGTAATGAATTTAATTATACAGCCAGAACTGTGGTGAATGAAATGAAGGTGTCATTTACAAAGTGGAAAGTAGATGCTTTTCCGAGAGTCGGACGTAATGATAAGCATACTTTTCCACTCAGTGAGGAAGGCAACTGTAAATTACGTCACTCCTCGTTTTACTTAGTGAAGCCTCTAGCTAGAGGTTTAAACTGGGCTTACGGCTGATGACCTAAACAATAACACAGTTTCGTTTATAGTTCTACACCTATATATATTTATAATGGAAACATGTTACCAGAAGAAGGGATAGGCTAGTGGTGTATATCTTAAAACATCCAGGTATTGCTATATCAATAATTGAGGTTAATATTGAGATAGTGAATTGTAGGGGGGATTTTTTTTACGTCTGACTGTTTTGCAATTTCTGCTAATGCAGGCGGTAGATAAAGATGATAATGAAAATGAGTGATGAAAAAATGCCAGACCTGACCGGGAATCGAACCCTAGACCCCGGCGTAGAAGCCAGTTGCGTTAACCACTACGCCAACGGGCCGGCCTTGTTTTGTAGGGGGAGGCTAAGGTTAGAATATTTAAAGAAAATTACAAAAGATGTAGGGTGTTACAAGTATGTAGATATGAAACGACTTGCGCAAGATAGAACAGCTTGGAGAACTGCATAAAACTAGTCGAGGGACTGGTTTTATGCAGTTAAAAATAAAATAAATAATTATAATTTCGTAGATATTTTCAAATTTTTCTTAATTATAATTTTCGCTGATATTTCAGATAAAAACATAACAAAAAAATTGTAATTTCTATAAAGAATTTTCTGATTGTTAAGAAAATAAATATGTCTTGTTTGATGATTTAATATTGTGGTGATTATAGGTATTTACTGTTTTTTTAAATGGTATTGAAAAAGAGGTAATTTATTATGTGCTAAGTTTTGATTGTGCTGTATAATAGTACGTAGTGATACAATAATTCACCCAGGAGTACTTAACATTAATCATAAAAAATCAACCTTAATAACGATTGTATTACATGATAGAAGAATGTTTGCTATTATGAGAACATCACACACACGTTTGTTGTTGACCTTCAGCCCTTTTGATTATCTATGACTTCATTTTCAATTATGATGTCATTTTACTAGGTGTGTTACTACAACATTAAAATCATTCTTGCGTGGTTTCCTATTCAATGTTGTATTCTTTAAGAACTTTAACATAGAATAATGAAGAAGAAAATTTTATGAATTGTCACTGCTTGGCACTTTAGCCGCCAGTGGTTTTTTTATCCATTTTTTCTGTCCAAACAACTACACAAATGCCCTTAGTATTATATTTATTATAATATTATTACTACAATATCTACAAGTGATATCAAAAGTAGAATTGCTCTAGCTAGAAGAGCCTTTGAAATAAAAAACATCTTACTGACTACAAACATTGACTTATGACTAGGATGAATTTCTTAAAACGTTATGTTTAGAGCGTAGCATTATACGGGAGTGAAACGTGGGTGATAGGGGCTGTACAAAGGAAGAGGATAGAAGCTGTTGAAATTTGGTGTTATAGGCAAATGTTAAAGATTAGATGGGTGGGCAAAATAAGTAATTTAGAGGTTCTTAGGTGAGTGGATGAAAAAGAAGTGTATGGAAGCATTTCACCAGAAGAAGGGATAGGCTAGTAGGGCATATCTCAGGGCATATCTATCAATAATGGAGGGTAATGAGGGGGAATAATAATGAGGGAGTAAATTGTAGGGGGAGGCAGAGGTTAGAATATATAAAGCAAATTAAAAACGATGTAGGGTGTTACATGTATGTAGATATGAAACGACTTGCGCAAGGTAGAACAGCTTGGAGTACTGCATAAAACCAGTCGAGAGATTGATGACAAAGAAAACAATATTTACATGATGTGTTATTGATTTGTAATGACAACAGTATAATCAAATAAGTAAAATTTGTATAAAACGTTTACTTTCTAAGAAAAGAAAAGAAAATTTTATAAGGTGCTAAAATGTGATGGTTGCCCCAGTCCTACTCTATTGGAAGTGACTCGTGGGTTAGTACAAAACCATACCAGAGTAGAGTAGAGGCGGCACAGATGCGATTCCTCCGGAGAACAAAGGGTTGCGATCGTAGGGACCAACTAAGATATATAAAAACTGAACTGGATGTTTACAACTTGAATAGAAAAATTGCAGAATATTGAAGTCGATTGAGGTAGCATATAGAGAGAATGCCTGCGGAAAGGATCCCTCTCAATGATTTGAAATACTGGCCGGGGGAGAGGAGAAATGTTGGTTGGCCTCGCAAGAGATGGCAATGTTTCAATGGTTTTTCGCAGTTGTGAGTCTGAACAGGCGGAAGAAACGACAATTCTTGTCACTAAAAATTTATCCCAAATCTCTGCTTTACTTTGTGCGGAGCCGATGATTGGGGTTACCTAGTTATAGTAAATCTGGACTGTAGAACGCGAATTAGTAGGTTGTTATTGTTTTCTAATATTGTTCTATTTAATTTAGATTTATTTAACAAATAAATAAATATCTGTTTTAAAGAACTAACTAAATGCGTAATAGGTTATAGAAAAATTGACGTATTTTTTCCTTTTTTTAATAGTTTAAACTGTAAAAATGATACAAGTAAATGCGATGATGATAATTGAGTTAAAACGAAATTATAGGCGGGAAAAGGGGTAAGGACCCTACTGGTGAGGCTCGCCAGGGATTGTGTTTAGACTTTTTTGAATTTTTTTGTCATGAGTCTCTCGACTGGTTTGATGCAGTTTTTCAAGCTGTTCTATCTTGCGCAAGTCGTTTCATATCTATATACCTGTTAACATCCTACATCGTTTGTAATTTGCTTTATATACTCTAACCTTTGCCTCCCCCTACAATTTACTTTCTTCAATATTACCCTCCATTATTGATGGACTAATACCTGGATGTCTTAGGATATGCCTCACTAGCATCCCTTCTTCTGGTAAGATGCTTCCATATACCTCTTTTTTCATCCACTCGCCTTCTTCTTCTTCACGTGCCATCTCCATGACGGAGGTCGGCTATCATTATGGCGATACGAATTTTGTTGACCGCTGCTTTAAAGAGTTCGTTTGAGGAACACCTGAACCACTTTCTCAAATTACACAGCCAGGATATCCTTCTCCTGCCCACCGATCTTTTTCCTAATATTTTGCCTTGAATGATGAGATGCAATATTTGATACTTTGGTCCCCTCATAACATGACCAAGATACCTTAATTTTCGTGCCTTAACTTCCACCATGAGTTCCAGCTGCTTTCCCATTCTACTGAGGACCTCTTCATTCGTGACATGCTCAGTATATGAGATCCTCAACATTCTACGGTAGGTCCACAGCTCAAAAGCCTGTAGTTTCTTCTCACTGAATCTATTGAGAGTCCAAGCTTCCACGCCGTACAACAGGACAGGGAACACGAAACATTTAAGGAGACGCATTCGTAATTCGAGATTTATATCTCGTGATGTTAGTACCTTCTTCATTCTGATAAAAGTAGCGCGTGCTTTCTCAATTCTAATTTTTATTTCAGCACAGTGATCACCACTGCAACACACTCGAGCTCCAAGGTACGTGTATGCATCCACTCGCTCTAGCACTCGAGCTCCAAGGTACGTGTATGCATCCACTCGCTCTAGCACATCACTTCCCGCCAGAAGATCCCCCACAGGAGGTGGTGTGTCTTTGGTAATTACCATGTACTTGGTCTTTCTTGTATTAAGACTCAAACCACTCAATTCACTCTCAGCAATGGCATGGCTGAGCATTCTCTGGAGATCTTCCCTGTTTTCTGCCAGAAGGACAGTATCATCTGCATACCTCAGATTGTTGATGGATATGCCATTTATTTTATTTTATTTTTTTTATTTTTTTATTTTTTTTCCACTCGATTAAGAACCTCTAAATATCTTATTTTGTCCACCCACCTAATCTTTAACATTTTCCTATAATACCACATTTCAACAGCTTCTATCCTCTTCTTTTGTACAGCCCCTATCACCCACGTTTCACTACCGTATAATGCCACACTCCAAACATAGAGTTTTAAGAAATTTTTTGAATGAATTGCCTTTATTTCATCAAAAAGGCATGTTTATACTCCAGGGTCTTTTTAGGCGATCGTTAGGCAGATATATATATATATATATATATATATTCCCGTTTCTGGGGACTTAGTCAGTCCAGTATAATCTACGTGTAAGTGTGGCTCTCTGTTAGAGAATATCTTATATCTAGCTGCTCCGGAAAATTTACTCATAAAGTTGATCATTTACTTATACACGAAGTTGCAATGGTGGCCATTTTTTCTAACCTAGAAATATTAAAAGCCCGCGTTTTTAGAGCGAGTATTATGAATTTGTATATATATATATAAGGCAGAACGTGAACGTAGAGGTAGGTTATCGTGTTTTTATGACTTGTGAACGTATTTGTACTGGCTTTGATAGAATTTTGAACAAAGGTATTTGAAATTTTACGTGTAAGGTTTTGTTTCTAACGTGTAGGGGTGCTTGTAATATTGAACATTATGTTTTTAATTAGTACGATGTAAATTAGAACGTTAAGTTGCACCGTAAATTCGGGAACTATAATCCGTACAAGTTTCTTAAGAAGAGAATATATAGCGCAATCTTCGAGCCATATGTAATCTTGAACGTTTCTGAAGTAGGGAATATAAAAGTTTTAATCTTGATTTAGCAATAAACTTTTTTTAGTATGTGTGCTTCAATTAAGTGTTTTGTCGAAAGTTAGACCAAGATATTTGATAGCGTCTATCTTTATGAGAGGTTGATTATCAGTGTATACGGGTGAGCACTCACCATGACAGCGTGTGAAAGTTAACACGAACAGATTTTATCGTATTAAGTTTTCATTGGAAAATTAACCAATAAAGATTGAAAATAAAAATTTTCTCATTCTTCTCCTTCCCTTCACCTCTTTCTCATTTCCTCTTTCTCTCTCTCCCCTTCCCAACCCTCAACCCTGTCCTTGTCCTCCTCCTCCTCCTCCTCCTCCTCCTCCTCCTCCTCCTTCTACTCCTCCTCCTTCTCCTCCTCCTCCTGGAATTCTTATTCTTCACGGCATTAACCACCTAGCCCGTTCTGGCATCAAAATTTCTTCTTCTCACAATCAAGGATTAGGCCCCCACCTGTTCCGATTCGCAACAGTGAAAAACTGTTGAATTATGGCCATCTTTTGCTTGGCCTCCTAACATCTTGCCTTCCCACCGTTCTGTATTGCAAAATACACTGAGGGGGATCCTTCCCTCAGGTATTCTCTGTACGTACTCCCTCCATCCATTTCGATATTCTTCAATCTTCCATATTCAGGTTGTAATTATCTAATTCCGTTATGTCCTCATTTCTTAGATGGTTTCTACGACTGCAACCCTTTGTTCTTCGCAGGAATGGTATCTCTGCCGCCTGTTCTCTGCTCTCTTGTGATCTGGTACAAATGCTCGTCTTACTGCCATAGAGTCAATTTTTTTATTATGAACCTGTAAATAAAAGAAATTACTCCCAGCGTTGTAGAGCTTTCCCCAAGCTTTCCCTCAGGTTTGTATCCCAGAATCCTTTTTGGATTTCTATCTCCCTTCATTCTTTGAAGGTGTTCCATCTATTTATTGTAATAATACATTATTCAGATGAACTAAAGTCCCTTAGCCGTGTGAGTGAGAGAATGCATAACGCTCTCACTCGCACAAGCCATACGCACCATTCCAATAACATTGTATAATTTACTCATTGTTATGAGCAAGCGTTTATGCACGCAGTAAACTAACAAGCAAGATAACGACTGTAGTATATTTTCAGATCTGGGTTATAACGGTAAAGACCTTTGGGCGCATGCGTAGTTATACCACATATCTCCCTCTCACTCGTTCGGCTGTGGGACATTAATTCATCTGATATCTGTAACTGATTTGTAGTAGAAAATGTGTCGTCACAACAACATTATTAAGCCAAACTAAGGTTCATTTTCATTTTGCATCATTCACTCATGATTAAAATAAGGTTATGTTGTTTTGGCAAGAGAAAGTCATGTGAGTGTTCAAACCAGATTTTTAGTGGATTTGATTCAAAAAACAATTTTAAAATGAAAGTACATCTGTAAATTTTTGGAGAACGTTAAGTTAGTTTGTTAATAATTTATTAATTAATTTTCGCTGGGTATATAATTTTTCAATCAACAGTACTAATTTTCCATTCGGAGGCTACACTGATTAATTTAAATTTAATGAACAATTAGTTAATCTGTAAATTGCATACGTTTATATGTTAGTTAGGTACAAATTCATCAAAGCATTTCCACCTGCCCAACCTTATTATTGCGTTTGGTTTGTAACTGAGCGAACCTCTATATCCTGTTACTGACATTCTGTTTTATTATTTATAAATTTATCTTGGATTAATGGAATTTACGGCGCGCGCGCACACAAACACACTTACTGTTCAATTTAAATATGTATAAATATTAGACTGCATAATATTAATGTAAAACACCGACGTCTAACTCACCATAGTGTTGAGGTTTGTGGTTTTCTCAATTAGGTAGACGCCTAGAATAAAATACATTTTGATAAATATTTAAACTTTCTTTAATGGGATTATTATTTATTTTTCTCTCATGTAACGTAATCAATTACTTTAAAATTAATTAATACAGTGTTTTTAATCAAGTGTCGAATATTATTTTATATGTCACTAATTTTGGTAGCTTACTGGACGCTTACTTGGATCTTAGCTATTGCTAGCACAGCCCGCGCGGCTTCATTTGTAGGACCAAAAATTTATAGGATCAAACATTTGTAGGACCTAATCAATTTCTTAAAAGTGTTATAAGTGACAGAAATTGTCTAGCTGCTAGATCGACTGTATGAATATTCCAACGTACACACGCACAAAACGTTTTGATAAACTCCCCCGCTTACGTCTCACGTGCCCCTTTCAACTACCTACTTCAACGAAAGTACACACACGTGCGCGCGCGCACGCGCACACACAACACACAACACACATACACACAGATTTTCATATTTTTGAAAATCTTCAGTAGGGTCCTTAGGGTTGTCAATTTTGAAAATTTAAAAAGAAAATGTTGCTGTGAATATAAATACGAATATGCTGTCAAAATTTCATGAAAATCCGTTGAGTAGTTTTGAAAATTAACCCGCACAAAAAAAACACTCTTTGTGTTTATAATATTAGTATAGATACACCCGCACTCTGTTACCGCGCCTACAAAAACTGGAAATGCAACACAACACACCATTTACACAGTGAGAGAAAAACTAGACTATCTTCTTCAACTGTATTCTTCTACAAGTGTTCGTCACGATTAATGATTCGTTGAAGCCAAAAAAAAATTATCAGTAGATGTCCGTGGTTGTTTTCACAGCAAAAATCTGGTGTGAAACACTCACACGATTTTCTCTTGGCAATGTAGATAATGAATAATGTATGTTTACTCAATGGTAAACAATGTTAAATGAAAAACATAACCTAATTTAATCATGAGTGTATGACGAAAAATGAAAATCAACCTCTGTTTGACTTGAAAATACGGAAAATCAGTAGTCCTAATTGCCTCTGAACTGGGTCTTTATTGAGGAAAAAGAAAAGTTGAAGGTTTTTTAATTTTCTATAACTTCGATTGTACACATTTTTCCTTTTTCAAGTTAACCTTAAACTATTTATTACAAATTATTAAATTATTTAACAATATTTTTAATTAAGCTAAATTAATTTAATGATAATTTATTTAATGATGTCATGTACTAAATGAGTTTATATTTAATTATTAGGCCTTACATGAAGTAACAACTTTGAGAAAAACCAATCTATTTACCCTACCGATATTTAACCTTAACTGGAAGAATATTGGTGTAGAATTTTTTAAAATATTTTTCCCGTTTTTATCGTTAAAAATACTGTAAGGTTGCATACAAAATAATCACAAAATGTGAAAAATTATGCTGGAGGGGGAGTAACAGAAAATACCCTTTAATTGTATTAACAATTTACGGAAACAAAGAAATAGTGAAGTAAAAAATGTTATAAATTTCAATTTTTAGACTAAAAATATTTTTAGCTCACTTATTATACCCTGATTGTTTTTTGCTGCAATTATTCTTATTATGACGTAAAATGAGATTATTATTCATAAGTTGAAAATAAATTAAAGTTGTTTAATATTCATGTGGGTGTACACAACTGATATGGTTTTATCATAATTTTATTCGTTTCTATCGATACTGTGTACTCTGTATGCATAGTTTGACATACATGTCAAACACCGGTACGGGTGTCCAAATACGAGTACAATACTCTAAGTATATTATTTTAAACTCTGTGTGTATGTCGTTTTTATTTTGGTATTACATTTTTTAGGTTAACATCATTAGAGAAAATTGAAACAATATCAGTCAACTCTCAGAAGTTGTTGTTAATGCGTTTTGGTTTTCAAACCACCTTATAAATGGATATGTTACCATAAAAATCTTTAACATTATTCGAATTTCTCAGTTAAAGGATCTTGGAGGTATTTCAGATTATTATTGTTGTTGTTTAGGTCATCAGCTGAAAAGCTGGTTTGAACCTTTAGAGGCTTTATTTATTTATTTTTTATTCTTTATTTTGAATCTTTAACTGTACTATACAGAACAACCAAAAGATGAGAAAACATGGATATTAAATTACAGACAAGACCAGACAGGAAATAAAATTCAACATTCAGCAATGTTAAATTTGGAATAACAATAAACATAAATAATATACAAAAGTATGAAACGAAAAAAAACAAAAAAGTTCATTTTGTCACGGAAAAGTTTTTAAAAGCAAAAGTTTTTAAAACCATTTTGCTTTATTAAGTTTTTTTTTGCATCCAGGAGACTCCAAAGGGAGTATAGGACATTTCAAGGTAAAACTGATAAACAAAAAGTTTTTCACAATGATAAATTCGTCACTTACCACCGAAAATTTGTTTCAGCTACTGCTTGCTTCAGTAGGCTTGCCATGAACCCCATTGTATCAAATATCACACAAAATAAAAAATTCAAACACAATAAGAAATTCATCACTTACCAATAATTTGTCCCTGCTACTGTTTAACTCAGTAGGCTTCTCATAAACCCCTTTGTATTAAATAGTACACAATATTTGTTTAATTAGAAGTTAAATACTTTTCAACCAAAAACTATTTAGAAAGGAATTCGTGCACACTGTAAAATGTTTCATCAATCAAATATTGTTTTAGCTTTTTTTTAAAATGACTTAAATTGTCACAACTTTTTAAACCTTGTGGCAATTTATTGATGTATCTTCTACCTGCATAAGTTGGTTTTTGTTGTTTTAAGTAAAACGAGGAGTGAGGTGGTTCATCATTGTCTTCCTCACTGAGTGGAAAAGTATGCTTATCAGCATGCCAGGCCCTCTGAAAAGCATCTACTTTCCACACTTTTACTTCATTCACCACAGGGTCTGGCTGTATAATAAAGAAAATTAATTAATCTCAAAGGAGATAACTGTGACTAGTGTTTTTTACACCTCTACCTCTTCTGTTCTTAAATACTTCAGCCGTGTAATTGGGTGACCACGTGATATGAAACAGAATTGTTTTTTGTAGCCATAGAACTAGCAGATCGAGTGCTAATAATTTAACACTTCACCTGTTATGTCTGTTATGAGTAAAGATTATTATATCAACACCAAACTATTGGTAATAATTAACGGAAGACATGAGTTGTATGTGCCCTCAACAGGCAGGTGGAGTGTTAAATTATTTTCACTCGATCTGCTAGTTCCAGGGCTACAAAAAATAGTTCACGTGGTCAGCCAATTATATGGCTGAACTATTTAAGAACAGAATAGGTAGAGGTAGAGGTGTAAAATGCACATCTACCTATTACTCCTATGAGAGTAATGAATTTCATCATTATACGGCCAGACCTTGTGGTGAATGAAATGAAAGTGTTTTTTACAGGGTGGAAAGTAGATGTTTTTTAGAAGGTCTGGAATGGTGATTAGCATACTTTTCCATTCAGTGAGGAAGGTAAGGTAAACCACCATACTTCTCATTTTACTTAGTAAAGCCTCTAGAGATTCAAACAACTCTTTCAGCTGATGACCTAAAGAACAATGAATTTAACAATGTATTTAAAGGTTACGTCTAGATCGATATTAATAAATTAAGAAAAGTACTTTCACGAATACCCAAACATTTTCTCCTAAATAATTGTAAACAAACGGAAACTGAATCGTGTTGGTTTAGTTTTAGTTCTAAATATTCCCGATTATTCGCTGAGAGTTGGCAATCGTCGATTCTGAGATGATGTAACCGCTTCTTGAACCGGTCACAAAATCGGATTTTGCTTCATAGCATTGCAATATTGTCGTTATAGTTTTAATTTCATCTACAGACAGCGTTGCTGTTTTGTACAATAGTTTTGAAATGTATGAAGTAAATTTTTACGTATAATACAGTAGTTTCAGTTGCTTATTCTCCTTGTATTTCTCTGTTGAAACCACGCTGTCCAAGAGCTAAATTTGGTAATTTTTTGGTTAACATGATGTGTTTTTGCATATATTTTATTTATATAAAAGTAACGATTCGTATATAATGAATTTTGAAAATAGAGCATAAGAAAGTTTTAAACAATTTAAAACAAAATTGTCTAAAAATTATTTTTAAATAAATTGTTTCAGTATCCGTTACTGTGAGATTAAAATTTCAGTAATGTATTTATTCTATTCGTTTTCTTGTTATTTTGATGTCACGTGACAACGTTTGTGATTTATAGCAAATTTTTAATGATTTCTTTACGGTTCGGTGATTATAAATTCTCTGACGGTCTAGAAAAATGTCATTGCCGACTGTAGGGTTAAGAGTGATTCGATTTTCGGTCATGTCTGGCATTTTTATCCGTCAACATCGTTGTTCTTCATCGTCTATGACAAGGATTACTTTGCAAAACATTCGGACATAACATGATAGATAAAATGTTTTTTACAGTTTTTGTATCAGGTCAATATGAATATTTCAAATAAAATACTAACAACTTAGTTGTATTCATAAAAATGTAGTGTTATACTTGAATTTAAATATGTATATTTATGTATTCTTTTTTTTACAGGTATGTGTGGACATAAATAATAACTACATCTATTGTTCCGTATCATAATAAAGAATAAGGTCAGTAATATAGTTTCTTATTTTGTATTTTATGTAGAAATGGATACAGCCAACGCTGGTGGCCGTCTGGCTATCTGTGTATAATAAACTACAAATATATAAAAAGACCGATTTGCTTTATTACCTTATACCACGAAACGCTGAATATTTAATAACATTAACTAACTAGAGTTTGCTTGTAGCTGAATATAGGGCAATATCTTTTAAATTGTTTTATATGGAAAAACCTTTATAAAAGTGTTATACATTTTATCAACTCAAATGAAGTGAACTATATTGTTATTGGTTTGAATTTTATAATGACCGTTCTTCATGCGGTAACACCATATTCGCTTATGTATATATTTATTTTAATTTTTTTTATTCCACTTCCTGAATTTTTTAAATTAAAGTTTCTTCAGTTTGGATTGAATCTTAAGGAACACCAGTTTTGAATTATAAATTGAGAGGGTAAAATATGTATTTGTAATTTAAAAAATTCGTATTAATAGCTTTTGCAAAAAAAAGTGTTTGTATATATACGAGGTATGGCTATTAAATAACGAGACTGATTGTAAAAAAATTAATTTTAATTTTATACATAATCACTTATTGTCACCTTCAATATACACACCTTCTCTATCCTTATAACGCTCCATGCGAATTTTCTATTGTTGAAAACAGTACTGGAAGTCATCTTCTGTCAGCTCCTTCAGGACAAGTGCCGCTTTCTCTTTTACAGCTTCCACAGACTCAAATCTTGTCCCTTTTAATGCAGATTTCACCTTAGGGAACAGGTAGAAGATAATAACACGTGATGGAACGTGGGTTTTTACTTATGATCCGGAAACGAAGCGCCAATCCATGGACTGGAAGAGCCGAACTTCACCGAGAGCCAAAAAAAGCTCGAATGAGCAAGTCAAAATTTAAGGCAATGATGATTGTTTTTTTTTTTGATATCCATGGGATTGTGTACCTTCACTGGGTTCCTGAAGGTCAAAAAATTAATCAATATTACTACCTTGAGGTTTTTCTAAACGACGTCAAAGAGTAAGGAAAAAACGCCCCGAATGTGGAAGGGCAAATCATGGGTTCTCCACCAAGACAGTAAATGTTTTTTATAAATTTCTAACTATTTTTCAATTTTTATAAAAGAAAATTTGCTGAATTAAAGTTATATAAGTGAACGGGAAATTAGAAAATTATTAATAAGCGAGTGTATAGAGATTAAAGTTGATAAAATCCGAAATTTAAGTTCATTTAAAATATTGGAGATCAAATAGAAAAAATTTAATCAGAAAATGTTTGTGCTGTTTTCAAATTTTAATCATAAAATTTTGCTAAGTTAACTGAAAATCCTTTTGGGCAGTTTTTGTCAATGATATTGTTTGTATGTGTGTATTTTTACATTCGTAATGTTATTGCTTTTGAGTAGGCTTATTATCAGAAAACCTGTACAGTTATTTTATTTAAAATAATATTTTCTTTCTGTATTAGAATGTATTTTTTATTTATACAGTCTGTATTTTTAATAATTGAATATATTTTGATTGAATTTTTTTAATTTACTTAAAACAAGGTTTGTCTTTTTTTGTAAAAAATATTAAATATTTGATAAAACGTGAAAGAAAAAGTGAATAAGAGTGGTCCAGTCCCCAGTCTTCGTAGTGAAGCCGCAAAATACATAACAGAATAGAGACAGTTTTGGTTCATTCAGGTTATGGTGCAACCAATAAGGGCTCAGGTAATTACTTCCCTTTGAACATTACAGACCGTCCCTTCGTCCGACCTATCCAATCCCAGCACTTCGTCCTTCAGTTCGTTTGATCCAGTGTTGTGGTTTCAGTAAAAGACCGCATACAAACAGCGAAACCGAGCGTAGTCGTACTCCGCCGTGTATTATACACATCTATTCAATTTCGTCCCTTCCAGCTATCATATTTGAATATATTTAATGCAAGAACAGCTTGGGTTTCATCTCTCATAAAAGCTGTTTGGCTGGTGTATAGCAAAGCAAAAAAGGAAACCAATTATCTTTTCTGTTTTAATAAATTTTGAATGGTGGTGCCTATTTATTTATGCTCTTTCGTTTGTTTTTGTAATGTGAGAGCTTTAATCAGTTGAGGAGAAATTCAATTTCACTGTGAAAAACAATGAAGTAGTGTAAAAAAATTCTATTTTACAACTAAAGAATACTTCAGTTTAAATAAATGTACCATAATCGAAAGTTGCTTAGCATAAATGTACCAGATTAATCACTAAAATGTGTTTGCTTTTCGAACGAGCTTATTGTTAGTCCCACAGTGATGAGTTAAATAAACTGAGTTTTCCCGACTCCCGTTTTCACTAATATTTTATTTACCAGATACCACTTTCAGACCACCACGCAAGCCGATTTTCAAAATTACAGTTCTTTGGAAAGTTTGAGAAATTATATTTATTGATTTGATTGTATTGGGAGGATGATGCCTATAACTTGGTTTACGCCGGCCGCATTGGTATAGTTGGTAACGTGCTCGCCTCTCATCATGCGGTCTTGGGTTCGAATCCCATTCAGGCACGGCAAATTTTCATACGTTACAAAAATCATTTCATCCTTCACCGTCTGTATTAGCAGTAATTGCAGAAAAGTCGGACATTAAACCAAAAAAAAAATAAATAAATAAAATAAAATAAATAAATATAAAAAAAATAACTTGGTTTGCGTATAAGTCTGATAACTTTCGGCGATTTTCACGATTGTATCGTAGTTCTTTGGGAAGTTACACCAGTTGCGGCAAAAGTCTGGAAACCCATTCATAAATTAACAGCTGTTTTAAATGGTGACATGAAACTTTTGGAATGTGTTATGGGTTGTGTTATGGGTTGATACATTTAACTTTTGGTGATAGTAATGAAAATTAACCCCTTTTGTAGGGGGGCTGGGAGTAGCACTCAAAATTTTAAAATGGCAACCCTTATCATGTGACGCATAGTTTGAAAGCCCTCATTAAGACGAGAAACATTACGTAAAATAAATCTCTCTACGATGTCCCAGTCCAAAATATCGGTTGTATGGGAAAATATCGATTGTATAAAAATAATAATAATTTATTTCCAAAAAGTGTAATTTTAAATCTTAACATTTTATATAAATTTTGTACACACATCCATTCCTAGTACCACATTCATTCCAATAATCGAGGCGGTGGAAATTGACATATCAAACTATGGTTAAAAAACCATGTGCCAAAATATGTAAAACAATTAATTAACTAATTTTCTAAACTATTACCACAATAAACAATATTTGTTGTGGTAATAGTTTAGAAAATTAGTGAATTAATTGGTGGTGAGTGAGTCTCACATACCAATTAATTGGTAACTGAGCTCACCGTTAACTTTGTGTTTTACCTAGCTTCACTTCCATGTTGTCACTTCCGATATTAATTATCCATTTCTGCATTTAATTTTTAAATTTAATTTCATTCTGTTCAGTTATGTGTTTAGGTAGCAGGTTATAAAATTTGGGAGCAAAGTAAGAGTAATGTTGCTCATACAACGCACTTCTTGCTTTATCTGGAAGAAGTAGGTGTTTGTTCTTTGTGACGTACTTATGAGATCTAATTTGAATCTCCGATTTACTCTTATGCAGCTTTCTCAAGATCTTTCTTACACACAGTTGCATGATAGTCATTACTTTAAAGTCCGCAAAAAGTTTGTCTGATGGATAATGACGAGGTTTCCTACTTGTAACTTTTAAAGTTATATTTAAATTTAATCATTTCTTATCCTGTATCGAAATTGGTTAAACAGGAAAACGGATTGATAACTACAAGATAAATGTTACCTGAATCATTTAAACGTTTCTACGTTTAGTCTTTAGACATAAAAATTTACAGACTCATTAGTTGTTTTTTTACCTTGTGTGTTTTTTTATGTTGGATCCATTTATATTACTTTAGAGAAAAGCTTTCTGTTACTTGGTCACGTTTGTAATGGAAAACTGCACTTACTTTTTCATTAGTAATACGTGTGGAACGTGAAATATATTATAGTTAATCTTACTTAACATTTACGTCGTTTTAAGTGTACATTTAATAATTTTTCATTGCTGTACTTTTTTCATATATACATACGAGGTGTGACAATTAAATAACGAGACTGACGTTGTAAGAAATTTTATTTTAATTTTATACATAATCACGTATTGTCACCTTCAATATACACTCCTTCTCTATCCCTACAACGCTCCATGCGAATTTTCCATTGTTGGAAACAATGCTGGAAGTCATCTTCTGTCAGCTCCTTCAGGAAATGTGCCGCTTTCTCTTTTACAGTTTCCTTAGACTCAAATGTTCCCTTTTAATGCAAATTTCACCTTAGGGAACAGTTAGAAGATAATAACATGTGATGAAACGTGGATTTTTACTTATGATCCGGAAATGAAGCGCCAATCCATGTACAGGAAGAGCCGAACTTCACCGAGAGCCAAAAAAGCTCGAATGAGTAAGTCAAAATTTAAAGCAATGATGATTGTTTTTTTTTATATCCATAGGATTGTGTACCTTCACTGGGTTCCTGAAGGTCAAACAATTAATCAATATTACTACCTTGAGGTACTTTCTAAACTACGTCAAAGAGTAAGGAAAAAACGCCCCGAAATATGGAAGGACAAATCATGGGTTCTCCACCAAGGAAATGCACCAGCTCATTCCGCGTTATCTGTCAAGAGGTTCCTAGCCAAGTACAGCATCTCAGTGTTAGAACATCCACCTTATTCACCAGATCTTGCACCATGTGACTTCTACCTGTTCCCTAAGGTGAAATCTGCGTTAAAAGGGACAAGATTTGAGTCCGTGGAAGCTGTTAAAGAGGAAGCGGCACGTGTTTTGAAGGAGCTGACAGAAGATGAATGCCAGCACTGTTTCAAGCAATGGAAAATTCGCATGGAGCGTTGTAGAGATATTGAAGGAGCGTATATTGAAGATGACGATAAGTGAATATGTATAAAATAAAAATGAATTTTTTTACGTCAGTCTCGTTATTTAATAGCCACACCTCGTACATACGTATTCAGTGCCCGTTCCAACTATCGCCGAGTCTTCGTGTTCACTAAGCCTCTTCATCTTTTTCTGTCCATCCACAATTTCTTTGATTTTAAATCTTTACATTAGCGTATTATTCAAAATAACAATCTGTTCTTCTAAGAACTTCGCTTTACGAAAATATAAGAATACGTACAAAATATAAATCAAAGTTATTCTCAATTTTGTTATTTTATTCGGTTTTGTACTATATTAAAATAGTTACTTTAAACTTTGCTTTTATTTTTTTTAAAATCATTTGTGAACAAATTATTCTTAATTTTGTTAAGTCTGTTATTCACAGCGTTTTTTTTGGATTATTTTATTTTTGCACTTGTAGTTAAGGGCACGGGAACTTCTAGTATTAACTGAAGTAATCTTTTAACATATTTTATCTTTGATGTTCGGTGAAGCAAATAGCTTAGTTGCAAAATACAGATTTGGATTCCTATAGTTTTGAGATAGTTATCTGATAATATGTAGACTACATTCTGATTTCTTCAAATTTTCTGTGTCAAGTTTTCGCTTACTTTGTCAAGTGTTATCTGACAACATTGACTCTTCTAAACAGAATTTCTAGGACGAAAATTTTATCAATGTTTTTATTTAAATATAAAGCTACTGTGAAAGTTTTCTCCTTGGAATATTTTTATTATAGTATGAGGGTTGTTCAATAAGTCCATAGGAAAAGATAGAGAAACAAATTGTTTTGGGTAAATTCTTTGTAATTGTTTAACATAATCTTCTTTCAGCCCGATACATTTTTCTCAGCGGTTCTACAGTTTTTTAAGTCGTCCTTGAAGTAAAATTTTGGAAGATCCTCAAAATAGTCATATTTTTCGGCGATGACCTCCTTGCTTGACGTAAATCGTTTTTCCGGGAGCCATTTTTTCAAGTTTGATAATAAGAAAAGGTCACTGAGGGGCCAAATTTAGTGATTCATGTAATAATTCGAACTTAAACTCTGTAATTTTTGCCATTGAACTGCGCAGATGTCTACCCGTGCATTGCCTTTACGAAAGAACATTTTCTTTTTGCCAAATAAGATAGTTTTTTTCTTGATCTTTTCGCTCAACTGGTGCAATAACATGGCATAAAACTCTCCTTTTATTATTTGACCTTTTTCCAAGTAATCTTTTGAATTACACAGTTTTAACTTGTGAAAACTTCTAGACCCGAGCCGGGAATCGAACTAGGACCTTCGCGTTGTAAACTAGCCACTACGCGATAATACAAAATTGTAAATATGTGGTGCGTCCACATACAAAATTCTTGTGACGACATTTCTGTTTCATACTTATTATTAATATTATCTTCTACCCTTTCTTAATGTTGTCATATTCTGCCCATAACAGGTAGGTGGAGTGTTAAATTATTGCACTCGATCTGCTAGTTCCAGGGCTTCAAAAAATTAGTTCTGTTTCTTATCACTTGGTCAGCCAATTATACGACTGAAGCAGAAGAGATTGAAACAGAAGAGGTGGAGGTGTAAAAAACTTCATTACTGAATAGTAAATTATGCTTATCACCATGCCAGACCCTTTGAAAAGCATCTACTTTCCACCCTGTAAAAGACACTTTCACTTCATTCACTACAAGGTTTGGCTGTATAATGATGAAATTCATTACTCTCATAGGAGATAACTGTGACTAGTATCTTTTACACCTCTACCTTTTCTCTTCTGAAATAGTTCAGTCATATAATTAGCTGATAAGAAACGTGATAAGAAACATAACTATTTTTTGTAGGCCTGGAACTAGCAGATCGAGTATAAATAATTTAACACTTTACCTGCCTGTTGAGGGCAAATGCAATTCATGCCTTCCTTTAATTATTGGTGATTTACCTTTAGTTTATTGGTGATATAATAATCTTTGCCTTTAACAGGCATAACAGGTGGAGTGTTAAATTATTTACACTCGATCTGTTAGTTCTACGGCTACAAAAAACAGTTCTGTTTCTTATCACGTGGTCACCTAATTATATGACTGAAGTATTTAAGAACAGAAGAGGTAGAGGTGTAAAAAACACTAGTCACAGTTATCTCCTTTGAGAGTACATAATGAATTTCATCATTATACAGCCAGACCCTGAAGTGAAGGTGTCATTTACAGGGTGGAAAGTAGATGCTTTTCAGAGGGCACGGCATGCTGATAAGCATCCTTTTTACTCAGTGAGGAAAGCAATGGTAAACCACCTCACTCTTTGTCTTACTTAGTAAAGCCTCTTAAAGTTCAAACCAGCATTTCAACTGATGATCTAAACAACAACACATTGTCGCGTTACTCGACTCATGTGACTGTTGCTAGCTTAACGGAAAACATTTTTGTTACGTAGGCAAGACATGACCATGAATTAATTAATATTATACTCTAAATTAAAATAATTCCTAAGTTATGGTTCTAGAAGCGATCGTGCATTACTGGATTCAGTAAATTGGTATACGTATCCTTGATGGCTTAGGAGTTAGTGCATTAGGCTATAAAGCTAAAGGTTCCGGTTTGATTATTTGCTATCGTTTGCAATTTCAACACGTTGAAACCCACAACAAATGCTAATGCGCATGCTTGTGAAATTTAAACTTGAACAAGAAAATTTGAAACTTAAGAGTTATACAAGTGATTCTAAATTATGGTAAAATTATTCAGTACATGATTTTAGAGCTAAAAATAAGAAAAAAAGTTCATGTAAACATATGTCCGCAAACGCTTCATTAGCGAGTTACAGCTAAGGAAAAGTTACTCCCCGATTTTAGTTCCCCTGGTGAAATACAGTAATACTGAATTTTTTGGGGGGCTACTTTTTGCGACAATGGTGGGTTTATATGGAAAATCACCTAAAAAATCTAATAAAACCAGTCTGGAACCTGTAGTGTTAGCAATTTTTAGGAAAAAGGATGAAATATGCAAAAATTCTTAGTAGAAAAACATAGCTTCTATGGTTGATGCCCAATAACTTTGTTAAATAACCAGTAAAAAGATTATTTTTCCCAATGAGAATTTAATTCTGAAAGAAATCATGCAGCCTAAGCAATGTAAACTAAACGTAAATAAAAGTTTAATAAAATGGACTTTTATGTAGTACACTACACAACAATACTTTAACGTTTTATGAGAAGGGAACGAATAACTCATTAAAAAATAGATAATATTTTTGTATGAAAAGTTTTTTTTTTATAAGAAATAAAAGCTAACTGTAACTCGCTAAAGAAGCGTTTGCGGATGTATGTTTATATGATTTTTTTTTCTATTTTTACTCTAAAATCATGTGCTACCATAAGTTAGAATCACTCTGTATACTTAAGTGAAATTTTTTCACATAATATTTTTAGCTTCAAATTTTTTTTTTAAATATCTCCTTTTTTTAGTTAGAGTTAAGATTTCATCAACGGTCTTTAGATATGCAGTAAAACAGTACACAAGAAAAATGATAATACATGTAGTTAAATTTAGTATCAGTATTTCTTTCTAGTGGATGGTGGAATAGTTGTAGCTTCACCTACAATGAAAGTCAGTTAAATTATTTACGCATCTTCACTACGCTAAGACACTCATATAAATAAAGGTCACAGTGTAATTTTTGTGAAACACATTTGTACTGTACGATTATTATTATTCCTATTGTATTTTTACTTTCTCTTGCCTATATGAATATACAGGAAGGAAAGTAGGTATTTTTTTCAAGTCGATTTTTCGAAATCGAGTTCTTACCGGATCTACACGTTTTCAGACCCCCTGAACCCAAAAAAACATGTTTTTAGCGATAGGTCTCTCTCTCTCTCTCTCTGTGCGTGCGTGCGTGTGAACAAAATATCTCAAGAACGGAACATCGTACGAACTTGAAACTTAAAACTTAAGTTAGATACTACTACCGGACCCGACACAAACATTTTCATCAAAATCGATCAACCAGAAGTAGTGTTTTATTCGTGTAATTTTCACTTTTTGCGATTTTATGAAAAACGGCTCATGTACTAAATTGTTTATGCTTTACAAGGTAGGGTAGGCGCCATGTCTGCTGGAATTCTTAGAGAGGCTGTCTTCACGAAAAAATTGTTTTTTAAAATTGCGGCTTTAATACGCATTTTAACACAAAAATGTATATAATAAAAGTTGTAGAGAATTTAAAAACCTACAACTTTTATTTCAAACATTCTTATGTGTAACGCTTAGTTTAGCGGTAATTAGCGGTTTTTATATTTTTTTTTCTCACGAAAACATGTAAAAAAATCGTTTTCTTAAGATTTCAGCCTTAGCATGCATTTTGCGATAAAAGTGTATGTAATCAAATTTATAAGAAATTAAAAGATCTACAACTTTTATTTAGAAAACCTTTCTCTGCAGAGCCTAGTTTAGCGTGAAAGAGTGTTTTATCGTATTTTTAAGCCTGACTGAGGTTCATTTTCATTTTGCGTCTTTCACTCATGATTAAGATTAGGTTATGTTTTTTGAGGTTAGTTTTTTTGTTTATTTCTAGTGTTTTATTACTAATGTTGGATTATATTGTTAATTATTTGCATTGCCAAGAGAAAGTTTAGTGAGTGTTTCACACCAGATTTTTGAATAAGTATTCTTAAGGATACTCACCTTAAAATTGGAAACAAAATTTATTTCATTTAGTCCTGTACGACAAAAACTATTAACCCGTAGATAATTGAATTGATATTTTTATGTTCTAATGTCTGATGTGGTTTAGTGATTATAAACTGAACACATTGTTAGATCTTAATACTGCTGTTAAATACTTCGTTTATTTTAGTAGTTATTCCTTTCTGGAACTGAGAAACCCCAATTAAAATAATATAGAAAACAATAACAATTACAATGTGCAAAATATAAAGTAATATGTAATAAATATTAGTCTATGGAATATTAACTCAAAAATAAAACAAAAGATAAAAGAGACAACTCGTGGGCTATCTAACCTTAGAAATATAAAACTGGATTCGTGAAGAAATAAATTATTTTCTTCAATAATATCTAATGAAGCGTTCATTTTGAACAGCACAGTTAAAAATTAATAATCCGAACAAAGAACATTAGTATCATTTCGATTCTATTCCGAGAATAAATAAATTCTTTAGCGAATAAATAAATAAATAAAAGACATGGTTAAATTTTATTTCGTCATAAACAATGTACGAAACAGAACCAGTAAGGTATTAACTTGAAAAATATTAAGCAATAATATAACTTCTCTATTTTATATGTCTTAAATAAATAACGGGAAAATAAATGTTACAATACATAAAGTGATGTTTTAAAGCAACGTTGTTTCTAATAATAAATATCATATGAGAATACTATAATATCGTGCCCTAACTTGTTACTTAAAAATAACTCAGTGGATTATAGAAGAAGATCAAATTGTTCTATGACTACAGAAAATTGAATAGAAAACATATGACACAAGAACTTTAATACATTTTTTCTTATAAAATTAATATATTATCGGCATATTATCAAGCATTAGACAAATTTTTAAATATCTTGACTAAAAACTAATTCACACAAATATTACAAATTTAAATTCAAAAAAGAACCTATACTATTAACATTTTAGGTAAATTTGCTGCAAACTAATTTTAAAAAATCTGGTGTGAATCACTCACGACTTTCTCTTGCCAATGCAAATAATGAACAATATAACCTAACATTAGCAATAAAACAATAGAAATAAACAAAAAACTAACCTCAAAAAACATAACGTTATTTGCAGTGGCAAGAGAAAGTCGTGTGAGTGTTTCAAACCAGATTTTTCTTATTAAATATATTATTAATTTTTCTGTTTAACTAGATTCATGAATTGATGTTTGAGTGAATTTTTAGAATAATAATAAGTTTCTAATATCCACAGTTCCATTAATGTCTTTCTGTAGTTAATTCATTATCAGTGTCGATCAATAGTTGAAATCGATTAGAGAAAGTTGTGATTGTGTTATTCTGTCGGAAACACCAGTGGACGTCTACTGGGAATTTCTATCACCCCTACTCTAATGTTTTGTTAACTTGTTAATTTAGTTAATGGAATTAAAATTGATTGGTACAGAAATCTTTTTTGAAAATTCTAAGGTGACATAGCTTGTCATCTTGTGAATTTAGATTTCATTAGTTGTTTATTACTAAAACCATTCATAAAGAATAATGAAATTCATTACACTCTGAGGAGATAACTCTGACTAGTGCCTTTTATATCTCTACCTCTATTGTTCTTAAATGTTTCAGTCACATAATTGGCTGACTATGTGATAAGAAACAGAACTATTTTTATAGCCCTGGAACTGAATTAGTTGCTCGTAACAGGAGTGTTAAATTATTTTCACTCGATCTGCTAGTTCCAAGGCTACAAAAATAGTTCTGTTTCTTATCACATGGTGAGCCAATTATGTGATTGAAGCATTTAAAAACAAAAGAGGTAGAGATGTAAAAGACGCTAGTCAAAGTAATCTCCTCTGAGTGTAATAAATTTCATTATACAGCTAGTCCATATGGTGAATGTAGTGAAGGTGTCATTTGCAGGGTGGAAAGTAAATGCTTTTCAGAGGGTCTGACATGCTGTTAAACATACTTTCTCACTCAGTTAGGAAGGGAGTGGTAAACCACCTCACTCCTTGTTTTACTTAGTAAGTGGAGTGTTAAATTATTTATACTCAATCTGCTAGTTCAGGGGCTACAGTAATAGTACTGTTTCTTATCATATGGTCGGCCAATTATAATATGAAGCTTTTAGGAACAGAAGAGTTAGAGGTGTAAAAGATAGTATTTAGAGTTATCTGCTCTGAGTGTAATGAATTTCATTAAACAGACAGACCTTGTGGTGAATGTAGTGAAGGTATCATTTGGAGGGTGGAAAGTAAATTCTTTTTAGAGGGCCTGACATGCTGATAAGCGTATTTTTACACTAAGTGAGGGAGGCTAATGTAAACCACCTTTCTCCTTGTTTTACTTAGTAAACCCTCTACAGGTTCAAACCAGCCTTTTGGCTGATGACCTAAACAATTAACAACAACAACAACAAAGAGTTACTAAAATGTTAAGATATTCTTTTTGTTGTACTAGTATCATGAATAAGAAGGTATTGATTTCGAATGACATTGTATAATCGGAGTTAAAATGCAATTACCAAACTATTTATGAATTTCATTCTGAGAATAAACCAATTCTTAAGCAAGTACCTAATTAACGTGATTACAATTCCATTTTATGTTAAATACCTTAAGATTTTTTAATAAATTTTTCACATGTAAGTTATTGTGAATTTTATGAAATATGGCATTTGTAATCTTATCTTAGCCGGAGACGGAAATTGCATTAAAGATTATTTAATCTTAATAAAAAACTGTTAAGATTTGTGGTGTGCACAACTACATTATAGTTTTGTTCAATACATGTAGCATAGTCGTGTTGAGTAAATTAATAATAACGACTTTCAAGTATTATTAGAGTTCAAATTGTGTGCTTAAATTTCGAGTTCTAAAAGTTCAACTTTGGATCAACTTAGGAAAAAAACATTAAACTAAGGCACCGTAGCCGTTTGATCGAATTGTGTTCAAGAAAATAACGTTGGTAAACTTTTAGGTGAATTTAGCTGGCGTGTGTTGTAGTGGTCAGAGCTACTTATTTCTACGCTACTGGCTCTGGGTTCGATTTTCATTCAGATCTGGAATCTTTTCATCACTCATTTTCTTTTATCACTCTTCATCGTCTCCATTAGCATTTATATACAAAACCGTCAGACGTTAAAATGAAAAAAAAAGTTTGCTCAAATATTAACATTTTTGGGAAAGATAGCGTAGCATCTAACTAGAACACATTATATACTGAACAAATAGGTGATTCAATCAAAATGTTATTTAGGTTGGTGTTTATTAGTTACAAATTAATTAAAAACTCGATCTTACGATAAAATTTGATTAAGCGAATCACAGATTTCTGGAGTGGACGTTTACAGACTTGTTTTGTTGTCGTTAAGGTCATCAGCCGGTAGGCTGGTTTGAACCTCTAGAGGTTTTACTAAGTAAAAAGAGAAGTGAGGTAGTTCACCATTGCTTATTAGCATGAAAATTATGCTTATTAGCATGGTAGGCTCTCTGAAAAGCACACATTATTCACTCTGCAAATGGCTTCTTCACTTCATTCACCACAGTGTCTCGCTGTATAATGAAATTCATTATTTTCAGAGAAGATACCTCAGTTTAGTGTCTTGTACACCTCTACCTTTTATATTCTTAAATGATTCATTATTTAATTGGCTGGACATGTGTTAAGAAACAGAACTATTTTTTTTAGCCCCGGAACAAACAGATTAAGTACAAATAATTTAACCCTCCGCCTTGTCTGTTATGGTCATCTCCATTACTTAATCTAAAAAAAATATTGTTTAGTGATGTAAAGGGATAATATAATTAAATCCATTTTATGAAATAAGATTTTATTAAATAAAGAATTAAATTTTTGTTGGGCGAAAAGTTAGAAATAATTAAAATAAAAATTTAAGAAATTCACATTTCTCTGTATTTTCCAAGTATTTTCCATAATCCTACGGTACAAATAATATATTTTCATCAGTTCCACCATTTAAAGTTTATTATTATAAATTATTACTTTCATTTTATAAATGCTGTTCATTATATATTAACATGCAACTAATGCATTAGCCGAATAATATTTTTTAAATCATATTCTGTTGTTACCATAATTTCCTTCTGTAACAAAATACCTTAGTGAAGATTAATTTGCTTTCTTAATGTTTCTTATTAATTTATTTTCGAGGTATGATCTCAGTAGTTATTATTAAACAGTACATTGTACTACCGAGTTTGAATCATAATGCAAATTCATTTTATATTTATAAATTTTGTATTAAAACGGGTTTATTGTTTATACTTTTTTTATGTTTTTACATTCAATTCAAATAGGCTTTAATATGTTTTTCTGTAGAAGTGAATCATTTACAAAAATATAGTATGATATCAGAATCTCATTGTGAATTGGTAGTGTAGCCGAAGTCTTGTGGAGAGACGTGCATTTAACTGACCTTCTCATGTCCTTAGATTTAATGTTATTTTGCTGGGTACTATGCTATTATATAGTACTAATAACCTTTGCGGTTTCATAGTGTTAGATTATTATGTCACGATATAAAGAGTAATGTGTGATGCCTATCTGAGATACGGAAGGCATTAATCAGTTGAAATTTTTTTTTGTTTATTCCTAATTTGTGTACGTTGCAATCTGTTTAATTTAGAACAATAAGCAACCCCATGACCCAATGAGATGAGGATGATGTGCATGACGTGTAAATGAGGTGTAGTCTTGTACAGACCCAGGCCGACCATTCCTGAGAGAGTATGGTTAATTAAACCCCAACCATCAAAGTACACCGGTAACCACTGTCTAGTATTCAAATCCGTATAAAAGTAACTACCTTTACTAGGATTTGAACCAGGAACCTTCGTCTCCGAAAATCAACTGTTAAACAGCTGATTTTGGCGACGACTTTACCCCTAGACCAAACCGGTGGGTCTAGTTGAAAATTTGAATTTCTTGTTTTTCGCCTGTCTTGCCCCATTAAGAGGACCTGTAACCAGAAGTTGAAAAAATCAATTTTTTGGCTTTAACCTTAAATATTTTACACTTTCTTCAGCGTAAAATGGTATACTCGGTTACGCATCGGATTGGTCTAGAGGTAAAGTCGTCGCCGCGAGTCAGCTGTTCAGCAGCTGATTTTCGGAGACGAAGGTTCATGGTTCAAGTCCTAGTAAAGGTAGTTACTTTCATATGGATTTAAATACTAGATAGTGGTTAACGGTGTATTTTTATGGTTACAGTTTAATTAACCATACTCTTTCAGGAATGGTCGGCCTGGGTCTGTACAAGACTACACCTCATTTACACGTCATATACATCATCCTCATCTCATTAGGTCATGGGATTGCTTATTGTTCTGAATTAAGGGGAGCAGACTGATTTTAACAATAAAATATTGATTTTTCAATTTTACCATATATTGATAGATCGTTTTCCCCTTTTTCAATTGATATATAATACGACATTCGTTGCTTTTTCTGTTGAGAAAAATTATGTTTTTACGTTGATGGGATACGTAGTGTTTATTTCGATATTTATTCACGTTTTTCATTCTTATAAATTGAGATAGCCTAATTATAATCATGTTACAGCTCTAACATTATGGAGATCGCGTTACATAAAAAAAATAATTTCTTGAACGCATAGGAATCAACTGTAAAGCAAGATAAATATTGGTGTTTTTGTTTGGAAGTTAATTCCAATTGGCAATAGGTGTTTCTGTTACGGTATTATGCTTTTACTATATCCGCATTTTCCGCATATTGTATTTTTTGACTTTAGGTACACTTATTTCAGGAACCATCCCACCTAGGAGTGTGAAATTTCACACACTACATTTTAGTACTAAGGTGTGTATTTACTCCAGAAGTATTTAAAAAAATGTGGAGTTTTTATTTTTTGGGTGTCTTTTTCATTAAAAAAATGTGGTCTACATTTGAACATTTTTTGAGAATAAAAATCATTTTTAGATTGGATAAAGATAAATGATAAAGCTCTGGTACAAATTTGTAAAACGGTACAGTAGATAGGTGTGCCAAAGCTCAGCTTTGTAGCTTTAACGGTTCCTACAAAAAAATCTACCCAAGTTAGTATTGCAGGTATAGGGATAATGAAAATGGTCTGCTCCCCTTAAACAGATTGCAACGTACACAAATTAGAAGTTAAGAAAAAAAATGGTATACTCGGTTCATCGTAGGAAAGATATATTGAGTAAACAAACAGCGGTTACCGAATCAGATGCTAAAACGGTGACTCAGAAAAATGCAACACTTTTAATGATAATATCACAATGATAACTGATACGCACTTTTAAAAGTGCGTATCAGTTATCATTGTGATATTCTATATATGGTTAACCATATATAGAATTAAACGATAAATATAGGTAAATGAAAAAAAACAAAATATACTATAACACTAAATTCCTTATTGAAAATCAATTATAATGCACGTAAGAACGATGCGAGATAATATGATGTCAAAAACAAACTGTTATACTGTGGACAATTCGAACTGGCACAACTCTTGCTGTACGTGTACATACAGTTCCGCAGAAAGTATATCCATAACCTATTCTTTCAACAAGGTCTCCAAATTTTAATGTACGCAAATGCCTACAACCTGATGTCAATGTACGAACATACAAATAATTATTTTATTTAAAATATGTATTTAATTTGTCCCAGTAAAAATTTAAATTGTAAATTACAAGAACTAAATTGCAAAATTGATAATCTACAGACCAACGCAACTAACTAAACAAATTGGTCTGAATATATAATGAACAGTAAATCATATATGAAAACAAATATGTAACATCATTATATCTGACAGATTATTAATTACAACAATGAAAATAAAGCTTAGTGACTGTAAGTGAGTTGCACATAACAGTAGCGATTATATACTTTTGTGGTTGTACCGTCGTTTCATGGCGATGGGTAAAGAGTGGAGTAGATAAACACTGAAGCTGCTTGTGCCAATTCGAATTGTCCAAGGTATAGCATATAACGATGACATGTTCTTGTCAAAAATGTGTAGAAATTTAGGGGTTTGTATAAGTGACTAAACTGATATTAGATGACTAATCATTAAAATAAAAATCTGGTGTGAAACACTCACACAACTTTCTCTTGCCAATGCAAATAATTAATAATAAACCTAACAATATTAATAAAATATTAGAAATAAACAAAAACTAACCTCAAAAACATAACCTTATTTTAATCATGAGTGAATGACGCAAAATGACAATCGAACTCAGTTTGGCTTAAAAATACGGAAAATCACGCTTTCACGCTAAACTAGGCTCTGTAGAGAAAAATGCTCTAAACAAAAGTTGTAGATCTTTTAATTTTCTATAAATTTAATTATATACACTTTTGTCGTAAAATGCATACTAAGACCGAAATGTTAAAAAAATCGATTTTTCTCACGTTTTCGTGAGAAAAAAAAACAGAAAAACGCAAATTACCGCTAAACTAAGCGTTATACAAAAAAATGTTTGAAATAAAAGTTTTAGAATTTTAAATTCTCTACAACTTTTATTATATAACGTTTTGCGCTAAAATGCATATTAAAGCCGCAATCTTAAAAAGAAAATGTTTTTACGTAAAAACAGCCTCACGCAGAATTTCAGCAAACATGGCGCCTACCCTATCTTGTAGAGCATAAAAAATGTAGTAAACCAGGCGATTTTAAAAAAATCGTAGGACCAGTTTTTGAGAAAATCGCAAAAAAGTGAAAAATTATACGAATAAACTACTACTTCCGGTTGACCGATTTTGATGAAAATGTTCGTGTCGGGTCCGGTAGTGGTATGTAACTTAAGTTTCAAGTTCGTACGATGTTCCGTTCTTGAGATATTCTGTTCACACACAGACACACACACACACAGACACACACACAGACCAATCGCTAAAAACATGTTTTTTGGGTTCAGGGGGTCTGAAAACGTATAGATCCGGTGAAAACTCGATTTCGAAAAATCGACATGAAAACAATACTTTCCTTCCTATATATTCATATAGGCAAGAGAAAGTAAAAAACGTTTACTTTTAAAGTTCTCTTGTTTCTCATACAGATAAGAGGTAATACATATAACTGGTAACCACGTTTATGTATGAAAAAGAATGGAAATAAAGTACAGGCCTAACGTTTTTATAAATTTATTGATCAGTACTTAAACAATCAGTCTTGATTTTGTGTGGTAGGCCTAACAGTTCATTTATAAAAATACTTTCAAAAGTATTTTGTATTTAATTACTTTTGAAAGTAATTTGTTGTTACTTTTTAATCAGCGTGTACTCATTTTTAAATATTGCGCATGATCAGTGACGTCATTATTTGTTTACTCGACTTATGTCTCTTTCGATGAATAGAGTAGGCCTATAGTATATTTCCGTTATTTTACGGTTGTTATTAATGTTTTATTGCCTATAACAAGCCAGGAGTGTTTAATTATTTGCCCTCGATCTCCTAGTTCCAGGCTAAACAAATAGTTCTGTTTCTTATTATTTGTTAAGATAATTATATGACTGAAGCATTTAAGAACAGAAGAGGTAGAGGTGTAAAATACACTAGTCAAAGTTATTTCCTCTGAGAGTAATAAATGTCATTATACAGGCAGAACTGTGGTGAATTAAATGAAGGTGTCATTTGCAGGGTGGAAAGTAGATGCTTTACACAGGGCCTGGTATGGTAATAAGCATACTTTTCCACTCAGTAAGGAAGGCAATTGTAAACCACCTCACTCCTCGTTTTACTTTGTAAAGTCTCTAGAGGTTCAAACTAGCCTTTCGGCTCATAACCTAAACAACATTAATTTTTGTCGGTTTTAATTAACTTTTTTTACATTCTATTGCTTTATAAGAATATATAACAAAGGTTGTAGTGATGAGCGTAACCTGCTTCTATGCCAAGGGCCCTTGTTCGATGTCCGTCAAATACTATGTAGATCTTAAGGCTAACCCAGTCAGTCAGCTATAAGACGTTAAGTAACAACAGTTGGGAAGCGACATCGAAATGTGATCAACTGACAGCCAACCTATGAACACATTTGAATGGGGATCTGTGGTCGAATTAGAGCGAAGGTGACAAGCCCGTACTGTAGTGGTCTGCGCAACTGGCATTTATGCTTTGGTTACGGGTTCGATTCCCGGACTGGTCTGGCATTGTTCATCTGTATACCATTTCTTATCATTAAACAAGCACTAGTTAAGGCTTATGTAGGCATCACTAATCAATAAATTAAAAATCTGGTGTGAAACACTCACACAACTTTCTCTTGCCAATGCAAATAATTTACAATATAATTTAACATTAGTAATAAAATATTAGAAATAAACAAAAAACTAACCTCAATAAACATAACCTTATTTTAATCATGAGTGAAACACTCAAAATGAAAATCAACCTCAGTCTGGCTTAAAAATACGGAAAATCACTATTTCACGCTAAACTAGGCTCTGTAGAGAAAAATACGTTAAATAAAAGTTGTAGATCTTTAAATTTCCTATAAATTTGGTTATATACACTTTTGTCGTAAAATGCATACTAAGGCCAAAATCTTAAAAAAATCGATTTTTCACACGTTTTCGTGAGAAAAAAATCAGAAAATCGCTAATTACTGCTAAACTAAGCGTCATACAAAAAAATGTTTGAAACAGAAGTTGTAGGTTTTTAAATTCTCTACAACTTTTATTATATAAGTTTTTGCGCTAAAATTTATATTAAAGCCGTAATCTTAAAAAAACAACGTTTTTACGTGAAAACAGCCTCACCGAGAATTTCAGCAAACATGGCGCCTACCCTATCTTGTAGAGAATAAAAAATTGAGTAAAATAGGCGATTTTAAAAAAAATCGTAGGACCAGGTTTTGAGAAAATTGCAAAAAACTGAAAAATTATACGAATAAACTACTACTTCCGGTTGACCGATTTTGATGAAAATGTTCGTGTCGCGTCCGGTAGTGGTATGTAACTTAAGTTTCAAGTTTCAAGTTCATACGATGTTCCGTTCTTGAGATATTCTGTTCACACACAGATACACACACACACACACAGACACACACACAGACCAATCGCTAAAAACATGTTTTTTGGGTTCAGGGGGTCTGAAAACGTATAGATCCGGTGAAAACTCGATTTCGAAAAATCGACATGAAAACAATACTTTCCTTCCTATATATTCATATAGGCAAGAGAAAGTAAAGAACGTAACGATGAAAACAAAAAATAGCCATCAAATCGGGAGGTAGTCAATAATGTACAGTTACCGATAATTTACGGAAGAAATATTAATGATAAAAAAACAAATATTAAGTAATAAAACACTTTAATTATACTTACCAAGTATTAATACAGAATTTTAAAACTGGTATGTTATCAAAAATTAAAAAGAAATTCTATTGTTTGGTGGAGAATTCATATTCTAGGAGATTACAATATTGTTGAAAAGTATTGCACATTTAAAAACCAGATATTTTTTAAAGAAAGTTGGATGTAAAAGAGAACTTTTACTTTTTTTAAGGCTATAGCTTTAAACCCACTGAGAATACTAGGGTTCGTGTAGCAGACAATGATTATATTCGTACATTTATTAGCTGTAGGTTTTTATGTAAACGTCACTCAGATAGGAGATTAGGTTGGAATTAAAGGAAAAAGAAATTGCGTTAGTAAATATTTACCGCGACGAAATTTGGAAGAGTAATACAAATTTATATTATAAATTCGATTGTAATATTCTTCGAATTATTTTGTATATTTAATAAATTTTTTTTAAATATTTACTTTAATGAAAGTTGTAATGCATAAATGGTGTTACAAGGAAACGATATGCAGTTGGTTCATTTCTTAGAGACACCTCTTACCGCAGCGAGGGAAACCAATTAAAATGCTGTCTTCCAGTGAAAACGTTAATAGTAAAATTCAACTGTACCCCCTATTATGTATTGTTACAACAACGCAATTTTCATTATTTCAAGTAAAATGGAGACAGAATTATAGGAACTAAAATTACTGTAGCATAAAACAGACTACCAACGTCCTCCTGTCTCTCTTATATTATATATACAGGGTGTTTCAGGAGGAATGTACCATACTTCACAGGCGTATTCCTCTCATTAAAATAATTAAAAAAGTTCATTTAAACATAGGTTCGACCCATCGGGTTGGTCTAGAGGTAAAGTCGTCGCCGCGAGTCAGCTGTTTAACAGCTGATTTTCGGAGGCGAAGGTTCCTGGTTCAAATCCTAGTAAAGGTAGTTACTTTCATATGGATTTAAATACTAGATAGTGGTTAACGGTGTATTTTGATGGTTACAGTTCAATTAACCATACTCTCTCAGGAATGACCGGCCTGGATCTGTAGAAGACTAAATCTCATTTACACGTCATACACATCATCCTCATCTAATTGGGTCATGGGGTTGCTTATTGTTCTGAATTGAACAGATTGCAACGTACACACAAAACAGGTCCGAAAACGCTTCATTAGTGAGTTACAGCTAGTGAAAGATTTCGCCTCGATTTCAGTTCCCCTTGTGAAATTCGGTCATACTGAATTTTTTAGGGTTCACTTTTTGTGAAAAAATTTGTGGATTTATATGATATTTGATCTTAAAAATGTAATTAAACAGATCCCAGGATTGTATCTTCAGTAATTTTAAAGACATGTGACATAAAACACAAAATATTGGCATAAAAAACACGTTTTCCACGTTTAAACTGCAATAACTTTGAAAAATTTACTATAATCAAATTTTTCTAATAAAATTGGTACAGAATTTAATTCTGAACAATTTGATGTAAATAAAGTCAATAACAACTGAATAACTTTTTTAAATTCATTTTTATTAAAAATCAAAGATAACTGAAAATTCTAAAAATCAAGCTTTGCAAATCCTCCAAAATAGTGTTATTACAAAAGCAAATATTTATTTAAATAATCTAAAATATATTTCTCATTCTAACTTTTTTTTATTTATTTAACTTCGCATCAACTAAAATGGTAATTAGCGACGACGTTGGGTTGTAACTTACTGTGTATAATGAAGGATGAATGATTTTTTTGTAACGTTAGAAAATATGCCGTGCCTGAGCGGGATTCGAACCAACGACCGCGTGATGAGAGGCGACGCCAATGCGGCCGGCTCTAATTATTTAATGTGACATTGAATCAACTTACTTTTAATATTACATTAGCTGCTCAAAATGTTCACCTGCATTGTTAATACAAAATTCTACTTAAAACGAAACAAAATTTACTCTTGCAAAGCTTGATTTTCAGAATTGTTTTTAGTTGTGTTTGATCTTTAATAAAAATGAATTAAAAACAGTTATCAGGTGTTATTGACTTAATTTAGATCTAATTGTTCAGAATTAAATTCTCTTCAAATTTAATTTTTTATTATAAATATTGCACAGTTATTGTAGTTTAAACGTAAAAAATATGTTTTTTGTTTTAATATTTTATGTTTCATGTCAGATATCAGTAAAACTACTGAAGATACTGTTCTAGGACCTGTTTTGTTAAATTTTTCAGACCAAATATTACATAAATTCACCAAATTTGTCACAATAAGTGAACCCAAAAAATTCAGTATGATCGAATTTCACCAGGGAAACTGAAATCGGGGAAAAATGCTGTAACTCGCTAATGAAGTGTTTTCGGATATGAACTTTTTTATTTTGATGAAAGGATATGCCTGTGAAGTATGGCGGATCCTACTGAAACACTCTGTATATAATATAGGAACCTTGTTATTGAACCTCGTCTTCTCTCTCGTTTCACTTACCCATTCCAAATTGATACTTCCACTCCCGTCTGTGTCTTTCGTTTTACGCGTCAATTTTCTGTTTATTATATAAAACTTTTCTGTTTAAGATTATTTGATGTACGCCATGTGTGTGATATGTGCCAACTTATTTAAATTTTCTTGGTAATTTTAAAAGTATTAAAAACTGTAATAAAATGTTTTATTGTTTGTAATAAAATTGGGCTTTCTCGCTGGTATTATTATTTTTTAAAATCGTTTCTGTTACTTCATTCTATACGAGTATATTCTATGGTGTGTTTTAAACAGCGTAATAAATGATTTTATTAGTTTTTACAATGATAAATTAAATTTATACCAGAGTAAGGATTATTTTGAAGCAGTATTTTCAAAGGTTTTTTCAGATTTGTGCTTGTACTTCGTTTCAATTATAAGTAAACTCTGATGGTAACGATGCCACAAATAACATGAAGTCGTGAAAAAGATCTCTCATTGATAGAGCTTTTATATTTTTACTTTCTCTTGCCTATATGAATATATGTAGGAAGGAAAGTAACTTATTGTTTTCATGTCGATTTTTGAAATCGAGTTTTCACCGGATATATACGTTTCAGACTCCCCTGAACCCAAAAACATGTTTTTAGCGATTGGTCTGTGTGTGTGCGCGCGCGTGCGCGTGTGTAAACAGAATATCTGAAGAACGGAAGATCGTACGAACTTGAAACTTGAAACTTAAGTTAGACACCACTATCGGACCCGACACGAACATTTTCATCAAAATCGGTCAACCGGTAGTAGTTATTCGTGTAATTTTTCACTTTTTTGCGATTTTCTCAAAAACGGGTCCTAAATTTTTTTAAAAATCGCCTGGTTTTCTAAATTTTTTATGCTGTACAAGATGGGGTAGGCGCCATGTTTGCTGAAATTCTTGGTGAGGCTGTTTTCACGTAAAAAAATTATTGTTTTAAGATTGCGGCTTTAATATGCATTTTAGCGCAAAAATTTAATTACTAAAAGTTGTAGAGAATTTAAAATCCTGTAACTTTTAATTCGAATTTCTTTTGTATACCGGTTAGTTTAGCAGTAATTAGCGATTTTCTGTTTTTTCTCACAAAAAGTGTAAAAAATCGATTTATTAACGATTTGAGCCTTAGCATGCATTTTACGACAAAAGTCTATAAACCAAATTTATTATTTTTAAGTGTTTAAACCAGATTTATTTTTTTGTTTGTTTCTAATGTTTTATTACTAATGTTAGTTTATATTGTTCATTATTTTCATTAGCAAGAGAAAGTTGTGTGAGTGTTTCACACCAGATTTTTTAAATTAGTTTGCAGGAAATTTATCTAAAGTATTATTAATATAGGTCTTTTTACTTTCTTTTGCCTATATGAATATATAGGAAGGAAAGTATTGTTTTCATGTCGATTTTTCGAAATCGAGTTTTCACCGGATCTATACGTTTTCAGACCCCCTGAACCCAAAAAACATGTTTTTAGCGATTGGTCTGTGTGTGTGTATGTGTGTGTGTGTGTGTGTCTGTGAACAGAATATCTCAAGAACGGAACATCGTACAAACTTGAAACTTGAAACTTGAAACTTAAGTTACATACCACTACCGGACCCGACACGAACATTTTCATCAAAATCGGTCTACCGGAAGTAGTAGTTTATTCGAATAATTTTTCACTTTTTTGTGATTTTCTCAGAAACTGGTTCTACAATTTTTTTAAAAATCGCCTGGTTTACTCAATTTTTTATTCTCTACAAGATAGGGTAGGCGCCATGTTTGCTGAAATTCTGGGTGAGGCTGTTTTTACGTAAAAACAAAGTTTTTTTAAGATTACGGCTTTAATATGCAATTTAGCGCAAAAATGTATATATAAAAAGTTGTAGAGAATTTAAAATCCTACAACTTTTATTTGAAACATTTTTTTGTATAACGCTTAGTTTAGCAGTAATTAGCGATTTTCTGTTTTTTCTCACGAAAACGTGAGAAAAATCGATTTTTTTAACATTTCGGCCTTAGTATGCATTTTATGACAAAAGTGTATCTAATAAATTTTATAGAAAATTAAAAGATCTACAACTTTTATATAGAGCATTTTTCACTACAGAGACGTAATAATTTTACGTCCTAGTTTCCTAGTTTAGCGTGAAAGAGTGATTTTCCGAATTTTTAAGCCAAACTGAGTTCGATTTTCATTTAGCGTGTTTCACTCATGATTAAAATAAGGTTATGTTTTTGAGGTTAGTTTTTGTTTATTTCTAATGTTTTATTACTAATGTTAGGTTTATTGTTAATTATTTGCACTGGCAAGAGAAAGTTGTGTGAGTGTTTTACACCAGATTTTTGAATTTAAATTTATAATTTTTCTGTGAATCAGTTTTTAGTCGAGATTTTCAAAAATTTGTCTAATGCTTGATAATATCTAAAAAATATTTGAAGTAAAATTATTACGTAATTTGAATATAAGAAACTTGAAGTCTGGAGCTTTTTAACAGCATTTTGTAGAATTATGAAAGGAAGTGGTGTGAGCTTAAGGAAAGGAATTGTACGAAATACATAAGTTACGTCTACCAATTTTTCATTTTCTGTACTTTCATCTTATTTTGTAGAAAAAGTTTACAATTCTGTTTTTAAAAAGGGGATTCATAGAAAACAATAAAAATATATAAATTTACAGAGCACGGCTGGTTCATAAAATATTCATTTTATTATTCATTCCTTTCGTAGAGAACGGATTAAATTTAAGAAAAGTGAAATATAAGTAATTAAAATCTTATTTAAATATTCTTTTTAAAAGAAACGCACAATGATAATGATGAGAAGAATGATGAAGAGGTTGATGATAATTATGATGAAGTGTAAAAATGTCATTTATTTCGTCTGACAGGTGTCGCTTCTGGTTTATAAAAAGTAGATAAAGAAAAATCTCATTTCCAGCTTCCTTGTATAATTAAAAGTTCTACGCGTTTTAATTACATTAAAACAGATTACAACAGCTTTGGTTAAAATATAAATTTTCCATTATGTAAAATTGTTTCACTATTTTTAAATGTAATTATGAAAAGTGTTGTTAATTGTTAATAAAATTATGTGCTAATAGTTTCTTAATAACTCTTATTTGAATGTATTATCTTAAATTAATAAAGAAATGCTACAAAAGTATGTGCTTGACTTATTGGTTTCGTAGAACATACGAGTATATTTTTACTTTCTCTTGCCTATACTTTCTTTTGAATATATAGGATGGAAAGTAATTATTGTTAACATGTCGATTTTCGAAATCGAGTTTTCACCGGATCTACACGTTTTTCAGATCCCTGAACTAAAAAAACATGTTTTTAGCGATTAGTCTGTGTGTGTTTGTGCGGGTGTGTGTGTGTGAGTGTGTGTGTGTGTGTGTGTGTATGTATGTGTGAACAGAATATCTCAAGAACGGAACATCGTGAGAACTTGAAGCTTAAGTTAGACACCACTACCGGACCCGACACGAACATTTTCATCAAAATCAGTCAATCGAAAGTAGTAGTTTACTCGTGTCATTTTTCACTTTTTTGCGATTTTCTCAAAAAGGGCTCTTACGATATTTTTTGAAAATCGCCTCAACTACTACATTTTTTATGCTCTACAAGATAGGGTATGCGCTATGTCTGCTTAAATTCTTGGGGAGACTCTCTCGTAGAAAAAAAATTGTTTTTTAAGATTGCAAGCTTAATATGCATTTTAGTGCATAAATGTATATAATAGAAGTTGTAGAAAATTTTAAAATGTACAACTTTTATTTCAAACAGTTTTTTGTACAACGCTTAGTTTACCGATAATTAGTGATTTTCTGATGTTTTTTTTCATGAAAATCTGTAAAAACAATTGATTTTTTTAAAGATTTCGGCTGTAGTATCCATTTTACGACAAAAGTTTGTATATATATAAATTTATAGGAAATTGAAGAATGTACAAATTTTATTTGATGCATTTTTCTCTAAAGAGCCTAATTTAGCGTCTAAAAGTGATTTTACGTATTATTAAGCCAAATGAAGGTTGGTTTTCATTTTGCATCATTCATTCATGATTAAAATTAGGTTATGTTTTTTGAGGTTATTTTTTTGTTTATTTCTAATGTTTTATTACTTATGTTAGGTTATATTTTCATTATTCATATTGGCAAGATAAATCCATGTGAGTGTTTCACACCAGATTTTTAATTAACTATTGTTGATACATGATTTCTTCTTTAGGTTATTTAAAAGCCTATCAACTATGTGGTTATTACAACAGTAGGTAACTGGAAAGCGTCGGTTGGTTTTATTTTGTTTAAGTTCTTCAAACGACGGATCTTCCATTTTGTTTTAGTGTAGCTATATTTTGCCGTGTATCTGAAATGAATTTCTAATGCCGCATTGAGATACGTTATGGGAAAGTTTTATGTATGTAGGAATATTTATTTATTTATTTTTCGTTTATGTCTACTGTATCGGGGATATTTGTGGGTAAAAACAATTAAACAGAGTTTTAAAACTTTAGAGTTACTTAAAATAAAGTTTAAGTTTTTGTAATGTGATTTTGGTTTAAAGGAAAATTGTTCAGAAATGAAGTTGGTGACGTATTTCTGAAGAATCAGTGAGTCATCTTTAATACTTTATTCATGAAAGATTGGCCTTAAGAACACTGATGAGAATCAAATCACGATGCGATCTCCTTTTTGTAGTTGTGTTGTTTAGGTTATCAGCCGAAAGGCTGGTTTGTACCTCTAGAGGCTTTGCTAAGTAGAACGAGTAGTGAGGTGGTTTACCATACCTTCCTCACTGAGTGAGAAAGTATGCTTATCAGAATGTCAGGCCCTCTGAAAAGCATCTAAAATACTTTGCATCCTGCTAATGATACTTGTACTTTTTAAAGTATTTTTAAGTACTTGTACTTGTACTTTTAATGATACTTGTACTTTTTTTGTACGTAAAATCACTTTTATACGTAAAATCAACAGCTTGTTTATTAGTGACTACGTTGGATTATGTGGTTCGGCCAGGGTCTGGAAATTTTCATGAATTAAATTAGTCACATAATCCAACGTAGTCACTAATAAACAAGCTGTTGATGCGACTTTAAATAAATTTAAAAAAATTATAATATTCTGTTGGTTACTAAAAATTGTCTCTTGTCAACTTTTTGAGTATTATGTAATACGTGTAATGTATTGTACGTGTATGTATGTGTAATGTAGTGTAATTGTTTAATGCAATTGTTTTGTGATTATTTTCATATCTCTTGTAAAAGAAATATCTCTTATAAAAGGAAATATACCATGTTTTATTTAACAATCAGGTTTCAAGGTTATTCTTTGATATGAAGGTTATTCTTTGTGATGATGATGAGATTAAATGATTAAAATTAATGATTATACTTTCCACCCTGCAAATGACACCTTTACTTCATTCACCCCAGGGTCTGGCTGTATAATGATGAAATTCATTACTATCAGAGGAGATAACTCTGACCAGTATCTCTTACACCTCCACTTCTTCTGTTATTAAATGCTTCAGTCATATAATTGGCTGAAAATGTGATAAGAAACAGAAATATTCTTTGTTGCCCTGGAAATAAGAGATTAGTGCTAATAATTTAATACTCTAGCTGCTGCCTGTTATGGACATAATTAGATTAAAGTATAATTGTTTAATGCAGTTGTTTTGTCATTATTTTCATATCTCTTGTAAAAGAAATATCTCTTATAAAAGGAAATATACCATGTTTTATTTAACAATCAGGTTTCAAGGTTATTCTTTGAACTAAAAGTGTTAACTGAAACAATAGTAAGAAATTTATAAACAGGATTAATTCCTTGATATGTACATTTATATTCAACGAAATCTGAAAATTAAAAAAAATAATAGTATTCTTTGAACAAACAAATAAGAGAGAAAATGTTTTGTGTCAATCAACGACTTAATCTCATCGAGATAGAATTTTAAAATTCAGATTTTTTAATGTAAATTTCTTATATTACAGTTTCAAAATTTGTTTGAAACACATAAAAGACCGTGCAAAGAAATTATTTTATATTACTGGCTAAGAATATAATTAAGATTATTTTTTGAAGATTTAATTTAATTAAGAATTGAATTAATAATTCAATTACCTAAAGGTACGTAAGCTGGTATTGCGGTTTCTTTATGTAATATAATAAACTGAAACCATTTTTCTTGACAGTGTATCAAAATAATCACTGACATATCGCATTTCACCCCTGTCTTTAGCTCAATCTAAACTACTCAGGATTATCACCAACTCCCCTTTGTATGTGCGTTACAAAGCCTTTCACAATGACTTACGAATCTCTTACACTATTAGTATTATTAAAGAGTACTACAGACGATTTCACAGAAAAACTGACAAACAAAAAACGATTTAATTAAAAGAATGCATACACCGAACTTTCCTGACGTTTCCCAGATGTGGTTAAAGAGAAAATGGAGCAGAGATATAATACAGGATTAAAATATAGTTTTAAAAAATATGAAAATAACAATCATATAATTTTGATATAAACATTAGTAATATATACATAAAAATATGAAATGTTACGTGGGTGATCATGTCTTCATGTCACATTTAATCATGTCATATGTAGTTTTTATTAAGTCATAGGAACTAATAAAACATCATTGTGTGTGTGCTTATGACGACACGATAGAAGTGAAAACTTATATAATTTTCTAATTTTAAAATTACTATACATTACATTACTGTAAAATTTTCAATATTGCTGTACATTTTTAAATTACGCCGTGTGTATTTAATACCTTAATGTTTAATCTTTTAAAGATTTTTAAGATAATGTGATAAATTCTTTTAATCTTTTTGTCCCTATGATTTTCCATGTATTTGCTTTGCTTGTTTTAATCATTTTAAGCGATACAATATTCGGTTAGATTAAATTTGTTGATAAATTGTCATAAGAGGAAAAATCGACGGGATTAAATTTTGTGAGATTTATTTAAATCATGATAAGCCTATATCGAGGATGTTTTGTTTTAATTGGCAATTTATCTTTCAGAGTATTGCATGTTAATTCTGCCTTTTTGATTTTGAGTATTACGGATATATATTTACTTGCAACTACCCCACTCGCTTCGCTTCGCATTGATAAACATATTATTTACCAACCGTAGTGCTCGTAATGCAGTACGTAAGTGAGTATGAAATATTTCCTTGTTTTAATAAAATAAACTTGTTGCCGCCTCCGTAGCGTAGTGGATTAGCGTACCACGCCGAGGTCCCGGGTTCGATTCCCGGCCAGGGTCTGGAAATTTTCATGAATTAAATCAGTCACATAATCCAACGTAGTCATTAATAAACAAGCTGTTGATGCGACTTTAAATAAATTTAAAAAAATTATAATATTCTGTTGGTTACTAAAAATTGTCTCTTGTCAACTTTTTGAGTATTATGTAATACATGTAATGTTATTTTTTTGTCATCAGTCTCTCGAATGCTTTGTTGTATTAATTAATTAATGCCCCAAGCTATTCTATCTTGTGCAAATCGTTTCATATCTACATACCTGCAACACTCGACATCTTTTATAATTTACTTTAAATATTCTAACCTTTGCCTCCCCCTACAATTCACTTCCTCTCTCAATATTACTCTTCATTATTATAATGGAGGGTAATGTTATATCAGTCCAATGAATGAACCGATTTTGAAACAGTTTTAAACAATAAAGTTTTTTTTTCTTTTTTTTTTTAATTTTATTTAACGTCGCATCAACATCAAGGTCATTAGCGACGACGTTGGGGTGTAACTATGTGTAATGAGGATGAAATGATTTTTTGTAACGTATGAAAATATGCCGTGCCTGAGTGGGATTCGAACCCAGGACCGCATGATGAGAGGCGAGCACGTTACCAACTGCGCCAACTGCGGCTTTAACAATAAAGTTTTGTTAACATCGTTAATCTGACAGAAAAATGTTGAAACAAAAATCTTACCACTTTTACTTTCTTTACTTAAGAATTTATGTATTTTTCACGGTAAATACTATTTAAGACTAATATTTATAAAAATCATCTTACCGCTTTTTTTTTCTGAATTTTGTAAATTTCAAGTGAAGTCTGATTTGAAAAATGAAAATAAAATCGATTTTAAGATTATTTTTAATTCTCATATACAGTGTGAAATAAGCTCTTTCGGACGGTGTAAAAATCATGTTTCTTTACAACTGGATAATACATTCTGTATTTTGTAAAAAATATGATGTCATGTTGTAGTTCTGCTGTTTTTGTGATCAAGTCAAATTAATTTCTTGATAATTACACTTTTTGAGGATTTTCTGCCAGATTTCTCAGAATCGATAAATGGTTTATGACCAAAATTACTGGATTATTTAACATTTTTAATTATAGTTCGTTACACGGCGAACTAAGAATATTTTCATTACGTTTTGAGATAAAAAAAATAATCTTATGCGTTGTTTCTTTGTATCGTATTTTTTTGTATTTATATACTTGAGGTAATTTTGTTTTAAAAACCTGGCTTCATTCTAATCGATGCATTTTTATGTAAGAAACTATTTAAAGAGTCAGATCTACCAAAAAAAAAAAAAAAAAAAATCAATTTTTATCATCTAAAGGTCTTGTGAAATATTGCAAAATGTTACCATTGATTTCGTCGGAAGTTAGACTTCCGTTAAGTAAGTGTTGGACGAAAAAGCATTATATTCAAGAGTTGAAATTTTTTTAATATATTTAACTTTTTTTATTGGAATTATTGGCCTGTAAAACAATTTGAACTTGTATAACTTTGAAACGACCAATTTTTACAGTTTTTCTATTTTCTTTCTTTAGGAACAGAATTTCTCAAATTCATATCTTAGTAAAATGTCTACACCCAACGAAACGTTTAAAATGTACTTTTTTTTAATTATCTGGACCTTGTAGTTGTGGAAGTTTCGTGATAATTGTCTGATTGGATTTCAGAATTATAAGTAGCGAGAGATTATATAAAAAGTTTTTTTAAAATAATAATAAAATTATATGCCCATAACAGGCAGGTGGAGTGTTAAATAAATTGCACTCGATCTACTAGTTCCAGGGCTACAAAAAATAGTTCTGTTTCTTATCACTTGGTCAGCCAAGACTGAACTATTTAAGAACAGAAGAGTTAGAGGTGTAAAAGACACTAGTCCGAGTTATCTCCTCTGTGAGTAATGAATTTCACTATACAGTCAGACCCTGTGGTGAATGAAGTGAAGGTGTCATTTTCAGAGTGCAAAGTAGATGCTTTCCCGAGGGCCTGGCATGCTAATAAGCATAGGGTACACTTGTAATCACTGAGGAAGGCAATTGTAAACCACCTCACTCCTAGTTTTACTTAGTAAAACCTCTAGAGGTTCAAACCAGCCTTATACAATTACGTACTATACTTATATACTTACGTAATACGTACTATAATTATATACTATACAACATTAATATATCTGCCCATAACAGGCAAGTGTAGTGTTAAATTATTTGCACTCGATCTGATAGTTCCAGGGCTACACAATATAGTTCTGTTTCTTTTCACTTGGTCATGAGAAACGATTCCAACATCCAACACAACCAATATTATATCTTTAATAAGATATAAATAACGGACTCCATAACAGACAGGTGGAGTGTCAAATTATTTACACTCAATCTGTTCGTTGCAGGGCTAAAATAAATAGTTCTGTTTCTTATCACATGGTCAGCCAATTAAATAACTGAATCATTTAAGAACAGAAGAGGTAGAGGTGTAAAAGACACTAATCAGAGTTGTCTCCTCTGAAAGTAATGAATTTCATTATACAGCCAGACCCTGTGGTGAAGGAAGTGAAAGTGTCATTTGCAGAGTGGAAAATATGTGCTTTTCAGAGGGCCCGGCATGCTGATAAGCGTACTTTTCCACTCAGTGAGGAAGGCAATGGTAAACCACCTCACTCCTCGTTTTACTTAGTAAAACCTCTACAGGTTCAAACCAGCCTTTTGGCTGATGACCTAAACAACAAGATATAAATCTTTTAATATTTTATTTTACATTAGCTCCACTTTTGAACATGTTAATACAGATTTGTTGGATCTCGATTGTTGTAGTTTTCGATTTTCCCAGTATTTTTTAAATTTTTTTGGGCTGTTCTTTCATTTCTTCTTCTGCTATAATTCTTGGCCCGCGTCGTCTTGATTCTCGCACGTGGAAATTACTAAGTTATTTATTTATTGCTAAATGTTTGCCAGTCTTGTGCTTCTCCTGTTTTTATTTTTATTTATTTTAGATCTTTTGCTGTTTCTTTAAAGCACTTCGGTTTGGTATTCTTGTTTAGAAATTGATTCATTAGGAGTTTTGATATTGTTGTGTTTTCCGTTTTGCAGATATGTTCAAAAGATTTTGCTGTTTTTCTGATTATGTCTGGACATTCTTTCTTGATTTTCGTATATTTGTTAATTTGATTTCAAGCAGTATCTATGTTTTCGTTTTAATTAGGTTGCTACTTATATTTTTCTTGGAATTTTTCTTTCTATTTTTCTCTATTGCTTCTATTTCCCGTTTATTCGTAATTATCAAGCATTCTGACGCATAAAGTACTTCTTTGATGTTATAATATTATAAGAATTTTTTAAAAAAATTTTATAATATTGAATTTTAATATAATTTATTATATTGTATTAATATAATTTGTTATATTATATTAACATATATTAATAATTTATTAATATTGAAGATTTTTGGCGTATAAGTACCTTGTTGTCGTTTAGGTCAACAGACAAAAGGCTGGTTTGAACCTCTAGAGGTTTTAGGAAGTAAAAGCGAGGAGTGAGGTGGTTTACAGTTGCCTTCCTCACTCAGCATGCCAGGCTCTCTGAAAAGCACCTACTTTTGACCCTGGAAATGTCACCTTCACTTAATTCACCACAGGGTCTGGCTGTATATAGTGAAATTCATTACTCTCAGAGGAGATAACTCTTATTAGTGTATTTTACGCCTTTTTCTCTTCTGTTCTTAAATAGTTCAGTCACATAATTGGCGGACCGTATGATAAGAAACATAACTATTTTTTGTAGCCCTGGAACTAGTAGATCGAGTGCAATTTATTTAAAACTCCACCTGCCTGTTATGGGAATCAAATAGCTCTATATTTAGTTAAAAACATTTTACGTAGCTTAACTTATGTAATATGAGACACTTATACATACAAACAACAGACCGTACGTAAATTCATACAAAAATTAACCCCACTCACACATAAACATAAACACACAAATTTACACAATCAACATAAATACCAGATGATTTACCACCTACAGATGATGAGTAATGAGAATAATAAAAAAAAAATTAAAAGAAAATTTTCTTAAAATAATAAAATGGATTGTTAGTTCATTCCATTTTAAATCTTTTAAGAAACAAGACATACTCTACAATTTTTAAGATAAAAGGGATTTTTGAATATTCATTAATTTTATTTTATTAAGAATCAATTCAATAATTTTAGAAGATTTAAGTTTAGAAGATTTAACTATAAAGAAATTCAACAATTTTAACAAATTTTAAAGGATTTTAAGATTTTAATCATTTTAAATTATTCACACTCAATCTGTTCGTTGCAGGGCTAAAATAAATTGTTCTGTTTCTTATCACATGGTCAGCCAATTAAATGACTGAATCATTTAAGAACAGAAGAGGTAGAGGTGCAAAAGACACTAATCAGAGTTATCTCCTCTGAAAGTAATGAATTTCATTGTACAGCCAGACCCTGTGGTGAATGAAGTGAAGGTGTCATTTGCAGAGTGGAAAATATGTGCTTTTCAGAGGGCCCGGCATGCTGATAAGCGTACTTTTCCACTCAGTGAGGAAGGCAACGGTAAACCACCTCACTCCTCGTTTTACTTAGTAAAACCTCTACAGGTTCAAACCAGCCTTTTGGCTGATGACCTAAACAACACACAATCATTTTAAATATTTTAAAATATTTATTAAGAATTTTCAAATAAAGAAACGTTGAATTTCGAGATCTTAAAACTTTTTTGGATTTTTATTTACGAACCTCTGGGACAAAAATGGTGCCGTGACCAGGATAATTTCAATAGAAAAATTTCAATAGAAGATTTCAATAAATAAATTCAACAATAAAATTGGGAAGGATATCAAAACAATAAAAAGGACTAACCAGCGAAAATTCATCAAACAAAAATCATCAAACAACATCCAATAAAATACGTCAAGAGAGAGAAATCCAAAATAAAATATAAATCTTCTAAAATTTACAAAAAACAAATTATAAAGAACTCACATCTGACAGGTATACCGACGTCGACTGGTAAGTCATCTATTACATACACATAAATAATCATCATCAACAAACAAAACAAATAGAAACATGAACAGACAGGTAGCACCGATTCTTGATTCCACTAAACTAGACGAAACAAACCTTAACTTCCAACTTAGAATACGGAAAAGCACAACAACAGGAAACATAAGACAAAAAAGGCAAAGATTACAAAAACTCTTAGATAACGGGCGACAAATCGATTTAACTACATTACATAGATTTGACATGGATAAACAACTGACAGAGTGTCAAAACTATTTAGTAAGGTTAAGAAACATAGAGAATTTAAATGAATTAGAAAAGTATAATGCCGAAATTTTTGATGATCGGCTTAACAAAATATTAACATTCATATTACCCAACAAACCAGATAAAGTCGTAGGCTTTCAAAATTTACGAGAGGGATTTGATATTTGGAAGGCTAATGGGTTGCATAATTTCGAAGTTGGATCTAATTTCGAGCAAAACTTAAATCCTGAAGAGGCACATTTAGGGAATAATTTCTTACCTGACCAACAACAAGGAATTCTTAATTATGATCAAATTAATCTTATGCATCACCCAGAAATGCAAAATCCTGTTCTTAGAAACGAAACCCCTGACATATTAATACCAAATGCCCTTATTGATTCTGGTTCCACACACAACATTATTAACCAACAAATGTATAAACTTTTAAAGGCCGAGAAGGCGATTATAAAAGAGGAAAATATTAAAGCCATTTGTCTTACAGCTGATAGGTTTCCTCTAGAAATTAATAAGCAGGTCTGGATTAAAATTACTCTACAAAATATATCATGGAAAATAAATTTTAAAGTATTAACAAAAATACAGCACAAAATAATACTTGGAATGCACTTCCTACAAAAAACACGTGCAATATTTAACGCCACAAGGTCTGTGATAACTTTTGACTGGTTGAAAAACCAAAAATTTTATTTAATAGATTTATACCCAGATCAGATTAATAATGTGGAACAAAGTGAGTATATTAAAAATAAAATTAATAATTTATGTAAGGAATTTCCTGACGTACTCACTACTAAATTAGGCTGTACCCACGTATTAAAATATGATATTAAACTTAAAAATAGTGAAATTATAAAATCTAGACCCTATCCATTAAATCCAATAAAAACACTTCAAATGAAACAACAAATTGATAAATTATTAAAAGATAAAGTAATTAGAGAAAGTGTTTCGCCTTATTCATCTCCAGCGTTTTTGATTCCAAAACCGAATGGCACGAGTCGTTTAGTCGTAGACTATCGCTCAGTCAACTTAATAATTGACTCAGAGGCCCAACCTTTACCGAATATAAATCATGCTTTTCAATGGTTTTCCAATGCACGATGGTTCAGTACATTAGATTTAGCGCAAGCGTACCATCAAATACCATTGACAGAAAAATCTCGTCAAATCACCGCGTTCTGTACCCCGGATGGCTTATATGAATATGAGAGATTACCTTTTGGTTTGTCGACTGGCGCACAAGTTTTAACACGTCTTATGAATACAATATTCAAAAACATTAAATATAAATTTGTATTTAATTACATGGATGATATATTAATATATTCCAAAAGTTTTTCAGAACATTTGAAACACATTAAAATAGTATTGTCAATTCTGCGGAAAGCTGGCATTACAGTTAATTCTGATAAGGTAACATTTGCCGTAAATGAAATACCGTTTCTTGGACACACATTATCGTACAAAGGGGTCTCTATAGACTCAACTAGGACACAAAAAATATTGGAGTACCCGCAACCTACGTCAGTGAAACAAGTACATCGATACTGTGGTATGATTAATTATTTTTCTAAATTTATCAAAAATTATGCTGATAGAATCGAACCCCTGAATAAATTGCGTCGTAAAAATACTCAATTTTTCTGGGGAGAATCACAGAAAATAGCGTTTGAAGATCTTAAACAGGCAATTGCCAATCCTCCAGTACTGGCAATACCAGACTTCTCTAAAACTTTTATCTTACAAACAGATGCGTCGGATACAGGTCTAGGAGCTGTCCTGCTTCAGGAACAAGAAGGGTCTAGACGACCTATAGCGTACGCTTCTAAGACGTTAACGACAGCCGAAAGGAAGTTTTCTGCGTATGAAAGGGAGTGTCTTGCGGTCGTTTTTGCAACAGATCATTTCAGGACCTATTTAGCACATCGTGAATTTCTTTTAGAAACCGATAATCAAGCCTTAGCCTGGCTTCTTTCCAGACCAAAACAGTTGGGTAGACTGGCTAGATGGTTACTTCGGTTATCTGTTTTTAAATTTAAAATTAATCACATCCGTGGTTCGGATAATAATGTGGCGGACGCATTATCGAGGATGTACGATTTAAATAATGAAGATATCTCAAAAGATATTTCTTATATTAATACTTTATTATCACAGTTCCCCCTATCTTTTACAGATATAAGACAACATCAGGAACAGGATACCTTTATTCTTCAACAAAAACAACAAATGGATAATAAATTCTGTTTATCCAAAGGAGTCCTATGTCTAAAAGATAAAAACAATAATCCGACCAAAATCGTTCTCCCCAATTCCTTAAAAGATTTAGTATTTAAATATTTTCATCATTCGGAAATCGGTGGACATTTAGGTGTCGCTAAAACTATACACAAAATTACACGGTATTTTTATTGGCCGGCTGTATATCAAGAAATTCCTTTAAAAGTGAATGCTTGTACAACCTGCCAACGCAGCAAACCTGGAATGAATTATAAATGGGGAAATCTCAGTTCCAGAGTTCCAACAACACCGTTTGATACACTGTTTATTGATACAGTGGGTAGTCTACCAAAAACCAACCAAGGGTACAAATATATTCTAGTGGTGGTAGACAGTTTTTCAAAATTTACATGGTTAGCTCCATTAAAAAACACTAATACATCTTCCATTATAGAGGAATTAAAACGTATTTTTCAAAATTACTCCATCCCGAGGTTAATCGTCACAGATAATGCCAAAAATTTTAATTCAATAATTTTTAAAAACTTTTGTTTCAATCTAGGCATAAAACGAACCACTCTCTCCCCCTACCATCCACAACCATCTCACGCCGAACGATTAAACCGAAATCTTAGGTCTATTCTTATTGCATACCATGCAACTACTCACACAACCTGATAAATCTCTATTTTGGTTTCAATTACCTTCAATATGGCTCAACATAACGCGCATGGGGAATGTCCATTTGATATATTGCATACTTTTCCAGCTCAAACACCGTTGGATAGGGCATGGAATATCCAAGATATCCTTCATAGAAATCCTGTACGTTCAAGTAACATGATGTGTGACATTAGAAGAAAACTAATTAAATCTCATCATGATATGGCACGCCGATATAATGCTATGCGCCACCCCAATCCGTTTTTGGTGGGAGATAAAGTTTTGCTTAAAACTCACCCCGTAAGTTCGAAACGGAAAAATATTTGTGCAAAAATGGCATACCGATGGTCTGACCCATTTTATATCATCGGCTTCTCCACTCCAGTTACAGCCTTACTCCGTAAGACCGTTGGGGGAGAAATAACTAAAGAACACATTTCTAACCTTAAAAAGGTTACATAATTTGCTAAAAATAATACTTTTTAGGTGATGTCTGTCGCGATACTCGAGCTTGCGATGATTGTAACAAAACAAAAAAAATGCTGTTTGCATGCTGTATGAATGTATTATTGAAAGGGGCCCCGAATGAACGGATTTTACCGTCTCAAGCCGACAACTGCTACGTACTCACCTTCTTTTTTTTAACATTTAAGCACCCACCCCTTATCCTTTTTGCTTATGCATACTCCCCGGGGGGGGGGGGAAGATTGTAATATGAGACACTTATACATACAAACAACAGACCGTACGTAAATTCATACAAAAATTAACCCCACTCACACATAAACATAAACACACAAATTTACACAATCAACATGAATACCAGATGATTTACCACCTACAGATGATGAGTAATGAGAATAATAAAAAAAAAATAAAAAGAAAATTTTCTTAAAATAATAAAATGGATTGTTAGTTCATTCCATTTTAAATCTTTTAAGAAACAAGACATACTCTACAATTTTTAAGATAAAAGGGATTTTTGAATATTCATTAATTTTATTTTATTAAGAATCAATTCAATAATTTTAGAAGATTTAAGTTTAGAAGATTTAACTATAAAGAAATTCAACAATTTTAACAAATTTTAAAGGATTTTAAGATTTTAATCATTTTAAATATTTTAAAATATTTATTAAGAATTTTCAAATAAAGAAACGTTGAATTTCGAGATCTTAAAACTTTTTTGGATTTTTATTTACGAACCTCTGGGACACTTAGTTGTAAATTGAAATGTATATTTAACTGAATAAAGTAAATAAATTAATAGATTGATAAATTTTTCCGTAGATTGTTCAGAAACCATCTCGGTTTATTTTATGGTAAAATATATCGTTAATTTCTGAACTCCGTTTAATTTTTTCTTATTACTCGCTGACCCTTATTTTCAATTCTCTTCCTTAACGCTTATCACTACCCTCACGTCACCACTACAATTTTTATTCTATCTTGTTAAATAGGTAATGGTATAGTGTATAACAAAAGGGTGAGTTATAAACGGGGTAGTAGAGTTTCCGTTTTGTTTGCACACTGTCATCAAATACTGCAATGCATATTTATGAACATAGGTTTAACTAACTCTTCTCTACATTCTGTTCCCATTTTCTACTCTTTGCGTACGCCTGGTATTATAAATAGTAGGAGCTATATAGAATAAAATGTAAACAGTAACTCTACAGTTTGTAAAGGGGTGAGATATTTGATAAATGTTTGTATAGTGCAACATTTTACCGTTTCATAGTTTTTTCTTGACAAATTGTTGGACTATTGTTCATTAATTTAAAAGTGCTGTGATTTACCACCAGTAGTCCGTGTCACTTTTTCAATAGTCTACCAATATTCTGAAACGAAAAAATCTGTTGTGGACATTCACACGACTTTCTTTTGCTAATGTAAATAATGAAACATATAACCCATGTTTCATCATTAGTAAACAATGCAAAATCAAAAACGTAACCTAATTTTTTTACCCGTTACAGGCAGGTGGAGTGTTAAATTATTTGCACTCGATCTGCTGGTTCCAGGGCTACAAAAAATAGTTCTGTTTTTTATCCCATGGTCAACCAATTTATATGACTGAAGAATTTAAGAACAGAAGAGGTAGAGTTGTAAAAGATACTAGTCAGAGTAATCTTCTTTGAGAGTAAAATTTCATTATCCATCCAGACCCTGTGGTGAATGAAGTGAAGGTGTCATTTTCAGGGTGGGAAGTAGATGCTTTTTAGGGAGCGTGGCATGCTGATAAGCATACTTTTTCATTTACTGAGGAAGGCTAAAGATTATATATCATCTGATACGGGGTGTCCCACGGAATTTGAACCACAGAAAAATAGCTTTGATTTTCATTAGTTAATCATTAGTTTTTCTTCCCACGAATAAATAAAGACTTGTTATAATCAGGAATCATTAGAAAATGTTTGGACCTTTAAAATAATATCAATTTTTATACATTTTAAGTTATATTTTAGCTTAAAAAATACATAAATATGTAACCGTTTACTATTTAAGTATTGTAAATTTTATAAGTACATCTCGTGGTATGTTTGGAGTAATGGTAATTTTTTTTACCTAAAATTTGTTTTTTTCTAAGCAAATTCGGTAGTTTTTTAAATACCTAATATATTTTCTTCAGTAACATTTAATTTTGCCAATTTTTCATCTAAGTAGACACTGGGCTATAAGCCGGAGGGGAGAAGAGAACGAGGACGCCCGAGAAAGAGATGCGCCGATTTGAGAGGTTCGGATCAAGCAGAGATGCCTAATCCGTGAAAGGCAGAAGAAGAAGATTTAATTTTCAGAGACAGCTAATTGTTACAATTATTTTAGATGATGAAACAATTGTCAAAATCAAAACATAAATAAATAATACATTTTCTTTAATATTTCCAATATTTTTTTACTTTCTCTTGCCTATATGAATATATAGGAAGGAAAGTATTGTTTTCATGTCGATTTTTCGAAATCGAGTTTTCACCGGATCTATACGTTTTCAGACCCCCTGAACCCAAAAAACATGTTTTTAGCGATTGGTCTGTGTCAGGTATCCTATAAAAATATTGGAAATTGTTGTTGATTTTAAAATACATGTCATATGTAATAATTTGAAACTTGTATTGTGCCTGTAATAAAAGTAGGGAAGATTATTATTAAAATGTACCGTGTTTAAGAAGCACGAGAATTAGTGTTTCCTTTGAACAGGATTTAATTTTTAAAAAAAAATTCTTTAATTTAAGGTATGATTTTGTTGTTCGTGAGGTAGTGTGAGTGATTAAAACGTATTCCAAGTAGATGTCTCCATTCTTCTTCTCCATTCAGCGGTAATAACCTGTAAATTTCACTCCACCACTTACCTGTTTTAAAATAATCTATATTAAAGGTTGCCTCCACCAGGACGTCGTAGAACGGCCCAACGTCCAAGACCCTGAAATTTCCTATGAAGGAATTTAAAAAAAAGGAAAGTTTGGGGGAAGTTTTGATAGAAGAATCAAAACCATGTTTCCAGTTGTTACTGTGAAATATCAGCTCAGATTTCTCTAGAGAGCCACTGTTCTCGCTTTGTGGTTTGCGAGAAAGTACGGCTGTTTTCAGATTACGGAATCCTTTCAGACAGTGAACATAAATTTTGTAACCAAAACATATTGCAACTTAATAAAAATCACCATACAAGGCCATTGGTGAATAAATCTTGGAGAAACAAGAAATTTCAGTAAATTCGCCAAGACATATACTTTTTTTTTTTTCTTCAAAATAAATAAGCAAACACGGTGCAGTGTTTAATATGGAGATTCAAAAAAAAATATTTTTGTAGGTACAGTATCTTTATAACAGTACTCAGAACCTTATAACTGTACTGAATAACGTTCATTCAAGTATCACCCATTATGAATACAATTCAATGTTGGAGTACATCCATCTGAAAAACTTATTTCTAGAACTAATCTAACAAAATGGGAAGATATATTTTTAAAAATAAATACAAGAGACGAATTTCAGTTTAACATTTTAGATTTATTTTTATAAATTTATATTTTTTTAAACGTTTCTTTTTGGTATTTAATTTAAAGTTTTTAACATTTTATAATTAAAATTTTAAATAATATTTCTTCTTTTTTTAAATTTGAACAGAATTAAATTATTTTTGTTAATTATTTTTATTTTTTATATATTTTTAACGTATTTAAAGTAGGTATTTAATTTAAAGTTTTTAACATTTTATAATTAAAATTGTGTTTTTATTATTAGCCCATTATTATTATTTTTAATATTATTATTATTATTATTATTATTATTATTATTTAATCAAAAAAACTAAATGATTTCACTAATTCTACATGAAATTTTTTTTTATTTACTATTATTTAACTATATTTTTGTTTTATATTTTCCATTTAAAATGGTTCTAAAAAAAAAGGTTATTTTTTTCTTTTCTTCATTTTTTTTAAATTTAGTTGTACAAAAGAAAATTAAAAGAAAATTACCTTTTTTAGTGAGTATCCAATCACAGCACCTTCGAACTTTACGCGTACACAATAGAAGAAAAACTCTGACGATCTTCTACACACACACGGCTGACCGGGGCGCTAATTACCGGCGTACGGAGGGGGGAAAACCAATCAAACTAGCCGTTACGAAAGACGTTGACAAACCGGCGTAAAACAAACGCGCCAATTGGCCGCAAAAAGTGCTGAAGTAACAGTAGGCCCCTCTACAAAAAGTACGTAGAGATGAAACTGAAAAACTGTTCCCAGGCTCTGGAATTGCAAAGTAAGGGCTTTAAACAGTGAGAAACGAAAATAGGCCTTTAGGCCTCCTTATTTCCCACGAGAAAATGCTATGTAAAAACATGTGTAATAAAACCAACTAGAATGAACTAATAAAACGTGATTTCTTTATGAAATAATAAAAATTATTGAAAAGAAATACGTTATGTAAAATTACAAACTTTTATTCATAATAAAATAATATTTTTCTTCCTTAACGAATAAAGAAAAAAAACACCATTTTAATTATTTTAGAAAGACAAAAATTTGATCAACTCCAAGGGTCTAGGGAGATTTCCAACAAAAGTCGAAAATTTGGAATAGTAAAGTCAAAAACTTTACATTCCCCCACTCCGGTATATGGAAAACCCAAAGATGGGCTGAAAGGGGGAAAACTAGAAAAAAAAAATTTACGGGAATTCGGGAACACTAATTGGATTGTGTAGAAACAAAGATTTCTATGCAATCATCTCCCTTGGAGCGGGGTGTGTAAAAAAAACTGAAAGATAAACGAATCGTTTGCCAGTGTGTGTGCTGAGAAGTTGCCTAACATTAGTAAACTTTAAATTGCTGGAACCTGCAATGTCCATCGAGACAAACAGACCGCTATTGAAAGACAAATAGGTCCAACTACTATCCTTGACTCTTAAGTTAATAAGACAAAAAAAAGTAAGACAAAAATAATAAAGCGCAATTCCCATTTTTAGGGTTAAACGACTGAGAAAAAAAAAATTACTGTTAGCTAATTCAAAGGTCTGTTTATTGTAGATTTGCATTGCAGATTGTACATTGTATTGTGCTGTATGTTTTTTTTTTGAATTAAGTAATTAATTAATAAATTCGGAATTTAAAACAACTAGCTTTCCGAGACGTAAAAGTATGATGAATGAACGAAAATATGTTTTCCTTATTATTATTGTTTATTACTATTCTTATTAATATTTACTATTTCCCAATTACTATTTAAATCTCTTATGCCCATTTCTCTGAATTTAGATGATAAAGGTAGAAATTTAGTAGTTTCTTAAACTCAATCTAACCTACGCAATTCAATATGAGTTGGCTTGTTTACCTTTGTGGCTAGTATTTTAATTTTGATATATAAGTATAATTGTATGATGAAAATGATAATTAAGGCTGTGTATACTATAAATTTAGATACATGATCGGCAAGAATAATGTCTTTCCATGACTTAGGTAGGCTGCTCTCTTGGAAAACATAATCAGGGGTTTCATCATGAATGGAAATTTGAGGGAATGATAAGTTCCACTTGTGGTTCACAAGGTCAGGGAGTGACGAGATGGAAGGATGGAAATCTGTGTGAAAGGAAAACTTATAATGGTCGAAGGTTGACCAGGAAACGGGTAGCAAATGAGTTACCCCCGGCGACTTCGGAGTCCTGGAATCACACGGCACAACCCTGTTGATGATCGGTAACTCTCCTTCCATGACTTCACATTCGCAGGGCACTTGAATGTCCAAAGCACCGGCAACATTGACTGGAAGTTCGACTGTTGTTGTAGGACAAACTAGACGAGTATTGTGTTGTGGATTGGTGATGTAGTACCTTGATATTTGCACTTCCGTTATGTAAACTTCTGTCGTTCGCTTATGGCAGACGAAATGGCATTTATGCATTAATTGTTGCAGTGAACTGTCTGTTAACATTTGCTTGATGCAATCTGTGTTAATGCTAGAATGCTGTTGGAACCTTGGAATGAAACATAAGCCATTATTGTTCAAGTCGCAAGAAGATGATGGTGATAGAGTTCGCACTCGTGGTCCACTCCTGATTACGTAAATATGTGGTGTTTCCAGTGAACAGATCTGGTTTTCCCATAGTAGTGGTATTGGAGCAACTTGAAACAGTGTATGATATACCGATGTGGTGATGATGGGTACTTGTAGTTTTAATAGAATTTTCGTTTTTGAAAAAACGCAAGTTGTTATTGGCTTTTCATAATAGAGGTGAGCTTCTTGTATAGGCAATACTAATTGTTGATTGCCTTTGTGAAGTTGTAAAGACAAATTTCGTAGATCAGCCTGTAGCATATCAGGTGTTACTAGTTCCCTAGGTAGCGTCTTCTGTTTGCAAGACATTTGCATTGAAGTCATGTGCGAATAATACGTGTTTAGGAACGATTGCCAATGTACACTATGCAAAATAGTCAGTAGATGATATAATTGTATTAGTTTGGTGTTTTCAGTGTCTTGAATCATTTTAGCGTATAGATTTAATTCTTCTTCCGTTTCTTGAAGGATGGATTGAACTCGGTGTGTTACCATGTCTATGTTTTGTGTAGATTTTACTAAATTTTGGTGGTCGGAGTGTACAGTTTGGGTGAGGTGGTTATAATGTTGCATTAGATATTTTTCGTTATGGAACGTTTCTTGTAGTTGATTTTGTGTCGCAGTTCCACAGCAAAAGTTTAAAAATTCGCCCACAAAGTCTAGGGCTCTGCGTGTGCGTGAAGGATTCAAATTTGAAATTGGCAGTCCTGTCGTGAGGAGAATATTGAAGGTTTCCTTTGATAGTGTAGTTATACGTTGGAAAAGTTGACATGCTGGAGACGAGTTGTTGTTGCCCTTAATTGCAGTAGCGAAGTGTTGTTTGAAATCCAGCGGGGTATTTAAGGTTTTACTAGGAAAGGAATTTAGTTTAGAGTAGTCGGTGTTTTGGGATTGTGAGCTGTTAATGAATAGTGTTAAATCTGGAAATGGACAGGATAAATTTTGGAATAGATTTGAGGTTTTCGGTAAATCAGGCTGTGAGTTAAATGGGATAAGGTAGGTTATCAGAATAGAAGAGTCGTAAAGGTACACATCGGAAATATTTCTGATATGGAAACCAGAGAACAGTTTAATAACGTTATTTGCGCAAGCTACATTTTTCTCGAAGAGAAATAGAAACGCGGACAAGATCAACAATTGCTTTAGTACGGGGGACATTATTCTTGGATCTCACACAGTGAAAGAATTTACTTTGGTAGTTGTTATAGATTGATATAATTTTAAAACTGGTCGTGGAAGAGAATACAATTTAAATTACTTAAAGCGTGTTCAAGATACAATTACTATGTAATAAAATTAATTAGCTTATTTGTATATTATATTATCTTGTTTATTACTGAGACTTCGTTGATCTTATCTTCATACGGTTAACTTAGATGTTAAGTGGATGAAGCCTTATCTTGTCTTAAACGAAGTGCTGATTTGATTCTCTATCTCACTGGTTTATCAATCGCTTAGCCACCGAGATATGGACAATATTATATGATGCGTACATAAACAAAGTTTTATTTAAATCTATAAACAGAGGAAATGAACAATAGTGAGTTTTACTCTTAAACTAAAGTAATTTTAAATAGGGGTGTTGAAAAACAGAATCGTCCTTCATGCCGTTTATGCGAAGAACGGGAGTAAAACAGAATGTGCCGAATAGTATTATACTGAAATTATAATTCTAAGTTTAAATGAGTTGTCATAGTACTATTATATACCAACATTCGGATACAACTCTGAATTGTTGTTTGTCTGTCCGTTGAAATTATTAACAAAAAAAATCATCAATTCATATTTCAATTAAACCTTTGGTTGCATTGTGGTACTGTCAAAATACGAGAAAAAAAGTTGAATAACCGAAACTAGAAAACTACCACCACTCGAAAAGGCAAGTCACCAACCATAACGGGGTAGCCTAGCCTACTTTTCATTAGCAATAACTACCAAACTTACTGTTGTACGGTATATGACTCAAATATAAGCCTACTGTTCATGCAATACTGTAAATATTAAAACGGTCAAATTCCTACCGCTACAAAACTTCAATATCCTTAGTAGATTAAGAAAAATATATTACAGTGTAGCAAATTTTTAAATATGAAATTACGAAATACCAGATGATCTGAGTAAGAAACACAAACAAATTTACTCAGCAAAACGCTGTACATCTCTACTAAATTGTTCACAACGAAATATCAGTAGTGATTAATAAAGCAATACTTCAACGTAATATTAAAGTATGAAACCAAAATAGTCTTAAAACGTATGCTCAAGATAATTTTATAATTGAACAAAATGTAACCTTTTGCCGAAACCTATCGATGCGAAACCATCTAAAATTTAACATACTGTCCAGTTCAAAACCTGCTGAAGAAAACCCAATCTAAAAACTTGCTGCAAAACTAAAACTCCTGTACTTGAAATCCAACACAAACAAATTTACAACATACAAAAACCAGCTCCTTAAAAACAAAATCCTTCACAATCCAAAAATCCATTTCCATTGTAGGGTTAAATAAAGTAAACAAAAAAAATCAAATGGGATGTCTTAGCAAGGAATCAGTGATAACACAAAATATCAAAACTTGACAAAGGGTTAGAGCGGAAAGAACCCTTTGTGTGATAACCAAAAAACGAATTGGGGGGGGGGTCGTCCTAGTAGTAAGTGAAACAATGAAAGAAAAAAAAGTGTAGTTAATGAATAAAACAAAAACACAGGGCCACAAACAAAAATATTCCACTATCCAGCCGTCGACCTAACGGGAGATTTTCTGTCGAACTTTTCCTGGAAAGCGACCATGCATACCGGCCAGGTACTATCCGACTAAAACAGTGACTGCCTGCTAGCTGTACGCAACAAACCGCAGATCAGCCCCGTACGAAAATCAAGAGGGAAAAGAATTTTGAGGTTCCGAGATGGATGAGACCCACAGGTAGAAACCACTAACTCGTCTTGAAAAGCAGATTTTCCCACATTCAAACAACATTCAGAGGACCCCTTTCATACAACTCATTCACTCGTCAGATTCGGGTCCATTCGTACATGAAAATCTGGTCTTGGAAACAGTATGAGTTCCCTATGCATCTGAACCAAATCAAAACCGCGACTGAGTCACCGGAACTGTACGCAGGGTACCGTCATACCCTATGCAAGATTCTGTAACCAATCAAAGTGACGGCAATAACCATGGGCCGGTTAAGCTAACAACCAGTAGTGAAATTTAGTAACTGAAAGACGGATTGGGCGGACGAAATGTAACTATCTCTCATAAAATCCTCATAAACTCCAAAAATCAACATCAAAAACTCATCATAAACTCCAATAATCATCAAATAATCTCCATCAACTTCAAAACTCAATAACATCATTAATCATCATATAACTCCATTAAACATCAATAACTCTTCATCAACTTCAATAATCATCAATAAAACTCCATTCACTTCAATATCATCGCAAAAAAATCCTCATTATAATAATTATATAATCTTCAGAACCTCACAATAAAGTTTGCAAACAAAAAAAGAGAAAAAAAAATCGTATTCCATAAAGTTCAGAAAGCAGCACGTTATCTATAGCGCTACTCAAAGAAACTAACTAACCAAACTCCTTAACTCCAAAGTGTAGGGCAGCACGTTATATCTAGCGCGACCCTAAAATTAATCCTGTATTAACTCCAAAATAAAAAAAAACTTCTCACACGTGAGTAATTGGTGTAAAAGAACTTTATTGTGAGTCACACTGTATTGCACTGACCGGCTAAGACACTCCTATAATAAAACTGACAATAAAAAAAAATACCCTATATCCTAACTCTAGCAATCACGAAAACACTCCAAAACTTAAACCTCTGTAAAACAACAACTTAAAACATTCCAAAACATCGATTTTCATTAGTTATTAATTGGCAAGGCTATATAAATATAAAAAAAAATGTAGAAAAACATACTGACGGCTAAGAGAAAATAAAATGTGAACAACTTGTAGCTAACTGAAAGCAAACTTACCCCAAAAAAAAACCAATAATGTATTCGACAGTCCACAATACAACATGCAGTAGGCCTGCGTTAAGATACGAGGCAAAAAAAAAATAGTGAATAAATATACCATCCTTGTACATAATACGGGCCTTGAAACATTTATATAATTGTTATGAGACGTAAAGAAAATAAAAATATTGACTATAAAAAGATCTAAGCAATGACTTTCGTGATTCTGACAGTCCAAACGCAAAATACAACCAAATGTTTCTAGTACAATATATTTAAACCAAAATCCATCCATCAAATCACGTAATGTGATCCAATACACGGACATTATCCCTATTGAAGACGTTAATTCCTTTATATAAAAAAAAAAAATTGTTATAAGTCCCAAAATAAACAAATTTAAAATATCGAGGACGGGAACCAAATATCGTTCTATGGCGTTAGTTTAAAATATTTAAAATTTAAAAATAAAACCAATACTATAGTTAAAAACAACGTTTTGTTAACAAACTCAGCAGAGGACCTGCAATTTGACATGGATATGTCCACAAAAAAAAACTTGATACACAAAATGCTATTATAAATTAAAAAAAAAATAATTGCAGAGACAAAGCTGTAAAAAAAAATCAACGAGAATGCGACTAAAATTGGCCAATAGTCAAATGTTACAAGCATTAGAAAAGCTTCTTAAAAACAGCGCAGGTAGGAAGAAAGACTGTTAGCAAAACTGGAATCCAAAATTGGTCAAAAAAGGTAAGTAAACAGAAATATGATTAAGAGTGGTAACAAAATTTTGTTAAAAAAAAAGGAATTTAACAGGAAATATAGCAGATAAAGAAACGAAAAACACAATTCAAACAAACACTAGGACTAAAATGGAAAAAAGAAAAATTGCCCTGAAGTAATAGAAAATAAAAAAAACAAAAAGTTTGGCTGTTAAAAAAAAAGACACGCCTAAAAAACATCTAAAGTATCACCGAAATACAAAGAGACTGTAAACAGATGTGCAGAATTTGATTGGAAAAATAGCTTGAATAGATGAAACACAGTTAAGAAAAACTACGGAGAAAGAAAAAAAAATTTAAAAACAACAATTACAGAATTAAGGATATCGCTTTTAGTTAAATAGAACAAAATAGAACCCTGTCATTGTGAAAAGTCGTGTTAATACCAAATGAAATATTAAGCAGAAAGAGACTTATTAGAATAAGAGCAGAAAGAGACTTGAGTGTGTTGTCCCTAACATGAAAATAAATTACTGTTAGTCGATGATGAAAAAAAAAACAGAATCCAACGGCGTAAACACTATAAAATAAAAAAAATTTGGTGGTAAAAAACCACCATCGGCACCTGTTTAGAAAGATAAACTGAATACTTACGCTATCAATACAGATTGTAAATGATAAAGTTGTAAAGCCAAAATGTAGTACCACACAACACCCAAAATAAAATATTCAGAAAACGGAAAAGATATTTGTGACAGTAAACACACAAAAAAAAATTGAAAGTGTAAGTGTACAAAAATGAAAAACAAAGATTAAATTAAAAATACATTTCAAGGGACTGAATCGAAAAAACTATAACTAAACAGAAGCGTAAATAAAACTGCGAATAACTTGCCGCCGATATCAAAGTTGCTAAGGGTCTGGAAAATTTGACGCATTGTGACGAACGAGAATTAAAAATTAATTGCTTTGGATCTTAGGAAACTAGAACCTAAATCAAACGAAACCCCTACTATAGATTGGACGTTATTTGGCCAGAAACTGGGATGACCTAGTTGAAAATCTCATTGTTGTTGATTTGATTAAGCCATAACATGAAAATTCCAACGAAAGTTTTATCGAAAACATTACGGGGTAAAACTGTTAATGGAAAAAAAACGAAGCACAAAATGTAACAAAACATTATAGAAATATAAGATAAAATAAATAGAAGTAGCTACAAACTGAAACAAAAAGACTACGAAAAATTTCTACTTGAACTATTGGGTGAGTGACTATGACGACGAGTGCAATTTTACTATACAATAAAAATTGAAGAAAGAAAAAAATTTTTTGATCTCTGTTGACCTTTACTGAAGACGAATCCTTGAAGGTGCTTGAGCTCCAAAATTGAGATTGAGGACGGCAGTGCACCGTAGTCGAGGGCTACGACTTATGCTAAGGATTAAATATATCTTTACATACCAGGAAGATCGAAAAAGCAGAATCCTTATGGCAGGAAATGCTGGATTTTCCAGAGATGTTAAAGTATGCTGATTACAGGTGTAGCTGCGTGTTAAGCTCATCTGATATGCGAACTTTAGTAAGACTTCATTAGATTCTCGGCCATTAAATTAAAATGATCATTCTCGAACTTATATAATACTAAAAAAACCACACAAAAAAAAACAACTATTAGTATAACTTCGAATTATTGCTATTTCATTATTAAGTATAAAATAACGTACAATTTTAAAACATAAAATTTCAAATTTTTTCATTTTTTAAGTTAAATGCTTGTAAAAATAGCGTATAATTTGCATTCTGTGTATAATTGATAAAAATAGTTCACTTCGAACCTCGAACTGCATAACATGACTATTATATCAAAACATTAGTCATTGCCATGTCTATACTCATTTTACTCACAAGAAACACGCAAAAATTATGGAAACTTTATTTTGCCCAAAAATCCATGTCCCAATAAACAAAATGCAATCAAAAATATTGCATAAATCATTCCTATAAAATACGTCAGAATAACAGCTGATTTTAAATTCAACGTGATGGTGCATTATGTCACGTAGTTCGATAAAGCATATTATCTTTCACAGTTGTATACGCAATGTTGTGATATACCATGTATTTAATACTACCTATGTATTGTTAAACACATACAATAAAAAAAATTATGAATTCACACATGCATCTCTGATATTGTACGTTAGCCTACATCAGAAATAAAACTCCACTGGCTGGCAATTCCACAATGTTGTCATGTGTAAAAAAAAAATTAACAAGATAAAACTTATTTACATTGAATAATTATAAATGTAATGTAACTGCTGAAAGAAAACAGAATTATTCACTAAGATCTTATAACGGTAATATGAATCCACAGTGTTTTCATCTCGTAAAGAAGTTAAACTAAAAAAAAATACAACTATCCACATTCCAATGCTGCATATCTTGTACATAACCCTGAATAAAATGTCCAAGACCTTGAAAAAAAACTACATTAACATAAAATATAACTCAAAAATTTCTGGAAAATAAATTTATTTAAAAAGAAAAAAAGATCACTGTCTAAAATCAACCTAGGCGCTTCACCATGTCAGGTATCCTATAAAAATATTGGAAATTGTTGTTGATTTTAAAATACATGTCATATGTAATAATTTGAAACTTGTATTGTGCCTGTAATAAAAGTAGGGAAGATTATTATTAAAATGTACCGTGTTTAAGAAGCACGAGAATTAGTGTTTCCTTTGAACAGGATTTAATTTTTAAAAAAAAATTCTTTAATTTAAGGTATGATTTTGTTGTTCGTGAGGTAGTGTGAGTGATTAAAACGTATTCCAAGTAGATGTCTCCATTCTTCTTCTCCATTCAGCGGTAATAACCTGTAAATTTCACTCCACCACTTACCTGTTTTAAAATAATCTATATTAAAGGTTGCCTCCACCAGGACGTCGTAGAACGGCCCAACGTCCAAGACCCTGAAATTTCCTATGAAGGAATTTAAAAAAAAAGGAAAGTTTGGGGGAAGTTTTGATAGGAGAATCAAAACCATGTTTCCAGTTGTTACTGTGAAATATCAGCTCAGATTTCTCTAGAGAGCCACTGTTCTCGCTTTGTGGTTTGCGAGAAAGTACGGCTGTTTTCAGATTACGGAATCCTTTCAGACAGTGAACATAAATTTTGTAACCAAAACATATTGCAACTTAATAAAAATCACCATACAAGGCCATTGGTGAATAAATCTTGGAGAAACAAGAAATTTCAGTAAATTCGCCAAGACATATACTTTTTTTTTTTTCTTCAAAATAAATAAGCAAACACGGTGCAGTGTTTAATATGGAGATTCAAAAAAAAATATTTTTGTAGGTACAGTATCTTTATAACAGTACTCAGAACCTTATAACTGTACTGAATAACGTTCATTCAAGTATCACCCATTATGAATACAATTCAATGTTGGAGTACATCCATCTGAAAAACTTATTTCTAGAACTAATCTAACAAAATGGGAAGATATATTTTTAAAAATAAATACAAGAGACGAATTTCAGTTTAACATTTTAGATTTATTTTTATAAATTTATATTTTTTTAAACGTTTCTTTTTGGTATTTAATTTAAAGTTTTTAACATTTTATAATTAAAATTTTAAATAATATTTCTTCTTTTTTTAAATTTGAACAGAATTAAATTATTTTTGTTAATTATTTTTATTTTTTATATATTTTTAACGTATTTAAAGTAGGTATTTAATTTAAAGTTTTTAACATTTTATAATTAAAATTGTGTTTTTATTATTAGCCCATTATTATTATTTTTAATATTATTATTATTATTATTATTATTATTATTATTTAATCAAAAAAACTAAATGATTTCACTAATTCTACATGAAATTTTTTTTTATTTACTATTATTTAACTATATTTTTGTTTTATATTTTCCATTTAAAATGGTTCTAAAAAAAAAGGTTATTTTTTTCTTTTCTTCATTTTTTTTAAATTTAGTTGTACAAAAGAAAATTAAAAGAAAATTACCTTTTTTAGTGAGTATCCAATCACAGCACCTTCGAACTTTACGCGTACACAATAGAAGAAAAACTCTGACGATCTTCTACACACACACGGCTGACCGGGGCGCTAATTACCGGCGTACGGAGGGGGGAAAACCAATCAAACTAGCCGTTACGAAAGACGTTGACAAACCGGCGTAAAACAAACGCGCCAATTGGCCGCAAAAAGTGCTGAAGTAACAGTAGGCCCCTCTACAAAAAGTACGTAGAGATGAAACTGAAAAACTGTTCCCAGGCTCTGGAATTGCAAAGTAAGGGCTTTAAACAGTGAGAAACGAAAATAGGCCTTTAGGCCTCCTTATTTCCCACGAGAAAATGCTATGTAAAAACATGTGTAATAAAACCAACTAGAATGAACTAATAAAACGTGATTTCTTTATGAAATAATAAAAATTATTGAAAAGAAATACGTTATGTAAAATTACAAACTTTTATTCATAATAAAATAATATTTTTCTTCCTTAACGAATAAAGAAAAAAAACACCATTTTAATTATTTTAGAAAGACAAAAATTTGATCAACTCCAAGGGTCTAGGGAGATTTCCAACAAAAGTCGAAAATTTGGAATAGTAAAGTCAAAAACTTTACAGTCTGTGTGTGTGTCTGTGTGTGTGTGTGTGTGTGTGTGTGTGTGTCTGTGTGTGCGTGTGTGTGTGAACAGAATATCTCAAGAACGGAACATCGTACGAACTTGAAACTTGAAACTTAAGTTACATACCACTACCGGACGCGACACGAACATTTTCATCAAAATCGGTCAACCGGAAGTAGTAGTTTATTCGTATAATTTTTCAGTTTTTTGCGATTTTCTCAAAAACTGGTCTTACGATTTTTTTTAAAATCGTCTATTTTACTCAATTTTTTATTCTCTACAAGATAGGGTAGGCGCCATGTTTGCTGAAATTCTCGGTGAGGCTGTTTTCACGTAAAAACGTTGTTTATTTTAAGATTACGGCTTTAATATAAATTTCAGCGCAAAAACTTATATAATGAAAGTTGTAGAGAATTTAAAAACCTACAACTTCTGTTTCAAACATTTTTTTGTATAACGCTTAGTTTAGCGGTAATTTGCGATTTTCTGTTTTTTTTTCTCACGAAAACGTGAGAAAAATCGATTTTTTTAACATTTCGGTCTTAGTATGCATTTTACGACAAAAGTGTATATAATAAAAGTTATAGAAAATTAAAAGATCTACAACTTTTGTTTAGAGCATTTTTCTCTACAGAGCCTAGTTTAGCGTGAAAGCGTGATTTTCCGTATTATTAAGCCAAACTGAGTTCGATTGTCATTTTGCGTCATTCACTCATGATTAAAATAAGGTTATGTTTTTGAGGATAGTTTTTGTTTATTTCTAATATTTTATTAATAATGTTAGGTTTATTATTAATCATTTGCATTGGCAAGAGAAAGTTGTGTGAGTGTTTCACACCAGATTTTTAACAATAAAAAAATTCTGCAGATGGATTCGACCCACCTATCTCTACATCTCCGCACACTAACGTTACAATTTCTCCAAACACACAATATGACGTACTTATAAAATTTACAATATGTAAATACAAACAAATTTATGTATTTTAAGCGAAAATACAGGTTAAAATGTATCAAAGTTGATATTGTTTTTAAGATCTAAATGTTTTCTAATGATTCCTAATTATAACAAGTCTTAATTTATTCGTGGGAAAAAATAATTAAAAACTACTGAAAATCAATGTTATTTCCCTATGGTTCGAATACCGTGGGACACCCGGTTTATGAATGATGAAAATCTTTTATCTTAAATAACTTTCTTGTTGTATTATTTTTCCGCGAATAAAGCTGTCACATTTCAACAAGTGATTCTGAATAACAAACCCAATTCATTACGGTTTATAGTATCTTTATAATACAGTTTGTGAAATAAGCGATCTACTTGTTTCCTGGCAGTAAACTGATGCTTAAGAACTTTATCGTTTCAAAGGCCAAATTGGAAGTACGCCATTTTACTGAAACTGAATTTATTTTGAATTGCTAATAATTATTATTATTTGACTGAATGAATGAATTTAGTGTGACTTAATTTTACACACTAACTGTTGCTATTGAATTATTGATATACATTTGCATATTTCTGTGTAAATATTTGTCTGAATTTAAGTTTACGTCAGATTAAACATTTGCATACAAATTTCAATATTCATTTAAGTTTATTTCTTCTACATTAGATAGCGTATAATACTGTTGATTCCTGTTTAGAAAATCTACCATTTATATTAAAAATAATTAGGTTAAATCCTTTGTTCTGTACATAAATGTTAATCAGTTTTTATTATATTTTATAAATATTAAGTATAATAATTTCTGCAATTAAATTGCATTCAATTTATCCTTTTACTTTTTCTTTCCTCATATGAATATATTTTACCCATAAAAGGGTGATGGAGTGTTAAATTTTCACTCAATTTGTTAGTTTGCAATTTTATTTGTTTTAATTTGTTCAACATTATTACAACCTTCCTGATGTAATGGACGAAGTCAGGCGTTTTAATAGAAAATATCAGGCAAGACTTGAAAGTCACGAAAATGAATTAGCCATAAATCTTCTAAACAATGCAGAAGAAGTTACGCGTCTGAAACGTTACCATGTTTTGGACTTGTCTGGAAGAGTTCAAATGTACAAAAAATTATAGTGAAAAGTATTCCATATTGTAAAATGTAAAATATCTTTGTACTTTGTAATTTTTTCTTTTAACACATGAGTAATTGATATAATGAAAGGTACTCAAAGTAATGAGGCCTTAACTTGTGATTTGTAAATTTAAAAGATTTGTTTTTAGTTTATTTTTTAAAAACTGATTGCAAATGTTACCTATTTAAACAAAAAGTTGTTAGTTCCAGGGCTACAAAAAATAGTTCTGTTTCTTATCATAAGGTCAGCCAATTATATGATTGAACCATTTAAGAAAAGAAGAGGTAGAGGTGTAAAAGACCCCAGTCAGAGTTATCTCCTCTGAAAGTAATAAATTTCATTATACAGCCAGATCCTGTGGTGAATTACGTGAAGTTGTCATTTTCAGGGTGGAAATTATATGCTTTTCAGTGGGCCCGGCATGCTGATAAGCATACTTTTAACACATTGAGGAAGGCAAGGTAAACCACTTCACTCCTCGTTGTACTTAGTAAAACCTGTACTGGTTCAAACCAGTCTTTCGGCTGATGACCTAAACAGCATGAATATGTAGTGAAGGAAAGGATTGTTTATGTCAATTTTTCGAAATCGAGTTTTCACCGGATATACACGTTTTCAAGCTCCCTGAACCCAAAAACACGTGTTTAGCGATTAGTCGGTCTGTGAACAATTATCTCAAGATCGGAATAACTTTCAAAGTTGAAACTTAAGTTAGTACCATTAGGGAAACCGACACGAAAATTTTCATAATCGGTCAACTGGAAAAAGTAGTTTATTCTTGCAAGTTTCCACTTTTTGTGATTTTTTTTCTAAAATTGGTTCTATGATTTTTTTTAAATCGCCTGATTTACTACATATTCTGTAGATAGGGTGAGCGGCGCGTTTGTTGAAATTCTTGAGGTAGCTGTGCATTCGTGGCAATTTTTTTTAAAGATAATAAGAGATGCCTTAATAAGCATTTTAAGGGAAAAGTATGTACCGGGTGATTATAAATTACACGGCAATATCTAGGGAAATGATTCTATAGCTAAAATAAGAAAAATACTTCACATAAACGTAGGTTCGGAAATGCGCTGTTAGCGAGTTACGCCTGTCGAAAGATTTCGCCATGATTTCTGAGCAAACAGTGAAAAAAGTCACACTGAAGTTCTGAAAAGGTAAATCAAGGATAAATTTTTGTGATTTTCTATGGTTTTTAACCTGGGAAACTTTAAAAAATGATCCCCAGAACTTGTATTGCTTTTAGTTTTTAAGAAAAATACGTGAAAACGTTACAAAGTAGGGTTAGAAAATATCCTTTTTTTAAGTAAAATAACGTTAAGTTGTAAATAAACAACAAAACGTTATTGAAAATTGTAGAGAATTTTATTCTAAAAAATTGTTATAAATAATATCTGAAAATTCAATTTATTAAAAAGTTTTGTTGGTTTCTTCGCAATTTAACAACGTTATTTTATGCTAAACTTAAAAAAGTGTAATTTATAATCCTACATTTCATGTTTTCTCGTAGTTTTCTTAAAAACTAAAAGTGATACAGTTCTGGGACTTATTTTTATTAATTTTTCCAGATTAAATACCATAAAAACAACTTAACTTTCTCCTTAATTTTACTTCTCAGAATTTCAGTATGTCTTTACATCACTCTTTGCCCAGGAATCATGGAAAAATCTTTCGCCAGGCATAATTTGCTAACGAAGCATTTCCGGGCCTGTGTTTATATAAACGTTTTTCCTTATTTTTAGCTATAGAATGATCTCCCTAGAGATTGCCGTGCAATTTAGAATCACCCGGAATAATCACAGTTGTAGAAAATTAAAATATTCATTGGTGAAAAAAGAAATTTTTCTTTTGTTTTTATGTTGTATAGTTTGTTTTTTAGGTCATCAGCCAAAAGGGTGGTTTGAACCTGTAGAGGTTTTACTTGGTAGAACTCTACCTCTCTATGAGGAGTGAGGTGGTATACCATGGGCCTTCCTCACTGAGTGGAAAAGCACGCTTATCAGCATGCCAGGCCCTCTAAAAAGCTCATATTTTCCACTCTGCAAATGACACCTTCACTTCATTCACCTCAGGGTCTGGCTGTATAATAAAATTTATTACTTTCTGAGGAGATAACTTTGATAAGTGTATTTTACACTTCTACCTCTTCTGTTCTGAAATGATTCAGTCATTTAATTCGCTGACCATGTGATAAGAAACAGAACTATTTATTTTAGCTCTGTTGTATAGTTTATAAAATTGTATTACAGGCCTTGGATTTATTGTAAGGTCGTGTCGTGACTTATTCGTGATAAGACCTAATTGTTTTTGTAATTTTCAGCTAGTCGATGTATTTAAATACTTATGAACGTTCATTTTAAGTTTTTCTTTTAATTTTCAATTAAAAGTACAAAGAACGGTTTCCCTTTTTTAAAATTCCTTGTACTTTTTACTTTTTTAATATGAATGAAAAGTTAACTTTTTCAAAAATTATTTAACTCATTTTGTGTAATTTAAGTAATTGTTCGTTGTATTACGATATTGTACTTTTCCAATGGTTTGTTAACATGAAAAGTTTTTAAAGTTCATTGTAATACCGGGGCGGAAAACTCTTTTAATTATTCAGTTTGTAAGGTACTTAAACTCCTTCATTGATCGGCCTTTGTGATAAAAACTTATTTAATTGTTGAAAAACTTCTCTGATGATGTTTTGCAGGACTGTAAGTCTATTAATATTTTGCCTGTATTAATATCAATCCATTATCACTTTCTTGTTCAGTAATTGTTGTTGCTAAGAATATCTCTTGTGTATTTTATATTTTTACTTTGTCTTGCTCTATATAAATACATAGGGAAGGAAAGTATTGTTTTCATGGTGATTTTTCACAGTAGAATTTTAAAATATCTCAAAAACGGAATATCGTACAACGTTGAAACTTGGAACTTATATGTCCACAGCTCCGAGGAACCTAAATCGTAAACCGACCCTTACACTCGCAAAAACACTGTTTGCTCAGGCAGGTTCGCAGGAACCTGCCTTACCTGCATTCTACATTTTCCAGTAGTGAGTCACCTACTTGGGGCTTGACTGCACTACTACCATTTTATTTTTAATTATTTTAAACAAAATTGTATGATAGTTATCAAAGCCTACGTATTCCTTGAATGAGTCCAAACACGGTGTTATTGCGACAACTCTAAGCATTTCCTGTGTTATTTAATTTTATAAAAACGACAGTGTTAATCAAATATTATGTTTTGATAAGATTAACTGAATAAAATGTAATAATTGTTACATGTATATAAAAATTGGTTAAATTTGTTGTTGTTTAGGTCAACAGCCGAAAGGCTGGTTTGAACCTGTAGAGGTTTTACTAAGTATAAACCAGGAGTGAGGTGGTTTACCTTGCCTTCCTCACTGAGTTGAAAGAGTATGCTTATCAACATGCCAGGCCCTCCGAAAAGCACTCATTCTCCATCCTGCAAACGACATCTTCACTTCATTCACCGCAGGGTCTGACTGTATAGTCAAATTCATGACCCTCAGAGGAGATAACTCTGACTAGAGTCTTTTAAACCTCTACCTCTTCTGTTCTTAAATAGTTTAGTCGCATAATTATAAATTATAATTAACTGACCATGTGATAAGAAACAGAACTATGTTTTTAGCCCTTGAACCAACAGATCGAGTGCAAATAATTTAACACTCCATCTGCCCGTTATGGGAATTTTTTAAATTTATTAATATTATTGAACAACGGCAGTCAGAATGAAATCCAAAACCGGAAATGCCTAGAGTTATCACTATGACACCTTATTTGGATTCATTTTTCAAGGAATAATAAGTTGGTTTTGAATATTATTATACGATTTTAATAACTATAATTGTAACCAAAGTGGTAGTATTGCAGTCAAGTGCCCAATAGGTGACCAGTACTGAGAATATAGAACACCGCTAAGGCAGGTATAGGGGTGCTGCGCGTGCGTGCGTGCGTGCGTGTAAGAGTCGGTTTATGACGTAGGTCCACGGAGCTGTAGACATATTATAGTTACAACTAGGGGACCCGACTAACAAAGAGACTTATGTGCAAGTCGTACAATTGGTGGCAAGTAAAATATTTTTTTTTCATTCAGACTGTTTTCTCTGCTATAAGTGGCTATCCACTTCACCGTAAAATATTAGGTCGAAAAAACAATATTTTTGGGCATCTTCTGACCCAGATTCTGGGTTACGGCTTTGTTCTCCTTGAAACTGATATAAACCTTATTCCTATACCTTTCGTAAACGCCGTAAGTAGAGTTTAAAGTTAACTCCTTGTCACTTGTTTCTCTACGGAGGATTTTATCGGTAAATCTCATCTCATTCTGGACCTGTCTCCTTCTCTTTCTGCCGTATTCGCTCTAGACGTTCGTTGCCATGATGGCGCCTACTATCATGTTAAAAGTATTTTGTAATCTATAGTATGTAAACCTAACTCCATGCTGAATTCGTCATGATTAATTAAAAATGTATATATTTAATTTAATTTTGCAATGTGCAAAGACAAAATAGTAAACACAATAAAAATGTGTACTAAATGAAAACAAAATGGCTGGTGTTAAAAAAGTGTTACTTGAGTTGAGGTGGACACCAGCCTGTGACGGTGCTCCAGAAAGTTAAAATTCTGTTAAATTACAATTTTTAATTAAATTTATGTACTAGTATTATATTTATGTATCATGTCTTAACTCCATCGGCGTTTCAATCGCCTTCGTGCGATTCCTGGTACATCAACCGAATTAATTTTGCGAATAAACTACTACTTCCGGTTGACCGATTTTGATGAATCGTAGCTAAGAACACTCTCGATCAAATCACCTTTCAAATAAAAAAACTAAATCAAAATCGGTTCATCCGTTTGGCAGCTACGATGCCACAGCCCCCCCTCGTTTTTCGGTGGGGTACTAAAAATAGTGTCATTCGATTCCTCTTAAAGAGTAGATATAGAAGTTTTTGGGTTTGAAGTTCTAGTTTTGACCGCAAGTGGCTCAAAACCGGAAGTCAAGAAGTAAAATTCGGAATTTGGAAACAAAGATATCATTCAATTCCTCTTAAAAGAAGATACAGAAATCCGTAATGGTTTTTGCCATAAGTCAAAGGTAAGCCTTTTCAAAAATTGCCACCAGCTATGAGACTCGTTGTCAGCCACAGAATTTTTATACATACATCTACATCCATTGCTTCTTAGGTCTGCCAACGTCTCTCTTCCATTTCAGAGCATACAATCGGGCTTTCGGAAATAACCGCTGTCTCTAACCTTCACGATTTTGTTCTACCTTTTCGTTCAAATTGTACGTACGTATCCAATTCTATGTACAATTGTTAATAAAATAAGCAAAAGTAAAAAGAGGCGTAAATTCTATTGAAGATTCTATTTTACTTCATTGAAATTAAAGACTTATAAAAAATCTTATAATAAAAAAAATGAATTAGTTTGACTTAGATTGGTTTAATTGTATCCAATTTCAAATGATTTATAAATTTTTACAACCATCGCTTCTTAGATCTGCCAAAGTCTCTCTTCCATTTTTTGAGCATATCATCGGGCTTTCAGAGGTAAAATCATTTCCATGAGCTGTCTCTAATCTTCACGATTTTCTTTTAACTTTTCGTTCAAATTGTACCTATCGAATTCTAACCTTACGTCTTCATTTTTTATTGCGTCCAATGAGTACATTCTTTTGACCTTCACAAAAACCATATCTCTGTTGTTTGGATTGTGCAATTAATTGTTAATAAAATAAGCAAAAGTAAAAAAGGCGTATATTCTATGGAAGATTCTATTTTATTTCATTGAAATTAAAGACTTATGAAAAGTCTTATAATAAAAAAATGATTAATTTGACTTCTTCTTCTTCTTTAAGTACCATGCCCGACTATCGGACGTTGGCAATCATATTGGCTACCATCACTTTATTCACTGCAACTCGGAATAGCTCAGTGGATGTTTTGTGGTACCACTCACGGAGGTTTCGTAGCCAAGACGTCCTTCTTCGTCCCGGTCCTCTCCCTCCGGAAATTTTATCCTGTATCACTAGATGCAGAAGGTTATATTTTCCTGGGTGTCTCATCACGTGGCCAAAATATTCGAGCTAATTTAATTAATAATTTAATTTAATTAATTTGACTTAGCTTGGTGTAATTGTACCCTATCCAATTTTAAATGATTTATAATTTTTTTTAACTCTATTGAGTCTTATGATATTATAAGTTATTCAATAAATATTTTAGTAATTGGGCTTTTGGGCGATATTCGTAACCTTAAATCGAGTTTGCTCTTCGAGCTCTGGATCATAAGTCACCTTGTATAGTTCTACTTCTTCACAATTCAAAAACTTTACACAATGGTTAATTAAAAAGGATAAATGATCGTTATAATCATTAATTACGAACCAAAACATTTAGCAAAATTAATAATTAAAAAATATAAATTAAAATAATATCAATGTAATTTGGTTAAAACAATCTCTTTTAAAATTTAACTGATAAAAATTCCGTATGTACAACCCAGTTGTACCACTACAACGTGTTGTCATTGTGTAATAAAATTAAAAGTATAGGGTGATTCAAAAAGAGCGCCTGTTTTGATATATCAAATTAAGAGATTTATTTTATTGAAAAACTGAAAATAAATACATCAACAAGTTCATCTTACCTTCCGATTTCATGTATGAAAAATGATGTCATGCATGTGTCCTCCTCTACTGCGCTGGCACGCATCAACTCTGTCCATGAAATTGGATATTACTGCACGACACGTTTCGACTTCCATTTGCCCGATAACCTGTCGAATTTCCTCCTTCAAGTCATTGATGTTTCGGGGTTTATTGGCATACACCAATGACTTCAGATGACCCCAAAGATGAAAGTCACAAGGCGTCAATTTTGTTTGCGAAGGTGTCATCATCCTGCCGTTTTCTCAATACCCAGTCAACAAACTGTCGTCTCTTCTGGTGGTCTGCCACTTTCAAATGTTGCGTCAACTGAATTTTATACGGGTGATATTGGAGATCGTACCGAAGAATTCTCCGTACAGAAGAACATCGTAAACCCAATTGTTGAGAACGGTGACGTATTGATTTTGCTGGGCTAACAGCCACACTGTCACGAACCAACGCAACGTTCTGCTCAGTTCGGCCAGAACGACGACGTCCAGAACTTTTAAGGTCGACTGTTGAACCCGTCTCAAAAAACTTTTTCATGAGCCTGCGAACTGTTGATTCATTCGGTGCTTCATTACGTCCTAGAGTACCGCGAAGTCGCCTGACAGTAGCCGCATAACTCTCTCCACTCTGGTAAAATGTTTTGACGATTAACACTCGTTGTGCAATAGTAAACTTCTTCATGGTTAGACACAGACTGCGAGAGTACTACACTGCGAACAAGAGAAACTACAACTGAATCGTCAATCGGAATGTTCTCCGAAATAGAAATGAGGTCTAACAATGTTGCCAACCGATAAACAAAAATTTACCAGCCGTTTAAAAACCGGCGCTCTTTTTGAATCACCCGTTAGTTAGTTGATATTGTGTATAAAAATTTATTTCAATTTACCTGACTTGTAATTTTATTTTCTTACCTGATTTAATAAATTTCTATCTGTGTACGCTTACAATATTTTTTGCACCATAAATATTGTATGCGCTGACATTTTTTATTAATCGTTATTAAGTTTCTACAAAATTGTACATCGTAAATTATTTTAAAGTAAGAAAAATTGATTCTTGTCGGAAAAATTTTAATATCTGTTATCATACCTTATACGAAATGTTACATGATCTACAAGTAAAAATTTTTATTACTTTCGTGGTATTATATTATAAAATGGTGTACTATATGATAACTTGGTATTTAAGGTTTGGGTTTTAAAGATGGTATGTAATTTTTCATTTTGTAAACTTTGGAAAATTTTAAGATTGGATTGTGACCTCTATATCATATTTCGTCTAAAATATCTAAGTAGAACATCTCAGAATTCGTATTTCCTATGTAGTATATAATTTCTTTATCTACTACCGTTTTATTTCTTTCAGTTGTCTCTTATTTATAGACCTTCTTCTTCTTCTTCTTCTTCTTCTTCTTCTTCTTCTTTAGGTTCCTAACCATTCCATGTGGTGGTCATCATAATAACAATCTGAACCTTACACACTGCTGCTCGAAACAGTAATAAAAGTAGTTTATTTTATAATAAACTTAATTATTTCAACTGCTTGATCATTAGCCACTACGGTGGGTTAAGAAATTCTAATGATGGGTTTTGGCACTTAATAATTTCCAGAACTTAGCCGGGAATCGAACCCGGGACCTTTCTTTGTAGGCTTGCGCGCTATTTACTACGTCACAGAGGCGTCCATTTTTCATTTTACATTTTTTATTAATGTTAGGATATATTTTTCATTATTTACATTGGCAAGAGAAAGTCGTATATGTTTCACACCAGATTTTATTTTTATATAGGTTTATTCAATTCGGAATGCAGAGTAATTTGCGCATAGATATACATAACAAATTTCTTAAATTTATACAAGACTGTTTTAAAATTTGGTAAAGTGTAAAATTTTATCTAAAAGTTTTTGAATGTTTCAAAAGTTTACATTATTCAGTTGGGTAAAAGTAGAAACCATTCATTCTATCAAACTCTTGACAAGAGACTGGAAAATGAAGTTATGTAGAGAAGTAACAAAGACAAACCTAAACTGCTTTGTTAAAGTACCATACCTAAAAGTTGTGTCATAAATTTTCATATCCAGATTTTGTACAAGAGAAAACTCTTTAGGCGTAAAAAATATGTTAATATATAAAATTATTAGAATGAACGGAGGTAGTTCTTGGAAATAAGAAGTACAGAGAGTATTTCGGGAACTTTCAAAGTTATTGATTCAGCTCTGTTGCCTCGAAGCGTTGGTGCGAAAATTTCAGCTTAGTTCAATCTCTTGTGGTCTAATTTCTTCTTTTTTGTCAATGGAAAAATTTTTTCAGATTTTTTCTTAAAAGAAATAAAATTATGATGTTTAAATTTAGTTTTAACGAATTCATGGAATGAATTTTAATGAAGTATTTACGACTGAATGAGTTTTTTAAACCAAAATTTAAGCTGATTTATTTATTTTTTTCAACCCTCAGAGAAAGTATAACAGTGAACTGATTAAACATTTTCATCGTCACTTTAATCACATGACTTTTTTGGTGACCAGGTGACAGTCAAACATAAAAATTAACATCATTTTCTCATTGAGTGATGATACCTGGGATTGTGCGGAGGTAATGATATTGTGACAATATCGAAGAAGATCATGTTCGCGAAAGTTCTAGTAAAATGGTAAAATGTTCATAAAACGGTAAAGAGTAGATAATAGAGTGAAAAAGTAAAAATAGGACAATAGTAACAATAAAAGTATGCCTGTTTATAAAAGGATATTGTTGTACAACTATTTATGAAAAGGTCGGCCTGTAACAACTTTTATTCTATTTACAATAAGATCTATTGTTGACTTGTTTACAATAGATTTTTCTAGCACTCATTTATAAAGGATTTTTTTGTACTTTATTATTTGTATCGAGTTTCGATGTCGTTTAGGAAGATTCTTTTTTTAATTTACTATATAAAGAGACTCCCAAGCGCGGTCAGTGAGTTAGTATTCGTTTGATCTTTGACGAGTGACTATCGGGCGTTATATCAGGTTAACGGTTCCGAGGTATTGTTATACTGTCTTTGTGTGTGTGTGTGTGTGTGTGTGTATAGTGTAAAGTTATTGTGTAAGGTGCATTAAATTCAGTTTTTGTGTATTCAGTTTCATTTTGTATGTGTATTCTATAAAATTGATTGTAAGTAGTGCTAAGTAAATTATTAAGTTATTTATTGTTTATTATTTATTTTAAGGAAATTATTAAGTTATTTATTGTACTACTTCATTATAATTAGTTTATTATTTATTTTGTAAATCTTTTAGTGTAATAAATATTTGTAATTGCAAACTTTAGTGTATTAATTATTTAATAACCTAGATCCCGAAATGGACCTTAGCGATAAGTGTCACAATATGATGTGATATACCCATGTAAAAATTTCAGACCTAACCGGAATCGCCGGCCGCATTGGCGCAGTTGGTAACGTGTTCGCCTCTCATCATGCGGTCTTTTGGGTTCGAATCCCATTCAGGCACGGCATCTTTTCATACGTTACAAAAAATCATTTCATCCTTCACCGTCTGCATTAGCAGTAATTGCAGAACAGTCGGACGTTAAACCAAAAAAAAAAACTGGAATCGACCCGGGACGCCGGCCTAGAACCTATTTTTTTCCTACTAAAAAAAAATTGTCACTGTGTACTATATTCATAATGTATGTAATACAATAATGTATCTTATTTCGTGTGGCTCTTTTGGATGTATTTATTGTATTTTCATATTATTATGGTTTGAAATAGAATATGCTTAAATGTGTCCTCGATGTATCATATTATTTCTGGTGAGGCTTTGTGAAATTCTAACATAATTTAATATAATAATTATATTCTAGACGTCTAATCATGTTGTTAAGTTAGAAGCACTCCGTTGTTAAAGTTATGATAAATTGTAACCTGATATTATAGAAACATGTAAGCTTGATTATTGAAATAATATAGTGTTATGAAGTGTAAAATCAAATCTAAATTTCTGTACATCATTTTATGTACAATCTACTTTGTAATTATATTATTTTTTTTTTTTTTTTAGGCCCTCATTGGAGCAAAATTAATCGATTTATAGAAGATCCCTAGTTGTTTCTCCTATCCGCCCAGTAGTTCTTCATCCTTTGCGACACTCTCGCCCTATCCTCCACAGTCCAATGTCTGTTTGTCTGCCTTTTAGGTACTTCTGGAAATTTCGTGTTTGGATTTTTGATCTTATATCCTTCTTCTCTGTTCAAAATCTGTGTCTCTGAGATATCCAGGTCCTGCAGATCCTGTTGAACTTCCTCAAACCAGGCGTACTTGACTTTGGTTCTCAAAAAGAAATCCAGTACCTGTCTGGTAAATCTGGATTCTGGCAGTCTCCTAAGATGTCCAAAGAACATTATTATTTATTTTATTTTATTATTATTTTATATATATTTATATAAATTATTATTTATTTTATATATACCTATAGAATGACAATTTTGAAGTGTTGTTGGATGCGGTTTTAACTAATAAGCTCGATTCGATTCCCGATTAGAGTTGGTATATCTTGGACAATTCGAATTGGCACGAGCAGCTTCGGTGTTTATCTACTCCACTCTTCGCTTCTCGCCATGCAACGACGGTACAGTCACAAAACTACACAATCGCTACTGTAATGTGCGAATCACGCACGGTCACTACGCTTTGTTTTCACTTTTGTTATTAATAATCTGTCAGACATAATGATGTAACTAATTTGTTTTCATATATGATTTTCTGTTCATTATATTCTGACCAATTTGTTTAGTTATTTGCGTGCGTCTGTAGAATAAAGTTTCGTGAGTTTTTGCAGTTTAGTTTTTGTAATTTACAATTTAAATTTTTACTGGGACAAATTAAATACATATTTCAAAATGATATAATTATTTGTATGTTTGTACATTGAAATAAGGTTGTAGGCATTTGTGTACATTAAAATTTGGAGACCTAGTTGAGAGAATAGGTTATGGATATACTTTATGCGGACTGTATGTACAAGTAGAACAAGAGTTGTGCCAGTTCGAATTGTACACAGTATACGTTTCATGTTATTTTTTCTACAACTTTACGTTAGATGTTACTGACCTGTGATAATGTAGTTAATAATGTATTATTATTGCACGCTATTGCGCTGAAGGGAAATAATATTGTAGACTGCTATAATTATAGTGAACATTTTTGAATTGTTCGTCCTTATCTATCTTTCTTCAGTCTTTAAATCGTTCTTTGTCTCCTCGGTAACTTAGTTGGTGAAGCACTCGATCGCTTTTAAGCAAAAGTTTTAGATTTAAGTTACAATTTTATTTTGTTAAAGTTACGTTCTAAAAGGTTAGGGTTTTTTGTTTAGGTCGAAGGCTAGGATTGATTCTCGGCTAGGTTCTGAGTGCTTCTACATAACTGTTTATGCCATAATGTAAAACAGTATGCTCTTTTATGATTCTGGTGTTACCCGGAATGGAGAAAATTGAAAATTTTCACATATCCGGTTTTTTGCTCACTATTGAAATAAAGTGTTTTTTGCATCCAGTGGTATATAATTTGTTGGATATTTTACAGATTTTATCCGCCAAAAAAAAAAAAATATGTTGAACCCTTACATTATTTTCTAAACGTTACCCACTTTGCTTAAATATCTATATTTTTTGAATGACAAAAGATAAATTCACAATTTTTTTTATTTTGTACGATATTTTTTGTTTTATAACTTGACATTAGACCAGCTGTGAATGTAACATATTGGATTCTATGTGTAATAAATTTAACTAATCGTGTTTATAACCTTACATGTTTTTTAGTTTTTTCTTGTTTCCCGTAAATTACAATTTTTGACACATAAGGAACATTTTCTCAGCCAACTGTGAATAGATTTAAATGAAATTGTTGTACAGCCTTTTATAACATAATTTCAATGTACTGAGTTAATATTACAGCAAAATAATGTGTTTGAATATTTATTTTTTACTTCAATAGGCAAAAAATTATGTTTTTCCAAACATAATTCTTAACATAATAATTCTTATACATAATTAACAAAAATTTTTTAACATCATTCAAAACATAACTTCTTAACAATATATGAAGACGCTATTAACTATGTGGGTGTAGAATAGATTGAAAAATAACCACAAAAAAATTGAGCTGGATAACTCTAACAGTTTTTGAGAAAATGTTCCATACATTAACATTATGGATTTAGGCATTTCGGGTACTCTTAAATAATTAAAATATTGTTTTCTATAATTTTTTTTAATCCCTTTCGTAAGTGCTTTGCAATCTCTTCAATTTAGAACGATAAGCAATATCATACGCAATGATATCAGGATGATGTGTATGATGTGTAAATATGGTTTAGGTCATGTACAGACTTAGGCCAAACATTCCTGAAAGGGTATGGTTAATTAAACTCTAACCATTAAAGTACACCGGTAACCACTGTCTAGTATTCAAATCCGTGTAAAAGTAATTACCTTTATTAGGATTTGAACCAGGAAACTTTTTCTCCGAAAATCAGCTGACTCGCGGCGACGACTTTTCCAATAGACCAAACCAGTGATTTTCTATAATTTCAACTTATATTTTGTTTTGAAACTTTTCTAATTTAACAAAGTGCAATAAATATTGTAAATTTACAAACAGGTTGTAACTTTTATTGAAAGTTCATTGAGTATTGTTCTGGTATAAAATGTACGTAATTTGTGCCTTTAATTTGTTAAATTGGATGTTTTGAGCTAGTATTCTTTGTTTGTCTACTTTTTTTAATGATTGTATAAAAGTCGGTGCTGCCGTAATCGGTCTTGAATTTCTACATTTTTTAACATATATGTTTAAATGTGGCTGCACAGCCACATTTCAAAATATGTTAAGAACTTAATGTCTTATGGACAATATGAACAATGAGTCAGGTGATGTTGCAGTGTGCACTTACAGTAAGCGTTTCATACTGTAAAAAGGAAATAATATACCGTAAGGGCTTACATTTAGGTTTAATTTTGTTAAATGCAGAAATTTAATGTACAGTTCAGCCGTTCTTAGTTTGCTCCTACTGTCAACAAACAAAAGCCACCTACTACCTACTACAGGGTGCACGCTAGAGTCCGTGACTTTACGGATGTCGTATTCCTATTAAGTTAACTATATTTTAAGTTATAAGCACTTTAAGTTAACTAAGTTTTAAGTTATATTATAAGCACTTAAAGTGCTAAAAACATCAGTCATGATATAATGTAGGCCTAACAATATCATTTATAAAAATACTTTTGAAAGTATTTTGTTGTTACTTTTTAATCAGCGTGTAAACATTTTGATTTAATGCGCATGCTCAGTGACGTCATTATTTGTTTACATTAGAAGCAAACTAAGAGAGGCTGGACTGTACTTAGGACTTTCTTCTTGGTGATGGTTATTAATTACTCCAGCCAGCTTGTATTGAAAGTAAAATCAAAGGTCTGCGAGGTGTTGGCAGACAACAAACGTCCCGGTTGAAGAGCACAAGGAGTTAAACCGATTTTACCAGATTGAGGAATTGTTCCATAAGTCAGATGTAGGGAGGAATACACTATTGTGATGATTAACGTTTCGGGGATCTGACATAATTCGTGAAAAACTAGAGCGACTCCTGTTCTATATATAACAGAAATGTAACCCTGCCAATATCGTATTGGCGTTCAGGTTGATATATTATATATATTTATTTATTTATTTTCTTTGTTTAACGTCCGACTGTTCTGCATCCTGTTCTATAGATCAGATCTTGTTGTGCCAAAATCGTTGTTCCGTTGGATTTGAAAGTGTCTTAATTTCAAAGAAAATTTTTTCAGCGGTTTTTTCCAAATTTATTGCGAAAATGAACTGATTAACGCTTTCTTGTTTGTGCCATGAATATAAGGAAATCTTTCTACGAAAATTAAATTAAGGGAGGACGGTAAGTAAAATCATAATTTTATTTTAGATTTTTAAATTTTAGTGCCATTCTATATAGTTCATGACTTTCTGAATCAATTGATATAATAATATTTGATATTCTGATTTTCATTTATTTTTGAAAATAGCTTGCATTTCAATTGAATTCATTGATATAATAATATTTGACATTCTAATTTTCATTTATTTTTGAAAATAGCTTGCATTTCAATTGAATTCATTGATATAATAATATTTGACATTCTGATTTTCATTTATTTTTGAAAATAGCTTGCATTTCAATTTCTTACTGTTTCTTTAGTTTGATATAATGCTTAATAGTGGTAGTTTTTTGCCATTTACCAAAAACTTTTTTTTACACAAGAAACATTTTCCCAAAAACTATCGTATCAATCCACTTCAAATGTTTACACATTGTTTACCTTTCCATTCTACACAACCATGAGTTTTTGAGTCTCTTCAGTTAACCTCAAAAAAGTTAAAAATAACCTAAAATTCCAGTTTCTGAATAGTCAGTGACAAAAAAAAATTTTTCTTGGTAACAATAAATAATTTTTCGTTGTAAAAACACATGGTTTTGTAAAAAGGTACTGTAGAAACTGTTCAAATTTGAAGTATAATGGTTCAGTAGTTTTTGAGAAAATGGTCCTAACGTTAATATGGTGCAAGATAAGGTTTTCGTCTCGCCTTAATGCGTTCAGGTTGAAAAAATGTGTTAAATTATATAACTAACTGCAACATTTTTATAGATACAAAAATAAAAAGATTTATTCGCAATTTTTGCAGGATAAATATTTCTAAACATTTTTGAGCAATCGAAAGTAAGATATTTTATGAAAGGTTGACAAATAATTTTTTCGGTACAGTTTAATACGTAATAAAGCTGTCGTATTGCTTGACTTATATTGGGTGGAATTTGAAAGCGGGAATCATAACTGAAAATGCGATGTCATATCGTAAATTTTCGATTATTGCACATATATTTGTTATGAGAGCAATTCATCTCCTATGTTTCAAATTGTCTGTGTGATTAAAATTTATATCTTCACATCTTTTCGCCCGTGTTTCTCTACCTGTTTGTCGATTAAATGAGATAACAATGGTATTGCCATGTATTGTCAACAACAGGTCGAATATTTTCAAATTAATTTGTTACTGATTCTTCATATAGATGCTGAACATTTTAAACTGTTCCTATTCATAATATAATTCTTCATTATACTCATTTTAGTTGATTAAGTTTTAATAATAATTATTAAAACTTAATCAACTAAAATGAGTAGCCTATAATGAAGAAAATTCACATTAATTTAACAGAACAATTATTGTTCTGTTAAATTAATGTGAATTTTCTTTAGCTTCACTTAATTGGATTAGATCCCCATAAAGCGGGCAGAAGGAATGATAATTTACTTGCACTCTATTTGCTAGTTCCAGGGCTAAAAAAATAGTTCTGTTTCTTATTACGTGGTCTGCGAATTATATGACTGAAGCATTTAAGAACAGAAGAGTCAGAGTTGTTAAAGACACTAGTCAGAGTTATTCACTCTGAGAGTAACGTTTCATTATACAGCCAGACCCTGTGGTGAAATAAAGATTTAATTTGCTGGGTGGAAATTATGTACTTTTCAGTGGGGCGGGCATGCTGATAAGCATACTTTTTAACTCAGTAAGGAAGGCAATTGTAAACCACCTCACTCCTAATTTTACTTAGTAAAACCTCTAGAGGTTCAAACCAGCCTTTCGGCTGATGACCTAAACAACAATTGGCATTTAAGAACTGAAATGAGCACGTAAGGGTATTTGAATCTTAACTGTTTTTGGGTCTAGTATTTGTACTTATAAAATATTTTGCTGCCCATAACAGACAGGTGGAGTGTCAAATAATGTACACTCAATCTGTTAGTTGCAGGGCTAAAATAAATAGTTCTGTTTGTTATCGCATGGTCAGCCAATTAAATGACTAAATCATTTAAGAACAGAAGAGGTAGAGGTGTAAAAGACACTAATCAGAGTTATCTCCTCTGAAAGTAATGAATTTCATTATACAGCCAGACCCTGTGGTGAATGAAGTGAAGGTGTCATTTGCAGAGTGGAAAATATGTGATTTTCAGAGGGTCTGGCATGCTGATAAGCGTACTTTTCCACTCAGTGAGGAAGGCAATGGTAAACCACCTCACTCCTCGTTTTACTTAGTAAAGCCTCTAGAGGTTCAAACCGGCCTTTCGGCTGATGACCTAAACAACAACAAAATATTTTGATAAAGTTACCAAGCCAAACAAAACAGATAAATGTGTAATCGTTTTCGCAGTATTTCTAAAAAGTAGATTCTATTTTGTTTCACGACCTAGTCGGGAATAAAACCCAATATCATTTTGCTTTATAGTCGTGCAAAAACTCTATTTCCCCGAGAGGGTCTACACGATTTAACATCTCTTAAATAAGTAAGTAAATTCCTTTATTGTTCCGTAATATACATTGTCTACAAGTTTTATTAACAGAGAATTTTATCTAGATCTAAGTAACAAGGTTGTAAAGTATCAATGTAACAAACTCTTGTAACTTAGCTATCAGTTTAAAGTTTTCAAATTACAATTTAAATTTAGTTTAAACAAAGTAATAAACATTTTGAATAATCATCTAGTGTTAACAAAAAGAAGGAACAGTTGCCGTCTCGACGTATGACCTTATGAAATGGTGATATTCTGGTTGATTCGAGTCGCTTCAGTGCGAAAGAGATTTGAGCCTGACCAACTTAGACATCTCAATAATAGTAGAAAAGTATAAATAGAAGAAATCATTACGTTTATTGATTGTTTATAATACTATGTATTCTGGACATGAGTGCAAGTAGAATGTTTTGTTATTCTTTTATTTTCTGTGGTCTTCTTTGTAAATCTATTAAAAAGTACTAGTCAAATTTATATAAAATTGTTCTGGTAGTATTTCAAAGAAGAATTTAAAAAAATATTCATTTCGATCAAGTAAAGAATACCATGGGCAGATAGAGTAAGGAACGCGGAAGCCATAAAGCTAAATAAATCGATGGAAGTTGTGAATACTGTGAAACGTTCGAAGTTTTAGTACTTTGGTCATGCAAGAAATATAGAATGCTGCAGAATATCATTGAAGGAAAGATAGAGGGTAAACGCGGTCCAGGTGGATGTAGAATTTCTGGCTTGAGGCATTTTTTGTGACTGGTATGATGTGAGTTCGGTTACATTTTTTCGTCGGGCGACTAGACTCAAGAAGCCTTGGATGTTCTCAAGTGGGCTTATGTTCTCCAACGCCAAGGCTCCTTGAGAAGAAAGAATTTCGGAGTAATCCGTGTACATACATTACAAAACGTATACATAAGCCACGAATTGAGAACGTTCCTTCTCTTTGTAATTGGTGAAAAATTCATTACTGTGTAAATAAAAAAACAAATATTTTCATAACGAATTATGAGAATTTTTACGAAAGTTTATTTATGGATTAAACTTTCTTTTGCTTCTATAAGTTATAAAAAAATTGTAAATTGTTAATGACCACAAATTCATTCCCTATTTCTTTTGATAGGTGACCTAGAATCATTAGAACCGTTTTTTAAAAATAATTTCTTATTCTTGCACCGAAGTAAAGTTTTATTAATTTTGGGACTGAGTGGCTAAATCCAAAAATTTCTCTGTCGTTAGTTGAAAAAAAACTTAAGTTATAAATTTCAGCCCAAAGGGTTCAGTAACTTTTGTTCAAAAACAAATTAAACATACATAAAAAAAACAGGTATTTCTTGTAAACTCGATTTTTGGCAGTTCAAGTAGTTATTATTAAAATAATGATAATAAGTAATTTTTCGCTGTTAAACACTAGTTAATAACATTTTTAATAACTATTTTACACTTTTTTAAACTATTTTTAATATTTTTCTAAAAAATTTGAATTTTCCTAAATGTACCGTTTAATAAGCTTACCAAATATACCTATTAAATAAAAAAACTTATCAAAATTCTTCAAGCCGCTTTGTTAGAAAATATAATCCTCGTGTTTTTGTATTGGAGTCAACACTTTTATTATGTTGCTACATAACCAATTCCAAAATAATTAATCTGAAGTTTCTTGAGGAAACGTGCACTTTAAAATTCTTTATTAATCGGTACAACAGGGTTTTTACTCCAGGATGAACTATCACACACATACTTACGATAAACACTTTCTTTGATTTAGAGGTTATGGAACTTGGAAGATATGTTGAAAATTTGGTATCAAAAAGTTTGTACGATTCGAATTTTTTATCACCTTATACTGTAAAGTAGAATAGCGGGAAAATAAAAATTTATTGCTCGATCAGAAATCGTTTATTATGAATTAGCCCAGAAGATATATCATTGAAACCGAAAGATATCGCTATTGTACATCATACGGTCTGTAGACAATAAGGTAAGATGGGGGTGTGAAATAATAGTAACAGTAGAAGAAGTATATTTCATTCTCACTCATTGATTTATCTGTGCGATACACCCTCTCCGTTTTTCAGACCTTAGACAATCACATTATAGTTGAGCTATTTGTGGAAACACCAAATTTCTAACGTAACATGTATAATACGATTATTATTTATTGAAATGTGAATGTGTAAAATGCACGGAACGTTTCATTTCTTCCAATTTTGTATATTATAAATGACAATTACTTGTTCTGTATTGTATTTTAATTGTATTACTGTTGATATTTTTCTTCTTTTCCATAAAACTCTGGTGTTAAACTCTTGCACGACTTTCTCTTGCCAATGTAAATAATAAAAAATGGCCGCAACTGGGGCGAAGTGGTTAGTCCGCTAGCCTAATAAGCGGAGGCCCGGTTTCGATTCCCGGCTAGGGTTTGGAAATTATTAAGTGCCAAAACTCAACGTTCCAATTCCTTAACCTACTATAGTTGCTGATTGGAAAAGCTTGTTGATGCGACTTAAATAAACTAAAAAAAAAACAAATGTTTAATCATTTACTTATTAAGTAAACAATGTAAAATGTAGAACATAACCTAATTTTAATCATGACTGAATGACACTAAATGAAAATCAACATTAGTAGAACTTAAAAATTGTAGAACTGTAACAACTAAAAAATTATTACTTTACAGTTTTGTAAGAAGTTCTAATAAAATATTTGGTATTTGGATGGTATATATCAAATGGGCGCAATTGAAACGATTGTTGAAACTAGTCAACGCCGAGACTTTTCTGTAGCTATAAAAGTTTTAATGATTTAGGAACCGGTATAAGAGTAAATATAATGGAAAATTTTTATAATTCTTTGTTATATTTCTGAAAATAATGTTTTTTAAAGAAATTTTAGAAAAAAAACATTTCTTAAAACACTATGTTTGGAGTGTAGAGGAGCTATGTTGAGTTATACATGAGTGAGTCATGGGTGGCAGGGGGTGTAAAAAGGAAGAAGATAGACGTTTTTGAAATGTGGTGTTGTAGAAAAAAGTTAAAAATTAGGTGGGTGGACAAAGTAAGTAATTTAGAGGTTCTTAGACGAATGGATGAAAGAAGAAGTTCATGGAAACATCGTACCAGAAGAAAGGATAGGGTAGTGGGGCATATCTTAAGACATCCAGGTATTTCTGTCAATGTGTATATATATATATATATATATATATATATATATATATATATACTATGCGAAAGTCATAACCTACATGTAATGTCCACGCATTTTAAACATTTGGCTCGAAAACAAACAACATGGAGGTCTCCAGTCTTATTTATGGGAAAATTTCAAATTGACCATATTGCAATTTCTAGAAAATACAGCCCTGAAATTCAAAATGTTAAAGTTAAAAAGAGTATAAATGTTGACTCTGACCACTATTTATCTATGATACAATTTCGCCCCTTCCCTCACAATAACAAAAGGGTTAAGAATAAAATAGCTACGTTTGACAGAGAGAAACTGAAAACAGAAAAAGACATTTTCCAACAGCTTGCCAAGCCAACAGATAAAAACTTTAACAACACTGTTAAAAGGATGGTAGAGGCAGCTAAGGAAGTGTCAGAATTAAAGGTGGTTAAAAAACATGCTTGGTGGAATAGTACGTGTGATAAAACTCTAAATGATAGGCTGGCAAAATGGAAGAAATTCTACTCCACAAAGTTGGAAGATGATTGGACTGAATATAAAGTACAAAGATCTAACACAGCTAAAATTCTAAGAAGCGAAAAAAGGAAATATGAGAAGTCTCTCCTCTTGCAAATAGAAGACGATTTCAGGAGAAATGAAACTCGAAACTATTACAAAACATTTAAAAGGAAAATCGCTGGTTATAAACCCCCATCATTAGCATTCCAAAGGCTGGATGTAACACTAGCTACCTCAAACGAAGAAAATTGCAAAATCCTCGCAGAGTACTTTAAAAACTTACTGAACTGTGAAAAACCCCAAAACCCCCTTAAAACAGAACCTCTAGAGAGTCTGAGGAGTGAATCTTTACCACCAGATTTAAATGAAATTGAAAGACACATTAAACGACTGAGAAATAACAAAGCTCCAGGAGAAGACTCAGTAATTGCAGAGCTCTGGAAATATGCCCCTGAAGAAGCCTTGATAAATCTACAACAACAAGTAGAGGAAATATGGGAAAAAGAGGAGCTACCTGAAGACTGGAAAATGGCTCGTATACATCCTCTTCACAAAAAGGGTGACACAAAGAATGTGAACAATTATAGAGGAATTTCCCTGCTTCCTGTGACATATAAAATTCTTTCACTTGCAATTTTAGAAAGACTAGAGGATCATGTAGAAAATCAATTGGGAGAGTATCAAGGAGGTTTTAGAAAGGGTAGATCAACAGTAGAACAAATACAGAACCTTAAAACAATTATAAAGTACTATGCCATTAGGTCAAAGAAATATGTTGCCACGTTCGTAGACTTCAGGAAAGCGTATGACAGTATAGATAGAGAAGTTTTAATTAAGATCTTAGAAGAATTTGGAGTAGATAGAAAACTTAGAGCCATGATCAAAGCAACTTTGACAGAAACTAAATCCAAAATTAAATTTTTAGGACATCTCTCAGAGCCCTTTGAAGTTAAAACAGGAGTGAGACAAGGAGACGGCCTATCACCTCTGCTTTTTAATTGTGTGTTGGAGAAGATAATAAGAAATTGGAGAGAAGAGTTACAGTCTAGGAAGTTATATAGACCTTTGAAAATTGGAAGAGGGACTGAAATAGACTGTCTAGCGTTTGCTGACGATATAGCTTTGCTCACAGATAACATAGAAACAGCTAAGGCTCAACTAGACCTACTGAAGGAAGTTGCAGAACAGGCAGGACTACAAATTTCGTATGAAAAAACAGAACTGATGACAACAATAAAAGGTATAACGGATAAGGCATTGAAAACAAAATATGGGAAGATTAACATTGTGGATAAATTCAAATATCTGGGCGAAATAATCATGAAGAATGGAAGTGACAAAGAGGCGTTAAAAGCCAGGATTAAGAAATTGGATCTGGCATATTTAGCTACTAAAAATATTTACAACAAAAAATGTTTCTCAAGAACTGCAAAGTTAAGACATTACGAAACAGTAGTAAAGCCTGTGCCTTTATATGCATCAGAGACATTGACCTCAGAAAATAAAGGACTTATAGAAGATGTCGAGAAGAGAGAAAGAAGGATTCTGAGAAAGATCTATGGGCCATGATATGATGAAGAACACAATACCTATAAAAACTTTTCAAACACCAAATTGTATGAAAATGTAGAGAGGATGTCAGAGACTTTCAGAAGAAGGAGAACACGATTTTACGGGCACATAAAGAAGATGAGCAATGACAGACTGACAAAGAAAATTTTGAATAACTTTGATAATACTAAGACTACTTTAAAGTGGTTTATCAATACTAAAGAGGATCTAAAAAAACTTCGAGTTGAAGAAGAGGACATTTACGATAGAGACAAATTTAGGCAGAAGACAAATGACAAAAGGATAAGTCTGCCTGTGCAATCTGCAAGAAGAGAGGGTAATGGTGGGAGGTGGACGGATGAGAGAAGAAAGGAGCATTCAGAACGAATGAAGGCTTTTTGGGCAGATAAGAGGAATGACATCCTGAGAAGAAGAAACCAAAATGCATAGTGCTTAACGTGATCCTTAGTTGGTCGATCAACGAATTAATAGTAATATATATATATATATATATATATATATATATATATATATATATATCTCCTCGCATGAATATATATATATATATATATATATATATTCATGCGAGGATTTACAGCCCCAGCCGTATTTCGCTTTCTAAGCACCGCCTCTCTCTGTCTCGCCAGGCCTCATCGAAGAGCCGCCGCAGGCATTGCCTCCTGCACCCATCCAACCATGTTACTTCCGGCCTACCCCACCTTTTTCTACCGGTTGGCGTCCTCTCCCATACCCTTTTTGGCCACCTACCATCCTCCATCCTCTGCGAATGGCCAAACCATTTTAACTGCTTCCGGGATATGGTGTCCATGATATTTCCTTAAACGCCGATTCTTCTGCTAATTTCGGAATTCGATAGATCCGCGACACACCACAACTTCGCCCCCAGAAATCCATCTCCACCGCTTTTAGGCGATCCTTCTGTCTCTTTGTTAATACCCTCACTGCCAGGTACACACACTGTCCAGGATAGCATCCTCTATTGGTAATGGAGGATAATATTAAAGGAGTGAACTGTAGGGGGAGCCAAAGGTTAGAATATTTAAAGAAAATTACAAAAGATGTGGGTATTGCAGGTATAGATATGAAACGAATTGTGCAAGATAAAACAACTTTGAGAATTGCATCAAACCAGTCGAGATTGAGAAAAAAAATACTCAAAATAATGGTTTTTTTTAATTTTAATTATATTGTGTGTTTTTACGGAAATAGACAAGAAAAAAGAAAAATTTAATAAATTAATGAGTATTAGATATTTGCGTTTTATGAGGTTCATATAGATGTGGATGGAAGAGTCAAAACCAATGATGATGCGGAAGGGAATGTCACGGGGGTGATTTTAGTAATTGTGCGAATAAGGTTTCCAGCAGTAGCAAATTCTATTTTAACAATTTAGGCTACAGATAGTATTAAAACATTATTGTTGAACATTCTTTTACGAAGTTTGAAAAGTATTCATATAATTAAATCCCTAAAGAAGTGGAGGGTTGGTTTATTTTTAAAATGAAAACTCATCCGTGACCCAAATAGTATAGGAGAGCGCAACTGTAGTGTTTTGTTGGCGTCAAAGTGATGACTGGATGGGTAGAAATGGTTGCCGTTGTCGCTCCTCCTCCTCCTCCTCTCTCCACGTAAGATGATGAAATAATTTGCACTCTGGGGTTCATCAGAGCATCTCACCCCTTAAATGCCAGTCATCTGTGAAACAGAACCGCCACTACTACCCTCTTTGCCGAGGACAGATCCTCCCCTCCATTGGTTGTGAGCAGAGGAGGATTCTCGCTCGGGCTGTTAGTCAAAGGAACTGCTAAACTAACCCGTTGTGAGTTGCTATGTTTTGTTCTGTATCATACAGTAGACGGTATGATATATATTTCACTTGTATCATATAGACAGTATTCCTTCATTAAATGCATACTCAACTGTCTCATACTCTGGTATTTAAAGTTAGTAACAACGTGTGCATGTACTTCAGTCAGTGAAAGTTGTTTATATATTTTTATTATCACAAAGGAAAGTATTTGCGTAGAAAATTGATTGATTTTTAATATAAATACTTTCTAGTTCCTTATCAATAATACAATCAATAAAAAAAACATTTTACAAATTGAAATTATGGTGTGATATTTACTTTTGTCTGCCCGTAACAGACAGGTGGAGTGTCAAATTATTTACATTCAATCTGTTCGTTGCACGGCTAAAATAAATAGTTCTGATTCTTATTACGTGGTCAGCCAATTAAATTACTGAACAATTTAAGAACAGAAAAGGTAGAGGTGCAAAAGACACTAATCAGAGTTATTTCCTCTGATAGTAATGATTTTCATCATTATACAGTCAGACCCTGTGGTAAATGAAGTGAAGATGTCATTTGCAGAATGGAAAGTGTACGAATATGCTTTTCAGAGGGCCTGACATGCTGATAAGCATACTTTCTCACTCAGTGAGGAAGGCAGGTGTACACCATCTCACGCCTCGTTTTACTTAGTAAAACCTCTACAGGTTCAAACCAGCCTTTCGGCTGATGACCTAAACAACAATTTACTTTCTCTTGTCTTACACGAATATTTTGTTTTTGGTTAGGTTATTAGCTGGTTTGAACCTCTAGAGGTTTTACTAAGTAAAACGAGGAGTGAGGTAGTTTCCAATGCCTTTTATATTATATATTATATGAATTTGTAAGGAAGTAAAGTAACTTATTGTTTTCATGTCGAGTTTTCACCGGAAATACTAATTTCGCCCCCATGAACCTAAAAACATGTTTTAAGCTATTGGTCTCGGTGTAAACAAAATATTTCAAGAACGGAATAGTGTATAAAGTTGGAACTTAAATTTCAAGTTAATCAAAAGAGGGACCTGACACAAAAAGTTTCATCAAAATCGGTCAACCGGAAGTAGTAGTTTATTCGTGCTATTGTACACTTTCTGTGCTATTTACTCAAACACGGCTCTAACGGTTTTTTTTTAAATTTCCTCATTTACCAAAGTTTTGTGCTCTACAATGGCT